>JAQSEB010000041.1:3757500-4388357 GCA_030063045.1 Pratylenchus scribneri | reverse complement strand
CTCCTTTATTTTATTTGGCTTTTGCCCCCAATCTTTCCATCCTTTCAAAAAACTCCATCCCACAATCCAAATTTGGGGGGAGGGGTTTACGTATTTGTTTGCCTCCATCCTTTTCTTTTGGTTCATCTGCTTTCCATTTTCCATTCCATTTGAGTCCTTTTTACGAAGCTCGATCGCTGATTGCTTGTATTTTATACACTCCGTCTTTTCTTTACAGTATCCACACTTGCCATCCGGGAATGCTGAGGGAAAGCTGTGAGCTGCGACTCATAAAAATTTGTATTGGAACATTGAGGTTGAAAGGATTAGTTTGGTTGGGCAAGCACCAAACTCCTTTTAGTCCGTTTCTTTCCTCGTTCACTGAACCAAATTTTTTTTGGATTTATAATTTTCATTGAATCAATCATTTAATTTAAGATATTGTCAGAATATTCTTAATTATTTGATTAAGAATTTTATGTTTCTTATTCGATTATATCAGTAATTTAAAGCTTTTCAACCAATGTCTATTTATGGCTTTTAGTCAGAATATTATAAAAATCATGGCTATAATTAGAAAGAAGTAATGGTTGTTCATTTACGAAAAAGGCAATAATTTTTAAATAATTAAAAAATAATTTTAATTCTTTTGTCATTTATTAAAACACATAAAATTTAATATTTTAAAAAATTTTATTTTTCCAATATAATTTACTAACGGAAATGTTTCCAGTCCCAAATATGTGAACAAAAAAAGAATTATTAAATCAAAATAATAAATTAGCAAATATTTGCCAAAATTTAGGAAAAACCGAATTTTTAATACCTTAAAGTTCCATATTCACAGTCAGGCTTGAAATTGCTTTTCCTTTTTAAGCGTCAATATTTCGGCCAATATTCGCCCTTCAATCGCATATAAGCCTACCACTATTACTGATTTGCCAATCATAATAATCCAACAAATTTTACGTAAATATCCTTCTCCTCTCAATCAATACATTCTCCCACACTAAATATGATGTGAACTGATCATTCAGAAAAGTAATGAAAAGGCCCTGCCGTTCATCACCAAATGGACCCTCAAATTCTTCCGTGGTACCTTCTCCCCTCCTTCCCCTTCAAATCATTTATTAAGAGGAATTATTCTGAGGGAGGAAAGGAATTAAGGAGGTTTGGAAGGCGAATGGTTAGGTCTTACTGATAAGTGGGAATGGGAATGGGAGTGGGGGAAGAGGAATTGGGCCGGTAAATGGAAAATGGTCCCCATACCGATTCACAAATTCCGCAAACATGCCAAATTATTATTTTATTATCTATTTGGGTTGGGATGGAGAAATGAATGGTAAAAAATGATGATTTGATGAATAAAAATATTAATAAAGCAATTGGATGAAAATGAAATGGAAGAAAATATTTGGAAATATTATGGGAAAAAAAATAAAATTTAAGAAAATTTTTTGCCTCCAATTAATTCATTTTCCTTTAAATCTCCCCCAATTTTGAAATTTCCTGTCAGCCATCAAAATGCGGCAAAATTACGGTTGAAGATCCGGCGGCATATTTTGGCAGTCATATTTCAATTGGTAACCCGCCATCTTGAAATCGGTAATTTCTTCCCATTTTTGCCCTTCGATGAAAAAGGAAATTTGATTAGCGGCACACAAAAAAAAAGAAAGAAAAGTGTCAGTCAATTTATTGAATGAATTAATCAGCAGCGGTAGACTTTTTGAATGAAAAAATAATTACATATTTTAAATCTGTTTTTAATTTTAATTTTGTTTAAAACAATTTTTTCGAAATTGTTATTGATTCGAATCGTTTTGTTTAATGTCAAAAAATTCCAAAAAAAAGAAAAATTTATAGAAAAAAATTTATGAGTTTCAAAATAAAATTTAAATTACCTAAAAAATATTTAAAATTTCGAAAACATTCATTTAAAAATTGACATAAGATGATTTTTGACAAACAAAAAATAAGCATGATTAGCGGCAAAAAAAAAGAGAATTGCATAAAATATTGGAATTAATTAGAACATTTGCAATAGAACTTCATGATGATTGATGAATGAAAAAAATAACATATTTAATTCTGCTATTTTAATTTTATTTAAATTTTTATAAATTGATTCCGATATTCATGTTTGTTTTGTTTATTGTCAAAAATATTCTAAATTTAAAGGAAAATTTAGAGAAATATGAGATACAAAATGAAATTTAAATTACCCAAAAAATTAAAAAATATGAATACGATTTTTAATTGTTTATAATTTTCAACAATAATTCAAAATTTAAACAAAATTACTAATTAAATTTTTTTATTATTTAAATAAAATATTTATAATAGAAAAAATTGCAAATAAAAATAAATTTTGGAAAAAAAAGAGAATTTAAAAAAATAATTTGATGAAAATGAATGGAAAAATTTGGATATAATTGAAGGAAAAAATCGGAATAAAATAATAATTTCTCTTTTATTATTTTATTATTTTAAAGTTTTAAAAAATTGCTGTGATAAATTAATCATGTTTTGTTTATTGAAAAAAAATTTTCAAATTAAAATGAAAAATCATAAAAAAAAAATTATGAGTTTTCAAAATAAATTTAAATTATCCAAAAATATTTAAAAATAAAAATTCAATTTTTTGATTGTACTCGTTAATTATTATAAATTTTAATAAAAACTTATAAATAAATATTTTTTTATTATTTTAAAAATTGACATAAAAAATTTTTGGTAAAAATGAACTAAAACTAAAAAAGCAATTTAAATGGAAATGAATAAAAATACTTGGAAATGGTAGAAAAAATTGGAGAAAAAGAAAATTTTGGGCATTTTGCAGTCCAAATTATTTCATTTTTCATTAAATTTGAAATTTCCGAAATCAATGAATTATAAAATGGAGCGGCATCTACTATCTATTACCATAATTTTTAGTATCAGCAATCAAATTGGGCAAAATTATGGTTGTCTGCCAGTATTTTCTTTCCATTTTGATATCAAATAAATTTCAATTGATCACTGCCATTTTAATAAATTTTTTGTATTATATTCTCAATTTAAAGTAATTTATTATTTTTATTCAATTAAAATATTGCAACATAAAAAGAAAATTTAAATTAAAAAATTTATGAGTTTCAAAATAAATTTTAATTACCCAATAAATATTTTAAAACAATATTATTATTTTTGATTCCTCATCAATTATAATTTAAATAAATTTGTATAATTTAATTAATTTTTTATTATTTAAAATAAAATGCAATTATTGAAACCAGATTTTATTTTTTTTTCAATCAACACATATAATATAATCCCATCATTTTATTTTTATTTATTTTTTAAAATTTTTTAAATAATTTGATCTCCATTTCACCTCTGGCATATTTTAAATTCAATTTCTTCAATGTAATTTTATAATTTCTAGACAAAAAAACTTTATCGGTTGCAAAAATTTTCTTGAAAATAAATAAATTAGGATTAAAACAATATATTTGAGGATTAGAATCAATTCTATAATTTTTTCATCATTTATTGTCAATTATAGACCATAGACAGAAAATATATATTAATCAAAAGCCAAAAAATTATATGAAAACATTAAAAGTGCCTTTTCCTCGGAAGATTTGGGTTTATTACAGTCAAAGTCATGTGAAATTAGTAAATTGGATGGAATTGGAAGTTGCAAATAATTTGGTGAAAATAATAATAAATATTAGTTATTTTTTTTTTGTCATTATTCATTTGAAAAAATAAGCCGACGTTTTAATTCTGTTTTTTTTTATTTTAATTTTATTTAAAAATTTTTTTTCAAATTGTCATTGCAATTCTGTTTTTTTTAAATTTGTTTTTTTGTCAAAAAATTCCAGATTAAAAGAAATATTTATAGAAATAAATTATGAGATTCAATTTAAAATTAAAATCTTTCAAAAATATTTAAAAAATGAATTTAAATTTTTATTATTCAATTCTAATGATAAATCTATAAAAAAACATAAATAATTTAATTTATTAATCATTTTAAAAAATATTGTTTTATGAATTTTGGCAAAAAAAAATGTATGAAAAAAGACAATTAGATAATGTCTGGAAATATTCGGAAATAATTGTAGAAAAAAATTAAATTAAAGTAAAATTTTTCAATATATATTCCTATAAAATTTCCAATTTAAGAATTTCTAAAATTAATGGATTGAAGAAAATTGAAAAGCATCCACTAACATAATTTCTTTTTGCGGCATACAAAAAAGAAAGAAAAGTGCCAGTCAATTTTTTTGAATGAATGAATTGATCAACAGCGGTTCACTTTTATAAATGAAACAAATAACAATCACATATTTTAAATCTGTTTTTTTTATTTAATTTTTCGAAAATTGATCATAACGGAAGGTTTTTTGTTTTGTTTATTGTCAAAAATATTCCATATTAAAAGGAAAATTAATAGAAAAAATTTATGAGTTTAAAAATAAAATTTGAATTTCCCTAAAAATATTTAAAATTTCGAATATTATTTTCGATTGTTCGATTTAAAAAAAATGTTTAAAACATGGATGTTATTTTTTTGATTTCTCCCGTCAATTGTGGTTGTGGCTCAAATTTTTTTTTAAATAATTTATTAAGAAATAATTATAAATAAAATTAATTTAAAAAGTTTAGCATTCCTTTTAGCCGCCGACTCCAACCGAATACAATTGCCCCATCATTTTCGGGCTTTGTCTGTGATTGGTTGGCAGCAGGACAGAGGCACGAAACGGCGTCAGCGACGAAGAACGCAATGGAATTTATAAAATTCTAATCCTTTATATAGAAAGAGGGGAATCTGGAGAAATTTTTTTATGGGATGCAGCTAGCCAAAGAGAAAGGAAATTAATTCACATTATTTCGCACATTTTCATACACACTTCTAAATGAGTTTTTAATTTAAAAAAGTTATCCAAATTTTTAATGCAAAAATTTTTATTTCATTTTTAAAATGTGCATTTTTTATGTTTAATTCGTCAAAATTTTTTCAATTTATTTTTTAAGCGTTTTATTTAAAAAAATTGTATTCAAAATTTTAATGCACATTATTTTTTATTTCTTTTTTAAGATGTGAATTTTTTATGGGTATGTAAATCTTCATATTTTAAATGGAATGAAAAATTTTTGCATATTTTTAATGGATGAATTTTTAAATGTCAATTCAATTTAAAAAAAAATTATGCACATTTTTTCATTTTATTTCTTTTCTATTTCCTTTCAAATTCATAAATTTCATTCAATTTTTAAATTCACGTCATCTATTCATCCAAATATTTCAAAATAAATTTTTTTTAGTAATTTTTCAATTTTAAACACGAATTCTATCTTATTCTAGTCATATTTGTCCATTTTGGTAAAGAAATATTCCAATATTTTTGGCATTACCTACTAAAAATTGTCCTAAATTTGGACAAAATAATGGTCAACATTCATGCTTGGTATTCCTTTAATTGCCCATAGGAAAATGCTTCTAAATTAAATTAAAATTTTTGATATATTCAAATTTAGATAAAATCCTATACCAAAATTGAAAATTCCAATCAATCAATCATCAATGTGCAAAAATTCTTCTTCAATTTCTTCCATCATTCTTTTTCTTCTTTTGGTCATTCTTTGTTGCGCCAATTTGATGGATTGTGGCAAAGTATGGCATTTTAAAATTGCTGGCACAGTGGAATGCTATGACCTAGACAAGTCCACCAAAAGTCCAAGTCCGGATGCCAAAATTGAATTACGCGAAAAGGATTCAACATTGAATGCGGATGATCTTTTGGGATCGACAAAAACGGATGGTAAAGGTGAATTTGTGGTCATTGGAGAGGAGAACGAACCCAGTGATTGGGTGGAACCATATTTGTATGTGTTGGCATGTGGCACGGTAAATATTTTTAGAAACAAATATCCTAAGCTAGGGAATTTCATTATTTATTACATAGGTTTTTGTAAAAAGCTCAATAAAGCATAGCCAAAAAAAAAACAAACTAGAAAAATGATACTCATTCAAAAGATTGCTGAAATGAATTTTATGAATTAAATCAAATTTTCAAGTAAATATTAGCTAAATTTTGACTAAAAAGCAACAAAATAAGTCAAAATTGGACCAGAAACGGATTTAATGAATTAAATCAAATTTTCAAGTGAATATTAGCTACAAATTTAACAAAAAAATTCTAACAAATTTTGACCAAAAAAGCGGCAAAATAAGTCAAATTGGACAGATAATTTTCTATGCCATTTTTCTTTTTCATTTTATGCGAAAATCGAAAAATGTTCTTCAAAAAAATTTTAATTTAGCTTAAAAAGATTTCCGATGCATTAGCAATGCCTAAAATTAGGGTAACCAAAAAATTATAAATGAAGATTAAATTGAAACATATCGGGCAGGGATACTTTTATCTGAAAATAATTTCATTTTTATGGAATTAGAATGATATATTTCCAAATTTGGTAATTAATCCCAATAATGAAATGTTCTATTTCGGCCTGTGAATCCCAGTAATTACGTAAATTTTAAAGGAAGCCCAAATTTGCTTGTATTCTGAAATTGAGACACAACAAAATGTGACAATCTTAATGAGCGATAAAATCAAATCAAAGGCAACCACAAATGGCCACGACTCAAATATGCCAATACAATTTGGGGTGCCCTCACCACATACTGTATTCGATTGGGGAGTCTGCAAGGATAATGGATTTTGGAAGCAATAAAGAATGAATGTGGATGAAAGAATGGGAATAAAATGATATAAAAGTGTTAATAATTGTCATTAAATATATATTGTTTGAAATAAAATATTTGAAAAAGTGTGCTAATCTTTATATTATCATCAAAATTAAAATTAGAATTTAGGTAGGACTTTATTTTTTCACTCACAGTTAATCGAACAAAAATGATATTTTTCTTTAATTAAAGTTTAAAAAATGAATTTTAACAGTCAAAAATTAGCCTAAAGGCAAAAGAACAAAGTTGAGTAAAAATTCAACAAAAAATTTCATCCATTATTTTAGTTTAAAACTGGAAAATTTTCAAACTTTTCCATTCCCAAAATCTAATTTGCATTCAGAGTTAATTTACAAATATTTCCAAAAATTTGAAAATAATAGCATTTTTAATTTACGAGCCCAAAGGAAAGCTTATAAGGATAAAATAAAAGAAACCAAGTTGAGGAAAGATTCTTCAACCTTCATTCATTATTCTAATTTAAAATTGAAAATTTTTAATCCTTTTCTCATTCTAAAATTTGAATTGAAAAATTTTGATTTAATTTTAATCTCAAATCACAATCTTTGCTAAAAATAATTTTATTAGAAATGAATTGAAAATTTTATCTAAAGGAATTTATAATTAAATCTAAAAGAATTTTATAATTAGAATTAATCAGCAATGTAAGTAGAAAACTTGATAAATGGAATAAAAAATAGGCTTTTTTTAATTTTTTTCTAAATAGATGAGATTTCTCCTTCTTTTTATTTGTTTAATATGTAAAAATTCCAAAATAAAAAGAAAATTTATAGAAAAAAATTATGAGTTTCAAAATAAAATTTAAAAAATACCCCAAAAATGTTCAAAATAATTTTTACCCTTCAATTAATTGTAAATCTAAAAAATAACATAATTAAATAATTTGTAAAATAATTATACAATTAAAAATTCAAATGTTGTATCCGATCAAACAAATTGGCTCTCCGATTTGAAATAATATTTATTTTTTTAAAATTTTATTTAAAATATTTATTCAAAATTGTGCTCATTTCGTTTTCTTTTGTTTGTTTAATTTAAAAAATTATCACAATTTAAAGTAAAATTTATTAAAAAAAAATTATGAGTTATAAAATAAAATTTAAATTAGCCCAAAAATATTGAAAAATTTAGTGATTATTTGATTGATTGTCAATTAATTTAAAAAAATATATAAAAATTAAGTAAATTAAATATTTCCTTTTATATTAACGAGTAACGACAATTGACAGAAACAATAAAAATATAAAAGTCGCATATTTTATTTTTTGGATTATTTAAATTTTATTTTGAAACTCATTGTCTATAAATTTTCCTTTTAATTTATATTATTTTTGACAATAAACAAATAAACGAAACCAATTAGAATTTTCCAATGAACTTTAATAGACTAGATATTTCACTTTTTTTAACATGAATTTACAAAATGGGTTTTAATAAGAAATGGTAAAATCTTTTAAAAAATTCAATCGTGAAAAACAGATCAAATTAAACAATTCTTTCATTCTGTATGGCTCAAAATTGTGTAGATGAAGCCTCCAACTGAAGCAGTGGCACCCAAAATTGGTGCAAATGTGCATACCCTTTTAAGGAAGCCGCTGGCATCATTGTTGGTATTTTTGATTGTTTCATCCCTTTGAAGGTAAGTGTATCCATTTGATGTTGAGGGAATCGCTCTGTTCATTTCTTGACTGGGTTGCCATCGGCCATCATTAAGTTCAAATTCATCACATTGGCTTCCCATTTCCGACCTCTTTTCACTGTCCGAATTTTTCTTCTTTGAAAACGCGGAAATTTTCTTTTTTATGGCCAAACCAATATTATGACCAAATTCATGCAATGAATTGCACTTTTTGCTAGCATGTTTTTCGAGCATAGACAGAGTGATTTGTTGGAACCAGCTGAAAAATTAACCTTTTCGGTTCTTTTTCGTTTAGTGACCCCCTAGCCAAAATTGATGAAAAATCAGTCCGAGGGGTAATTTTGGGTTTTGTCTATAACGTCATTGACTTGAGTTACGTGAAACTTTAAATTGAAAAAGTTAAGGGTCCCCCATTTGGGTTCGAACTCGAAAAAGTGTCAAAAATATTTTCCACCAAATTAAAGCTCAATCGACACTAGAGTTGCACACCCGGGGACGGGGATGCGTTCGGGGAGAAATTTTCGGGGATCAAATTTTCGGGGAACATCTCGGGGGTACCCCGGGGACAACTTTTTCGGGGTCGGGGATTCGGGGATGAAACGGGGATTATTTCGGGGATCCCCGGGGACCCGGGGAAGAAGACGGGGATTAAGGGAATTTTTTAAAAAGGCTAAAAAGCATAAAAAATTTTTGCCTTCTGGGTTAAAAATATAAAAATTCAATATAATTTCATGCTTTTTAGTTACCCATTGAAAAATTAGAGTTAATTTTATCAACTGATTATTATTCCTTACTATGAATTCTTTCAAATCAACCCTAAGGCATAGAAATAAATTTTTAAATTTTTAATTTTATTTTTTTTAAATAAATTTGGATTGAGTTAATAAAATTCGTGTGCGGATTGGAAAGGTTATTTGCAAGCTTTTGAAAAATTTGAGTGGGCGAAATATTAATGTAATGTTTGATCGGCGACAGCTTTTCCGGCCATCTTATTAAAAATTTTTAGCTACTCTATTTTTACCCCCATCCAAAATTCCATTATTCGGTGGTGCCGATAGGCGCCACCGAAGAAAATTTTTTTAAATTTTAGTTAATTTTAATGCTAGAAATCGCAATTTTTTGATAAAAAGTTATATAAATAAAAGATATTTAGGTGGTGCTGCCGATAGCGCCATCGGAGAAAATTTTTTTGAATAATATTATTTTCACTGATTTTTAATACAAAATTCCAAGTCTAATAAAATTATAGGCAGTAAAAATAAAAATCATAAAAATTAGACTGCCAAATAAATACCATGATTCCATTTGTGGATGATTTTTGTTCTCAATATTTATATTTATATACGACTTGAATTATCTTTATTGTTTATTATTAACTCCTATTTCATGTTGGAATACAAAGTTTTTGATATAAAAAATTTAAATTGTCTATATTCAATGCAAAAATAGCCAAAAAACTGATATTTTTTAACCTTACCAAATCATTTTCGGGGATGAAAAAAGCCGGGGATATGAACGGGGACGGGGATTCCCCGTCACGGGGATCAAATTTTCGGGGGACAACCCGGGGGTGATTTTCCGGGGATCAAATTTTCGGGGGACAACCCGGGGGTGATTTTCGGGGGAAATGCTCGGGGATCCCCGGGGTTTCGGGGATCCCCGTCCCCGGGGGTGCAACCCTAATCGACACATCTCGATAAGGTAAGCACGAATCTTCTTTTGTTTTCTCATAGAACTTAAAAATATAAAAACTTATGATGGCCATTAAACTTTCAGAAATAAGGCTAAAATTTTAGCCTCTAATTAAGATTTTGAATAAAATTAAATCTTAGCACTAGGAGCATAAGATTCTCAAAGTAATCAAAAGTATCTTTTAAGTGTAATTTTACCAAAAAAAAAAATAATTTTTCAAGTTGCGCATTTCACGCATTTCACGTAAAATTTCACGTAACTCAAATCACTGATGTGATAGACAAAAAATAAGCTAAGATTCGTGTTCTACGCACAAAATTACCCCTAGGACATGATTTTCATCAATTTGGGCTAGGGTGTCAACAGACGGAAATGAACCGAAAAATTATAAATGTATTTTTTTTTCATTTTAAAAACATACTCATGAATCTCTTCTTTGTTCCCCTTGAACAAGAGCATATGAACATGTTTGCCTTGAGGATCCATAATTACATGCAACAATTTGTGTTCCTTTCGAGCAACTGCAGCTGGCAGATTTTTGTGATGGTTGCTTAGGATTTTCATGTCCAACTCCTTTGTATGAATTTGGATTCCTGGGATACGCACAGCCACAGCTTTGGACAGTGGAATTGAATCCAGTGGAAAGGCATTCTTCTATCATAAAATAATAAAAAAAAATTAAACTAAAACCAAAAGGGAAATCGAGACCAAATTTAAGGATTACCATATCCGCGTAAAGTTCAATTGTTGCATCGGAACGCAATTTTGCATAGAAATCGGTCCATTTGACAATTTTCGCGCCAAAAATGATTTGTTCACCGTATCTACGAACGGTGCCCTCTTTTAGGATTCGCTCACGACTTGACGATGACATTTTTTTATATAATTTTTAAGTATTTTAAGTTTTAATGATGATTTTTCGACTTTTTTTAAGGACGATTTTCAAATTATTTAATATGTGTGTTCTCTTCCTATTTAAATACTCGACTTTTACAAACAATAATAAACTGAATTATTAGTAAAACTAATAAATTTCATCCCTGCGTAAATTTCGTAAATTTTTATGATGAGGAGACATTACAACGAATAAAACTCACTAAAATGTTTCCGTTTCCCTTTTTATTTTTCATTACTACCTGAAAGGGCAGTGCAATAAATAATAATACGAAATAGATAACAAATATATAATGTTCCCATTTCCCAACTTCCAAATGTTTGTGACCTTCTTTTTTGATTTCATTGCATCAGCGGATCATATTTATGAAATCATTTGATAAAATGATAAAAAAAATTGTTTTTTTTTTCTATTTTCGCCACCCAGAGCAAGGGCCATTCCAAATATCCGCCATAAACCATATGGCTATATGGAAAACCAGATGCCATTTTGCCAAAATAAGGCAAAATTTTGCAATAAAATTGGCAATTATTTAAATATTTTTTCAAAATTTTTGGCGTTTTCCTGTTTCTTTTTTTGTTTATTGCAAAAAAAATATTACAAGTTAAAAGGAAAATCTAATGATAAAATTTATGAGTTTGAAAATAAAATTTAAATTGGCCAAAAATGTATAAAAATATAATGTTGGATTTTGTTTGTCAGTCAATTAATTAAATATTTAAAAAAAAACTTAATTAAATTAATTTTTATTATTTTAAAATTATAAAAATTTGCAAAAAATAATGAATTTTGACATAATGAAGCAAACTCTACTTCATTCTCCACTTTCATTTCTCTTTATTATTGTTGGCACTAAAATCGAATAGACTTCACAAATAATTTGGCCAAATCGCGCGCTTTCTTGAATTACTAACTACAATGGCCAAAAAATCGATTGATAGGAGATTGGCTGAATCGCTTTCTTCTCCCCTGTCCTCACTTCCCTTCCCATCCAGCAATTCGCAAAATCAAGCCACAAAAAATAGGACCATAAAAATCATTCGCGGACGCATGATTCAATTTCAGTTTTCGGCCATTTTAAGTGAAATTATAGGTAAAAAATTCCCCAAAAATTCACATCCTTTTGCAAAAATACATTTCAAGGTGCAGAGAAATGAAGGAATAAGAGGATTTGGCCTCAGACGCGCGATGCGGTTGGCCACATCAACTAATCCAATATTCGGCCAATATAAAATTGTAGCTGAAATTGAGGGAAACCGCCATTCATTTCACTTCATTAAATAAATATAAATTACCACATATACAATTCTCCATCCCTTTTCCAACACATTTTAATTTTGTATTTAATTCAAACTTTGTATTGGATAATATTTTTTTTACCCGAAAAATATTAAAATAGCTTTTGATTTCTAATATATCAGAGATAGGTTATAGTCCTTACTAATTTTATACACATTTGTAGACGAGCCGTGTTCGATTCCAACTCCAACTCCGACTCCGCTCCAGAGTTGGAGTCAAAAATTTTGATCGACTCCGGAGTCCTCAGAAAAATTGCCTTTTTACCATTTTTAGTAATTTTTCAAAAATTTTTTCTCTTCTAATTATTTTCAATATAAATTTTTTCGCTTTATTTTGGCTAAAATTGAAATTTTTCTCCAAATTTTATAATATTTTGAAAAGCTATGTTGAATTTTCCTAAAAAAAAATCCGGAGTCAAATCGGAGTCACAATAAAAAAATTTTTTGCGGAGTCGGACTCCGGAGTCGGAATCGAGTTTTAGAATGACTCCACAGCTGTAGTCGGAGTCGGAATCAAAAATTGGAAGCTCCGAAGTCCGGAGTTGGAGTCAAGAATTATGAAAAGCAAAGCTCTTGATGTAGATCTCATTGAGAAGCATCGAATGGTATATAAAATGTCAGGTTTTGACCTAAAATTAAAGTGTTTAAAGCAAAAACAAGAAATATGATTTAAAACGGTTTAACTTGCTTAGTTTCGATTTGAGTTTTTATATCAAAAGACGTGTCTCGATGAGATCTACAAATTGTTTTAAGGTTTGTTAGGTCTTATTAAACCGGTTTCTGATTTACTTTCAGAAGCCAAAAAATATTTTGTTTAAAAAATATTACTCGTTTGTATTCTTCCCTAAAAATATTGCCAAATTCGGCTCACAATAATTTTTATTTAATTTAGGATTTGAAAAAAGCTCTCCAAAGATGCTGGCAAAATTCTCAAAAATTCTCAAATTTCATTTATTCCTTTTAATTGTTTCCAATATAATTGGCCAAATTGAATGTGGTGCTCGGGAGAATTTGGAAGGATTGATGAAAATGAAGGAGGAGAAGGATAAGAAGAATTTGGAAGAAATTAACAAATGTGTAGAAAATTTAAGCGACGAAAATTTGAAAACCCTTAAAGATGAAATGGGCCAATTGAAATTTGAATTGTCGAAAGTGCTGAAGAATTTGGTTAGAAAAGGATATTATTTTTTAACCAAAAAAATTTTTTAACCAGAAAAAGTATTTTATTTTACCCGAAAGTAATTTTTGATTTTTAATAAATCAGAAACTGCTTTTAAGTCTTACAAACCTTATACCATTTTAAATATCTAGAGAGACGTCGAATGGTAGATAATTCGTCATAGTACGGTCAAAATTGGAAGATATTAAACCGTTAACCATAATTTCCAGATTGGTTTTAAACACAAATTTTGGGCCAAAACCTAACATTTTCTATACCAATCTATGCGTCTCGATTAGATCTATAAATATATACGGTTTGTGGGGTCCAATACCGATTTCTGATTTATTAGAAATCAAAAACTATTTTTGGGTAAAAAATATTTCTCGTTGGAAAAGTATTTATTTTTATTTAAGAAATTATCAAACTTCCGAAAATTAAAATTTACCTATAAAAATTCAATTTCGTCTACAAAAAATTTATAAAATGAGTATTTTTAATTGTTTTATTTAATGCTTTTTTTGCATTCCTTCAATTCTGAAAATTATTAAACAAATTATATTACAATTTTAAGTTTGACAAGGAAAGAAAGGAGAAGAAAAAGAATTTAAATCAACGAAGCATGGCCATTCGGGATTCAGTGTCTAATACCATAAAATTGTGCACAAATATTGATGCAAATTTTCTAAAATCATCAAAAGGTGAAGCCATCGACATTTGTTCAAAATGTTTACGCAAAACAATCGAATTAACGGATAAAAATAACAAAAATTATAAACAAATGGAATCAATACTGCCAAAGAAGCTTTTAAACAATTTAAGGACAATAATTTCGAATAATTTTGTTCAACCCGAAAATATGGATAAAGAGAAACATGATTTAGTTGCTGCTGGAAGCAATGTAATGGGAGCATATCCGGTGGATGATATTGATGTAGAAAATAAACAAAAAGTCAAGCAAAAAATGAATGAAATGGAACGACGAAGCACGACATAGTTAGTAGAAAATGAATTTTGATTGGATGGATAAATGGAATATTTGAAAGGGATGGAATTTTTACCAATTTCTATTTTTTTAATTTTTCATAATTTTCAATTTTTTCATTTTTTCGGGAATATTTTGATGGATAAAAAATTCATCGGATTTCTTAAAATTTGTAATGATTTTGAAAAATTTAGAAAATATTCTAGATATATTTTTAAAGAATTTAAATGTTACCTATTTTATTTATTTATCTTCAAATCATCTATAAATTAATTATGGTGATGTCGAATAAAATTACAGCTTGGCACAAAATCGCACATTGCGCGGAGTTAAAGCGCGTGCTGCTTGATAATGAGATGAAATTAAAAGGGAAATGGGCGAGAAAAACGTCAATGGATTTATAAGACCTATAATTATATTCATATTTTTCAGACATTCATTTGATATTTTTAATAATATTATTAAAATTAATTTCTCAATTTTGGCAGTTCTCAATCAAAAAACTTTTCTTTTCATTCAATTATCAATGTATTTTGGCCGAACTACTGGAAATGGCCCATTTTAAAAATTGGATTTTTATTATATTCATTCGTTATTTTTATTTTACTTTTTAAATTTTAGGCGCAAAAGTCTTTTTGAAAATTTTCTAAAATTTTCGTAATTTACAGAAATATATTCACTTTTTAAAAGCATTTTTATCAGAGTATTCATTATATTTTTGACAAAAATTTGTAATTTTGTTTTGCTCACAAACAAAGTCGCAGATTTCCATTTTGTTTAATAGAAATTTAATTAAATATTAAATTGAATTGTTGTTGAATGTAAATACTTGCATTTTAATAATAATCATTTTAAAAATTTAACATCAATAAATTGTGAATAAAATAAAATAATTCCAAAAACAAAAAAAAATGATCTTCTTACTTAAAACGATTCTTCCTGCATTTCTCGGCTTTTTTGGTATTTTTTTCAATGTTTTGACAATTTCATTCATCATGCGACATACAATGAGCGAAATGCGAATTTATAGTCGAATTTTACTCCAAACTTGCTTCTCTGATATTCTCATGATTTTTGTCTATTTGCTTATTCAACCCGTTTGTTCTGCTAATTTAAAATAATTTTAATATTAATACTTTTTGTAGGTCTTTTTTGTGGACAATTCCGTGGGGACTATTTGGAGTTATGGACCCGTACATTTATTGCCCAATCCTTGGCAATGTATTTGCTTCATGATTTTCGTAGTCATGCAGCGTTTTACAACGAATAGCATTTCTTCACTTTACATTTATCGCTATTTGATGATTAATTGGTATTAAATCAAATATTTATCAAAACTAATTATTAGTTCCCGGAATTATATTGACCATAAATTTTGTAATAAATTGATGAAAATTTGCAAAAAAAATATATGAAAAATATTGATGAAATTTTTCACAAAAAGATATATCTTTTATTTTTTAACAAAAATTTGAAATCAAAAATTGTTAGAAATTCAAAAAATTTAAAATTCATTTTTAAATATGCAATTTTTTATCAAAAATATTAAAATTAATTTTTTGATAATTTTTTTCCAAAAGGGACCAAATCTTTTGAAAAAAAAATTGAAATTTTTTTCACAAGTTTTCAATTTTTTTTAAATACTATAAAATTTATTAAATATCTTCAAAATTTTTCTAAGTATTGCCGAAATGACCAAAACGTCAAAAAATGCCGAAATATTGATATAATAAATATTGAAGGGAAAAAAGGATAAAATATTGAAATATTGACATGAAAATCAACAAAAACATTGAAATCAATTTAAATCCTGTTAATATGGCACTAGTAATTATAATTTTTAAGGAATGTCCATATAAATATGAAAGGATATGCATTCCTTCTTTTGTTGGTCTCTTTGCCCATTTGTGTCCTTCCAATCGGTTCATTCCTCGCAAATAGACCAACTCCCGAAAATGAGCATTTAACCAATTCAAAATGGGTTCAATTGTTGGAATTGGACGAGACAATCGCTCAACAAAATGAATATGTCGTCGCTATGAGAGCAAATGTGAGACAAATGAAATTATTATTTATTAAAAAAAATTCAGGGAACGAATGCTTTGACTAGTTTCATTTCCTCCTATGGAATGGCACTTTCCATTGCAAATTATGGAATTATTATTTTTTGTGGTTTATCCATTCAATTTAACATTTTGCGCCATTATAAAGGTCCATCAATGAAAAATCAACGGGAAGTTAACAAATTGATTAGCATTGTCCTCTGTATTCAGGTGTCACTTTTTGCCCCTAAATTGTGCTATAATATTTCTTCATATTTAGGCAATTTTACCGGCAATCTCATTTTTGCCCCAATTGTTCACAAATATAATTGTCTTTTTTGGCATCCAAATTGGCACATTCCTCGGCACAATATCCCTTTTTTCCAGCGTAATCTCTGTTTGGATTTCACTATTTAATCCGCTGGTTTGTATTTTTTTTTCAAATAAAATCAGTTTCCAAATTTAGGTGACTTTATTTGCCATCAAAACATATAGGAGAGCATTTTTAAGCTGGATAACCTGCTCCAATGAAACATCAACCAGCGTTGTTAAACAATTTAAAATATTAACAAATAACAAAATTCAAATACAACAATTGAATAAATAAAAATGAATCGGCCCTTGGAAATTGTATATTCAAATTATTTATGACATTTTTTTGGCAAATAAAAATTTGATTCTTTCTTCAATTTTTTTCCAATTATATTATCCCATTTTTATTTATTATACTTTTTAAATATTAATTTAATAGGAAAAGCAAATTTAAAATGAGGAAATGGGATCAGCTGGTGACATTTGACTCTAGAAACATGGCAAATAGATTTGGCAAAGCTTTTTATGCATCCTTCCCCCAATGCGCCCATTTCTTCCACTACATCCGTATTATAGAGGATAATCAATTTATTTATTTATTCTTTTTTGGAATTATTTTTAATTTTATTCACAATTTAAATATTGATGTTAATTTTCTTAATTATTTTTAAAAAGCAAGTATTTACATAAAGTGGCAAAATAATTTAATATTTAATTAAATTTACTTTCCTGTAAACAAAAAGGAAAGTGAAATGAACATTCTAGGAATGACTGGCAAAAAATTAAATGAATGTCTGTTCTGAAAGTGCTTATTAAAGAAAAATCTCCATGTAAATTAACCTGGCATTTTTATAAAATGTAAATATTATTTTAAAAAGACAAGAAATGGAAGAAAAATTTTGTCTATCCATTTGTACAATAATACTTATAATTATAATTGTAAATAGTACATCATTAAATGGAAATATAATATTTAGAAATGTGACATTCATTTTTTTAAAATTTTTAAAATTCAATTTCATTTAGATTCAATGAATTAATTTTATCTTATTTGTTTATTATTCTTTTCTCATATTTTAATAACTTGATAAATTTTTCCTTTGAAATTTTTCACAATTTGGCGAGACCATAACAAATTATCAAATAAATCCAAAGGCACAGAAAGGGAAGAAAATAAAGAATTTGAATAGAAATATTTGATGCAAATTATTTACTGTATAAAAAAAATCATTCCCAAATTTAGAATATTATTGTTTCAAATAAATTTGTTATTCTTCTATTAATCCATCTCAATTTTTAATATTTAAAAAAAATTACAAAATTAATTCAAAAAAAAATTTGGTTCGATCATTCGCTTCACTGGAATGCAAAGCATCAAAATAGGTTGACTCCTTGATGATTTATTATAAATGGCATTAATCGCATTAAGTTGGGGCGAACCATTAGGTTAATACGAATAATTCTTCGAATTTCTTAACTATTTTATTTTGGTTTGTTGTATTTGAGTAAGAAAACTTTTAAAAAAAAGTTATTTACAGTATTTACACAAAACCCATTTAGTGCATCGGCAAAATAGGCATTTTCATATAAACCCATTTTCTCTAATAAATGATCATGTTTTTCTATATCTAAAGTCTAAACTTTACAATTTGAAATGGAACAATTTTTATCATTTTATTTTTATTAAAATGGATTTATTTTATCATATCATTCTGTTGATAAAATTTGTAAATTGGTTGAAGAAATTCTTTAAGAATTTGGCGAGACCATAATAAATTAATAATGAATTCAAATGAATTGGATTGGAAGAATTTGCCTTCGTCATATTCCATCCAGCAGCCGAGTAAATGATTAATGCGGCGAAAACAACAATGTAAGAGCAAGTTTGAATTTGAATAAATTAGGCGGCATCCACATCCAAAATGCGCGGGGAATGATCGGCAGTGGGAAAGGACGGGATGGACTGCCCATAATTGGGAATTTTTGAACCGGAAAAGATTGAATGAATGAATGAGTTTTGGGTTAGAGCTTGGGTCGGTAAACCCATTTAGGTTATGTGCTCAAACAACTTTCCAATTCCATCCAAATTTCATTCTAATTCACAACATTAATATTTCGAATAAAGTTAATAATAAAATTGGTCGACTGTTCTGTTTTTCATATTGTTCTTGAATTTTGGTGAGATTGGAAAATGCTCGATTCTCAGTCCGAGAGATATCGAAGATTAGTTTTAATCATTTTTAAAAAATGATAATTATCATATTTCTCTATTAGAAGCCCAAGAGTTTTATAAATAATTTCGAAGCCATAAAAATGGGCAAAATTTTGGGTTAAACTCTGCTAACTTTTGACATTTTTGAACAAACACAAACTATAGCTTTTTTATATTACCCAAGTGCATAAAAAAATCCAATAAAATTTTTTAAAAAGTTGATTATGTCAAGCGGTATATTACTTCAAATTCTAAGGTTGGCTTCTAAAAGAGGATGGGCTCTTATAAAGGAAATATTTTAATTTAATTTACATAAATTAATTGAATTACTCTAACATTGTCATAAAATATGTGTTCACTGTGCAAATATGCCCCTTTACAAATTATTCCTATAGCTTAAACCTAAACAAAAGCAAATTTTAAGCCCTAATATTTCCAATTTAATTGGGCTAAAAAGCTAAACATTCTTCACAAATAATTTCAATTAAATTCATTTATAATTTACGGTCGAAATATATTACCATTTTTTATTAAATATAATTTTAATTATAGGAACGAGCGAGCAGCAGCCATTCAGTCAATGGGCATTTTATTAGACCGTCGTAAACAACAACAAGAACGAAAACATCAAGAAAATTGTCGAGAATGGAAATGGAATGATTCCACAAAATGGGGCGGTGGAACAAATGAAGAAAAACACAATTATGCCTATAAAACGCCAAGGTGATTTATATGTGTAAAGTCAAGAAATAGGAAGACACAATTTAGCTTTTTCACAAATCTCAGAGCCATTTTTTGGCCATAGTTCAATTAGACCAATTTCGGAAGGCAATTCCCAATCTAAAGCCTTAAAAAAATCCTTAAAATTGCCTTTTAATTTTTTTAAAAACTGAAATAAAATAATAAAAAAGCAATTGTAGGGAGTCATTTAGATTCGGGTTTTCCAATGATTTATCGTTTATTTCTATTTAATTTAATCTATTGTCGATCAACGCTATAAAATAAAATAATAATGTTATTGCGATTTTTGAAACGATTTAGTGTATCAAATTAATTAATAAATAATTTTCTTATAAGGTAAAGATATTGATATTATAAAAATTATAAAGAAATTAGAACTTAGATATCCAAATTCCAAATTGAGTTTCTATTTATTTTAGTAGGTCAATTCTCAAAGGCAACAATGGCACTGTATTTGGAGAATTTGGTAAAGAGAAATCAACAACGAAATTGCTAGATTTGAACAATAACAATTTGGAATCATTAAAACCAAAAGAGGAAGGAGATGATAGCAATTTGAAGGGTTTAAAATTACATTTATGGGATATTTTTCAAACATGTTTTATAGGCAAAAATTCGAAAAAATGGCTTCGTTGGAAAGAGGAAGATGATGAGGAAATTTGCCATCAGCAAGCGGAATGGCGTAATTCATTTGAGGACTACAACAATGAGGAAGATGAACAGAATACATTCAATTGTTGTACAGTTTGCGGTGGTCGAATTTGGGCTGGCGACAAGAAAAGGTGGGGTGAAAAGCTTGATTAAAATTTTATGGCGACCAAAAATCTCAGCAAGAAGTTACTAAAATTCATATAATTGAACTAATCTGATTCTGGAGGGCATTTTTTAAATAAAAATTATTGTAAATATAATTAATTGGCCATCAGAAAATTATTCCTATAAACAATGATATCTGCCTGATTTTTTTCCTGTTTTGCTCTTTTTTGGTTTGAGATTGAGTAAATCTATGACAAATTTGAAAATTTGCCGCACTATCTAATAAGCCATCATTCAACCTATTAATATAAAATACCTTCAAACAAAACAAAAAAAATTAGCCCCTTTTTCTTTTTATAGAGAATTTTAATATTTGATATCAAAAATGATTGTTGGCTTTTTTGATTAGGAATTCAATCAAAAAATAATTGGCCAGAAAATTTATGACCCAAAACTCGATTTAGGCCAATTTTGAACATTTTTATTCATAAAACTTTTTGGAATTTCTACAAAATTCTATTAAGTAATGCAAAAATTAACTACTAATTTTAATTATAAAAATTTGCTTCGAAAATTGGATTTATTAGCATATATCAATGACCATAAAATAATAAAATATTTTCATTTTGTCATGTTTGAATTTTTTGGATTTTTTTTATCCATAAACCAATCCTGGAATGACTTTTGGATGGACCATTGTCAGCATTTCTTCATCATCCGGCCATTCCTCATTTTCTTCATCAGTGAGAATTTCTCTTTCCGATTCTTTTTGCCTTTTCCCAATTTGCATTTCCAATTTCCTTATTGATGGAAGCCAATTTGTTCCAATCAATTTTGGTGGGAGATCATCTGCTTGATGAATTAGTAAAAATTAAAAAAAAATATTTAAAAATGCAAATAAAAAGCATTGAAAAAGCCGAAATTAAAAGTTATAATTCATCAGCGATTTTTCTTATATGTAAAGGCTTATGCCATTGAATAGAGTTCATTAAAGCGAATGAATTGATATATAATTTACCATGTTTTAATTCTAAATTAAAAATAATAATACAAAATCCGTTTTTAAATATTTTTGAATTTTAACCTAAGTCATCAAATATCGCTTTCAATCGATGCGGTTTTTAAGATTGGGAAAATTTGTTTACTTATCTATCTATCTAATATAATTTATCTATATTTCTTTGATATTTTTTCGGGTACTTATAGATTATCTATATCCAAATTTTTTTGGTCAATTAGGTAAAAATATCTGTAACCGGTTTAACCACATGGGTGATAAAGTATAGGGTTAGAGTCTTTAGGGGATAGAGTATGATCTATAAATCTCTTATCCGTAACCCAAATCCAAATCACCTCTAAAGAAGACACTTTAATTCTAAAATATCTGGATGTACATAGATAACCGATAAGTACCATTTTTGGCCAATTTTTAATTGCCAAATTAAATATTATCAATAAATGGCCATTATTATTGCCTCTTCGGCTCCATAATTCATCATCGGTCATTGTTGCCCTTGCTCCCCGCCTTTTGCCCAACAAAATTGTTCCCCCGGTCCGATGGAATGCGGGACGCCACTGTTGACGAATTTGGCGTTGATCAACACCACCAATAATTTGTTGTTTTGGTTGGTGGATTCCCCTGGTTCGACGGCGTTGAAAATTAGGCGAAAACAAAGCACCAATTAGGCGATCCAAACGGGCACCACTGGCAGTTCGCCCTTTGTTTTGTCTGTTTTGGATCGGAGACCATCTTTTAATATGGAGAATAATTAATTTATCAAAAATTCATTTAAATTAATAAAGAAAAAAGACCCCCTTTAAAAATTTATTTAAAAAATTATTAAAATATTAATCAAAAATTTAATTAAAGGGAACCTTACAATGACCATATTTTAGTAAACTGTTCATTCTTTTAGCGTTTAATTTAAGATAGATATTAAATTACCGTAAAACCTCTTTAATATCCCATGGGAGAATTATTTTTCAAATATTCAAAAATAAGGAAGATTTGGGGTCAAACTCTTTATTTTGTGGATATTTTTGAACAAATTATAGTAGATTTTGTAGAGCTTTAGAGAACAAATAAGTAAACGCAATAAAAATATTTTTAAAGTTAACTATTCCAAGAGGTATGGGCCTTCAAATTCGAGAATGGGAAATAAGAAGAAACCAAGGTATTAAAAAATTTACATTGTCAGGAAAATGAATATCCCATTGAAAAGGCGCTATTTTCTAATTTTATAAAAGCCAGTTTTTTTTTAAAAATTAAAAAATTAGCATGTCTTTAAATGAAATGAACTTGAATTTTTCGAGGAAAATTCAATTAATTACAAATTATTTGAAATTTTCAAAAATTTAGAAAATTCATTTTTAGAGAGGATCTTTTGGGTATTAGTAGAATGGCTAATGGCTCTCCCCAATTAATTTTTTTTAATGATTAATATTGCCAAAAGAAAGATCAAAATATTCACATTTAGGTTATTGAATTTCCCATTTATTTTTGATAATTTTGATTCTCACCTTTTTTGACCAAAATGCGCATTGTCCAAAATTCCAATATTCTCTAAATCATTTCCTCCTTCTTGTCCATTCCTATTTTCAATGGCCATCGCTGGGCCAAAATCAACACTAGCATCGATGGGCAAAAGCAATACTCCATTGGATGTTTGAATTAACTGAAAATGTCCGAAAATAAAATTAAATTCCCTCAACATACAAAAAATGGTAGCCATAAAATTCCGATGGAAAAAATGGCAATTGAATTCAGCAAAATTGCATAAATTTTATTTAGCACCATTTTTGGCAATGATGAACAAAAGGACGAAATAAATGTTGGCGAAGGCGATGAATTACTGGTTCACTGGGCCTGTTTTCGATGTGCAACCTGTGGATTGGATTTAGGTAAGATTAAAATTTTAACAAATATTTTGAATGGGTATTATGCGAAAAATGGGAAAAGCAATCCTAATGGTAATGGTGATAAAATTGATGAATAAATTTGGAATTTTATTTGGTATAAAATTAGTAAAAAAATGGTATTAAAGCATTAGCTGATTATCGAATCTTTTTGGAAGTGAGGTTAAAAACCGTTAATTTAATTAAAAAATAGCTATTAGGTATGGGTCATATACTAGTAAATTTGATTAAAATTTCTATTTTGTAAATATTGAATTGGGAGTTTTTAAAATCTTAAGAATTTTGGAAGAACATTGACTAATTTAAGAATAGTGCTCAAAATCTGGACACTGATTACCGATGATAAATACCAAAAATATTTTTGGAAATTTTTCGATTATACTTCTCGAAATTTCTAACATTAGCCAAAAAATTTTATATATTTTTGGCTAGTTTTATGCGCAATAAAATGCCATATAAATTGGTCCAAAAATTTTATCCCATTACTGACAGTCCTATAGCCATTGGATATATGGCATATATAAGTAAAAAATAATTTGAAATATTTTTAGGCGCTGAACAACAGGAAAAGGTGTTCAAAAAGAATGGACGTTTCTATTGCCAAATGCATGGCCCAGTGGCCACCACATTGGCAGAAAAATGTGTGACAAAAGGAGAAGGAGGGAAAGGCCAAAATATTGGGCCAAAAGAAACAAAACAAAAGCCGCCTATTGAGCATCCATCTTCGACGCGGATAAATCGAAGGGAATGGTGGGAGAGGAGTGCGGACGAATTCAATGGGAATAAGAAAAGGTATTAAATGGGGTGAGAGTATGGTTTAAAATGCGAATTAATTTAGGTAGAGATGATTATTAAATAATTAATTTAAGGACATTTTTTGGAAAAAAAATCATTTTATGACAATGCATATAACTTGGCTATAATGAATTACTTGAATTGTAGGCTTTAGTTATAGGGTTATTATTGTTATTTAGTTATAGGGTTATTATTGTTAGGATTAGGCTTTTATTAGACATTGGTTGTCGTAAAATAGAATCAGATTTGTCTAAGTTTTATGACCTCAAAAATGCTAATTAGCTCAGTTGTAAAAAGCAAAATTATTTTAAAGTTTACATTGTAATTTTAATTTTACTATATGAATGGAATTATATTTTTCCCAATTATTAATATTTTCTCATTTGTGAATTTTGGAAGTAATAAAATTCTGTAAAGAAAAATTATGCAAACTTTATATATAACCATAATCCGACTGAATGTTCCAAAAAAGATGTAGAAATAATATTCAATTCCAATGGGAATTAGTGTTTTTATGCTATTTTGGCCTAGCTAATTAATTTTTTGGGTCTAAGAAGAGGAACCACCAAATTTGGGTTCCATGACATTTTTCCTTTATTTAATTTAAAGATAAAGGGGGGAAAATGATGGGAAAAGGAAAAATCCTATTTTTGACAAAGGGAAGAATGGGCGGAAGAAGATTAGCCCTGAGGCAAACCTAAAATTAGAAAATGGAATTTGATATTTTTTTTTTGGGGGGGGGGGGGAGGATGGGGGATTAGGGCTAAAGGATGGGTGAGAAAAATTCGAAGTTCGACCAAAAAGGAATTGGTGGTGATGTTTGAATGAAGATGTACAAAATTAACCTTCTCAATTCCATCATAAATCAAGAATCTTAAGAATTTTTTTGATTTTTTTGATTTTTTTTGAGATAATTTTGTGTCAATTAACCATTTTGCCTTATGAATATTTTCGAATTTTTTCATGGGATTTTTGGAATATTACAAAAATTTTAAAAACATTTTGAATTTTAACAAATATTTTTGAGATATTTTTGAAATTTTAACGACGATTTTTAAAATATTTTTTTAAAATTTTAACACCGATTTTTAAAATATTTTTTTTGAAATTTTATCAAATAATTTTTTTGGCATTTTTTGAATTTTTTCAAAGATTTTTGTCATAATTTTTATTTTTTGACATTGAATTTTATCAGAGATTTTTTTGGCATTTCACAATTTTATCTAGGTATTATTTTGATTTTTTTTTCTCATTTTCGAATATTCCCTAGCGAATTTTAGGATTTTTTTTTAAATTTTGACTTAAGGAGTTTTAGGGATTTTCGAATTTAGCTTGAGAATTTTTTCTGGATTTTTTTCGAAATTTTTTGACTATTTTTTAGGACATTTTTCAAATTTGTAAATTTTGAAATGTAATTTATAATAATTATTTTTTAAATTTTCCAAATCCACAGTTCGACCACAATCCGCTATTATGGCGAAGGGAACACAAAAATGGTTGCCAATTTGTACAGTCCAAAAAATTTTGTGGAAGCAGAAAAACAACAACAACAGAAGAAAATGGAAACATTGATGACCGAAACAATTGGAGAAAAGTCAAAATACAAAAATGGAATTAATGAAGAAAAAGGAAAATACATAAATGAAGGAAGAAAAGTGGATGAAAATGAGAGCAAAAACACAAATTTCACAACAACAAATAAAATTGCCAAACAACGAGGAAAGGGGTCATCAGTGCCATTAAAAGATGATGATGCGGATTTTTGTGAACATTGTGGCATTGAATTGAGGTGACAATAATAAAATTAAAAGCTAAATGTGCTCAGCAAATCAAATTTTCAATTGAATTTTAGCTTTAAATTTAGTAATTTGTAAATTATTTTTTTACCAAAAAATTTGAATGAGAAGAATTAGTGATTTTTTTGGTTGAAACTTTAAAAAATTAGAGAATCTTGATTGAAAAATTTCAAAAATTAGAAAATTTTTTGCAAAAAATTTTATCCAAATAAACAGAAAAATAGGCCAAAATTAGGCAATTTTAATTTTTTGACCGTATCTTTTTTTTCTATTATGTAAAATAAATTATTTTGAAATTTAAAAAATTTATAGCTGAAGAAATTTAGAAGATACTTAAATTTCCAATTTTATTAAAATAATATTAATATTATTTTTTTTATATTTTCTCCAAATTTTGCAGTAATGGTTCATTGGTCTTGGCCAAAGGCCGTGCCTGGTGTCCTGAACATTTCTGTTGTGCCAATTCCGCCTGCGCTCGTTCCCTTTTGGAAAGTGGATTTGTGGAGGACCCAACACAACCCAATCGAAATTATTGCCCAAAATGCTATGAAATGTTGATTGCTCCGGTTTGCCACAAATGTTCACTGCCATTGACCGAGGTTGGTATGAGGGGAAAATCGTAATTATGGAATTTATTGCGCTAAAAGAATTTTTATTTTTATGGGCGGTAATTTTAGACTGCAAAATTAGTGCCTATTAAGTTTTTTTTTTCTGAAATTTCACAAAATTAGTTTCCGGAACAGGAATTTCAAAATAGGTAATTTTACAATTTTATTGTATTTTTCTTATGAAATTTCTACACAAAAATGTGTCAAAAATAGATAAAATAGATCAACAAATTATATAAAAAAAATGAAATAATTTCTCACAAATATTATTTATATGATTTTTTCATCAAATCCTCCGATGAATACAAAAAAATAGGATAACCTTATATTTTGTATTCCTAAAAACAAGAATATATTAGAGTTAATTATCCGTTGACGGGACGGGTACGCGGGCAGGGTATTCGCTGAATTTGGGCTAATTATCCGTCCCGCCTACCCGTCCCGTATTTTTCGAATTACCCGTTATCCGCACTTTGACTATCCGCCTACCCGCAACCCTTATTTTTTAAAGGATTTTTGCCAATTTTTGGATCAATATACCAGAATATTTTATTTTTGAGATAGTAACCATGCCCAAAATGGTCATATAGAAACAAATAATATAATTTAAAGGATTTTAGTAAAGAAAAAAAAAGATTTATTTTTTATATTTTGGAAATTTTTAAATTTGAATAATAAATTTCAAAAAAATGCACAGTATGCCAAGCGAGTACGGGACGGGTAGTATCCGCGGATAATTTTTGAAAATGGCCTACCCTTCCCTTATCCGTGCCTTAATTATCCGCACCACCCTTTACCTGTGCTTTCATTTTTCGCGCACGGATAATTAACCCTAGGATATATGATCTTATTTCTTTCCTTACTATTGGTAAAGTTATTCCAAAATTTACAAATATGGCTAATGCTTGCTAAAATATTGGCATTGAGCTTATTAATAATTAATATTGATATAAAAATTAGACCAAAATGACAAAAACATTCGTACTGTGTATTCCTATTTAACCATTAATTAGAATGTTTAATTAATCAACCTTAACTTAATAAATGCTTTTCTAAATTAGAAATAATAAAAAAAATTTATTACTCCATAAATTCCAAAAAAAACAATTTTAACAATTAAAAAAAACTTTAAATAATTTTAAAAATTTATTTATAGTCTTGTCTGAATGCACTTGGCCAAAAATGGCATCCCGACTGTTTTTGCTGTGCACATTGCCTCAAACCATTTGGAACCCGCTCATTCTTTGTTGAGAATGGAAAGCCGTATTGCGAAAATGGCACATTATTTTTTAATAATTTTTTTAATAATATTAATAATTTATTTTTTTAGATTGGAATCAATTGTTCACGGAAAAATGTGCGGAATGTTTAGAGCCTATCAAAGTTGGCCAAAAATGGCTTGAAGCACTTGGAGGACGTTCATTCCACGCCGGATGCTTCAAATGCACAGTAAGGACAAAAATCATAATTAAAAAAATATTTAATTTTTTGGAAAATTTTTAAAACATTTTTTTCGACACTAAAATTTTTTGGCACACCGTATAACCCCCCTTATAATTTTTCCCATCCCCATTCCCCACCCTCTTTTAATTTCCATCATCGCATCAGCCTATTAGGATGAACATAAAAATTTCCTTATCGCATTTTCTTAGTTCCTAAAGCTTTATAAAAATCCGCTAAATTTTGTTCAAAAATGTCCACAAAGGGAGTTAGACTGCAATTTTCCCAACTTTTGAGGGGTTGAAAAATAATTCCCCTAGGCAATTAAGAAAAGTTATCGGTTTGACCATATTATTTGGCCATAATGAACTAATAGAATTGAGCTTAAAATTTAAAATTAGAAATAAGAATAATCTATGGCTAGACGCTAGAATATTTTGGGGAATTGGAATTTAAAATAGAATCTGGTTTGGCCAAATTTTATGGCTTTAAAATTTCGATTTTTTGCCACAATTTTAGTGCCAAAAATATTTTTAATGTCAAAAATAATTTTTTGGGTTAATGTTCTAAATTAATAATCAAATATTTTGTGCAGACATGCCGAATAACATTGGAGGGGAAAACATTCTTTGAACGAGAGCAGCGTCCATATTGCCGTGCGCATGCTTGCCAACAAGCAACGAAGCGAATTTATTAGGGCAAACAGATTTGGAACAAATTGTGTGTGGATTAATCAAATGAATATGATTAATAATGACATTCGTATTAATATTATCTTAATTTAAAATATAACCAATCCATTGATTATTTTTTTAATTTAAACATAAAGAAAAAAAATAAATATTTTTTGACATTAAAATATGCAATTTTTCAATTTGATACACATTTTACTTAAAAAATTTAGAATAAACTGCTTTTATTGAACTGCTGCAATTTTACTTTAAATTGAGAATGCAAATTTTTCAATATTTAATCAATTACAAATATTTCTGATATATTTCATCATTGTTGTATTCTACTTATTATCAGCATTTCGAAGTATGTTCCCATTGGGAACATTCTGCTGCTGCTGGACTACCATGACAGTGACTCCATGCAAATGATGAATTTTGTTAGGCAAAAATATTTTATAAAATATCAATCGGCAATCATGGCGAATTGTTTTGTTCAACGCCAAATAAATAACCGGAGGGAAACCGTGGACATGGAACCTTAGGAATTTAAAAATTAATTATAAATTTAATTAAAATTAAAAATAATGCTACCATGCGAATTGTGCTAAAGTAATCAACCATTGTGGAGGAAGAATATACATATAAGCGATGGCCACATAAATTGAGGCACCAATAACATTTATCGTAGAAATTAGAAAAACTTGTAAAAATGCCTTCAAAATTAAAAATTGAAGAAACAAAAATTTAATGCTTTACTGACCATTTTTTGTGGCCTAGAAATGGCTTGGCCGCCCAATCCAAATGAACGTGTTTTTATGCACATTCCAATGATAAATAGGCCATAAAAAAGAGGGGACAAGAAGGCAATGATGGCATTGTGGAAAATATGGAGTGGAACGAAAAATTGCTCATTTAAATCGGGGACATAGCCAGTGAATGGATTAAAGGACCAAGCGAAAATGATGCTGGAAAATAAAGCCGGCGCCCAGAAAATGATGCGACAAATTGCGTAAATTGTGCAAAATGACAGCCAAATGTGAATACGAAATCCGGAGAAAAGCAATTCGGCAATGTTGGGGGACAAAATTTCCAAACAACGGTTGAAAGCCAAAATCTGGTAGAAGAATAAATATTTATTTTAACGTGAAACAAAGTGGCTGAAACAAATTTACGCACCAAATCAAATTTTTTATTTCTGTATAACCATGATAGGGTAGTGTATTTAAAACAAATTACAAAATTTATGATTAAAAAATGCCTCGAAAAAATAAGAATTTTATTTTCTAAACAAGATACTATAAAAATCGAATTAAAGCCGCGGGCATAGGGCAGATAGGAATTATTATGCTTAGCCGAAACTTGCGGACCCGACACTTGCGGACCAAACGGTCTGGCGCCGATGGCGTTAAAGCTATTGTGGAATTGTTTTTGGCATTTTATTAGGCATAAAATTAGCTACAAAATGACATCAAAAGCATTGGCCAATGTTGAATATTCACTGAGTTATGGCCAAAAAAAAACGTTGGTTTAATTAAAATTGTGTTTGGCTGTTTTTTTGGCCATAACTCGGTGAATATGAATATTCAACATTTGCCAAAGCTTTAGATATCATTTTGTAGCTAATTTTATGCCTAATAATATGCCAAAAACAATTTCACAATAGCTTTACCACCATCGGCCAGACCGTTTCGTCCGCAAGTGTCGTAATACTATAATTAAGAAATTGACTACTCCCAATTTTTGCAAATTCCTCGTTTTTGTAATAATATTGTGTAAAAAAATTTACCAGATCGGCAACACTTTCGGCATTCCAGAATGCTAAAAATAATTTGATTTAATAAAAATTTCATTCATAAATTTATATTCTCCCATATTTTGCATATTAAGTAGATTTTGGTTATGAAACGAAAATATTTGACTTCAGAAATGTCATAAAATTTTTTTGTATTCTTAAGATTTTACATAAATGGGACAATTCGATATCGAAAAAAGCTGGGTCTTTCTTTTGATTTACAACTCTATGAGGAAGTAAACAATTCATTAAATATGCCATTGTCAATTATAAATTTTTGAAAACAAAAATTTGTACAATTTTTTCTCGAAAATTAGGATTATCACTCACATCATTTATTTTTTATTATATGAAAATCTAAAAGTACGGAAAATGAAATACTTTTAGAATGTTATATTGTTTTAAAATAATAATAATAATAATTTGGTTGCCTTGTTGTATTATGGGCGAAAGGGTATGCGATGTTTTGTGACGGGCCGGTTTGTGGTGAACAATTTTTTGCTTTATAACTCATCTTAATCTGAACCGTTTTGAATGTTTTTATATGGGTTTGATAGAGCAATCCATTATCTATCGAATTATATAAAAATCATTTTATATTATTTTAAATAGAGAAAGTTATGAGCAATTAAAAAATGGGCAAAATGGTGTCAATTTTGAAGGTTTTTGATTTTTAAAAAATGTAAAAATATGTTTTATAATTTGTTTTTTATATGGGCTGATAGAGAATTTTTTGCTCTATTCAATTATTTAAAAAACATTCTAAAATATTTATTAGGCGTTGAGCTATAAGCTTTCGCCACAAAATGGCCGCGCCACAAAACGTCCCACTCCGTGAGCGAAAAACTTATTAGAGATCACCTACCGGTTACGCAAAAGCCAAGGAAAAGATTAAAAATTGGGCTACTGCAGAAAACATTGCCATTCAGGCTGAACCAAGCATGAACATAACCCAATATCCAGAGAATGGCCAAATCAAAAATGCCAATGTAGAAAAGTAATTTGTAGCAGACATTTTCGTCCAAATGTTTCCAAATTGAGAGAATGCATGGAATATAGAGGAAATAATAAATTGTGCAAAGTAAAATCAGAACCCATGATTCGGGCACAAATTGATGCCTTTGCTCGAATGAAATGGAATCGACATCAATTCCAGTGCAATTATAAATGCGAGACCATTCCGAGTGACGAAATATGAACATTTCCATTTTTTAAATAAAATTTCGTTTGAAATGGTGTTTTCAATAGATTTGTAATTGTAATTGTAATTCTGATTTCTAATTGTAATTAAAAATGTTTTTTAATTTATTTAAATTGAATAAATGATTTTTAAATTTGAAGAATATCTATTTGATGAATGATTTCATTGACATGCTTTGTGCAAATTTAATAAATGCCAGACATAAAAAAAATAATGAAAATAAAGCCAAAACACTCCCTAGGTGCACTCTTGTTACTTGGCTATCATTCATAACCCCTAATTTAATCATATGGGAGTTTCCATGTCTCTATTATTTTTGACTGACAAAAGCACAAGGTTAATTATATTTGTCCCAATAATTTTTTATTTAAACATACTTTTACATTATTAAATTGATTTACTATATTTCTCAAAGCGTGAATGCTCATTTCAGCGAAAATGACAAATAAGCGCAGTTCAGCGAAAATGGGCATTTATCGAAATATTTCGGTTTATAGGGAGTAAACCAAAAAACCAATGATGTTTTTGGATTCAGCGTGTTGGAAAACACTTAAAAACATTTTCAAAACATACATTTATAAATGTTAAACTAGCAAAAACATGGATGTTTTAAAAGTTTTAGCGTAAACAATGTATTTTTTGAAATGTTTTTAAGGGTTTTCCAACACGCTGAATCCAAAAACATCATTGGTTTTTTTTGGTTTAACCCCTATAAAACGAAATATTTCGTCAACCCTAAGCCATTCAAAGATCCAATCCGGCAAGAAACCCCAGAAAGCTTTTCATCATTCACCAAACTGCCCAATCAGTGTTGCGTGAAATCAACCTCTGGGATGGATGGACAACCCATCCGTTTCCACTACGTGTTCGGATGATGAGGAGCGCACCCAGTGCAAGCTGATATCCCCAAGATGATCCCAGTCATTATACCACATCAATTAATCAATTCGATAGTGACTGCGGTACTGACCAAGGCAATATCCCATCCTCCGGATGGATGTATCGGTTGTGACGAGACGAAATCCTCTGATCAATCATGCAATCCCGGTCTGGCACCGACTGCCAGTGGTAGCACTGCTAAAACCCGGAAGCCTCTTGGTCTCAATTGGTGGCCAGGAGATGAAATTGGAGAAGGTCATACTCCAAATTGTGCGGGAAGGGACGAGGGCATGCCTCATGGCATTAACCCTCCCCAACCCAAACTAAGCAAATCCATTACTGAAAGCACCGGATGGTTGCTCACTAGTAGTGAAGGCCTTCCCCGCACAAGTAAAAACAAAAAATCCATTACTATAGTATCTTGATGAGATATGGTTCAACTAAAACTAATAGCACGAGCACAGTTTCATCCAATTTATTTTGATCACTTTTAAGGTCTTCAAAATTGAAAATTTTTTTCAAAACTGCTGCTGGGTGAAAAAATAACTGCTTATTCTTTTTTTTAGTTTGTATTTTACAAACTGTCTTCTTTATCGATTTTATCGATCGGTATCATGCCATGCCAAGCCTACTTGACTTTCCTATTTCCTCTTCCAACCTCACCTCTTATAAAATACACAAATATTCTTTTCGCACATCTATCCTATCCTAATGATTCATCTTCATCCTTTTATTATTTTTCAATAAACATTTCCAATTTCTATATCCCAACAAAGAACTTTAGGCCAAAACATGCAACCCTACAACCCCAGCCCAGTCCAATCCATTTACTTCACATTTTCAATAACAAAAATATGAAACGCCTTCCATTTTACTTAAAAATCGTTGGTCAAAACCACCGCTATTTTACATTTTCCCTTCACATTATTTCGCAACACAATCCCCGTTTTCAGAATGTTTATTTTTAATGAAGTTTAAAAGCTTTAACTTTAAAATGTTTAACTAGCAATTTTAACTAACAAAATAAATTTTCAGAAAATCAAGATTCAATAAAGCTACTTATAAAATGATGCAAATTTTCGTGAAGACTTTGAACGGCAAGACCATTTCATTGGATGTGGAGATTTGTGGTTCTTATCAAAATTGTTTTAAATAATAATTGCATATTAAGGGGAGCGACACAATTGAAAATGTCAAGGCCAAAATTCAGGACAAAGAGGGGATTCCACCGGACCAGCAACGGCTGATTTTCGCAGGAAAACAACTCGAGGACGGACGTTAGTTTATAAATTTTTGGTACTACTACTGGACTTTAAGAGTTGGAAGAGTAAAAGGATGAAGGGGATGAAGATAATGAAGAAGAAGATAATGAAGAGGATGATGAAAAGATCATCTTCCGCTTCATCTGTTCTTCATCATCATAATTTTCATCATTTTTCCCTTCCAGACCTTAAAGTCCAGTACCAGTAGGGCCGAAATTTACGCAATTTAATGTTCATTTTTTAGGTACATTGGCCGATTATAACATCCAAAAGGAATCAACTCTGCATCTTGTCCTTCGACTTCGCGGTGGCAAGGTCTAAATTCAAATTGCTTAACTAAATCATTAAATTTTACTTATTTAACAGAATTTTTCATTGGCTCGTGCAGGCAAAGTTCGCGCTCAAACTCCGAAGGTCGAGCCGGAAGAGAAGAAGAAGAACAAATGCCCACGGGTTTTCCGTCGCGTCCAATACAACCGTAAGCCATAATCAATTCAAATTAAAATAAATTCTTTTAAGTTTAAGGTCGTTTCGTCAATGTTGCCAATGCCGTTGGACCGGGAGGTCGTCCACTTGGCCCCAACTCCAATATTCTCTGGCCATAAGGCGAATTGAAAGATGACCGAAAAAAAGAATAAAATATTGCAATGATGATGGTCAATTTTCGATTTTTTAAATTTCTGAAGATGCAATTATGCATCAATTATCAATTTATTCGTTTGTTGCTTTGATAAAATTTTTTAAATATCCCACAATTCCAAACATTTTTGGCATTTATTCCATTCCATATTCATTTTTATTGATTAATGAATGATGACTGATGAAAATTTTAAAAAATTTTCCAAAAATAACAAATTATTTTAAAATATTTGGGCATGTTGTGTATTTTTAAAAAGAATAATAAAAGAATCAATTTAATGTAATCCAAATTAACATATTATGTACTAGATTTTTAGAGCGAAAAATAAGGCCAATTTTGGTTTCTATAAGTTTGCTAAAAAAATATTTTTTGTCTGAAACTTTTACAATGAATTTTCCTTCAAAAATGTGCCAAAATATGTATAATTAAAAATTACAGCTAATACATGAATAAATGTTTAAAACAATTATAGAAAAAAAATCTGATTCAATTCTTTATTATTTTATGTCATCAATGAATGCAGCAAATTTTGGCGCATGTTATCCGAGCAAATCAACAAGAGAGGTTTCTTTATTTTATATTAAAATAGCTTAAAAACAATTAAATCACATTAGCTCTTTTTTGATCGGTGATTAATTTGACGAAAATTCAATGTCGAAAAAAGTTATAGCGGTTCAATGGTTTGGGCTAATCTCCAAACAATATATCCATTAAATAGATCACGTCAAAACGCATCAATTGATATATAATTTGTCCTGGATTGATCAAAATTAAAGAGTATATTAAGCCAGTTGAACCATCTTTCCATTCTTGGTTCAAAACTAATTTAAAATTGTTTAAAACTTAAGTATAAAATTATTAACAAAAAATGCGTTTCGTCGAGATCTATTGATTGATTATAAGTTTGGGATATCTAGGACAAATCATTGAAATAATTTTTTTTATGTATTTTCTATACTTTTTCCGCCGAATTAAATATTTTTTCATTTAATTTTAATTAAATTTCCATTCTTCAAAATAACCAAATACTAAATTTGATTCAGAATTGGGAAAAGCAATGGCAAAGCGCCGGTCCATCAACTTCTTCGTCGGCAGCGGCAGTAAAAATCAATAAGCAAGAAGAAATTGATGAAATAATTGTGATTAGTGATTCAAGTGAAGAGGACAATGGGCAGGAGGCAATAAATGAAAGCGATGGAACTTCGACTACAGCAGAGGTTAATTAGTATTTGATTTATTAAAATTCGACTGGTTGATGAATTAATTTCGGGCCACCCTAATCCCAACTATTTACAAGTCATGAGGTTTTTCGGATAACAAAACTTAAGGTTTTTTGGATAATAAAAAGTTAAGGTTTTTGGATAATAAAAATAGGTTTTTTGGATATTAAAAATCGCGGTTTTTGGGTAACAAACCTTAAAGGTTTTTTGGATAATTTAAATTTGAGGTTTTTATGATAATAAAAACATTTGTTTAGGATAAATAACTAGCTAATCGACAATTTTTCAATAAAACTTCATATTTTTGTGTTGGTTGGTGGGCTTTTTCATATCAAAAACGCAACCTATATCATATTTTATTGTGTTTTGGTAATTCTTCCTATTAATTTTTAGCAGAAAATAAAATTTAGGAAATATAAAAAATAGATTTTCGATTATTCCTTTTCCTTTATTTTTGTTAATATTTTTATTTTGCAACAGGAATCAGTAATCGGCGATTTGATTGATTCTCGAGAACTGCTACAAGAAGTGCTTTGTCCATTTGAAAATGTCCAGCAATTTGTCAAATTATCTACCATTGATGAGTGGGAGGAGAACAATCTTTGGCCAATGTGCATTTCAAGTTGCTCTGGATGTTTGGTGGCTTTTCGAGTGCATCGCGAGGATAATTTGGTCAGTTTATAATAATAGAATGGGAATTTATTATAAAATTATTTATTTATTTTTGGAAATGCTAATTTAAATTTTTCTTTAAAAGTTTCAAACATTTTATAGTATTTTGTTGACCCAAACATTTTTTGTTTTGTTTTATCCCAAATATTTTATTGTGATTTTTCTTCCAAATTGTTTTGTTTTGCCCCAAACATTTTGTTTTGTTTTGCCCCAGACATTTGTTTTGTTTTGCCCCGAACATTTTTTGGTGTGTTTTGCCCCAAACATTTGTTTTGTTTTGCCCCAAACATTTGTTTTGTTTTCCCCAAACATTTGTTGTGTTTTGCCCCAAACATTTGTTTTGTTTTCCCCAAACATTTGTTGTGTTTTGCCCCAAACATTTTGTTTTGTTTTGCCCCAAACATTTGTTTTGTTTTCCCCAAACATTTGTTGTGTTTTGCCCCAAACATTTTGTTTTGTTTTGCCCCAAACATTTGTTTTGTTTTGCCCCGAACATTTTTTGGTGTGTTTTGCCCCAAACATTTGTTGTGTTTTGCCCCAAACATTTTGTTTTGTTTTGCCCCAAACATTTTGTTGTATTTTTGTCCGCCTTTTGTTGTGTTTTTGTTCTCCCAAACATTTTGTGTTTTATTATTTCAGACAATGTTTTGCAAACTTTTGTATTTTTAATTTCCCAATGTTAAGTAAAATAAATTAGCATTTTCGTATTATGTAAACCATCTAACACCATTCTATACATTAAAATAATGAAATCCTAATTGACAAAAGATAATTTAGAAAAATACTAGATAATTTTTTACATTTGTTTTTATCAAAAAGTACAAAAATATAGAAAAAAAAGTTTAAAAATTGTAAAATCAAATTCTAATTTTTAAACTTTACAGCCAACCGAATTGTGCATTGATGAAATCAATAAATTGGAAAAAGAAACAATTGAATTCAAACATTATGTTGGCACATTCAAAATTTATTCAATTCTTCCACACTATAGGCCAATTCGGGACGAGGATTTTGACAAATGGCTGGATATGCTCAACAATTCTGTGAGTTTTTTTTTTATATAATTCAATTTCTAAATAAAACATAAATTTTTACAATGAAAAATCTTTATTTTTAGAAAGAAAAATTGCCGGCAATTGGCAACAAAATAACAAAGAAAAAAGTCCTTCTGAAGCAATTGAAGCTGGCCATTTCCACTTCTATTCTTCAACGTCATCTTCTACCAAATCCAGAAAAAATTTTTGATGGAATTATTGGCCAAGAACAAAATCCTCCAATTAGGCCGGCCGATGTTCCTCCAACTCCAATGCCAATCATGCCAATGCCAATCTATTTTCTTTCAATTATCGAAGCAGCATATGCACCTCCAATATCGGCCTATCCTCCTCAAATTATGCTGGCCAATATTCCTCCACTTATGTCAGTCAATGTTCCTCCAATTATGCCGGCCAGTGTTCCCCCAATTATGCCAGCCTTTGTTGACATTTCACCAATTATTATTCGAACTGACCAATTCAAAAATGTATGCAAACTTTTGGATTCCAAATATGCCAACTTCAAAATTTTATCTGGCCTATGCATTTTAGTAGAAATTGAACAAATTGTTGTAAGTGATTTGGAATATTAAATAAATAATATTCACTTTATTTTTCAGAATTATTCCTTGAAATTGCCACCAATGATGACTTTGGTAAGTAATTTCATAAAATTCTAAAATGAACAAAATTTTTTAATTTTTTTTTGCAATTTAATAAAATAAATATATTTCATTCATTAATTATTCAAATTAAATATTTTTCACACAGGTCAAGCATATGTTAATTCCAATCTCATTTGCCAATTTTGCTTCTACTACAAATAAGAAAATTCATCGAATGAAGCCATCCATGATTCAGTTGCATACAAGAAATGGAGATGGTGTTCCGATTTGTTCTGCACGATTCGGGAAAAAATCAATAAAATTACCAAGCGAACAATTGATCCAAATCAGTTTGGCAATTTGGGCAATGAATGTGAGTAATCTATGGGATTATTTATCAAAAATGGGGAATTATTGCGACGGAAAATAAAATACATTTTAAAATTGAGCAAAAACATATAAAATCAGAAATGGACAAAAAAACACAAAATCAGAATTGGGTAAAAGCACAAAAAATCAGAATTTGGCAAAAAACACAAAAAATCAGAATTGGACAAAATACAAAAAAAATCAGAATTAGGCAAAACATAAAAAAAGCAGAATTGGGCAAAAAAATAAAAATCAGAATTGGGCAAAAACACAAAAAATCAGAATTGGGCAAAACACAAAAAATCAGAATTGGGCAAAAACACAAAAAATCAGAATTGAGCAAAAAACCAGAATTGAGCAAGAAACAAAAAATCAGAATTGGGCAAAATACAAAAAATCAGAATTGGGCAAAACACAAAAAATCAGAATTGGGCAAAAACACAAAAAATCAGAATTGAGCAAAAAACCAGAATTGAGCAAGAAACAAAAAATCAGAATTGGGCAAAATACAAAAAATCAGAATTGGGCAAAACACAAAAAATCAGAATTGGGCAAAACACAAAAAATCAGAATAGGCAAAAACACAAAAAATCAGAATTGGGCAAAAAACACAAAAAATCAGAATTTGGCAAAACACAAAAAAATCAGAATAGGGCAAAAACACAAAAAATCAGAATTGGGCAAAAACACAAAATAACAGAAATGGGCAAAAACACAAAAAACAGAATTGGGAAAAAGACAAAAAACAGAATTGGGCAAAAGACAAAAAACAAAAAATCAGAATTAAGAAAAAAAACACAAAAAATCAGAATTAAGCAAAACACAGAAAAACAGAATTGGGCAAAATACAAAAACGGAGAATATTTTCTTCCCAAGGATATAAAAATTCTGATTTGATAAATAATCTTATAAATTTAGAATATCCCAATACCCACATCGGAATTTATTCATCGTAAGGCAGCGGAATTTCGGGAGGCACTGGAATACATTGAAAATATTGGAATTCAGAACAAAGCAGTCAAACAAAAATCGAAAATAGTATCACCGGTAAGTTTTTTTTTCAAATTTACTTAAAAGATTCAATACATAAAAATATAAATATATTGTCCACCCAAATAAATTTAGTACTTTATATTTATAATCATAATAATTTTTACAAAATTTTATTTAAAATAATATTTTTTAATTTTTCAGCCACACCATTTTATTGGAAAATTTTCAATTCAACGCGGGAATCAAAATGAACCACCATCATCGTATGGCAATAATAATGTTCAAAAGAAGGAGAAGAAGAAACAATTCAAATACAATAAATCGTTGCCGTATTAACACAATTTTGATGCCGAAATTTAGGCGAAACTGAATTCTTTTTTTTGCCAATAAAATGAATATAATAAAAAAGTTTTTATTTATAAATGTTGTTATTGTTAATTTATTATTGTTAATTTATTTTTTTATCCAAAATTGAATAAAAAAATTTTCTGATTTGATCATTTATCATAATCAACAATGATCAAAGAGTGCAAAAAAATAAATTACTATAATTTGGTAAGAATTTGACAATATTTTACCATTATTTTATTTGGTTTGTGCTGATTAGGCAATAGGCACCCACAATTGTCTGTTTTTCAGACTAAAAATATATTGATAGACATTCTAATTAGAGGATTAACTAAAATTATTTGATAAAATGTCAGCAGATTCAGTCCAACTCAATTTGCCTTAAAGGATCGCCTATCAAATACTCATTTTTATCTTTTCCACTTGCACGTCCCTATTCCCAATTATAATTATATTTCTTTATTAATTTGTAGATGACGGAGAGCACAAATGATCGCTTGTCGCTGGCATTCTCTTCGGATTTGCGCACGATGAAGTCTCCATTTTGTCTGAGCATTGTGACAGCGTCTTCTCTGGGTAGCTGAAATTGAAAGGGAATTTAGCTTTGAATTATTATTAAGATAATCTCACTCACCAAACCATGATAAAATTTGAGTTGCCACAGCTCCTTGTCGGTTTCTGGCATTGTCGTCGATTGGCGGCGCTTGGTGGTGCAGACGGGAATAGTTTCTGTGTTGTGTTGCAGCGAGATACCTTAGTTGAGTTGTTCTGAATTATAAGCAAAATTACTGCCCCCTTTTATACTAATATTTTATCAGCAAACAGCAATCGTTTACTGTCACAATTTTTCAAATACCGTAACACTGTAACATGTATTTTGTATGCGTAGATCGTAGATATAGTAAAACTTTTGTAGTTTTTTCCATCTTATGATTTTGACTTATTAGAGATTAATTATCTAACATTTACTCTCTTATTTTTACTTATTTTTTCCTTATTATTAGTGTCTAGCCTTCTACAACCTAAAATTACGAACGCAAAAATAACAAAATCAGAGGGTAACACAAAAAATCAGAATCAAGCAAAAACACAAAAAATCAGAATTGGGCAAAAATACAAAAAATCAGGACAACGCACAAAAAATCAGTGGGCAAAAAACAAAAATCAGAATTGTGCAAAAAATACAAATTAGGTTAGAGCTTAATCCTTAATCCAATTGTAAAAAATTCTGTTAAAAATTTTACCCTTTTTAGTTTTCTATAAATTACTTTTTAGCCATTTTTATTTCAAAATGTATAAAAAATCAATTACATATTGTGGAGAAATTGGATTGCTCCAACTTTGTTCCATATTTTACACATTCAAAACAACTAGCAGCTGCACACAAAAATAGTCGCTTTTCGCTTTATTATGCGGCCAAAATGTGGTTGATGACTCACAGCTTCGTTGAACTGCAATTTTGTTTTATTAAAAAATGGACTTACCTTCTCCATGTTGAAATAGCCTTGTCGATTTTCCTATAAATTAGCGATTTAACGTTTAATTTTGATGCCTTATTGAATGGAGATTTCATTTTTCGACAAAATATTAAATTTAATTTAATCATTTGCCATTAATTTTCCCCATTCCTTGATCCATAAAAAGCATCCTTTTAATCATTAGTTTATTATTAATTAATTCATTAAGATTGGTCCACCATTCTTCTCTGTATTTTAGACCTCTTTGATCTTGTCTACGAATTTATAAATTACCAAAATCCCCGCCTACCGTAAATGCTTTTTAATTCTCCATCTCGATTTTGAGTATCCATATCCATTGATCTAGATATCCTGAAATTAAGAAATTTGATCCCAAATATTGCCTATTTTTGAGAGATTAAAAAATAATTTCCCATTGGGAATTAAAAGAACATGTACGATAATATCCTTTAGGATATAATTCCTTGGTCCTTAATTATTCCCATTCCCTTGGAAAATTTAATTCATAAAATGGCGAGTTTTATTTCCGATGTTTCTATCTAAAATTTAGCAACTTTCAATCATTAAAAATTCCTGCAACAAGTTGAAATGTCCGACGAGAAAACTGTGAAATGTTTCAAGTGTCAGGATCTTTGTGAGGCTTTTAAATTAAATGAAATTTTATTAAAATTTTATAAAAATAATAAAACAAAAATTTTATATTTTAATCGAAATAAATTACAGTTCCAAAGACTGTGGCAATTCAACATGGCTACAAAAGCAGCAAAAGTGCCAAGAAGAATGCTTGTGAAAGCACTTCCAATAACCAAACCGGTAATTTTTACTCTCCACATTTTAGACCAAAAATTCCATTCAACTGTGATTTTTCATTTTTTAGGGCATTCACATTTCCGAAAATTAAAATTAAATCTTGCTAAAATTAATATAAATTTTTGTAAAAATGAATAAAAATCCCAATTAATAATAAAAAAATTAAATTGCTTTAATTTTTTCAGTTAAAAAGCCTGCCCGCAATGCCACCGAAGAAGAGGTGATTGGAATTGCTGTTGGAATCACAATTGGAACTGCCATTTGCCCGGGGGTTGGCACAGTTCTTGGAGCGTTTGCCGGTGGCGTCGTGGGAAATGGAATATTGAAGAAAAAGCAGAAGAAACATTGGATTTGTCAAAAATGCCAATCCAATGGAACAACATTTGGCAATGATGAAACGCAATCTACTAATGGTGATGGAGATCAACAGCAACCACCTCCTCCGGCTGGCTTCATCCCAATTCAGCCGCAATGAAGAATGATTAAGAATTGGAAAGATGGAATTAAAATCAATGAAAGCTATTAATCGATTAAAGAATATTTTTGATTAATTATTAATGTGCCTGTAAATGCCTTATTTTTGTTGATTAAATAAAATTCATCAGTGGGATACTATTTTTAATTTTAATTTATGGGATTTAATATTTAATTGAAAAAATAATTTTAAATGCTTTAAATTTTTTCGCCCGTAAAAATAGAAATTTTCTATTGAAAAAAAGGATAAAAATTTAAAAATTAATTGAGTAAATAGAAGGAACATTTTCTACAACAAAGCAATAATAATCTTGCTTGATGAATATCTCGCCGCTTTCAAGTTCAAGCTTGGAAAAAATCCGGGTCCGACCTTATTTAAAAGAAAGGAATTTTCACTATTTCCTTCTTGATTTTTGGCCAAAAATATTTAAAAATTTTGTACCTAACTTTTAAGATTAATTTATTGTATTTGACATTAAGAATAAAAGAAAAATGAAACGAGGACAAGAGCAAGGATTCATGGAGAGAATTAAATGACGAATGAAAGAAAATTAAAATTTTAACAGGAAAGAATAATTACGCCTGTTTTCCGGAAAGTTTTAATCGGAAATAATAATTCCGCCTGTTTTCCGGAAAGTTTTAACCGGAAAAAATAACTCCGCCTGTTTTCCGGAAAGTTTTATCGGAAAGAATAATTCCGCCTGTTTTCCGGAAAGTTTTAACCGGAAAGAATAATTCCGCCTGTTTTACGGAAAGTTTTAACCGGAAAGAATAATTCCGCCTGTTTTCCGGAAAGTTTTAACCGGAAAGAATAATTCCGCCTGTTTTCCGGAAAGTTTTAACCGGAAAGAATAATTCCGCCTGTTTTCCGGAAATTTTTAACCGGAAAAAATAACTCCGCCTGTTTTCCGGAAAGTTTTATCGGAAAGAATAATTCCGCCTGTTTTCCGGAAAGTTTTAACCGGAAAGAATAATTCCGCCTGTTTTCCGGAATTTTAACCGGAAAGAATAATTCCGCCTGTTTTCCGGAAAGTTTTAACTGGAAAGAATAAATTCGCCTGTTTTCCGGAAAGTTTTAACCGGAAAGAATAATTCCGCCTGTTTTCCGGAAAGTTTTCGCGCAGAAGTTGATCCAATTGTTCGGCGCATTCAACTGCTTCATGATCCATTTGTGGCTCGCTTTTGAATGAATTGATGGAAAATATTATGATGAATTTTTGCAAATAAATTATATAATAATTCATCCCAAATAATTTTTTTTAATTAAATTTCATTTGAATTTTGAAATAAACCTTTTATTTATTCGTCATTATTTGAAACCTATGAATAAGTAAACAATTTTGTTTTGGTCAAATGAATGGATAGGTAAATGGATAGAAATAAAATGGGGTTGGATTTGGCCAAGGAAATAGAAAATAATGTTGAAATAGATTAAAAATGCAATGAATAATTCGATGATGGATAGAAAAAGTAAATCCATCAAGTCAAATCGAACAACAATTTAGGTTGAAAATGGCCATAAATTTTTAGGAAATTCATTGTTAACTAAAATTAATTTTTGATTATTTCCATCAGCAAATTACAATTTCAATTTCGAATTGGCTTAAAGTCTAAGGCAACAAATTTGAAATGCCGAAGACCGTTGAATGTTCCAAATGCCACAAAAGCTGTAGGGTTTTCCTATTTCATTTATTAATATATTTAATTTAAATATAATAAAAATTTATATCTTATTTAATGAACAAAATTTATGGACCCAAATTTTTCGGATTTTAATAGAATTTTTCCTTTGAAAATTTAGTATAATACAAATTTCAATATATAGATTTATGATTTTGATGAATTGTTAGAAAAAGAATTAGTTTATTTGATAAAAATAAAGATTTATAACCAAGAAAGTAGAAAAAAAAGAACAAAATTTGGGAAGTTTTCGTCATTTTGGGAATAAATTTCTGATGTCTGATTCACTCATTTTGGAAGTATTTTTTAAACAAAAAATATTTCTTTTACCAAAAAATTGGTTTTTGACTTCTAATAAATCAGAGACCGGTTTTAGACCCTACAAATCTTATACCAATTTATAGATCTCAGCGTAATGTGTTTTTTGATATTAAATTTCTTAATTTAAATCGAAACTTAGCAATAAAACTCTTTAAACAATATTTCCAATTTTTGGTTTTAAATACTTTATTTTGGGACAAAATCTTACATTTTATATTCCATTCGATGCGCCTCGACGAGATCTACAAAATGGTATTAAAATTTATTAGATCTAAAACCAGTTTCTTAGAAGCAAAAAACTATGTTTTGGGTATAAAATATTTTTCTGGATAAAAAATATTTTGGATAAAAAATTAGTATTCATTTTGATATCAAGATGATCTCTTGAAAGATGGTAATTAACTCGGAGCGGGACGGTTTTTATGGGAAATAGCTTGGCGCCTAATGAATGTTTTAGAATGTTATTTATATCAAGAGCAAAAATTCTCTATCAGCCCATTTAAATAACAAATTATAAAATATATTTTTACATTTTTTAAAAATCAAAAAACCTTCAAAATTGACATCATTTTGCCCACTTTTATTCAATAGCTCTTTTTTTTATTTATCTAGTTAGAATAATATAAAATGATTTTTATATAATTCGATAGAAAATGCATTGCTCTATCAAACCCATTTAAATACAATCAAAACAGTTCAAATAAGATGAGTTATTAAGCAAAAACTGGTTGACCACAAAACTTCGCGTCCCGTAATTATTCCAATAGATTGTAATTGATCAGATATTGATTAAAGTACAAAAATTCGGAAGTCTAATATTTATTTCTTAAATAAAATTAAATTATTTTTCATTAAATTCCAATTTTAATAATAATTTAATTTTAATCAATGAAATTTCAGTCAATGTTGACATTGAACATCCAAAATATGTGGCCAAGGAAACTGTTGCTGGCACTGGACTATATCCCATCATTGGTGGAGCAACTAATGATGAAGAACTGATTGGAATTGCTGATTGGGTGACTACTCCGGATCGTCCGATTGGTTTCGTCCGATGGTTTTGCCCAAATTGCGCTTTCATTAACCAAAAGGATGAATGCGGAATGAAGATGATGATGAACGAGGATGAATGGGAAATTATTTGAATGCCATCAACCATTTCATATTACATTTAAATGATGCATACATTGATTGATATTTGATACCGTATTTCCTCTATTAAAAGCTCCGGGGCTTATAATTTACGGCGATCTTCCAAAGGAGACTTCAAATAGAAGTGGATTGGCTTTTAATAGGGGGAGGGGCTTCTATTAAGAGAGGCTGCGCTTCAAATAGAGGAAATACGGTAATTTTGATACAATGAATCAACCATTCATTATTCGACAATATTTGTCACATAAAAATGTGTCTCATTTTTATTGTTACGCATTATTATGAAAAGAAAGAATTGACTTTTCGCATTAATTTTTTAAATTTTTAACCCACAAAACCAAATTAATTACTCGTAAATTTATTTGTGATAAATTCGGCATTTTTAGGCCAATATAAATTGACCGTTAAAGAGTTTAGTATTTAGACTAAAGCTAATGCCTGAATTAAGGTAGGATACCACTTCAATGGCTCATCAATTATGCAATCTTTTCGACAAAAATTTTTGAGAGATAAAATCGTAACCAATTTGGTAGTTAAAATGGCATTTTCATTATTCATCCATTATTATATTTTAACGGCATTTTTTGCCAATTTCTAATATTTTGGTTTTACATTATTTTAATTTTTCAATTTTCAAATTTTGAAATTTCTTTAAGAATAAAATCAGAGATCATTCAGCGTGGCACATTCTTTTGCTTCCTTACAATTTTGTTATACTTTGTGTTCATTCTTTTGCGAATTGTTTTGAACAAATTTTATCCTATTTTTCGAATTCATGTCCAAAACAGGTGTGAGCAAAAATGGAAGCGCATTTGGCCGCTATGCTGTTAACCATTGTTGTTTCACATCTTTGTTATTGTTATTGTGGGTTTGTTTATAAAAACTTGGACTTAAGAAAAGCGTCAACTTTCCACATAAATAAAATGATGATTCACAATGGAATGAGACTATATGAAGTGTGGAAATAAAGAAATGGGGTGGAACTGACAGCAGTATAAATTGTTCGGTGACCAGCAGAATTTGCACACTCAGCAATTTGGCCAATCCAAAAAGCATTTTGTAACATCAGAAAAAATTCATTCCCAGCCTCTGGCTTCATCAAAAAATTTAAAATCATAACAAATCTTTTTATCCATTTAATTTAATTTTTTTATCGTTCGAATAGCCAATTAAAAAATAAAACTTTATTTACATTTTTCTAATCGAATTGTGCTTAAAAAAATTTCACCAAATTCAAATGCCGAACGAGAAAATGAAATGTCTCAATCCCGCATGCAAGCATACATGTAAATATTTTATTTTATTAATTTAATCATAAAAATTAAGGTTTACGAGGTGAATTGGAAATTGTTGATCCCTCACCACCATTGCCATCACAACCACCACCCTATGAACGTCCAAAACCGTTGGATTCAATGTGCCAAGGAGCTGAGCTTGGAAGCATTGGCGGTCCTATCGGCGCACTTTTTGGAGGATTGCTTGGATTGGCTATTGGCTTCCCCGTTGAATCCGACTCTCGTCCTGCTGGTAGAATTCTCAGCGGTGATGCTTATGAAGTTTGTCCGAAATGCGGAGGACAACTGTTAGTAATTTTAATTTTTAAGAGACCAAATATTGGCTAAATATTTAAATTGGATAGCAAAATTTTGTTCAATAAATTTATAAAGAAAAGAAATTATTAATAAATCAGTCAATTTTTTCTACATTTCTGATCAACTTTACTTTAAAAATAATTTACAAAATGAATAATCATAGATTTGCCACAGAATTTTTGCTATCCTAATTAAAAAGACTCAAAAAATTAGTGTATATTAAGTTCATTGCATTAAATTCAAAAATTTTAATGTAGTCTCTCTTTCAGTTTTGAGACAGAGGATGGTGACTACTATGTTCCATGTCTCGAATGTCGTGATTTATGTAAATTTTTCTTGTAAATTTAAAATTCAATTATATTATTGTAATATAAATTTGATATAAAAAATTATGTATTAATCAAATTTATATGACATAAAATTAAACATTTTCAATAAAAAATTAATTTAAAAATGGTTTCCCTTTTAGTACTTGCTAAATTCAAATCCTTTTATGACGCTATGAAGTCCGTGACTGATGAACGTTGGCGCAATAAGAATTTGGAATGTTGGCGATGCCAATTCAAACAAGGATTAAAGAAAGGATGATGATGAATTGAATGGAAAAGGAATGGAATTAATTGAATGATAATGGGCTTTTCATTTTCTCATATTGTTTTTAATAAAAACAAATATCAATTCATTATGATGAATTTAATATTTTTGGTCCATTCCATATCGACAATATTTGTCAGTAAAATACTTCATTTTGTTGAGAATAAAATAAATGAATTGGCTTAAAATGTATATTATTAATATCAGCGAAAAGATAATTAGAAAGTCATTAAATTTTCTGCATTTACCATTACTATTCATTAATTTTAGCCAATTATTATATTGGCTGTTAATTTTCCCTCAAACATTGTACTTTTCCAGCATTTTGGGCAATGATTTTGCCCGAAGTGCATGATTGGCTGAAGAAATTTGATTTTTGTCTATTCATTTAAAAGCGGCTGCTAATTTTATTTCAATCATTATTGTTGCAAAAGAATAATTAACCTAAAGACCAACATTTTAATATTTTGCTACTGTTGTTGAAGAGAAGAAGATACAAATTTAAAGGGGATTTCGCAGAATCTTATAAATTTTTATCACAATCTCTTTCAAATTAACAAATTTAGAATTAGATGTTGATTAATAAACCTTATCGAAATAAACCCAAATTATTCATGTTATGGCGCAAAACACAATAATAGATTTTTCCAAATTATTATTTATTTTTTTCGATTCATTTGAATAAATCCAAAATCCCAAATTCCAAATAAATTTATTTGAAAAAATTTTAAAACAATTAGTAATTTTATTCGGCATTTCTTTTTTCGTGCTGACTAGAATTTTAAAATTGCTTTACAATTTACATCTAAAATAAATTTCACAAATTTGCAATAACTTTATTCTTTAAATTTATACAAACTTCGCATCAAATATGCAAATAAATTTGTTGATTAGTGATTATACATTATACCATAGTGATTGATTATACATTATACCAATGTTAATTGAAAAAAAGTTGAGTTATCAAATTTGTCTTACGAAATGGATTAATACGCATGAATATAAAAAATGAACAAATATACATGAATAAATTATAAAGCCGTTTTTACCTTTTTAATTAATGAAATTACACCTGCTGCTTTTTCATCTTTTACTCAGTCAGCGAAATAATTTGAAGAAATAGAAGAATATTTCATTTCTCAATTCCTTAAAAATTCTTAATCGTTCTTTCCGATTAAATTAAAGACATTTAAATTTTTATTTTTACATATAATATAAAAATAAAAATTTATGTATTTTTAAGAGATCCTATTTTTTGAGAACTTTATTTTGGTAAAATTTCTTATCAAAAAATCGAAAATTATGATGCCCTTTAACCATACGAAATATTAAGGCTTAGATAAACTCCATAAATTGCAATACTTGAATACATATATTCATGTGAAATTCGAAGTCAATAAAATTTTCGAATTCGAATTTTACCTTATTTAATTCGTAGATCTTCATAAAAAGATATGATGAATGATGGATGATATTTTAAAAAAGAAATCTTATAAAAATGTCAGCATTAATTTTAGCCTAATTGGATAAAATTAAGGCTATTTTGAAAATATATAATAAATTTTTTAAATTTTTAGGTGAATATATAAATTTAATAAATTCCAATTAAATACAAAAATCAACATTATTAACGAAGCGAAATGGATGATATTCCATTTCCCATGCAGGTACCTCTATTTCATAAAAAAGAATTGGAAATCCCGTCGAAAACAATCATCCTTGTATTTTTGATTGTGGTAGTTGGCCCTTTGTTTAAACTGAGTAAAACCAGGCCTGTGCTGATGTTGCTATTTAGCAAGGTATGCGAATACTAATCATTAATAAATAAAAAGTTTGTGGCAGGGTGCATTTGGGGGCATTTTAGTTAAAAAAAGGGGGGATTTTTAAAAAGTTTCAAAAATGCAAAAAATTTTAACCAAAAATGACCCACCAATAGGGGAAAAATTTTTAACAAAAAAGAGGCCTTTGGAAGGCATCGCTGCTCTGCTGCAGGGCGCATCTCCCCGGGACGGGAAGGTAATCTGCTGAGAGTCCTGTTATGAATCAATTTGGAGAAACCGAGGAGAGATTTGAGGAGTAATGCAACATTTATTTATGTATTTAAGTTTAAGCAGAGAGCGAAAATATCCAATCGAAATTTTTTGAGTTTTTTAAAAAATTTCTCTGAATTATTCGAAAATATTTATTCGAAAGACCAGAGATTTTTCGAATTTTTACCTAAAAAATCATTATTTTATCTTTAAATCCTCCATAGCACACATATTTTTGTAAATGTTTGCGAAATGTGAAATTTGAAAAAAAATTATTCACTGCCCTATTTTAATATAGGAATGTGCCAAAATGAGAACAAATTATTTTTTTTTGCTTTAAAATTCAATTCAAATTTCAAATACAGGGTGTGGCTCGAAAAATGTCACTTTTTAAACTTAAATAACTTTTTTATTTTTGAATCAAATTAGGGCATGTTTGGTATTAAAATGATCAGCATTTCATAAGGATTTTTTTGACATATCATTTGTCAAGATTTGATGTGATTTTAGAAATTTCGTTTTTATAGATTTTAAATGAAAACGCCACATATTAATAAAAAAAAAATGTGCAAAATTGAAAAAAAACCACAAACAAATTTAGGAAAACCATTAATTATCTAATAATATCACAAAAATCCATGGCAAAACTGGAAAAAACCAAAAAAATAGGTTCGCAAAAACATAAAATTAATTAATTTTAATTAAACATAATGCCAAAAGAAGAAGAAAGATAATAGGAGAAAAGAAACAAATAAAATGAAATTGCCGAAATCGCATCAAATCTTGACAAATGATATGTCAAAAAAATCCTTATGAAATGCTGATCATTTTAATACCAAACATGCCCTAATTTGATTCAAAAATAAAAAAGTTATTTAAGTTTAAAAAGTGACATTTTTCGAGCCACACCCTGTATTTCAGACTTTAATTTCCATTATCACAATTTCAATTGATTTGGTTTTGGCGATGGACTCATGGATGAATTTTATACCAAATATTTTGCGAAAATTCATTATGGAAAATATTTCAAATGAATTAATGCAATATATTTCTTTGAGATTTCATTTCCTGGCCTTGGCCATCAATCGTGCGCTTTCCGTTTACTTTCCTTTTTGGTATGAGCGAAACATCAAATTTGGGTGAGAATTTTTTTAATATTTAAAGAAATTGAATTTCCTAATGGGTTTTTTATTTTTATTATATTTTCAAAAATAACGGCTCAAAAATCGGTTTAAAAATTCATATTTTTCCCAAATTTCAAATCTAAAAGAGGATGTTACTAATTTTAATTTGAGAGAATTATTGCAATTTCTATATTGGCTCACTTGGAAAAATAATATAAAACTTCCTAGAAAATTAATTAATTAAAAATGATTTAAGATTATTATGGAAAATATGTTTGGCCATTTGTATTATTTCTTATATATGGGCACGAATTTTTGAGATTTTAACAGCCAAATTTTGTGTGGATTATACCAAAAATTTATTTTTGTTTTATTTGTTGGTCTATGTATTTGATGCCAGACTTATTGGGAAATGTGCCTTCTGTATTTCAATCATTTTTTATTCTCTCATGACTGCCAAACTTCTCTACGTAAAATGTATAGCTGCGAATTTTATTATTCTCAATAGAGAGTGGATTTATATTGACGATAAATCCCGAAATATTGATCATCAAAATATTGATGAAATATTGATGAAAATTTTTTAAAAAACGATAAATTTTAGCAAAAAATTCAAAAAATGTTTTTTTCATTACTTTCAATTACTTTCAATCGAGAATTATTAATATTTAGATGTTTTTTTTATTCTAAAAATTTTAAAATTCATTTCTAAAAAAAGAGATTTTATACATTTGAAAAATTTTGTTCAGAAAATGCCAATTTTTGCAAAAAATCTAAAATAATTTTTTTTCGAAAATTTTTTAAAATTTTATCAAAATTTTTTTTTGCCTAAAAAATATAAATTTATGAAAATCTTCAAAAATCTTTAAAATATTAACGAAAATGGTCAAAAAATGCCGAACTATTGATAATAATATTGGCGGCTATAAAATGGCAAAATATTGATGAATATTGACAAAAAATATCATGAAAATCAACATTCAACAATAACATTGATAATGACATGTTTTACGTTGGTTTCAAGCTAGTTTAAATTTGCAAACAAAATATTGATTTCAATAAAAAATCCACTCTCTAATTATAATTATCAATTATAAATAAATATATTTAAATCAAATTGAAAATTGAGTAGAATTTATTTTTAACTAATATTTTTTTTATTTTAGTTACTAGAAATGAAATTTCAAATCAATCCGAAATTGATCATGTTCGCATTTGCATTGTTTGTATGGCTGGATCGGCCCCATTTTCTGTGCTATTCTTCAATGACATTTTTCATTATGCCAATTTTCTCGAGTCGATTTTATTTGCTGTATTTATTGAATTTATGCATTATTTTTGCTACTTCACCGAGGATTTATGCCTATTTTTATTATGTCGTGAATTTCGGCAAATGTTTATTATATTCCCAATTTGTGGGCGTACTAATTCGCGGAATGCCATTGCGCCCGAACCAATGATTTCTGTGCCTGCTCCCCAAATGGTTGAAGAAAGTGGAGAACAAATTCCCACCAGATAAATATATGATAAATGGCCTAATGGAATCAATTTTAATTAATAATGATTTGATTTTATAATTTTGGAAGAGTTCGAATAAATATAAAAAATAAACATTAATATATATCATATTTGATATTTTTATGCTGTTTATTAAATGAATTCTATTATATAAAATTTCACTATAAATGTATATGTTATTTTTTAATCCATCCTCTCCATTTCTTTCCATTCTATGGGTCTTTTTTCTTCTATAAAAATCTCCTCCAAACATTTTTCTTCACCATTGCTTTTTGTTGTAAGCATAAGTATCCAGCGAAATTTGGCCAGCGCCACTCGAAAAAATCTTTTCTCATAAATTAATTGCATGCTACACTGTACACTCCTTTTCATTTTTGAAGATTCATAAACAAATTCAAATAATAGGCTAAAAAAATATTTTTATATAAATGATATGTTGAATTAAAATTGCATAATTTTGCTCAGAAAATGAAAATCATACTTTATCAATTATTTAATGTTAAATTAGTATTTAAAAATAACATCAAATTGAATTTTTTATTTAATTTATTTTTCTTCATTTTTGTTCAATATTTTCGATTATTTTTCCATTTTTGTTCTATTATTTGACCAAATGGGGAGGCTGATTTCCCTTCATTCATTTTTCCATCAAATTCCAAGCATTTTGGTGCAATCCTTTGAATAAAAAATGAAAATATTTTGTAAAAAATAAAAATCAACTGAAAATTGCAAAAAATTAAATAGAGATTTACGATTCACAAAATAATTTTTATTGGCATGAAAAGGAACAAAATTTATGCAACTATTTTCAGTTACTATCCGGATTAATACAATTAACGAAACATTTTACAAATTGATATAACAAATTATTCCGATTATTCCGACTCCAAATTTATTATTTTTCTCAGTATTTATTTTTTTTTCAAAATTAAAAATTCCATTTAAATTTATTCTAAAATTTCCATTTTTTTGATTAATAAAATGACTAATTATTTTAATTTTATTCCCATTCCCCAAAGTCTTTGAAGTTATAATTATTTTACTTGTTTTTAATTTTAAATATTTTCAAAAATTTCATAAATTCCATTTTTTCGAAAGCAGCAATTTTTGGAATATTAAATCTTTTTAAATTATTAATTTTTAACAACATTGATGATTAAAAGTTGTTCAATTTTCTTGCCTATATTCAAATTTTTGCCAATTTCCTATATGTATTAATCTAAATATTTAAATATTTTTTTCGGAAATGTAAAGTTTAAGGAAGAATTGGCTTATCAAATAAACCTGATTTTGCCAAATTTTATGGCATTAGATATTCCAATTTTTCAACATAAAATTTGTTGTTAAATTAATTAATAATTTATTAATTTGTTGATAATCAAAAAATATGATTTTTATGATCAGTGAAAAAGCAAATGTGTTTCATTTTGGTGTTGCCAATTGAGTCTTTTTATTCCATTCTCCCTTATATTGCGCGCGCCCATTGATTTGTGCGCGCGTATCACAAGAGTTGGAAAGGAATTTTATTTGAGTGAGAGCCCATTTTTTTTATTCATTTTATAACTGACCGGGCAAAAAAAACTTTTGCGTTTGATCTGCTAATTTTTCGTTTTAATTCAAGTCCAAAAAGAATAATTTAAATTATGTATTTAAATTTTTGTCAGCTTTTCCTTAAATAAGATACTATTTATTTACATTTTAATTTTTTATTATTTATTCGAAGCAATAATCACTTATAAATTTCTTTTTTAAGCTGTTTTTAAATAATCTTCAATTTAACTAAAAAAAATTATTCGACAATGCTTGCTGGCGGAAGTTCTGGTGGAGGTGGCGGACGAAAAGGTGGTGGACGGAAAGGTGGCGGAGATGAAAGGAAACCACCAAATGACAATGAACAACTAAACCGTCATAAACGTTTGCGAAAGGTAAACAAATTTTCATGATCAAACTTTTTCACAAATTTAATAAGCCTGTAAGAAAGATTATTGGGCACTCAAACACAACATTTGATTAAAAGTTAAAACAATAAAAATTATAAATGTAGCTAGAAGCATTCAGGCTACATAGAATGTGCTCTTTATGCTTAAGGCAAATGTTTTAAGCCCACCAAACGAATTAGGGTTCAATTTAGTACACTTCAATAAATTTAATTTGAATAAATTTTAAATTGAAATTATATACAAACAGACAATGTTGAATGAATAAGCATAATCACAAGTCTGTAAGAATAAGTTGATTGTTGATATTAAGCATCTATTAGATTTAGATAGAATCGGGCTATGCACAAATTCCCAAATTGTTCTAACATTTTATGATAAATAATACAATGAGATAACTAAACTAATGAATTAATTAAATTAATTAAATTAAAAATAGATCAAAAAAATGAGAAATTCCTTTATAAATTTTTGCAAAATTATTTTATTTCTCAATCATAATAATATATATTCTCTTTTTTTTGTTTTAGAAGATAAAATGGGCCCGCTTTGAACAGTTACGTTGTCGTTTGATTGCCGAAATTCGACAATTGCGGCGGGAGAATGCCCAAATGGAACGGACTCTCACTAATCACCCAGAGCAGATTCGCCTTGAAAATTTCAATCTTCACATTGAGAATGCCAGACTCCGCCAGGAAATAGAAAATGCTCGTCAATTTGCAATTGAAAATGCTCGTCTTCGTCAGGAAGCCGAAAATGCACTGATGCAGGGCTCTTCAGGTTGGTAGTCCTATTCCATTTTTTGAGCTTTCTTTTAAGAAAAAAATATTAAAATACAAAAAATAATTCTTTTTTGTTTTAGATTGAAAATGACAAAGCTGCACCTGCCGGTTAAAATTTGTGACTCATTTTTGACCCCATTCATCTTAATTGTTATTAATTGTTTTCATAAATTTTTGAATTGAATAAAAGTATTTTAAATAAATTTTTCTAATTAATTTTTAAATATTCACGTTTGAAATGAAGAATAATGATTTGAGGGATTTTTTAAACTCATTTCCATTTGAAAATAATAATTCAAAACGGTTTATATTTTGTGAAAAGATTTAACAATTCCATTATCGTTTGTTATTAGTTTAAAGCCAATATATTCTTATTATATCCATAGCTTTGTAAAATAATGTAAAAAATTATTTTTACCATAAATTTAAAATGAAATGGCACAACCTAATTTTGAACACCAAATTTGATGATAATGAGCAGAATTCATTCCCATTCGCGAAGTTCTTGTTTCCAAAGATCAATGATTTTCATGTTAAAAATTGGCATTTTTTAATAATCTCATAACATAAAGCTTTGAGAAAGTATATAATTTTGGCTTATAGGATTAAAAATTGCATCATTAGCTCGTACAATATTTTTTTTTGATAATTTTCTATATTTATTAAATCAAAATATTAATTATATTAATTTTGATTTGAATTTGAACAAACTATTAACAAGAATTAAAACTTCATAGAACATGCAAAACAATTTATCATTTTGGTTAATTTCTTCCAACTTCCTCTATATTTCATTTTATTTTTCAAATTCAACACCGCTGGTGTCTGTCAACAAAATAGCCAATTAAATGAGAGCAAAATGTGATGAAAAATCCCTTAGTGATAAACAGAAAAGTATTATTTCAAATTTCCTGATATAAATTTAATAAAAGTTCGCTAAACAAGTTTTATATTGAATATTTAAATAAATAATAAAAAATACTGTAAATTTCGATAGGATTATTGAACATAATAAATAATAATAATACAGAGTCTAATACTCGAGATTGTAATGTCTCTGGAAATTGAAATAATTTTATAGGTTTTTAACCATTTTTTTTTTTTTAAATGAGTTAATCATCTAAATATTGTTGATTAATAATTTTATATTGCTAAGTATAAAATATAATATTGATATGTTCCATTATTTGCAAATTTGCATTATGACTAATATAACTAAAAGTAAATGATTTAAAAAATAATCAAAAATGCCGTCCAATTATTGATAGACATCACACATACACATAAACAAATAGAAGAACATATAGGCGCAAAATTCGCATTCCATCTTTCACAAATAAATATTTTATTTTTTATTCTTCATCAAAAACAAAAGAAAGCTAAAAAGATTGATAGATTTCGACACCGAAGTTTGACCTATGCATTATTTCCTTTATCGCGAACAATGGGAATTAAAATTTTATGTTAATTTATTTTTTAGTAATCTACCAATCAAATGGACATAATATGGGGGCAATTATTTAATTGCAATATTTTCTTCAATAATTGATAATTAATTTAAATAAATAAATGAATTAAATTTTACATATTTTTTTTATTTTTTAAAACCCCAATTTTTTATTCGATTTGTGAAAATAGAATATTTTTTTTGAGAATATTTCTCACTTTTTTTGGAACATTTTATGTTGAGAAATTTACAAATTTTGGGAAAAGTAAAAATTGACCACAAAATATTTCCTTTTTTTGAGTTTCCGAAATTTAAAATATTAAGCAATATTAATTTTTCAAATAAAATTTTGGCCTAAATTGTTGCTCTATTATTATATTGTTCTAATTAAATTAAAAGTTGAACTTTTTTAGAATACAAAAAATTTACTTTTCTATTTCTTCGAAAATTAAATATTTTTTAATTGACAACGAATTTTTATTGAATGCCACGGTATGCCACATGTAAATATTGCTATTATCGCTGTGAGGCTTTTTCATTTTATTCTATAAAATTCTCTTATAATTATTAATAGAATTCTGTTAAAAAATAATTAAAAATTTCAGTTGAATATGACGGACCGCGGGCAGTAGGCCGTCTTGTCAAAAATTTGGCGGAAGGATTGGGTGCCGGAGCCGCCATTGGAGCATTGGCTGGCCCGGTAGGCGCCGTGATTGGAGCAGTGATTGGCGGAGTGATCAAAGGGATTGATGGTGGTCTCGATTTAGGAAAGACTGTTTGCCCAAGATGCGGGTGCTTTCAAAAAAACCGCAAATGATCGTTTTGAGCAATCAGCCAGTGAATGATGATAATTGATAATGATTTAGATTGATTAAAATATAATTCTTTTTATAAAAGACAAATATCGATTAATTTTACTATTCAATGGAACGAATTATAAATATTAATACGATTGAAACCTATGCAAATTTTTCCAAAATACAATAATTTTTCAAAATATCATTAAAATTTATACCCTAAATCACCACTCACCAATAATTCCCCACACTTAAGAGAGATTAAAAAATAATTACCCTGCTATTTTCATATCTCTAATAATTCCCCCCCCCCCCCCCACCCCTATAAGGTTGGAATATAATTTTCAACAGAGTATTAAAAGAGAATTTACGGTAAATAAATTTTTTTTATATTGCATATTACAAATGTAAGGGTCTAAAATGTTTCTTAAACGTCGTGTAATCTTAATTATATAGTGCTTTGCGTTTGCACCATTGGAGACGAGCTTAATTTGAATTAGAATGCTATTTAAACATCAATTGATTATGATTTATATTTATAATAATAGGGAATATAGAACAATATAGTTTTTTCATTATCGACAATATTTTTTTATAAAATACTTCAATTTGTTGGGAATAAAATTTCAAATTTGATATTGTTTGTTTAGAGAATTTATTAAATGTATATAAATTTAGATTTCAATGAAAAAAAAAATCATTTTTTTTCAATTTTTCCCAATCTTTATTTTATTTTTTAAATATTTTATCAGAATCAGAGGGATAAATTCTTTGCCGAATTTCTTTAAATTATGGGTGGATTCAAAAGCCCACACACAATTTTTCATCGAAGGTATAAAAATTTAATTTTACTTGAGAATTCTTTAATGTAATTTATTAGTTTTAATGAAATTGGCAGTTTTTTCCCATTATTTTTTAGAAGTAAATATTTAAATTAAGTTTATGCACATTTACCTTAATTTAATATAAAGTGCCTTTTTTTTGAAATCAACCGATTCATTTACCATTTTAAAAGTTGTCTAAAAGAAATTCACTAAAATTTTAGTGAAAATGAATTTTATATTTTTTATAAAATTATTCACACATATTTTTCCTCCGCTTGGCCTATTATTCAATTTTTTACTAATTTGGCTAATTTTGATGAAAACTCCAAAGGAAATGATCAAACACAGTCTAATTCTGCTCCAAACCTGCATTTTTGACCTGATTTTTCTTTTGCAAGAATTCATTGGAAGTTGGAATGTGAGTTGAGATAATTTTTTATAAAAATTTTCTACCAATTTTAAGTTGGTTGCAAGTCTAGAAGATGATATTTTTATTGGCGTTAATTATGGCTATTTTGCGGTTGAATTTTTCTCAAAGATAAAGGTATTTCAAATGTTTTGCCCGAGGCAATTTTCCCAAAACATATTCCATCACAAATTCCCCCACCCATCATAGTTTTGCCTGCTCCAAAAGTCAACTAAAATAAAAATAAGATAAGAGAAGATATTATATGGTAGATTGATGAATTTAGCCTCTGCCTCACCTCAACCCAAAATTTTTGATTAATTTCATTTTCAAAATTTATTAATTTATTTGCCTTTTTTATTTCAATTTCTATTGACCTACATAAAAATGTTTTGCTTTATGATTGGTTGGGTAATTCTCATAAGGGAAAACAATTTTTGAATTATTTTTCATTCACATTCATTAGGGCAAATTCAATTCAGTAGAGGATTTAAATTCAATTCTATGATTGAGAAAAGCTCAAAATACTTGTATTGAAGCAGAATTGGTGTAATTTTATCATTTCTTCAAATTCACCATTTAAGAGACACACAATAAGAATTATATAATGGCATTTCCAAATCATCACCATTCATTTTAATAGTATCCTTTCGAACCCAATTTCAATTTAAATTAATCAAAAAAAAAAAATTAAAAATATAAAAATGTATGATCCAATCCCAAACAATTCCACAATTTTATGATCACAAAGAGTAATTTTCCATTTAACCTATAAATTAAATTATCTAAATTTGTTCCTAAAAATTAAATTTTGAAATTTCAGCAATTTTCAACAATATTATATTAAATTTTTAAAAATGGCGAATAATTCGAAAGGCACCGAAAATATTAATTTGGAAGAAAATTTTGACGAATTTAAAATTAAAAGGGAAAATGAAAAACTCAAAGAGGAAAATGCAAAATTAATTGAAAAAAATGCGGAATTGAAGGAGCGAATTGCCCAATTAATGGAACAATTAGAAGAAAAGAAAGTAATCGAAGATATTTTCAATTTAATATTTTAATAAATTTTTAATTTTAAAATTTGATTAATTAAAATATAAAATTTTAATTAACTAATATAAATAAAAATTATAATTAAAAATATTTTTGTGCAGAAAATTCCAATGGAATCAGTGACAATAGAAGCCGATTCGTCTCTCCAATTAAAGCTTGAAGCAAAATCCGTCGATTTGGATGCAAAAATGGAGGAAAAAGAAGTGAACGAATCTGGGAAAGTGAAGAGGTAATGTTGAGTCGACATTTGAAAACCGGACACTTGCGGATGAAATAGTCTGGCGCCGATGTGGTAAAACTGCTATGGCATTATTTATAACATTTTATTGGCCATAAAATTATCTATAAAATGATATCAAAAGCATTTGATAATGATGAATATTCATCGAGTAATGTGGTCAAAAAATCATTGATTTAATTCAAATTATTTTTCTGGCCGTTTTTTGGCCATAATTCGGTGATTACTAAACATTGTTCAAAGCTTTTAATGCTATTTTGTAGCTAAATTTATGCCTAATAAACTGCTATAAATAATGCCATAACAACTTTACCACCATCGGCGCCAGACTGTTTCGTCCGCAAATGTCGAGTGTCGAGTCCGCAAATGTTGTAATACGGAGTTTTAATTATTATAAATGCTTTAAATTATAAAATCTTACTTATTTATTAAAATATTTCCAATTTAAATTCTAAATTAATTTGAAAATATAATTTTGATTTAAAACATCTTCGTTTTAGCATTCCAAATTGGTTGTTTGAAGTTCTGGATTGGGTAAAACGAACAGAAATGGCCGATTCCAAATTGAGTACATCAAGTTGGACTTTTAAGCAACTTTGTTGGCCAAAATTGCATGAAAATGTTAAACCATGCATTATGGAAAATTTAAGAATATACGAGCCGTCTTCTAAATTGAACATCCCAGGATATATAAGTATAAATGCACCATTACCATGTGTTTCCCCGCCAAAATACATCACTGGTTTCAAACAAATTGAAATATAGTAAGTAAAGAATTTATTGTTAAGAATTAAGGCTCTTTTTGCAGTTACATGGATAGTGAACTTATGCAATTCATGGAATGCATCAACACATTGTTAAATGATGGAATTTGCTTGTCTCTCAATAATAATAATAAAATTCTAATATGGCTAACCGTAGAGCAATTTGGTCAATTTCAACGTTTATTTGAAATGTTAGCAAAGAAGACCTTTTCATTTCGGAATGCATCTTTCTGCGACTTTTTGCGATTTTATCCTAAAGCTGAAACGCTTTTCGAAAATGTTCAATCAATTATGACTGAATTGAATGAAAAGGATTTTGATTTGCTGATCCAATGGTTGTTCAAATCTAGGCCTGACCAGCAGAAACCAAAATTCCTTGAATTTTCCCGAGAGAGCGGTAGAAAATCCATATTTATTGACCAAATTAAAGAGGTTATTATTAAATTTTGTTAATTAAATTAATTATTAATTTTATTAGCAATTCATTGGTTCAAAACAATGCGCAAATTTTATAATTCCTTTCTATTCGTCGCAACAATATGAAGTTTTTAGCATGGAAAATGATCAAACCGGAGAAGTGCTTTCACTTTATCCAAATGCAAATCACTGGGCTAAACAATTTCTTGTTGGCCACCCAAAAGGCGAAGAACATTTAAGAGCAGAATGGGAGGAACAATTAGAACAAATCACAATTATATTTCCTTATATCCGTTTAGATATTACGGGAATGGGGGTAAAAATAAATAAAATTTATTTTATGAATATTTTAAAATTAAGGAATTCTAAAATTTACAAAATGTGATTTGGTAAATGATGGAAAGAAATCTGTACGAAGAGAGGAATTAAAGACAAAAACAATCAAACTATTATTTTAATATGTTTTATTTATAATAAATTAATTTTTTTTTTTGTTAAAATTCACCAAACACTCAATCGATACTTTTTCTTCATATTTCAATCCATTTTTATTTATTTAAAATATAAGCAATAAATTGGTTAATTAAATCTTTTAAAATAAAGATACATTTGAATATTGTTACCATGTTTTATAGTCTAATTTTTGAAAGATATTAATTAAGAATTTATTCAGGATTTAAAAAGATCACTTTAATTATTCATCCTTTATTTCCCCTTATAAGGAATAAAATATTCCCATCAAATTATATAACTTTACTTTTTTAATCTTAATTGTTTTAAAGACATTCCAATACAAATGAAGATTTCAATATTCCTTTTCCTTCCCCATATTTTCCTATGGTATCGGAAAACTACTCATCGTTCATCAAAGCTATTTAGCATTACATTCTTTCCGATATTCGAGGTTTTGGCATGGATTAATCGCACTGAAATGGCTAATTCGAAAATAAGCACATCCAGTTGACATTTCAAATAACTTTGTTAGCCAAAACTTCATCTCAATGTGAAGCCGCACAAAATTTTACGCATGGGATTTTCCCCAGCCCATTATGAATTAGGAAATGTGCGAGCTTAACTTCAATTAAGGATTGAAATTATTCCAATTGCTTCGATTCCTACACCCAATTATATTGTTGGTGTGGAAGAAATTAAAATAAATTAAGATTAATTTCTTCTATTTAATTTTTATTGAATTTGAATACATTTAGCTTTGTGGATGACAAAGTTGTAAATTTTCTTAACAATAATGTTCATTTGCTATAAAATTGCTATATGAATTTCAACTCCGAAATCCCATTGATTTCTAGTGAAATGGATAAAAATAAAATCGCTTCCATTTATGGCATACTGGAATTTTTCGTTACTCATATTTTATTTTGAAATTTGGGAAATAAAACATCAGTGTTCATTTCAGCAACTTGACACAATTTTCCTCCCCTTGTCCCATTTTCATGGATTTTGACCCAATTTTGTCTTATTTACACTTTCGCATTCAAAAAGATGTAAACGAAAATGCGACGCATCTGGTGCTGGTCAAAATATATTAATGTCCACATCTTTGTTAAATATTTATTTATTTATAGAAAAATGAACTTAAAAGAGGCGTTAACTTTTCAGGTAAATAAAAATATTTGCCATAGAATTGGCCTATATATAGCGCCCAAAAACAAAATTTTAAGGCAAAAATTTCATTGATATGGGCTATTCTTCTCCCCAAATTTTCCTATATTTAATTCCCTAAATTAATATTGTATTGCATGAAAATTGCTGTATTAAATTTTTCCTTCACCCTCAATATAAATTTGCATCATAATATTTAGATAATATAGTATCTATTATTTTATCCCTTTTTAAGAAATTAAAAACAATAAAAAAATTTTTCATTTTGAAGGCCGTAATCACCAATTCAGAATGCAAGGAACATATATTGAATGCAACAACTGCCATCATCGAGGTGGGTTTCAATTTTTTACAAATACATTTTCCCATAATTGTATTATAATTATAATATAATATTATTAAAATGGAGCAAAATTTTATTTTGCTTTGAAAAAGAATTTAATTTTTCTTTAAAATTCAGATTTCAACTCTAATCCTGACAATGATGGCCCAGAATTGAAGGATCTAGGAAAGGGGGCTGGAGCTTGGGCTGCTTCAGTGGCAATTGGAGCTGGGATTTCAGCTATGGCCGGTGTTGGTCCAGTACCTGGGGAAATAATTGGAGATTTTGTTGGGAAAATTGCTTATGGCGCATGCATCCCCGGAAAGAAGTGGACTTGTCCGAAATGTGGTGAAGTGTTCAACTGGCCCTTCCGTGAGCCTTCACCTCCTGCTGAGCTTTATCAGGAACATGTACCGTTCAGTGGATGTCGCAGTGAATTAGACTGATAAGATGAGAATGGAAATGAAGTGAACATCATCAACATTTTCACATTGTTTTTTTACAAAACAAAAACTTAGATTTATTAAAATGAAGAATATTCTTTATTCCATTTTTTGACAACATTTGCCATTGAATTTCCTCGAATTTTGACGAGAATAATAATAATAAAAATGAATCATTTTAATATTATTTGCAAATCATTTTGCACCAGAAATTTTAAATAGAGTTATTCCATTATAGAGTTATTCCATTATATTTTTCAGCTATTTTTATTGAATAATGAATCTTGATTGGTCCATCAAAATTATTGGGAAAATGACATCTAATATTGACTCATAAATTTATTATAATATAATCCGTATGAATTATATAATCTATCTGCTTTTTGGGATCACAAATAAAAGAATTGCTAAATACTAAAATCCAAAAATCGAATATCATTAAATTTAAATTCATTATTTATCATTCATTAAATGTTTAAATTTATAATTTGAAACATCCATTAATTTTGATCGTATTGGCTAATTTTAAGGCGGCTGATATTACTCAATCATTGTTCCATTCATAGCATTTGCCGCCGATTGTGCTATATTTTCTCGCGGCGCCGCAGAGGGCAGGGACGTGGACTTGTCCGAAGTGCCACACCGAATTACATTTACCGAAACAAAAATTAAAATGGAAAAGTGAGAATGGAAATGAAGAATGAAATTGGAAATTGAAGAATAAAATGAATTAAAAATTTATCATTATCACATTGTTTTTTATAAAAATAAAATATCAACAATCACAATATAAGGAATATTTTTTATTCCATTTTTGACAATATTTGTCATTGAATTTCCTTCATCATGTCATGAATAAAATATTTAATAAATTTTAAGAATTTGAAGATATATGTCTGTGTGTAGATAGAAAAAATATTTATCAAATTGAATTTATTTCATTCTTACAATTTCATTTTTTCAATAATTTTTGCTTCATTATTAGTCCAATTAATGAAGCGATTGAATTCCCACAAGACAAAATCATTGTTCAATTTCATACAGTTTGACGAAATCTTTGTCTAAAAGAAATTTTATACCGAATTTTTCATTGAATTTGAAATAATAACATTTATGAAAATTTGTCAAAAATTTGACAAACTAATTAATGGATTAAATACTCAGTCATGCATTTTTAAAATACTTTTCCTCAATGCCATTTACAAGAGCCAATTTAGTTTATGGCATAGGAATGTTTTATTTCATCAAAAATTTGAAAAGATTACATTTTTCAATATGAATTATTTTTAAATTATTATTTTTTTCTCCTGCTTATTATTTTTGGCATCAAAAAAAACAGATGAGAGCCAAAAAACAGCGCATCTCTTGACCATTATTTATTCACATCTTTGTTGAATGTGTTTATTCCTAGAAAAAGTAAACAGTTGTTGTGAAATTTTCAATTGTTGTTGTTTTCAAAAAAATGCACTAATAAAAAGTGTCAATTTTTGGTGCTAGGTCAATTCCACAATTCTGCAAATGTTATTTTATTTTTTTTTGTGAAATTATATATCTGAATTTTGGACGTAAAAATTTATACCTAGGGGTTTTCAAATATGGAGAATTTTATAAACCGGCTTTTGCGTGAATCAAAAAATTAATAGTATTTTTGAATTCTCCATATTTGAAAACCCCTAAAACCCCTAAGTTTAATTTTTCAGGATAATTGAATAAAATTTTGATTTTTGAACCGGTTTATAAACAGACTTTTGCGCGAATCAAAAAAATTAATAGCATTTTTGATTCTCCATATTTGTAAACCCCTAAGTATAAATTTTTATGTCCAAAATTCAGATATATAATTTCACAAAAAAGAAAAATTAAAATAACATTTGCAGAATTGTGGAATTGACCACATTTGCATAGCCCGTTGTCTATTGTGGAATCGACCCCGCACGTCAATTTTTCGTATAAACAAATATTAAATGTTATGAAATAGAATGGATTAAATGGGTATATAATAAATTTTTACATTTTTCAAATTTATTTCTTAAAAACATCCCAAATTATTATTAAATTTTTGAGTAAAAATAAATAAAATTTATTTAGAATTTATCATACCCTAAAATTATTATTTTAATTAAATTGAATTATCATTATTAATTTTTTCCAATTTTAAAGAAAATAATAAAATAAAATAAATTATTTTAATTTTACGTCAACCAATCAATCTACAATCAAAATGGCGGCCAATTTTATTGAATGTCCCAAGTGTCATCATCGAGGTGGTGCTTTAGTAATTGGAAACTTCTATTAAATCAAAAATCGGTTAAAGATCCTAAAATTTATATAGATCTCATCAAAACGCATCAAATGGTATAGAAAATGTTAGGTTTTGGCCCAAAATTAAAGTTTAAAGCAAAAAATGGAAAATGGTTTAAACGATTAACAATTTAATTTTGGGTCAAAACCTGACATCTTATATACAATGTTTATCGATGAGATCTACAAATTTGTATAAGGTTTGTAAGTCTAAAACCCTTTTCTGATTTATTAGAAATCAAAAACTGTTATAATGTAAAAAATATTAGTGCCAAAAATTGGCAAAAAATATTATCCTTTAATATTTTTATTATTAAAAATATATCAAAATTTCTTATTTATTAATTTTTCTTTCAAAAATTCAGATTCCAACCCAAAACCTGATCCAACAATCCCAGCATCAAGAGCAATTGTAGAGACGGCTATGAAAATGATGGCTGAGGACCCTGATATTATCCGGAAAATTATTGGAGCAAAGGCCAGTGCGAAATTTGTTCGTGGAGGGATTGGCTCCATTGCCAGCGGAGCTGCTGGTGGAACAATTTCTGGAGCTAGCGCTGGGCCGAGTACATCTGGATCTGGAGCTACCAATAAAACTTGGACTTGCCCACAATGTGGACATAAGAAAGAATTTGATTGAAAAATGATAATCGAAATGGAAGAATGAACATGAATGAAATATGATCAACTTCTTAAATTGTTCTTTTAAATTGAAAGCTTTAATTTGATCATCATTATTTGAAAATATTTTCCTATTAAATTTCCGACATTTCTTTTGAGAATAAAAATATAAAATTAATACCTTTTTATTGTGTGAAAAAATTACCATTAAAATTTTTCATTTTTTGAGTCTTTTTCTAAATTATAAATTTTTTAATTACAAATTCCTTTTAAATTTTATTATTAAATTTTAATTTTTTATAAATATGAACTGGTCATTACTGGATTTTTTAATTTGTTAAAATTTGAAAAAATTTATATTTGCAGTTTAATTTTAAAATTTTATGAGTTTCACTTTACATGTTATTTTGAAATTTTTTATTTTTTTTTTTATTTTTATTATTACAACTTTTAAGGAATATTCTGAGGAAAATTTATTTATTACTAATAAATAAATTTATCCAATAATTCAATTTCATTTTAATCCATGATGTTTTTGGATCATAGAAAAAGAAAAGACTCCAAAAAAGTCGAGTTAAAATCATGTGACTTTCAAATTGCAAAATTAAAAACTAATGAAAATCTTTACATTTTTTATTCATTTAACTTTCATTAAATGTAAAATTCGAAGAATTGAAAAAAAAAATATCAAAGTTTATTTTTCCTATCTATCGAAAATGAATATGATTAAATTTGCTTATTACCAACCATTCAATGTTAAAATTTATTATTTGAAATAATATCAAATTGATTTATATCTATTTTTATTACTCATCATTTTCGTTCATCATTTCAAGCTCAATGTATTTGTTCAAATTCCATTCATTCAAATTCCACTCTAAATTCCAGATATTAAATTAAACATATAATTTTATTTAGAATGTTTTATGATAATGACAATTATTAATTAACATTTTTATGCCATTTCATTCCCCCATTCTTTCATTCACTTTCATTCTTTTCTTAATTTTTCCAAAATCCATTATCATAGCAGACTGCATATTCGAACTGTGGTGGTGAAGCATCATTTGAAGGCGCAAAAGGCTTTGCCATAATTGAATCGCGGCCATTTGTGGTTGCCTTTGGATATATTTTTTCGCCCATTAAGATTGTCACATTTTGCTGTGCCTCAATTTCATTGTACAAGCAAATTGGTGCTTCCTTTTTAAATTCACAAAATTAAATGGTTTTTTTTTCTAATAAGGGCCGAAAGAGAACATTTAATTTAGGGTTACCCCGGAACCAGGATTTTACCTGAACGAAACCGGAACTGAAATTTAGTTCCGGAAATCGAAACTCAAAAAAGTCGGAACCCGGAACTTCAGAAATCCATATTTTTGGGGCTGAAAAATTTTTAAGAAAAGTGGCCTCGAAGGCCAAAATTAGAGCCAAATTTAGCCGCGCAGCAAAAAATTTAAGCCAGAAATGGCCTCACAGCTATAAATTAGACATTATTAAATGTTTTCCGACCAATAATTTATAAAGCAAAATCCAATTTTTAGGGGTACAAAATTTTCGATTGCCCCGGAACCAAGATTTAACCGGAACCGAAATTGGAACTCAATTTATAATCCATAACTGGAATCCCAAGAAATGTCCTGCTGCCATTCCTCTGCCATATATGTATTTTAAAAATATTTACCGTTCCGCATGCGAGCACACGCAAATATGGTTCCACAAATTGAATAGATTCGTCCTCATCTTCAGTGACCACAAATTCACCTTGTCCATCTGTTTTTGTCGATCCCGTAAGATCGACTTCATTCCATGAATCCTTTTCGCGCAGTTCAATTTTGGCATCTGGACTTGGACTTTTGGTGGCTTTGTCCTGGTCATAGCATTCCACAGTGCCAGCAATTTTTAAATGCCATACGTCTTGCCACAATTCATCAAATTGGCGCAACAAAGAATGACCAAAAAAAGTTGGAATAAAGAAGAAATTGATGAAGTACACATTGAATTGATGATTGTTTGAAATTTGTATAGGAATTTATTATCTAAATTTGAATATTTCAAAAAGGATGGATGGTATTGAATTTTGAGAAAAAAAAATTGAAAATTGTAAAAAAAACATTGAAAATTGCGAAAAGTCTATAACGGTTTAATGGTTTATTCTAGACCTCCAAACCCTTTATCCATTCTAAAGATCTCATCGATACGCGTCGATTGGTATATATTTTGTCATGGTTTGATCAAAAATTAAAGGTATATTAAACCACTTAAACCGTTTTTATGGGTTTTTGGGTCAAAACAACTAAACCATGATAAATCATATATCATTCGACGCGTCTTGATGAGCTCTATACAATGGTATATGTTTTATGAATTTTGGACAAAAAACCAATAAACAAAACTCTTTCTGCAATTTCAATGTTTTTTTTCGCAATTTTAGATATTTCTCATTTCAAAAATAGAACAGCTTTTTTTAAGGGTAAATAAGAATTTCAAATACGAATTCCGGTCTCAATTTTGTCCAAATTTATACTAATTTTTAGTTAGTCAATGTTAACATTTATCAAGGATGGATATGGAAGGTCCATAATTATAAAACGTTCTCTCATAATAAGTAGTAAGTACCATGAAGGAAAAAAATGAATGAAAAGAGATCATATTCGTATTTAGAATTTCATAATATTATTAGAGAAATTTAATTTTAAATGATTTTGATGAATAGGAAATTTTTTGGTGCAAATAAAAGAAAATAAATTATGCTGGCGGATTTTAAAAATTGAATGAAATATGTGACTGGAAAAAAATAAAATGAAATAAAAATTGCATAATTTAAATGGAATTGACAATCCATTAAAATAAAAATGAAAATTTTTTGATGATTTACCTATCCATAAAATTGCACATTTTGTAAAAAAATGCATTAGAATTTTCGATAAAATGATTTTTTAAATAAAAAGCACAAAAGTAGTGTTGCCCATTAATTTGAGAATAAAATATTTAAATAAATTTTTTATAAATTATCCGTTTTGTTTTTTTTTTTCACTTTTATAATGTAAGAGAAAAAATTTATTTTAAAGTCATCATTTTTTTGGCAAAGACAATTAATTTTGATTGTAATTTTACAAATTTTGGGACCATTGTATCCACCCAGGTGTCATCTGTCATTTAATGTGTGAAACAATTTTATTCTATCATTCATCAGTTAAATTCTAGCCCATCATGATTTTGGTTAATATAAAAATAAAACTCGAATTATAAATTAATATCCCAAAAAGTTATTTTTATTCAGTTTTGGCCATAAAATGTTAGATTATTAATTTCAAAAATATTATCAAATTGGATTTCAATTTTATTTTTATTTTTTCATCAAACATCTTTTCATCTATCTTCATCTCATTGCATTTATTCCAATTCCATTCATTTTTAGCCCCATTGCTTGGCCAATTGATGAGCCTGCTGATTTTCCACCAAGCATTGTTCCATTCCCAGCAATTTTGCCCAATGCCTTTATTAAACGGGAAATATTATTTAATTATAATTTTTGTTGAAAATGGATCTCATTTAAGAATTTGAAAGAGTAATATTGATCAATTCGAAGCTTTCTAAAATTTTGTCCGAAATTAAATTAAAAGCCTCAAAAGTTTATTTTTTTGGACATATTTGAATTAAAGGCCATGAGTAAATTTTAAATTAAGTGATGAATTGAAATTTTTTAAAATTTTCTATCACACGGAATTAATGCTTCCAGCTATATTTTGTTGAGACAATTTAGATGGGGCCATTTCTATAGCGGAATATATTTCAAACCATTAAAATGTTTTTGATTAATTTTATCTAATCATGAAATGCCCAATTTTTGCTTTCAAAATTCAAATTGTTTCATAATTAAAGAAAAAGGTCTTTTTTAATCAAAATATTTACTTTTAAATTTTCAAATTTCCAATAATTTAAAACTACTGTAAAATTTCTATTTGTATATTTAATTAAATTCCAAAAATACCTGATTGCTAAGTGCACAACTGTAGCTGCCATCCACTTCCATAAAGCACCAATAACATTTGGATTTAGGGCAACATTGGCAACAATTGAATGCTCCGCCCCAGATAAAATTCCCATTGGGCAATTGTGGCACATCGCACAGTGTCGACGGATCTTTAGGGAAAAAACATATACTATGCGAATTTGTTTTTTCATTTTCCATTTTCTAAATGGATTTTAAAATATGGTCAATTTTATAGAATCAAGCTATATAATTACTTGAGTTTTATGCTAATATGGTCATCTACTCTGAATAAAAACTGGAAGTCATTTAGTTATAAACTTAAGGAAATTGATCCAAATCTAAGACCTATTAATTAGTAGGTTTGTCCAAATTCGGTTACTCAAATGTGTCGACTTTGTAACCCGGTATTCTGTATTTGGAAAAAAATTTCAGTGGGTTATTTTAAGCAAAATTTCCAAATTCGGCTTGAAATTTCATCGATTCTTTATAAACCGAAACAGACTTTGGACAACCTAACCACTTAGACCCGATCCTTCTCTATGATCTAATCCTAGCTTAATATATGGGTTTGTTTGTCTCCACTTTTTTGTTGGAAATGAAAAAAGTGAAGGGTCCCCACTATGGTCAATTATAATGGTTAGGGGTATTTAATGTCATTTCAGGGATGGGAAATCATCGCAGTTTATCCCTAAAGACTCAAACCCGTATCCTAATAATCCAAGGGGGGGGGGGGGGGACGTTTCTCATTTTCCCAGTTGACCCAAAAAAAACGGATACAAACCCAATCGTTCAGGGTCATGTTCACAATAGTGCAAATGTGGGCGTTTTCGATTTATAATAAAGAGGAAAACGGTTTTAAGCCCTACAAATCTTCTTCCATTTTGGTAGATCTCATCAAGGCGCATCGATTGGTAAATAAATTGTCATGGTTTTTACTAAAATTAAAGATTTTATAACCAAAAACTGGGAAATATGGTTTAAACGGTTTAATACCCTTTATTTTGGGCCAAACCTTGACAAATTATATACCATTCGATGCGACTTGATGAGATCTACAAAATGGTGTAAGATTTGTAAGGTCTAAAACCGGTTTCTGATTTATTATAAATCGAAAACACCCACATTTGCACTATTGTGGGTGGAAATGACACATGACATAGCATCAAACCCAATAAGTACAATCTAAAACTATACCCCTAATCCTAACTTTTATTTTTTAGTTGATTTTAAAAATTTTTGCCAGATTATTTATTTTACGCCAATTTCAATGTTTTTTTTATTGTTGTAAAATTGCGAATTTTTCTTTTAAGGAAATTGGTGGACTGGATTTTAAAAAATTTCAAAAATTTATATCCTACTATTTAATTTTGATTTACATTTCATTAAGAATTGATAAAACATACTGCAAGTTTTATATCCGCTGTTGAATTGGTTGCAAATTGCTGAACACGGCTGCAACAAAGCCGACACTTGTGGAACATTATCTGACAATTGGATTGAAATAATTTAATTACAAATTTTTATTTAAATTTTTTTTGAAAATAAATTTCAATTATTTATTGAGTAAATTTCATGTCATTTTAAAAAGATAGGAAATAATTAAATTAATATTAATTTTAAAACAAAAATTTTTAAACCCAAAAAATGTGTAAATTTAATTTTTATTTATTTTATTTTGCTACATTTTTTAAAATTAACTTACAAAGAGAAAAGAAAGCAAAGCCAACGACCAAAATGAGCAAAGGACGGCGAAGGCACAAATTGTTGATTTTTGGCATTATTTTTTTTATTTAATTGAGAAAATAAGTAGAAATTTTTTTTGGATTAGAGCAATGAATATGAATATTTCCCGCGAATTTTCCTTTTTTATATTGCCCATTCTTTGATCAAAATTTTAATCGTAAATTTTATCATATTGGTTTTAGCCTCATTTTCACTTCCTTGTTTTTATTTTTATGGCCCAATTATGAATTACACATATACATTTGAGGATAATTTTACGAATCAGGAAGTAAAAATGTGAATAAAATTAAATTTGATAAGGGAAAAATTACTTCCGCATTTCTTTACACAATTTTATGACCTAAATAAAATTCCGTGGATGGAAGATGGATCCAAGAGCATTGACAAATTTGATGATACTATATTTTTATTTTGTGCTCAATAAGGAAGTAAATATTTGCAAATTTCCCAAGCAAATTTATCAATTGATAAAATTTTTTATCATTTTTATTTTTATGGACTTTAATTTTAATCTAATACATTAAAAGAGAAAATGTGATAAAAATAAAATAAATAATATTTAAATATGTCATTTAATTTAATTTTGCCAATGCCATTTTCTTACTCAAAGATTTAATAAAATATGAAAAATTTCCATTAAAATTGTCATTTTTTAGGATGACATTTCGTAAACAATGTAAATTTGGATGGAATAATTAAAAACTTTTTGGGACCATTTTATTTATTAACCAAAGAGACATTTGACATTTAATATTGGTAAATTCTTTTATTCTAGCATTCGTTTGCATTCTAGTTTCTAGACCATCATTTTTTTAGTTAATATATAAATAAAAATTGAATTATTAAAATAAAATAACAAAAAAAGGAATTTTTGTTAAATTTGACCATAAAATTTTAAATTATATAATTTGAAAATAATATCATCAAAATTCCAATTTATAAAATTTTATTTCATTATTTTTTATTTTATTTTTCAACATTTTCTTCCATCATTTTCAATTTTGATAAACTCTTGCATATTTTTTGTCAATCCCAAGCGAAGTATTTTAAAAACAATAAGTCATCATTTATCAAATTATTTTTATTTTAACATAAAATTGAAATATGGCATTTATTAAATAAAATAAAAAAATTAATTTTAAATATAAAAAATTTAATCATCCCACAAATAGTTCTTTGATCAATCTGGATATTTGCACACAGATCATTGGAATCTTATTTTTTAATGCTCAATAAAATTGAGAATTTTCTTTGATATTTTTAATCGCCTATGATTGGCTTTGATTGGGAATTTTCCATAGAGCAAAATGGCAATTTAATCATCTAAATGGAGAACTTTTCGTAGGAAAAACTTGATAAGTGAAATATTTGAATCCAATTGGTGGATGATGATTTAAGAATAATGAATAATGATGGATGGGAAAATTGCCTCAAACCAAATTGGCAATAAAATTTTGAATATTTTCCCGAGGCAATTTTCCCAACCATTCCATTCCATCCTTAACTATAAATTAAATATAAATGGTGTATTTGTCTTATTTATTAACCTAATTTTAAAATGGCATTACTCCATCAAAATTCAATGAAAATATTTTATTTATTCCTCAAAAAAATAAATTCAAAATAAATTAAAATAAATCCAAAATTTAGAAAATAAATAAAATTTATAAATTTTTCTTAATGGACAACAAAATGAATGAAGTAATTGATGGAATGCTGGAAGAAGTAAATAATTTATTAATTTTATAATTTTTTAAAATTAGTATTTTCAGCCGCCAAAATTATCAATTCGTCGTCGGGCATTGCCGGCTGAATTGTGACAAGCATGAATGACAATTCAATCAATTCAAACATGCACTTGAATTTGGAATACTTTGACTTGAGAACGGAAAAAAAATAATAAGCTGATTATTTTTTTATCATTAACTTTATTATTCTGTTAATTTTCAATAAAATTTCAAATTAAATTCATTTATTATTTTTTTAATTTTATTTTTAAAAAAGTCGACTAACAAATACCTAAATATGAGAGATATAAAATATATAATAATACAATGCTAGAAAAAATATCACGGCATTTTTTAATATATTAAATACATATTTCATTTTCAATCAAATGTTAATTTTTTTGTTTGAATTTGAATTATTTAAAAAATTTTATAAAAATGGATATTCATTCACATCCACAGCCAGATGTATTAATATTATTTTGTGCATAATGAGGAAGAAAATATTCACATTTCAATGTAAATTTATCAATTGATAAAATTTTTTATTTGATTAAAATTTTAGTCTTCATTAGAATGAGAAAATATTATAAAAATTAAATGAAATGGCATAAATTTTTTAATTGTATTAATTAACTGATTTTAATGTTATTATTATTAACATCGTTTCTGCCAAAATTTGTAAAATTTTTGTCGTCTTTTCGGCATCATCAAAAACGATAACCCTTGCTGCTGTTGGCTTATGCCTGTCGTTCTTATTTCATTAGTAATCCGGAGGGAGTGATGACTAGAATTATAATATTTGAAAGTAAATTTTTTATGGGATGTAAGTTCGAAGAGTAATAATAGAAGTAAATTTATTTTTTTACGATTATACCATCCAGTGTTCCAGGCATTAATTCAATTTCGATATAGAAAAAGCAATAATTAAAGAAATTAAAAATAAATATAATTTGTGGAAATTTTACGATGGAATTGTATACAATATAATAAATTAAATAAAAAATTTTTTTGGAAATTTTGAAAATTTAAATTTAATTAAATGCTTTAGAAAGAATCAATCAATTTTATTTTTTTTTATTTTTGTTTAATTTTAATTTGTTTTTAATAAATTTGTTTGCAAAAAGTTGATGCCTATTTTTAAATCAGCAAAATTAAGCATTTTAATATTAATTTGTAAAGTAAACATTTTTTATGGGATTAAGTTCAAATGGTCATATCAACGTAAATTTGAGACTGGATTTTATATTTTTCCAATATATTTCTATTAAAAAATAGTCCAAATAATTGTTGAAATAATAAATAATTTAAATGTAAATTTTTAATCAATTAACTTTATCAATTATTTTTCAAAATGAGTCCATAATATTCAAATCCTAATCAAAATATATGCGTTTTGTTTCGACCAAATCCCATGTTTTATCATTATTTTCAGCAGCAGACGTTTCTTCTTTCTTAATTTCATTTAATTTTAAACATTTCATTTGAACATTTGTGCTGAACAGATAGGCTGTTGTTAATTGTTCTCCATTTTTAATCATAGTAATTGTGCACAAAGTTGCCAAATGATCGCCGTGAATATTGCAAATTTTTTGTAGCAGATTTGGAACCTGCTTACCCTTGGGAAGCAAAATAGTTAAAAGCATTTTTTCTGCTTTTACTTTGTCACAATGGTCCTGAAAATAAAAAAAATAAAGTATGCAACTGTAAGATTTTATATACAAGAATTTTGTACACTTAAATTTTTAATTTATATATTATTCATTAAGTAGGTTCACTATGAATTGGAAAAATTTGTTAATTTGTTGACTTAGGATAAAACTCATAATCATTAGAAGATCGCAATCGCAATGATTGGATAAAAGTCTAAAATTTACCCTAACTAATTTTTCAATTAACTAAAAACTCTAAATTCTAAATTTTTATTATTCTTCAATATCTAAGCAACCTTATAAGGAAGGTATTAAAAATTTTTTTTGTTAAATTTTTTCGAATTTCATATGAATAAATCATTTTATTTTTGTAAGCAATTTTTTGTGCTTATTAAGGTTTTGATTTAATTTTTAGGTTATTCTAAAACCAAATTCACTAAACAATTCAATTCTTTACATTAATGCTATAAAATATTCTCAACTAAAATTCATTTGAATTTTTAAAAAGCGCTTAAAATGTGATTGCTCATATTTCGCTACATCTATTTTTAAATAAATATATATGCTCACTTTTTCAAAGAGCTTCGCAACTTGGCTAGCCAATTGCAATGCTTTCTTGGGATCAAAATGGTGAATTACAAGCCATTTATTGGTTTGAGCATTGCTGCTGGAAATCCATTCATAAATCAGCTTAGAATCTTCTTCGCTTAAATTTCCTTCATTTTTGAATTCCATCATAAAATATTGAATAAATTGAGCAATCAATGGCTCGGCAAGTACACGGCAAATATTGCGGGAAAAATAGCTTGCTTCCAAACAAATCAAAAACCTCCTTTTCATAAGCCAATCGAAGAAGAATTGGTATTGATCAACAACGGGGATGATGTTTCTACCATTTTGTTGTTTCTTAGATTTTTTAGTATTATTTATCCATCGAAGTAATTTAAATCGGCCAGCATTTCCATCAGTATTCATGGCGACATTTGGTATTGGTTGTAAAAAAGTCTGTTTGAATGAGATCTTATTGCTAGCGTTGGAGAGAAGTGCCTGAAAATTTCATGTAATTCGATCGATTTAATGGACAATCTATCAATAAAGTTCTCTAATACTGATTTTTTGTCTTTCATTTATTAAAATTCTTTTTTTTTATATTTCATTTCGATAATTCTGATTCTGATTTTTGTCTTTTTAATAAGGAAAATTCTGATTTTTGGATATTATGTGATAGTGTAGAATTAGGGTTTAACCAAAAATTATTAAATTTGAAAAGTTGCACTGGTCACAAAGCTGGGATATGCGAATAAAAATTTTTTACCTGAAATTTAATTAAGAATTGCATGGCCTGAATTCGACAAGAATTTTCAACTCGAATTTTCCCGAAAGATTTGAACATACTTGGAGATTCAATTTCTGGCACTGGTGCAGGCACAAATTGACCGTTACGTTCCACTAATATTGTAAATTCGCCTAAATTTAATGTAATTATTATTGATTAAAATTAAATTATTATCAGTAAAAATTAATTATAAATTAATGTTCCTAACTGCAAATCCGAAACCAAAAATTTTCTTATTAAGACCAAATAAATACTAAAATTTATTATTCTCCAATTCACATTTATTTACTGTTTTTCACAGATTTTGGAAAATAATTAATCCCAATTTTTCACCTTCTCTTAGTTGCATTTTCAAATCTCGAACATTTCGACTTTTATTAGATCCAACATTTCCAGAATGGAAAAATTCTTGGCAAATTGGCAGCAAATAGCAATTGACCAGAAAAATATTCGGCGATTCATGCAATTTCACAAAAGCCAAAATTTCGAACCAAATTTCATTCGAAAGCCTGAATTTGGTAATTTTAATTTTTAAAAGCGAAAAATTAGTATGACCAAATGGGAAATTTGTTGCGAAATGTTGCCACCAATAAATTTTCTCGTAGTCCAACTGGATTAGCAGAAGCAGCAGGAATGATTTTGGTTGGAGTCGAGTTTTTATTACCCATTAAATCAAATTCTAAAAAATAGTAAAATTATTGGCAAATTATGTAAATAATTAGATATAATTTATTTAAAAAAATTCCAACAGAATGAAAATGAATTGTAAAATATTTAATTTATTCATAAAATGTGCATTCCCAATCTAATAAAAAAGTAGGTCAGCAAAAAATGCTTTTCAATTTTATTTTTATTGTGCATTTATGATGGATTTTGTTATTTGGTAGACTAGACGACCCAAAAATCGGGGGAGGCTCGAGGCTCAAAATGATTTTCATCCATAAGGAAAATGTGAATCTTTCTCATAATGAGAGTGGAAAATTTGATGCATTTGCCTCGGGTTTTTTTTATATTAATTTTATCAATGTAAAGTACATAACATCTTATAAAGGAATATGTAAAATAATATGAATGTACTTGATGGATAATTATTCTTTTTCTAAAAATATTTTTGTCAAATAATTAAGCTTTTAAAGTTAAAAATAGCTTAAATTTAATTAATTATCGTTTTAAACATTATTAACATCTTTATCAACATGGAAAAAACAATATGAATTATTTAAAAAATATATGGTCAAGAATAAAGATTAAAGAATAAACAAATGAATATCGAAAATTCGGTCAATTAATAACCAACAAAAATAGATTAATATCACTGCCAATACCGAAAATATTGCATATCGAACTAAGCGGGAATTTACCATCATATCAGCAAGTTTAGGGATCACAAAGGGATTGATAATGTAATAATGCGTTAACATAATAGCCATTGATCTATAGGGGGGCTCAATCAGAGGCCAATAGAACCAAGAAAAATAGAAGAATAAAGCCATCAGCGCAGCAATTAGTGCCGAAATTCCAAAAAGCCGAACGATGCGTTTAATACGCTCCAAACGGCGTTGCCGATTTTGCTTATCCTGATACTGTTGTGACTGTGTCAGTGCTCGAATTTTCTTAAAATATTGGGATAAATAAAATATTGAATCTAGAAAAAATTTCATTAACATTTAATAGAATATTTATGTAGTTAAAAAATATAAATGAAATTTTTTATAATTTATGAAATAATAATAATCTGTATTTACGTATTATCTACCAAAAATTTGAAAATTTTTTTGAAATTTTTAATTTATTAACTATATATCTGTAGGTAAAAAGACGGAAAAATATTATTTTATGGCTGATTGTGAGATTCATATGCCCAAATTAAGGCATTATAAAAATTTACTTTACTACAATAAAGAACTATTACTATAGAAATTTAAAAAAAATTATAAATTTAAAAATGAGGACCCAATTTGTTTTTATAACTCACTTGAAAAGTTGCTTCCAACGCAGCACCTTCGAATGGATCCTTGGTAGATGCGTGCAATTCGCGATCATAGGCAATCAGTGCAAGACGCAAAGCCTCATCAGAACTGGCAAAAACACTCCAAAATTTCTTAAATATATTTTTTATTTTTTTTTTTGGTTGTAGGGGTGAAAATTTTTAGTTAATTAAACTTTTGTTTTTTTTTATTATCTCTGACCAGATATATTAATCTCCAAAATCATATTAATCATCCCCCCCCCCCCCAAAATTGGTTATAAGATTCTAATTTCTAACCTCAAAATAATAATTTTTTCTCGTTTTCTGATCAAAATAAAGAATTTCAAAAATTTTTTTCGAACTTGGCTGGGGATAATCGATAAGTTATTTTTTTATTATTCAAAATTATTACCATATTTCCCTCATTGCCAGTGGCATCTTGTTCTTGATTACGGCGCTCAATAACAATATGATGTGCATTCACATTTTCACGGTTACAATAGGGGCATTTTTGTTGAATGGTCAGCCAATGTTGGATACATTCCGAATGAAAGGCATGAGAGCAGTCGAGAACGGCAAAATTAGTTGGGTCAAATTCCACATGACAAATGGAACAAATTGGCACTTGTTCTTCGGCTCTTTGAGCTATTGTTGATGAGAATTTAATATTAACAGCCGAATTTGGTAAATTATTCTCGCCATCATTAGTAGTAGAAGAATTCATTTTTTCAATTTATCTTAATTTATAAATAATCTACTAGGTTTTTCAAATATTTATAAAAATACTTTTCTTAATTCAATTCAATATTTACTAATCTTATTGCCGTTAGATTTAAATTTTCTTTAAGAGATTTTATTTTGATTTTGCATCGTTTCGATTTGTAATCGGTTGGATTTTTCAAATTAAATTATAAAAGTGATAAACAAAAATAATTATAAATCAATTAATTTTTATAAGGATAAAATTTAAAATAATTTTATTATTTTAATCTTATTCTTTTTGAGGAAAAAATGCTGTATAATTACAGGAATTCATTAAAATTTATATTTCTAATTATTATATCAAATTTTTTTAATTTGTATGACATTGCATTGCAGATCAAATTGACATTTATTTTAGCCGTCCAGAGCAATCTTCCAAATAAAATATCAGTCGATCAGTCGCAGATTACATTAAATTCTAATAAAATGCATTTCATCCTTATATCACAGATCAAAAATTACAGTTGCCAATCCAAAAGCTAATTTCCAATTCCTATAATTTTAGAAGATTTTTTGATCAATTTAAATATTTAATTATTTTTTATATTTTGAAATAAAGCGATTTAAACAAATAATGTTTCATCAATTATCTATTATCCCATTATTAATTTATGCTTTCGTCTATTTTGAAAATATGGCTTTGTTCGTGTCATCTCTTGAAATCTTTTGCCGGCAAAAAGGAGGAACTTGCGTTGGCTATAACGAACCATGCTGTGGCGATAATGGCTATTATATCAATGTCACTGACGATAATCCTTGTTCACCTTACCTGTAAATAATTAATTAAAAAAGCATATTATCCGTTTATTTCCATAGTTAAAATAAGTTTCAAAAAAAATATTTATTTAAATCTTAAAAATATTTTTAAAGTTAATTTACGAAAAATATAATTTCAACATTTAATATAGGTGTATAAAATATAACATAACAAATTGCAAATATAAACTATCAAAATTTTTAGTAAAAGTAATAATAATAAAAAAACAAAATCAGATGCCCCAAATGAAAATGATGCTCTTCTTGCCGCATAAAGGGGACATACAGAATTTGGACACTATCTTTTTATTTTTTTTTCAATTTTCTAATAAATTTGTTGCATAAAAATAAAATTATTTAATTGGACAAAAAATGTTATATTAATATCCAAAAAATAAGCTTATTATAATATATTGAGATCCCTTTTCTTTTTTATCTTAAAATTTTTATTCTTGATATTGGCATTGGCAGTTTTACCAATTGATGATATTTTGCCCTGAGTAAAAGAAAAATATTTTTCTAATAAAAAGCGGTGCTGTGGCGTTTCCTCAAAAGTGCCAAATTGCTGAAATTCCTCAAAAAAGTGCCAAATTGTTGAAATTCCTCAAAAAAGTACCAAAAAATTAAGTGCCAAAATAATAAATAAATGAGAAATATTGCAAAATTTTGTGTCATTATAAAATTTCTTGAGATTTATTTAAAAAAATATAATAACGGGATAAAGGGGGATTAAGCCGGAAGAAGGGGGATTAAGCCTGATTAAGAAGAATAGAGGTTAAAATGGAGGGATTAAGGGGGAAAAGAATCGGAGGTGATCAGCAAGCGTATCGAAGGTACGTGGGCCAGGCCCGAGGGGGCGCGAGGTTAAGCCGGATAAAGCGGGATTAAGCCAGATTAATAGGGATAAAGTTTCTGAACGGAGAGATTAAATGGCAGAATTGCTTGTCGTCCAGTCATTGACATATAGGGCGCAATCAGAGGCCAATTATTCCAACAAAAATTGATGAATAACACTGTCAGTCCCATAAATCCGATAACATGAATGAAGTGTTTAATGTTCTTCCAGCAACTATTTCATTTATCCTGCTGTTTTTGTGGCAGAATTCGTTATAATAAAAAAACGATCTCTCGGCAAAAGGACCTGCTGATATCTTGGCAAAAAAACTTTTGTCATTTGTAAATTCAAAACTAAAATTTTAAAGCTCCATAACCAAATCTCTCATTAATCCTAAGGCCAAAATTTTGGCAATAAAAATATATACCACTTAAGAGACTATTTCATTTTAATAATATTTTATTAAAAGATACTAAATAATTTAGTGACATAATTACTAATAATGGCGAAAAGTAGGATGAAAATGGCGAAAATAACAATGAGAATTGTGAAAAGAATGATGAAAATGCTCAAAACTATGAGGAAAATAACGATAAGAATGATGGAAATGGATAGACGTATGATGAAAATGACGAGCATAAAAAGAATTTTTATAAAGAGCAAGAAGAACAATGCAAAAATAATAGTAAATCCTGCACACTTAATAAGCTCCCATCTGCGTTGTCGATTTTGCTCATCTTGCATAAACATTCGAATTTCCTTAAAAGATTGAGAAAAATAAAAATTGGATTTGGGAATAAAATTTCATCTATATTTAATAGAATACTGATATAAAAAATCTATAATTTTTTTTTATTTATAATTTATGAAACAATAATCTATTTAAAATTTTCCTAAATAAAAAAATTTTGAATTGATCCATTTTGTATTTTTAGCATACTTGAAAAATTGTTTCCAGTGCGGCACGTTCTAATGGATCTTTTGAAGATGCATGCAATTCACGATCATATGCAATCAATGCAAGACGCAAAGCCTCATTAGGGAGAGGAACCATCGAAAATTCCTAAAATAATTTTAAATTGTGTTATGAAAAATTAATTTTTATTTTTATTGATTTTCATTTTGTAGATTAAAATTAAAATGTTTAGTAAATAAAACTTTTGTTTTTTTTTGTTTGATTATTAAAAATTATTATGATTTGATTACAATATTTCCCTCATTGCCAGTAGCATTATTGCGTTGAATTAAAATATTATGCGCCTTCACGTTAGCATGATTGCAATACGGACATTTTTGTTGAATGTTTAACCATTGTTTAATGCATTCCAAATGAAAGACATGGGAGCAGCTTAGAAGCGTAAAATTAGTAGGATCAAATTCCCCATGACAAATGGAACAAATCGGCACTTGTTTCTCGGCCATTTGTGCTGTTGTTGATGATGCTAATAATGAATTAATCGTAGCAACCGAATTTGGTAAATTACTCACTACCAACAATGGTAGAAGAATTCATTTTTTCAATAAATCTTTATTTATAATCAAGGTTTTTAATGGTAATAAAAAATTTTTATTCGATTTTCCCTAATTATATTTCTATATTTGTTAATGTAAAATGAGTTGCAAATACAACAGAGTTTTTTCCATCAAAATTCCAAGTGATTAATAGGTTTATGATAAGTGGCAAATAAAATGACGGTGAATTCTGGGAATACATTGCAATTTATGTTCCAAATTATTGTATCAAAATTTGTAAATTTTCATAGCATTGGCAGTCTACCAATACCATTACCACTTGCAATTATTGAACAATTCCAATTAGAATGCTCTTTTTAAGGGAATAAAAAAATGAATGGTAAAAATAAATCAATCATAATGCTGATGAGAATTATGTTATAAAATGTTTAAATGTATAAATTTGCCCAGGCAAATTTTCAAAGTTTTTCAACAATTTTTTTAATCTCCCATTGGCATTTGAAATATAATTTCATTTTCATTCATTCTTCTTAGGTTCTAGAACAAAATGGGACAAAATATGTTGTTCACAAATATATGACATTTAAAGTAGCATAAAATAAATTTATTAATATTTCATATTTTATATAAATATTATATTAGCATTTTTTCATTATGGAAAAATCAATAAGAATTAATAAAAATGGTCAACAATATAAAATATGCACTTAACAAATTAACATTATCATTAAAATATTCGTCTATTCGATGAAATTTTAGACCAAAAGTTCCAAGAATAATATATTATAACCACTGCAAATGCCAAAATTATTGCTTGCCAAAATAAACACGAATTTGCCATAAAATCAACAAGTTTAGGGTTCGCAATATGGATCATAATGTAGTGCATTATCATCAAAGCCATATTGACATATAGGGCACAAGCAGAGGCTAATAGAGCCAATAAAAATAAGAGAACAATGCTATCAATACCACAAATCCGACGAACATGGCCACAAATGCAACACATCGAATGAGAAACATTTAATATGCTCTGAGCTGCTTTGCCGATTTTCCTCAACCAGCAGATATTGTTGCGACTGTATCAGTGCTTGAATTTTCTAAAAAAAATGAGATAAATAAAACATTGGATTTAAAAAAAATCATCAAAGTTCAAGAGAATATTTAAGTATATATTATGTATATGCAAAGTTGCTAGAATCTAATTAATAATTATTAATTACGAAATAAATAAAAAATAAAATATTTAAAAATATTTAAAATAATATAAAATGGTCATTTAATGTATATTTAAGAGTAATTTATTGTTCCATTCTAAAAATATTGATTTGATAAATATTTGAAGACAAAGTCAAAATGATGATTTTTATAAAAGAAATTTGCTTATTTAAATTCATTTATGGATTTATTCAGAGTAATAATAAATCATTCAGCATTATTGTTCAATTCATTCTGTATATATTTGATTTCTTCAAGCATGTGCAGTGCAGTAAATCATGCATTTCCTTCTCTATGGTAGGTTCTATAACCAGAAAATGTTGTCGATGCTTCGAATGTTGGCCAGCTATATGACACTTAAGACAAAGATCAAAATCGGGACATTCAGCGCATTTCAAACGAATTCCTTGAAAATCTTTCTCTTGGCAACCATCGCAAATAATGCCAAAATGTATGCCATAATATTTGTGGAACCACTCATCAGTCCATTCACTTGGAACTGCTCCTCCAATCACAATATTATTGCCTTGGTTTTCCTGTTTCATATTACAACCCTCGTTTGGATTGCTTATCGGTTGAAATTGCTGTTGTGTTGGTGGCATTTCCATTTTTGATGAATGTTCAATATTTGGAGAATCATTCTAGAATTATTCATTAAAGGAAAATTCTGATTATAAATTATGGTAATGGGGAAATGAAAATGAATTTGGCAATAATTTTTTTCTCTATCCTTTTGTAAAGATCAATTTTGATAATAGTAGGGTTTTTCTCCTTATTAGTCCAAAAAAATACTCAAATTTTTTTTTCTTAAAACGAAAATTAGTTGTTCCTCCCATTTGAATCGATTTATATTAGAATTTAATTTATAATTTAATAAAATTAATAACACCTAGCTAAGTCAGACAAAAGGTGTAATATATTTATCGAAAAAAGTGAAATTATGCCAAAATTAAAAATAAAACTGTAACTCAAAAATTAAGACAAAATAATAAAAACTAAAAAGCTATATTAAAAAATAACCATTTTAGAAGATTTTTTAGTATAAAACATCGATTAACTTACAATTTCTTTTGATTCGAGAATATTTCCTTGCACATGCACTTCTTCCAACTCCATCATATCTCTTTTTGAAATTTCGTCTGTTTCTGCTGATGAAGTACTGCTATTATCATCAATTTCTTTCATTTGCATATGCTCATTTTCATTTGTATCCTCGGTGTTAATCAACAGCGAATTAACACTGTTAATTCCAATGCCAAGAACAGTCGGCACATCAACTTCCATTGTTTGTTCGGCATTGATAGATGTCGATTCCTATAATTAAACAAATAAATTAAAGAAATATTCCAAATTTTCCATTTGACAAAAAAAACGATGAAATAAGCAAAGGGATTTTTTAAGACAAATATTTATATTTTGATCAAATGGAAAATTAATAGGATTTAATTTTACGAGGAAAATGTTGTTAGGAAGGATAAGATACAATAGAATTTGGTTAATTGATATTTTTTGGACTTATAAATACGCTGTTCGATACGAAATACTTTGCTAATTAATAACTTTTTATTTAACAAATTAATTTACCATCTCAATTTTCTTTTTTTTTAAAAGGAATTTATTTATTTTTAATAAAAAATATTTTCATTAATTAATGATTTTATTTTGCTCACTTCATTGCCATTGCTGATGGATTCGGATTTTGAAAAATGGCGTGAAATGCATAGAAGAATAAAAATACTGGCAAAGGATAGAAGAAAAGGCAAATTGCAATTGAAAGAATAATAAATCATTTGTAGAATCTGCAAAAATTATTTAATTTGGAGGGAACAATTAATTGATATTTGCCTTTGTCACAATCCAAATGGGCCCATCGATGAAAACTGACGCAAGCAGGAGAATTGTAATAATCATAGCTGGCATCAAAATCACCAAATTGATGTTGGAAGCCTGTATATAAATACGTTAATTATTTCCTTGATCATTTAATTTTTTATTTCTTAAAAAACCCAAAATATTAGCTTGATTGATCATTTTTTGTTCTTAAATTTGTAATGAAATTATTCTTTACATTTTCATTTCTTCTTAATGGCCATAGAGCGTAGCGACCTATGACTATGAATTTGTTTTAAATAAAAATCATACTCTTCTTCTTTTTTTATTAATAATCATTTAGTATAACATTAAAAATAACAAAAAATTCATTTTCATAACAAAAAATATTTTATTAATTTGATAATAAAACAATTTCTCCCCTATTGACTCCAATTGGGCCTATTGCTATTGAGTTTGAATGAAATATTCCATTTTCACTAAATATTATATCTAGGGCCCGGATTTATATGCAAATGCATGTTTTGTGCCAATGCTCTAAATGGGTTTCTGGATATATAAATAGTGTTTTTATGATATTTGGAGTGTTTTAAGACCAACTTTATTTTGCATATTTTCGCCTTTTTTTTTTTGGCTAAAATTGTCGTTCAAAAATGCAATAAAAATCGAAAAATTGCATATTTTAAGAAAATTTTACGAAATTTTTCGAAATTTGCATATTTTGGCACTTTTTCGTGCATATAAATCCGGGCCCTAATTATATCTGTTCATTTTTAACCTGATTTCGGCGTTCATTAGCATTTTCTTCATTAGTTGCTGCTGAATTTACATTCGAATTTTCCGTCACATTTGCTGCTGCATTGGATAGATCTAACTTGTAGCAGTGCTTGGCCCGAATCAGACGATCTTTTCTAATCTCCACAAATTCGCCAGTGGCATAAATCAATTCATGGAAACAGGCATTTGGAGAGTCCATCAATTCGAGCACATCAAAGAATTCTCTTGACAATGCACCATCTCCATATGATAGGATTAGTTGTTCCAATGTTTGTCTTTCTTGAAATTCCGTCAGGAAAACCAGAGAATGCATTGATGAATGCCCATTTGGATGAACAATTTCCAACAAACAACATTGATGGCCGTCCAAACCAAGAGGTAAAGTCTATAAAATATTCAATAATTTTTGAAATTTTATACTATGCACTAAATAGGAATAGGTATATGTAAATTATTGAAAATAACAAATCTATTCGAAAATAAATCATCATATGTATAATTTGGTATTTGAATTTTGATATAAAAATAACATTTGCAAAATAAATATGATTAATAAATGATTCGCAATATCCTTTTTATTTATTCACAACACTCAATGAGAGATTTTGAATTATAGAGCATTTAAAAAAATATATTTTCTGCTAAAAATAAGAAATTTTATGGTCATTTATAATCTGATAATAAAGTATTTATTCCAGGGCTCGGATCAAGTCAAAACGATTTGGACATAAGTGGCAAAAATTTAAAAATATAAGGACATGTAAAATTTTTTATTTTAATTATAAAAATCTTTTTAATCTTTTTCGAAATACTTATATTTTTCTTCAAAGTATTAATTTCTAATAATTTCTTGTTTTTCCATCAACATTTTGTCAATTTACTTGTAGTCAGTCTAAGGTATAGAGAAAAATTTAGCAAAAAATTGCCCCATAGGGGAAAATTTTAGCAAAAATAGCCCCATAGGGGAAAATTTTAGCAAAAAATAGCCCGATAGGGGAAAATTTTAGCCAAAAAATAGCCCGATAGGGGAAGATTTTAACCAAAATTTCTATTTATAAGGACATTATAAGAGTAATAAGGACAATTCGGGATTTGTAAGGACATTTAAGGACGTAAGGACATTTTCACTTTTCTAAGGACGGGGGTCAATTTGTAAGGACTTTTCTTATAAAATAAGGACGAATCCGAGCCCTGATTTATTCTATTTGAAGATCCCTCTCTATTAGAAGCCCACCAATCGACTTTGAGACGCTATATCTCTTGGCATTATGAACTTTCTGAATAAATTTTTATTGCATTTCTTAGTGCCATTGGGGTCTATAAAAAACACTATAGTTTGTTAAAAAATATTGACAAATAACAGAGTTAGATACATCTAATTTTGGCCATTTTCCGAGTTTTGAAATATAAGCCCCAGGGCTTCTAATAAAATAAATACGGTAGGTTATTCTCCATAACCCATTTAATATTTGACCCACCCTTGAGCTAATTCCACTTCTGCGCAATCGTTGCATTTCCAAATCTTCATCAATTTTCTTTTGCAATTTGATGAACTCTGCCAGTCTTTCTTGTTGTTTCTTCGTCAAGTGTGCCAAAAAATCATTTTTAACTTTTCCACAATGTTCCTTTTCTTGAATTTCTGTCCATATATGGCCATATCCCCTCTCCATTCTTTTTATATACCATCCATTCTTTTTAAATATTTTCCAAATCGCATTGTTTGATTTGCCAACAAATAATTTCTCTTTGAATAGGACAATTGGCCTAATTTCATGGTCTTCCTCATCCTGATCATTTGGATTCAAATGAATTTAAATAAAAAATTATGGATTTAAAATATTAATAAATTCACTTCTTTGAGATTATCGAACAGTTCAATCAATAGAATGTATTCGCATTTCGGATCAATGGATGCACCGGCATTTGTGCATTCCATATAGGGAATATTTTTGCCTGAGCCAATTGGACGCGCACAAAGCTGTACGTCCCCAATAACATCAACATCGAATGGTATTTCTTTGTACAAACCGCCTTTGGCATTGTTCAATGCCGTGTCGAAAAGTTTGCTCATTGTATTACCATTCTCTATCGGAAATTTTTGATCCTTTAACCGAATCACATTGCCTAGCACCAATTTGATTGGCACTAAAATAGGGATTATGTACAAATTATTAATTATTTTGAAAATTATATAAAATTCATGAAATTATTTCATGATATTTTGAAATAATTTATAATATTATTTCCTTTCTTGCCAAAATTTCAAAAGATGTTATAATTGTAATGTTTATCGATTAATTAGCTGTATATTTATATTTAGATCAAGCTACATTTTCACTAATTAATCCAAAAAAAGGTTAATGATATTAGGATGTATTCTATTTTATTATTTGCTGGATGATTGGTCAATTCCAAAATTATGCATATAAATTGGTTAATTGGCTAAAGAGTAGGACTCGACAAAATCGCTGAGACGATAATTGCCGATAAGCTAATAATCACAATCCACAATCGAATTTAAAACATGATTGAGAAATAGACCATATTTGAAAATGTTTAATTTTTTTTAAATTATAAACCTTTCACATCCGATTTGAATAAGCTCACAAAAGCATTCCATTTGCATTTCATCCAATACTTAGAAGTGGATACAGCCCAATTGAACAGAATTGGTCGCATTTTCCGAAATAACCATCCTGCCAATTTATTATAGAAAAATATCCCGATCATCCCAAAAATTTTAAATGCCAAATCTGTGATCCCTGTTAATTTAAGCAGCAACTTGAATATGAATCCAAGTTCAAGGAATGCCATTTTTTATTATTTCTAAAGAAATGGAAAAGAGAATTTATAAAAATTATGTCAATTTAAATCTATAAAATTTGTATTAATTATGCAGATTATGATAACAATAATCATCCCTTCGGAGGCATTTGTATTGTGATTTTTTTCTATATAGAGACCAAAAACAATATTTTGATCATATATTATTTAAATTTTATTTCAAAAAAATCAGACAAATAAAGACATGTACATGATTTGTTGTGCAAAAAAAAATGCACCCATAAAATGTTGATTATTAATAATGGATTGAAAGATCAGTGAAACTTCATCATTGGTAGTCTTCCAAGTTCCAATTAATTTTATTTTGCCTGCATATAATTTGTTTATTTAAAAAATTGCTCAGAGCTAATTCCCATACAAATAGTAAAATGGATTTGAATTTGAATGAACATTGTATTATATTGATAATTAAGATTGAAAAAGGAAAAAGCAATCTCTATCTTTTATATATTACTTGTCATCGCCACGTATTTTTTTTTCTCTCCTTTGACCATTTCATTTTCCATTAATCATTGCCACCCTACCAACCCATAACTACCCACAAATAAATTGTCGGCATTAATCAGATTGTTGTGCCAGTGAAAATGGATTTAGATAATAATATGGGATAGTCCGAAATGCTTGGGAAAATGCCTCAAGCTAATTTTAAAATTATACTTCATCCAAAGCTCCTCTGTTTTTTTACCATAATTAATACTCATCAAAATGCTGGTAGCTTATGTATCCGCATCCGCATTATATAAGATGGGTAGAATTTTGCCTCACTAAAATTTCAAAATTCAGTACTACAATTTTCATTTTTTGCCGTTATATCCTAGGTCCACTCCCCCAATTGTCGCATCCCCAATTGGCGGCCCCAATCATCATCCCCAATTGTCGCGTTCCTATTCCCAAATTGCTGATCTCCATTTGTAGTAATATAGCCTTGGATTTTACATCGTACTTTATTTCTATTTCATCAATATGATAGTTTATGAAATTTTCAAAAAAAAATATACTCCGGTGAAATTTTTCACTGATAAAAGTCATCTTGATTTGTAAATTCCTCTTCATGGATTCGAAGGAGCCATGAGTATTGACTACATATTGATGGTTTTCAGCGAACGGATTCTAAGGTATACTATAAGTCGTCTAGTTGCTCTCTATCAATTTTAATAGAATTTAATGCATCACTCGTCCATGCACATACTATTTCCCTTTGCCGGCGAAGGGGGAGAAAACACATGTATTTTCTTTTGCATTTATGTTGTGTATCGCATCCCAATGTCAAAGAGAAATACATGTGTTTTATGTGTTTTCTCCCCCTTCGCCGGCAAAGGGAAATAGTATGTGCATGGACGAGTGATGCATTAACTTCTATTAAAATTGATAGAGAGCAACTAGACGACTTATATATGTCGGCGGCAAAACTGAAATTCAGGCAAAACTGAAATTGCCTAGGCAAAACTGAAATTTTTCACTTTTGCCGGGAAATCAGGCAAAACTGAAATTTCCTAGGCAAAACTGAATAAATTTCAGTTTTACCTGAAAGTTAGGCAAAACTGAAATATCTACATCCAATTTCTACCAAATCACTACAATTTCAAAATAATTAGGGATTAAGATGGATATAGGGGGATTAAGGAGAATTAAGCACCGAAATAAATAGGAAATGGCCCGGAAGGTCAGTGGAATGTAGGAGAAGTTAACCGAAGGTGTTGAGAATGCGGAGGATATAGCCGGATATAGGGGGATTAAGGTTGATATGGAAAGATTAAGCCGGATTAAGACCCCAAATTGATGGGAAATGGTCCGGCGGGTCAGTGGAAAGTCGTGGAAATTGGCAGAAGGCCCTGAGACTGCGCAAGTTATAGCTGGATATAGGGGGATTAAGGTGGATATAGGAGGATTAAATAGGAATAAGACCCGAAATAGATGGGCGTGAGTCCTGGTCTAGGCTGTTATGCTTCCGGCTTCGCTAGAATCCTATGCTCCGAACCCCTAATCCTAATCCCTAGCCCCTAATTAGGCTTTTTTCGGCTTAATTCCCCTATATCCGGCTATATCCTACGCATTCTCAGCATCTTCGGCTAATTTCTCTTACATTCCATTGGCCTTCTGGGCGATTTCTCAATTATTTCGGGGCTTAATCCCCCTATATCCACCTTAATCCCCTTATTATTTTTCACTTTTTTCTGCAAACAAATATTTTTCATTAATAATTAATAAGTATTTTCTTCGATTTCCAATTAAAAAATAAAATTAGTAACCATTTTCTTCGAATTTCCAATTAAAAATTTAATCTAGACCAAAATGTAGAGATTGGTTTAATTTGGGTGTAGATATTTTCAGTTTTGCCTAACTTTCAGGTAAAACTGAAATTTATTCAGTTTTGCCTAGGAAATTTCAGTTTTGCCTGATTTCCCGGCAAAAGTGAAAAATTTCAGTTTTGCCTAGGCAATTTCAGTTTTGCCTGAATTTCAGTTTTGCCGCCGACATATATCTTAGAATCCGTTTATGATGGAATAGGTTAAAATGTAGAATCTTGATGTGTTAAGTTTTAATGCTCTAAATTGCATATCTAATTCAATTAACGCAATAATTTTAGCTTAGTAAATAATATAATCATTAAATAAGAAAAATCAAAAATCCATCACCGGCAGCAGAATGGGAAATACATTAAACATTTTAAAAGCAATTGAAAATTCCACTTCAAGAATTGGGATTGGGATTGGATTTGGGCATGATATCGCCAACCATCCAATTGTCTGCCCATTAGGTGGGGTCGTAATTGGAGGACTGTTCGGTGCAGGAATTGGTGCTGGCGGAGCTGCTGCTTTGTTTACAGCTGTTGATACTACCGGATTAGCTGTTTTGTCTGGTCCTATTGGATTAGGATTAGTTGCAGGCGTAGTGATTGGTGGAGCAATCTTCGGAGGTAATATTTTTTTGCAACATTTTTGATTAAATCTTCCATGTAGGCATTGCCTGGTTTATGCATGATAAAAAGTATACGGACTTTCGGCAAGCATTGAATAATGAAAAACTGAGTCCACTTTTTGATCAGATGGAAGAAATCAAGGTTGATTACCCGTTAGATAGTTTCATAATAATTTACTCTTTTCCTACCAGAATATGGCGCCAAAAGAGCGTGGCCAGGCTTTGGCTGAATTGCAACGTTTGTCTATTCAGCATAGAGAGATTTCGGAACTCTACCAGATGTTTAAAATTGCCTTGGACGCCAATTTCAGCTGTGTCAAATGCCATTCCAACCTTCAGCTTATTCAGGTCAGTCCATTCCATAGTCCAAAATAAAATATTTTAGAAAATGTTCATCAAATAATTTGTAAAGAATAAATACAATATCGCAAAAAATGCATTTTTATTTTTAGATACTTGAATTGAAAAATTAAAAATAATTTACTAAAATTTTTGAAAAATTTTATTTTACAAAAATTTTTGGAAAATTTTATTTTACAAAAATTTTTGAAATATTTTATTTTACAAAAATTTTTGGAAAATTTTATTTTACAAAAATTTTTAAATGAGGGGGGATGTATGCACAAAATGGAAAAAAATTTTTCCTTTCCAACCGATTTTCGATCTGTAAAGTGCAGGGACATGATGATCTCCGGGCGGACAACTTTGCGCTAAAATTTTTTTGCTATCATGCCCTGGGGGGAAATTGACTTTTTTTGCAGACATTTTAGACATTTCGGTCTAATTCATTTCGGTTTGAGTTTTATAGGCTATGGTATGTATTTTTTGATGTATCTCGGCTAGAAGACGGCTTTTAAACAAAAAAAAAATTTTCGCGCAGGTTTCGGTTTAATGGTATGGCCATAAAAGTGCCAAATTTTGGGGACTTGAATAACTCGAAACTGTTTCCGAATTACCGAACATGTTATATATCATTTGAAAGCCCTTGAAAAGTAGTTTCTAAAACCCCTTTTAGGTCACCTCTCAGTTCGCTTATTCTCGAGATATAAATCGAGATTTAAAAAAGGTGCCATATTAGCGTAGAGATTTCAGGTAAAAAATTTTTGGGTTTCGTTTTTTTTTCTCAATCGTTTTGATATATTGTAGCCGCTGGAATTTTACGTCTAAAATGCCGCGTGTAGACATTTTTGACAAAAAAGCACGAGCAGCGCGTGACTTGCGGATTTTCCGAGCATACAGGTGCTTATAGGCTCATAGCGCGAAGCGCTATGAGCGCAAGTTGGCGCGTTTTGTGTTTTTAGATTAAGAAAATTCGGGGATACATTCTGAAAAAAAGATCTAACCGAAAGACCCACGTGTTCCAGAGTTATGGTCATTTAAATTTTCAAAATTTTGAAATTTTTTTACAGCATCTAGGTAAAATTTTTTTCTACGTCAATTTTTGGCCATAATTTTATTATCATTTAATAGAGCAGAATTAGAGCTTCAATTTAATATATGGTTTGTATGGGTTACATCCAACGGTTTCGAAGTTATACCGGTTTAGACCATTTGGATTTTGGTGAAAACCAGGTTTAGTGTAGGGGGTAGTTTTTGGTTTTTCAATGAGGTCACGAGTTCGAATCCAAGTATCGACAAATGATTTTTAATGATAAAATAAGATAATATAAATGTTTTGGGACAGGTTTAAACTTCTTAAACCGGTTTAATAATTTTTTAAATTTACTAAAATTCCATATTTAGCTGGTGACTTAGTCTATACGAGTTGTATATGATTTGAAAATACGCTCATTCGATTCGTCATAGTCGATTTAGTATATGAAATTTCAATTTTAACTAATTTTGATTAATTTTAACATAGGTTTATAGGGTTTAAATATTTTAAACCAAGAGGTTTAAAAGGCCAAAAGTATGGTTTAATGCCATTATTTTGGGCTGAAATTGAAATTTTGCCTACTAAATCCATCATGCCGAATCGATTGAGGTATATATCATGTTTATAGGACAAAAAAAAATTTTGAAATTTTTGCAAAGGGTCCCCCCTTTGGTTAGCACATGGCCAAATGTATTTTGGCCATTATTTGAGTAAAAATTAATTTATAAATAAAATTCTTATCCATTTTTAGTGCAGAATTTAATTTAGAATTTTTTAAAAATAATTAGAAAATTTTTTAACCTAACCCCTTTGAAATTTTTGAAATTTTTTGAAATTTTAAAATTTTTTCGAAAATCCCTGTTTTCGAATGGTTAGCTTATAATTTTATTTTTTTATTATTTTTAAAAAATTCTCTATAAAATTCTGCATCAATATAACTTTATTTTATATTAAAATGTCCATTAATTACAAAGATATAAACTTTTAAAAATTATTTCAATTTTTCCATATCAAATTTTCAGCAATTTTGTTAGTGGTGGCATTTTATGTAAAAATGGTTTTTAAACCATTGAATATAGGGTAATCGATGACGCTGAACACGAATTTGACAACAATTTTTAATAATTCAGCCTTAGTTCAATGGTTTTACGATATATTTTTTGATTGGCCATCGACGGTTGGATTCCCAGCAACAACAAATAATTTTTTAACACAACTATTACGATTAAAATACATAATATAACACCAGCAAATCGATAAAAATATTTATAAAACATCTTTGAATAAAATAATTCGCAATCGGTTTTAAACGGTTTAAACCGGTTTAATAATTTTTTAAATTTCCAAAATTTTCATTTTTCCATGAATAAATAGTCGAATATAGGGTAAACGAGATTGCTGAGCACGAATATCACATTTATTTTGCAAATCGATTATAAGTTTTAGTAGTATGATGACTGAATTTTTTGTTAGAGATCGAAGTTTCGATTCCCAGCAACGACAAAAAATTTTTTTTAACATTCATAATCCAATTTAAAAAATAATATAGAAATATTAATGAAAAGAAAATATTTTATAATCCTTTTTTCCAATATATATTCGAATTTTTTCAATTATATTAATTCTTTAATATATATCTAATTTTTCCATTATATTATAAAATATTCCAATGAAATAATCGAAGCGAGCTGGGTGAGTGAATCGAACCCTGTTTGAGCCCCGAAGGGGCGAAAATGGAGACAATTAATATCTCCGCGAATAGTCAGCGCTGCGGCCCTCGACGGCGGTGCGCTAGTTTGAGCCCCGAAGGGGCGAAAATGGTTACAATTAACTACAAAGCGAATAATCTGCGCTGCGGCCCTCGACGGCGGTGCGCATGGGACGAGGCTGGAGCGAGGTCGCGAAGCGACCATAGCGAGCGACAGCCGAGTCCCATGCGTATTGGCGGAGCACCCCCTAACACATTATATTCAGACATCAAAAGGAAACAAGCAAAGCGAGCTGGGTGAGCGAATCGAACACAGTTTGAGCCCCGAAGGGGCGAAAATGAATGGTGAGCGAAGCGAACCCTGTTTGAGCCCCGAAGGGGCGAAAATGGCTATAGTTAGCATTTCAGCGAATAGTCAGCGCTGCGGCCCTCGACGGCGGTTCGCTTGGGACGAGGCTAAGCTCGCGGAGGCCGCGAAGCGGCCGTAGCGAGCGAAGCCGAGTCCCAAGCGAATTGACGACGCACAGATGAATGACATCGTAAATTTCCCCAAAAAATACATCCATTCCCACTGTTCCAAGCCAGAGTTGTACGCGGTTTAAGAGCCCGCTTGCGGGCTAGTTTTATTTTACAAAAATTTTTGAAATATTTTATTTTACAAAAATTTTTGAAACATTTTATTATATAAAAATTTTTGAAAAATTTAATTTTACAAGGATTTTTTCTAAATTTTCTAGATTTGTCTTTGTCAGACCAAGACATATTCTCAGAATGTGAGCAGCTGGACCTGCCATTGTCTGAATAAGAACCATACATGCTGTAATTAAAAATGAACTGCAAACTCGACTAATTCTGATGGGGAAAAGAATTCATATTAAATTATATATATAATATATTTTATTCGAAATATCTTTTCTTTCTGCTTCTCTGATTAGGGCCTTATTTAAAATCTAGTTTTTATTTTATTTTTTATTTTTTTGAGATTATTTTGTTGTATCCTAATCTCTTAAGAACTCCACAGTCCAGCAAATCCCATCTTTCAAATACTCCAAGTTTGGTACTATTGGCTGATATCCGGGGGGGGGGGGTGAGAGAGATAATAGAAAGAAATAAAAAAAAATTTTCATAAAATTCTTTAATTTTTTAAAAATTTGTCAAATATTAAAATAGCGAATTTCCAAATTCGACTGATCGGCCAAGAGTACTCCTAATTTTTTTGAATATTTCAGTAAGACACATATTATAAATATAATAAATGATCACATTTATAACGTAATCATAAGGATAAAATTTATTTAACATCAATTATATTATAATTTGTATTTTGTATTTTGTAAATTCAATACTTTTTTCTATTTTTGATTTACTATTAATATTTCTTAATTTGCATATTTTTTCAATTAATTTTTTTGCTGTGAAAGGAGCAGAAGGTGGAAAATGGATTCTCAACAAGATAATCAACGTCAACTTGTCACCTTTGGTAATAATTTTATTAAAAAAATTAATTTAAAAATAATAATAATACTATAAAATAAAATATGATAAATTTTATTAGGAAATAAAATTAAATATATAAATTTTTTATATATTTTATGCTTTTTGCAAAAATAGAACCAAATGGAATGCTGAACCCAAACATGGTGTCAGCAAATCAATGGTTACGACACTTTCTTGATGGACTCCCTCCATGTTTGACTTGGCTTCTCCGGTATTTTTAATAAAAAATGAAAAATTTATATTTATTCATAATTTAGTAAAATTGGCTTTTTGGGAAAAAACAAAAATGCGGCAGAATACTACTCGGTGCTGGGTGTCAATCGCAATGCAACTCAGGCCGAAATTAAACAAGCCAGGGATCGTCTGGCACTTCTACATCATCCCGACCGAATTCCGCAACAACAGGCCGAATCGGATGAAAAAATTAAGGTGTTTTGTTTGCAATTCATTTTTTCAAAAATTATTTTTAATTTTTTGGTGTTTTATCAAATAAAAATTTATATTTAATAAATTTTAACAAAAAAATCATCCATCCACAGCTGATTAACGAGGCCTACAATGTCCTTTGTGATCCGGATGTCCGCAAGTGCTACGACCGTTACGGCTCAGCAGCCGTTCAATTTCGCATTGGATGTGCAAATCGTTGGGAGGCGGCAAAACAGCATGCGGCGGAGAATGCCACAAAATCAATGCACTATGCACCCTTGAGTGAGACAATGGCCTGTTTTGGATTGGAAAAAGAATACCAGGAATTGGAGCAGACAATAAGGGAGGAGGGACACATCCCAGTAGGGGAGGTGTGAAGTTTGTAGTAAAAATAAAAATTGACTGTATCGGATACACTGCTTAATTTTTTCCTATTTTTAGCTTTTCTAAAGCCAGGGATGCCATAATACCAGGAAAACTGGGGATTTTCTCGGTTTTGGGGGTCTCGCCCAGGTTTTTTCCAGGTTTTTTTTCGCCAGGTTTTTACCAGGTTTTTCATAAATTCTCAGGATTTAGCCAGATTTTTATATTTTACTTAAAAATGGTCTACATTTTTCGCTGCGCGGCCATTTTTGACTTGAATTTTTCCTATGACAGAGTAATTTATTTTTTTCATATTTCACAGCCATGTTGCTCAACTAAGTCAAATTATAAGTTAAAAATGAAAATAAAATATTTTATAAGCATTTTTATATTTTTTTACATGTTTTTTGCATGCCAGGTTTTTGAAAATTTTTGCCCTGATTTTGCCAGGTTTTTCGATAAGTTTGCCAGGTTTTTGGGTTTTGGAAATGGCATCTCTGTCTAAAGCTTCCAATTAAAAACATGATATGGGAAGAAGCACTTGTTGGGATAGCAAACAATTCAAAATCAATCCAAAATTCAATACATTTATTTGTTTAAACAGAGAGAAGTGTTGTTCAAAGTCGGTTTCAATTTGAGAAAATCAATGAAATTTAAAACCGAAAAAATGGAAATTTTTTAAAATTACCAAAAATTGAAGAAACCCGAAACGACATATTCCAAAAAAAGACTTTGGACTACCCTAATAAAGAAGATCCATTCCCATATCATTGTAAAATTTAGAGATCAGCCATAGTACCCGAGCGAGAGATCACGGACCGAGAATTTCGGTCCGATCTCTAGTAAAATTATATATAATCCAGAATTTCCCCAAATATTTATTAAAACTTTTAATAATTATTTTTATTAGGAATTTTCCACTTCGTTGAACAGCCGTGGCTATGGCTATATTCTACGAGCTATTCAAGCTGCTGTGGACAAAAATTTCCAATGTGCCAAATGCAAGGAGGAAATTGTTGGGTTGGATGGGCTTTGCTATTGTCGAGAGACTGCCGATATTGGTCCCCATTGCCGCAACAACAAATGCTGCCCAAATTGCAAAATTGGCCAGTGGGAAAAGTAATATTTCTTTTCACACAAGAAAATTGAGATTCATTAAAAAAAGCTTCAGTTTCACTCGCCCAATTGGCAATTGGCTAAATCAGATCCATGAATTTTTGCGCGGTTGAAAACTGAAGAATATATGGGAATTTTGATTGTTAAAAATGGAAAATAGCATAATAAAATATTCGATGAAAAAATACTTAAAAGATACATTTAATATCGTTTATAATATTTGTCAACAACAATTATTAATATTTTCGTTGCTTCTTGAGAATTGAAATTATTTAAACGCAGCAGGAGCAATCAGAGGTCAGAGGTCAATAGCTCCAACAAAAATAGATGAAAACTGCTAACAATGTTGCAATTCCAGCACTTGAATGAAGCGTTTAATCGTTAATTAATTAAAAAATTTTGCAATAATTTATTTTATCATTAATTTATCATTTATTTATTCATTTCAAATTACATTCATTATCATAACACAAAAATGATAATTTATTCTTCGTCAGACAATAGGCCATCATCAAATGCTGATTTGCAACATTCGCGAGAGTGCATGGCGAACAAATGCTGGCAAATATTTTAGACTCATTCTTTGGATTAGTGGCTTCAGCTCTAGAAAAAACATAAGATTTATATTTAAAAAAAAATAATTTAATTTTTTTACTATTTGATTTATATTTCGAAATGATGATATTAAAAAATTAATTTTTTTTTATTTTGAATGTTTTTTTAAAGAAAAATAATAATAATTAATTCTTGTAATTAAAATTTTTAAAAAAATATTAAATTCTCTGAGGTAAATTAATATAAAATATTGAAAAAAAAAATTAAAATTATATAATTATATGAAAATATTCAAATTTGCTTATAGTACCGATAAGGAAGTTAATAATTGCTTGTCCAGCCATTATCACAACACCAAAGGTCAGAGGCCAACAGCTCCAACATAAATAGATGAATATTGCTGCCAATGCGGCAATGCTGGCACAACGAATGAAGCGTTTAATTCGTTCCCATGCCCGTTCACGAGCTTCCTCATTCTGATGCTGCTGCGACTGGGCCAGCAAACGAATATCCTATATAAAATATTTAATATAAACAAATAAATTTTACGAATAAAAAATAAAATTTTTGATTAGAGATAAATTGGTCCAATGAGATTGGCAAGCTCTGAAGCAATTTTTATTTTACTATTTTATTGGGCATAAAGAATAATTAAAACCATTGTATTATGCATTTTTTATACTGCCTTTAAAAAATGGAACTAACTTGAAAAATGCCCTCCAACGCGGCACGTTCGTGTGGATTTCTTGCAGACCCATGAAGCTCGCGCTCATAGGCAACCCATGCAAGAGGCAGAGCCGCATCAGAACTGGCAGAAACATTCACAAATTCCTAAAATAATTTAATGCTGTTAATATCAAAAATTTAAAGAAAATTTTTAATAATTAGAATTTCATTAATTAAAATATTTTAAAATAAGATTCCTCACCTTTCTGTGAATTTTTAATTAGTGGACTTTAACAAACAAAAAATATCACACACAACAAACCATGATATTTATAATTCTTTTATAAATCTTTTATGTCATTTGAAAAATTTTTTCTATTGCATTTTCTATATGAAAATAATAAAATAATTGGCATAGAAATTACATCAAAAAATAAAATTATTCCATTCTAGCGTATTTTGCCCCATTTTGGTTTTAATTTCTTTTTTAATTTCCATCAAACCCGATAATTCATCCTCTAAAAATTTATCCAAAAAGATTATAAATTGACAGGCCGTACTGAAAACAAATTTGTTAAAATTAAAGCCAATATTTATTTGAAAAATGGTTTGTCGTGGAAAATTTTTTTGTATAAATTATTTTCAATTTTAAACCTGATTGCCTGTAACATCATTAATGCGATGCTCAATGACTATATGATGTGCTGTCACATTTCCGAGTTGGCATTTCGGACAATTTTGTCGAGCGGCCACGTCCAACCACTGATTGATGCATTCCGGATGGAAAACATGAGAGCAACTGCCGAGAACGACAAAATTGGTTGGGTCGTATGCCTCGAGACAAATTGCACAAAGTGGGGCTTCTTCTTCAACAGTATTTGCAACAGCAACATTGATGTTTGAATTATTCGCACTCTCAGTGGTAGAATTCATTATAATATTTAATATTATCTATAATTTATGGGTTTTTAAAAAAATCATTTCTAGCCAATAGAAAGGCTTTCGAGAATTCACACTGTAAACGCTGCCATTTGACTCAGTCGGCCGAGACCAATCTTATTTGAACCAAAAAAATATAGGTCTAATCCGATTTTCAAGCAAAATTACAAAAAATTATACATCACAGTGAACTTTTTAATTGAATCTATATATACATCATTTATGTTTAAAGTTGTCTTAAATTCATTTATCATAAATATTTAATCCCATAATGGCCTAGTATTTATTCTCTGGATAATGGCACAATCGCAAATTTTAGAAGCTACAAATTTAGGTGTTGTAAAAATTGATGAAGTAAATGTCGTTTTTGACATATATCAGTTGTTTGTTTATCAAGTAAAATTAGAATAATAGATTGACTGATCGCTGATGCACTAATAAATCTTGACGAATAATGATGGATGGGAAAAGCTCCCTATTTTTATAATAATTTATAGCTCAACATTCGCATTTGATAGTCTACCAATTGATGTTATTTTGCCTAACGCAAAATAAATTATTATTATATATTAATTGCTCCACTCAGAGCAAATTTCACAAACAAAATTGTAGTGGATTTGAATTCGACGTTAGATGATTGTGCATTGTGGACAGTGAAATGGCAATCTATTCTATTATAAATAATTGTCATTGTTTTCTGTCCGTTGCAGATTTCATTTACCACTCTGCCTCATATAAGCCCCAACTGTTTGACGATTCGATTCAAATTACTGTACCCACAAAACAGAATTAACTAATAAAATTTTTGTAAAATTAAATACATTTAGAGAATAATTGAAGAATTCATTAATTAAAGTTGAGTTGGTTGGTGCTAGGTCATCTCCACAATTCTGTAAATATGGGCATGTCCACAAATTCTGCAAATATAAGTTTTTGACTTATAATAAATCAGTAGCCAATTTCCAATTTTAGAGCATATAAAGTATAAACCTTATACCTATTTGTAGATCTCACCGAGACGCATCGAATGGTATATAAAATATCTGGTTTTGGTCCGAAATTAAAAAGTTTTAAACCATGGTTTAAACGGTTTAACACTTTATCTTTTGGAATATTTTATATAACATGCGTTGCATCTTGATGAGATCTACAAAATGGTATAAGGTTTCTATAGTCTAAAACTTATTGCTGATTTATTAGAAGTCAAAAACTTATATTTGCAGAATTTGTGGACATGCCCATATTTGCAGAGCCATTTGTCTTTTGTGGAGATGACCCCGGACGGAGTTGGTTTAAGAGATCCCCTACCCTCCTACTACACTTTGTACAAAAAATATGAAGCTTTCACTTTTTCTGCATACAAATATCATTTTTTTCTAAAAAAAACTTTTTGCTGTTAAGACATAATTATTTCATACCGATTTGGCCAAATTATTTTAGTGATCATTAAATCAATATATTTCTTCAGAAGAATTGCCCTTTTTGAATAAAAAAATTCAACCGATATCTTTGTTTCATTACCAAAACTGATCCTAAACCCATTTTTGTTCATTTATTAAAAATAATGCGCGCGCTGTTATAATTGTTAAAATAAAATTTTCAGATAAATCTGTTTTTTCCTGTGTGTTTTCAAAAATAAAAAAATGGAAAAGAAGGCTGCTACAGGCCAATGTTCAATATGTTTGGGCGGCTTCAGTTACGAAAACATGGCCGTACTGTCATGTGGTCATACATTCCACTACAATTGCATCCGCCGCAATCTTCTCAAATACTGTCGCGACTGTTGCCCTTTATGCAAACATCCTGCAAGCGTGAAGGATATCGTCCGCACAACTAGAAATGAAGATGAAGACACAACCGACCAACAACAATTGCTATTGATGAACGGCTGCCAAGCGCAAGCGGAAGACAATGATGGACGGCATTCAGCAGATATACTTAAAAAGGTATTTTTATAATGTCATATTGAAAATTAAATTTGATAGTGAAAAATTAAAATTTTTATACAATTAGATTGTATTTGAAAATTAATACTTCTTGAATACTAGTATATTTTTATGAAATTTAAAAATGTTTAAATTAATTTTTAAGCTAAATTTTTTGTATACTAAAAATAATACTTTAATATAAATTTTATAAGCTATTATATTTTCTTAAATTGATTATGGGATTTTAGTAATTTTCCAAATGTAATTTTCAAAACCTCTCAAGACTGTTCTTGTTTTTATTATTATTAGAAGTCAAATAAAGAAAATATGATAGCATATATTTTTTGTTGTTAAACGATTAATTTTCCAGATTTCTGCTCTTGGCATTGCCACTTTAATTGTTGCCGGAACAATTTACATCGCTTTAAATGCTGCAATAAAGCAACAGATGAATTTGTAAATACAAGAAGAATAACAATATGTATTTGAAGCCTTTATTTTGTTGACTTTGATAAAAAAAAAAGTACTGCGTTATAATATTTAGTTATTGTAAAAATAAATTATACAAAAAATTTGATCATTTCATAACAAAAATATTAATAAAATTTCCATGGAATATACACATGGATAACTTAAATTTGTTTTATAATAAAAAATTGCTTTAATAATATATCTAATTTATTCCAAGAATTTTTTATTTATTTTTTGGATAATTCCATTTTTTATACTATATATCAAATTTAATGCAACATGTACATATTTGTGTGATCTAGCGAAAATTGTGTACCCGATACCCGATTTGATTTTGATACCCATAGTGATCGAAGAGACATTTATATAATTTACCTCTCGCTTTCTCTTTAATTCATAGTTGATATTTCATATAATATGGTAGGTGACAAATGTGGTCCTGCTGTACTGTATTCTGTATTATTAATTCATAGTTGATATTTCATATAATATGGTAGGTGACAAATGTGGTCCTGCTGTACTGTATTCTGTATTATTAATTCATAGTTGATATTTCATATAATATGGTAGGTGACAAATGTGGTCCTGCTGTACTGTATTCTGTATTATTAATTCATAGTTGATATTTCATATAATATGGTAGGTGACAAATGTGGTCCTGCTGTACTGTATTCTGTATTATTAATTCATAGTTGATATTTCATATAATATGGTAGGTGACAAATGTGGTCCTGCTGTACTGTATTCTGTATTATTAATTCATAGTTGATATTTCATATAATATGGTAGGTGACAAATGTGGTCCTGCTGTACTGTATTCTGTATTATTAATTCATAGTTGATATTTCATATAATATGGTAGGTGACAAATGTGGTCCTGCTGTACTGTATTCTGTATTATTAATTCATAGTTGATATTTCATATAATATGGTAGGTGACAAATGTGGTCCTGCTGTACTGTATTCTGTATTATTAATTCATAGTTGATATTACATATAATATGGTAGGTGACAAATGTGGTCCTGCTGTACTGTATTCTGTATTATTAATTCATAGTTGATATTTCATATAATATGGTAGGTGACAAATGTGGTCCTGCTATACTGTATTGTATTATTTTTTGGCATAAAAATAAATTGTATATCTTCCTTCTACCAATCATTCAAGGCCGAAATCATCTAATGGATGTATGGGAATTTTGCTCTGAGCAATTTTGTAAATAAAAAATTTATTTTGTAGAGGGCAAGTAGCATCAATTGGTAGACTACCAATGCCAATCCTAGAATATAGAAGGAATTATAAATATTTGAAATATGAAGGTTCACTCATCTCTTCAATTTCACCAGTTATCCTTATTAGCCAATATTTTATTGGTGCACTATAGTCAATTAATTACTTATTTGACTTTGTTTGCAAAATGAGAAAATAATTTTATTTGTCAAATGTCAAAAGATTTAATCGCTTTACCAAAATTTAGGTTTTCGACTGAACATTTATAATATTTAACTTTTAATTGACTTATAAGATTTCATTTCATACAAAATGAATTTTATTGGGCAAAATTGCTGCAATGCAAGATGCCGCCAAATCTTCAACTCAACGAATGCGAGAAATATAGTTTTTATTCGTCATAATGATTATGATCGAAAGTGTTATTATTGTTCCAACGTATGTGTCCAAGGCTTTTTGGAAGTATACGGCGAGTGCGCTTGTAGGGAGCCGGCGACCATGGCCAATGTTATTCCATTCCGTATTGACCAAGTGGAAGGACTTGAAGCAGATGATGGAATTGCAAATGTGAGTTCATTTATTGTTTATTTTTTAAATTATGAAAATAACAAAAAAAAATATATTCAATTCAGTTTGATCCGAATTCTGAAGAAAGCAGAGAACGAATGCTTGCTGCTTTGGAACAAAATGCCCAAAATGTTGGACAGCAGGATGCCAAAATGCGTGAAGATATAATTGGATTTTTTGTAAATATTTTTTTCATTTATATAATTTCATGAATCATGCTAAAATAAGCGAGAATCTTTTATTTTTGGTGGAATTTTCTTCAAAATTATCATATATTTATTTTTTTTGAAAATATGACTGACACAGTCGATTTATAGATTGATTATCTGTTGGTGATTTTTTAAATTATAAATTAAAAATAGGAAAAATTCTATAAAAATTGCTTATTAATTTTATCCGATAATTATCTAAAATAAAAAAAATAAATTAATTAAATAATTTTTTCTACCTATGATTATTTACTAAATATTTAGATATTGTTTTTTTCCTTACATTTTTTATTAAGGGTAATGCAATGAAAATGCAAGAACAAAACAATGAAGAGCCAGATGAGAAAACTCGTGCGATTATTACCAACATCGTTCATGTCAATTTTGATCGCCATCTGAAACAGGTCAAATTAATGATCAGCCAAAAAAAAAAGATTAGAAAAAATTTTTAGTTGTTTTCTAAAAAAGGTGATGCAAAAGCCTTTGATGAAGCAACTGAACTTTTCTTCTACAAAAGTTGCACTGAATTGAAGCAAAAGTTGAATGGGAGTAGTGATGAGGACATCAAAAAGGCACACGAGTTCCTAAAGACGGAAATAAAGGTGGGATATTGAAAAATGTTATTTTTCGGCTCTGTGAAAATTTTAAGTACCAAATTGGACTAAAAATTAACAACATTTTTGGGTAAGAGGGCAAAATAATTGGCCAAGAATAGATATTTACCGAGTTATGTTCAAAATTTGTTGAATTAATTACTAAAATTGTGTTCTTAACTGTTTGTATTTTCGATGCCATTCAGCTTATTAAACTGACAATTTCTTTACAGAAATCGTATACAACTATAAGAAAGGATATTGAAGAAATGAAGGAGATGGAAACGATAAAGAAAATTGCAATTGGGACTGCTGGAGTGATAATTGGTGGAGGAATTGGTGGAAGAATTGGCTTGGGAATTGCTGCTAGATATGGTTTTTCGGTAAAATGATTTTCTATTAGACGCTTCGAAAGTCAACTGCAACTCAGGGCTGGGGCCGCAACTCAAAAAATCGCAATCGCAATTTGCTTCGCAATCGCAACTCACATCCGAATCCATTGCAACTAAAACGCCGCAATTGCGGCAATCGCAACCGCAATTCGCAATTGCGGCCATCCCAGCTGCAACTGCTATTCTATTAGCAATTAGACACAATGCTGCGGATGGGATTATAGTATTGTACTTATAAGATAATATTATTGTGATACATGGTTAATTAAGCTTTTTATATATTTTTTGAAAATGGTTAGATTGATAGAATAATTCTGATGCGATGATAAAAGTTCTTAAAATTGAAATTGTCAACAGTTTGAATATAAGAAATAGAAATTAATTTGATTATTTGCAACTTTTTTCCAAATTGATATATATATCAGGGTTCGCAGATTTTTTTTTCAAAAAAAGTACATTGGCCTTGAAAATAAAGATTTTGGTGTCAAAAAAAAGATTTTCGTTTTAGACTAAAATAAATTGATTAAAAATTGTTAATTATATTTTTTTATTATAAATAAGCAAGAGGAGATCAACCAGGTCTAGAATTATACGTTTTTTGAGAAAAAATTTTTACAATTTTTTGAGCCACAAAGGAAAAATTAGAGCCAAAAATAGCCGCGCAGCGAAAAATTCGAAAAATTTTAAGCATTTTTTCAGAATTTCGAAAAAAAAAAGTACAAAAAGTACACAATGGCCCAAAAAAGTACAAATCGTTTAAAAAAGTACATCTGCAAACCCTGATATATATTCACATTTTGAACACACATAAATAAAATAGAAAAAAAATATAGAAAATTCTTTTAATTTTGAATTTTTATAACATAAGTTCTATGTAGACGGCAACTTCTATAGGAATTGGTGCTGTAATTGGAGGAGGAATTGGAGGTGGTACCGCATACTGTTTTAGAGATGAGATCGAAAAAGGATGCAAATTGTACTCGAAAAATATTTGGAAGGAGCTGTATGGAAAGAAGAATTTTCTCCATTCATTTTACTACCATCTTGAACGCGACAATTTCTTCAATAATTTCTACATCGACTCCATAGATGATTTGATCCAATAAAATTGAATAGCAGAAATGGTCATTGGATTAAAAACGTGGAAAGAAATAATTCATATCAGGAAAATAATACAAACAAACTTATGTTATAAATTTAATTTTGTTGAAAATAAATTTTAAATAAAATCTTAAGGAATACATATATTAGGAAAAATGAATAGTATGTCATAAAATCAATATAAAATAATTATCATTTTTTTTCATTCAATAAGATTCAATCGGCTTTAAGATATATTTCCATAAGCCAAATATGTCGAATGTCAATCCAAAAATTTCAAACTTCTGCTTTAAATGAAAGAAATTTAACAATGCCCAACATAGTCATTATTATAGAATTTTTACCTTTGAAATACAAAAGTATACATCAATACTCTATTTTTTTATTCAACATTAAAATAGCATCCGCTTATTCCCAAATAGGGGTCATTTTCAATTCAAGTCAAGCGAATGATATTTTGCATAGAATGTTTAGTGGTTTTATTTTTCCCATCATTATTCATCGACAAATTACCATGTTTTCTCTTCCTCTTCTTATTATTGCGTCTTGCTTTATGTTCCAGATGAATCATTTTTTGCAATGGAAGTTGTACTGTCTTAAAATTAAAAGCATAATATTTAAAATGTTAATGAAAATATAGGATTAAGAATAATATTTTCCAATAAATTTAATTAAAAAGGCTAAAAATTAAAAACCCAGTCTATTTTGATCTTTCCAGTAAAGATTGAACACAATGTTTATGAATTTATTATAAGAAATTAAAGAAAAAATTTAGCTATTTAATAATACTAATAATTTTATTTGATTCTTTCAGAAATGTTAAGCTGTGCGTAGAAAAACCACTGAAAATTTTGTTATATATAATATAATAATGGTCATTTTATTACAGCAATTCTGAAACAATTTAATTAAAATTAATATTTTTAAATAGCTAATATTCTATTATTTAATTTAATTTTAAAAATATCAAAATTCGTTCGAATTATTAATAATATAATCCTCCTAGCCACATCCACCCGAGTCCCGATCCCTTTCATTAGTTAATAATTAATAGGAATAGAATTTTATAAAAACAAATTTTTGAACTTACTGGTAAAATGTTCAATTTTTTGTCGAATGCTGGAATAATATGAATATTTTCGCTGAAGATCAAAGCATCCCGAAATTGTGTTGCTTTACGCTGAATATGTTCTGATGTGGGCATTGGAATATCCTGTAAATTATTGTCATTTATAAAAAAAAATTGTTAAAATATTTTAATATTAATAATAATTTTCTAATAATATTATAGATTTTTTGTAAAATTCCTTCTTTTTACTAATTTCTTCCAATCATTTTCTGTTGGAAAATATAATTTTTTTTATTAATTTTCTTTTATTTAATATAAGAAAAAGAGAAATGGGCAAATTGATAATTTAAATTTTGCCTAAATTAAAGTATAATTTTTTTTATTGAATATTATTTTTCTGACCCAAAATTTTCGTCCTTAATAAGTAAAAACTTATCAAAGGGCGGAATCAATTTTGATGTTTTTATAAACAAGAGTAATTCTGGGCTATCAAATAATATGTTCATAAATTGATAATCTATAATAATTGTCATTTTAAATGATATTTTTGGGCATACTTCCTCAATTTCGAACCAATTTAAATAAAATTATTATTAATCAATAGCCAATAAACTGGCTTTAATTTTATATTGAAATTCTTCAGAATTGATTCTGTCCTTGATGAGTTATTATAAATGGCATCTAATTAAATTGCTATGTTCTTTCTTCTTCAAATAATAAATTTCAGCCTAATGCTTTTGTTTGCTTACATTCATTGCCCAAATCCACAAACTGATTTGAATCAATTGTTCACTTGGAAACAACATTTGTTGTGGAATTTGAAATGAACAAAGCACATGGCCATATTCATTTAATGAATGCAACATTACATTGGAGCGAAAAGGACGCATTTGTAGAATTCGATATTTGGGTGAATCCAATGTGACAAATGAAATTGGCATTAGCATATATTTGAGCTGTGAAATATAATTAGGAAAAATCAGTAAAAATTTTAGATTTTATTATTTTATGATAAAAAATTGCATTATATATATTTTTATTCGTTTATTTAAAATTTAAATTTTTTTAATTTAAGAATTTGAATTTTTTAAAAATATGCTTACCAAAGTCATCAATGGGGGCAATTTCATGCTATGTTTCTGTATTAAAATTGTATATTATTAAATTTATATATTATTACTATTACTATATATTTAATGGCTCACCAAAAATTTCGCACTTGAAAATTGCGCACATGAGAAAAATCGAAAATTTCGAACCCGAAATTTATACGCACTCTGTTAAAAAAGAATTTTGGGTACCACAAATTTAAATAATTCTTTTGAATAAAATGTCAATAATCTCCATTCATCTATTATTTAAAAAATCAAAAGCAAACAAACGGAGTTCATATTCAATATTGGATGATCAGAATTGGCTTCAATCATTTTTGTATTGTACCGACAAAATAAAAATTGATTCGAGAATTCCTAATTAATAACAGAATATAATAATGCAAACAATTCATTAATACATTCATAAAGGCAAATCATAATTGCAATATTTGCTCAAAAATTCATAATTAATTAAATTTTTTTTTACATTTTATTGACGATATTTTCTTGTGCCCAATTTTTCAATTTTCTTCGAATGCGCAATTTTCGGTTGTAAAATTTTCGATGCGCAATTTTCGAGTTTGGCCTAGTGCACAATTTTCGGGTGGAGGTTTTTGGTACACAATTTTCGGGTTCGGTATACTATATGCCCGAAATTTACTAATGTAATTGGACTATATTGAAATAGTTGAAAAATAAATGCCACTTTCTTATCGGATTTACTATTATAATTTGCGTGATGTCCACTTGAATGCAGAGGCCGGGTAGAATGTTCACAAAATCAGTGGGAGAAAATTTCAGCAATTTGTTGGAATGTTCAATTTGGAGAATAATTGGTGCGATGTCAATAAAAAGTGGCATTGGTGGAGGAATGCCAATAAGTCCATCATAAAGTTTAAGCGGATTTGGGAGAAGATGGCGTCGAAAAATTGAAAGGGAAATGGTCTTGTCCAATTCCTTCACAAGCCTCTTTTTCTGTCTCTTTAGCGGATGAGATTTCGGCAATCCTTCGCGCTAGAAAAGAGGAAAAGTTTAGAGGTTGAAGTCAAATTTTTAAATCAAATTCAATGGATTAAATTAATTTTTTATCAAAATTTTTTAGGACGAAAAAATTATTAATTACGGACCAAATTTTCTTTCATAGATTAAAATTTATTTGTTTAACTACTATTTTGTCTATTAATTATAGAGGCTCTAAATTTTTATTGTTAGACCAATTTTATTCACAAAATTAGAATTTCTTCCAAAATATGATTCCAAAGTAAAGGGAATGAGATAATTACTAAAACTATCTTTCATATTCTATCTTATTTAATCTAATATAACAATAATCTATAGCTCTAAAGTAGGGTTCAGCGGTACCGCAGTACCGGTCGGTACTGGTACCGAAGTACCGGCCTTTGGCCAGTACCGGTACCGATTTTGCCAGTACCGGTACCGTCGGTACTACCGGTACCGTTTTTTCAACTCGGTACTAGTCGGTACTGACAAGCACCCCCTAAAATGGCATTTTTGGCCAAAATTTTATTTTTTTTTTAAATTTTTTTCTTTAAAATGAAAATTTCAGTCAAATTTAAATCTTTTATGAAGTTATTTTTTATTTCTCTGTATCAAAAATTTTTGATTTTTGAAAGAAAAAAAAATTGATTTTTTAAAAATGTTTATGATTTTTTACCATTTTCTCTCCAGTAACTTCAGTACCGACTAGTACCGGGTACCAACCCTAAACCCAGTACCGGTACCGAATACCGAGTAGGCTGGTACCGGCAGTTACCGGTACCGATTTTGGTTCAAAGTACCGGTACCGCTGAACCCTAATCTAAAAGTCTTAATCTCACCGAATTTAATTCTTTAACCCACAGATTTTTTCTCCCTCCGGTTTAATCTCGATGAAAACATATACTTTAAACTTTTTGGTCAATGCCTTTAATAAGTATAGAAATCGAGTCGAAAACTCTACATCTTGGGTCAGCTAATCTTGACACTGTTTAATGAATTTGCTTCCTAATTTAAGCGGAACATTTTGGCTATAAATATTTTTAATTTTATTTAAATTGATTCAGAATTTTACTGGTTATACTCTAAAATTATTAAAAATTTTGTTAATTTTTAAAAATGGTAATTTTAAATATTTTAAGGGTAAATCTCTAAAAATAAATCAAGAAATTAATTTAAATAAAATTACTATCAATATATAAAAGTATAATCCTGTGCTCATTAATTTGATCAAAAATATATTAAATTTTGTTTTTTTTTTCTGATGAGTTATTATAATTTTCAAAAATTGGATTCCAAAACGTCTACCTAAATTAATTAAAATTCCATAAAAAAAAACTCACAGCTTTGATAAGTATGTCCAACCATTTATCAAAATCCTCATTATTAATTGGACAATAATTTGGTTCAATTGAATGCAATTCGAATGAACCATAATGTTTGAACGTGATTGTTTCTTTATTTTTGATTTCACAAATTTGATCAATATACAATACGGATGCCTGTAAAAATATAAAATAGACATTTTTCATTAGCAATATAAAAACTAAAATGATATGGTTCTTTTACTTTGTCCTTATGTTGGAATACATTTTTTATTTTATGGATAATAAATAATTTTATTTAAATAATTTTATAAAAAATTGATTTTATATAAGCTATTAGAAAATTTTTGCTCTCTTCGAATAAAAAATTTTTCAAGAAGAAAAATTTTTCTTTCATGCTCTACATAGAGATAACTAGCTGCATTTAATTAAAAAATATTAAATTATTGACCAAAGTATCTTCGCCTTTCTGTCTCACTCGAAATCGAAATGCCACCAAACATTCATTGTTGATCTTCCAAAAGTGTTCATCAGAATTGTTGATAAATTGTTGAATACGTTCCCATGGACAAATCACTTTTTGCAATATCTCTCGTGAATGGATCAATTTATGGATTGGTGGCTGTAAATTTTTGGAAATAATTTTTACAAAAGGACTGAATTTGATGCGGATAAGTATTTCATAATTAACAAGGTTTGCAAATGTTTTTTTAATGATTTGTTATTGGAATGATTTATTAATTAAATTAGAAAAAAAAACATTTAAAGTTATGCCAATATTTATACATTCATCAGTTTATTTGTCTCCCAAATTCGGGTTAGAGCTGACCAAAAAAGCCATTTTCACAAAAATGGCCATAACTCAACAAAATTATGGTCAAGCCACTAACCCTTACATATTCCAAGCCCCTAGCCCTTAATCACAAGCCGCCCCTAACCTAACCCTACCTCTAAATCTAACCCCTATAAATTTTCCAAAGAAAAACAAAAATTATCAAATTTGGTGCAAAAATAAACCGAATTTGGGAGACAAATAAATTTATCCCAATATTTATTAACGAGATATTTAGATATATTATTACAAAAATAAAAAACATAAAATTAACCTCTTTTCTAATTCCAATTGTTGTAACATCCTCTTCCTCTTCCTCTTCCTCTGAATCTTCGCTTTGAATTGTTTCAACGATTGCTTTTTCTTGCTTCTCATTATTAATTGTTTCCGATGAAGTTGCTTCTTCTTAATTTTCTTCTTTTTGTGCATTTCCATCTTTTTGCCATTGTCGCTCCCAAGCCTTAGAATTTGGTAAAAATTGTATTAATTTAAAATTAAATATTTTTAGTTTTTTTTTCAATTTTATATTATTTATAAAATGTTCTTTTTTAAATTCCCGTTTTTCGGTATAAAATAAACCCGTATGGCTAATGCGTCAGGCCAACTTGTGCCTAGCCTTTCTGCTGCTTCATCATTTGGTGACACTGACATTAATAAAAGAATTATGCTGGGGAAATTCTTAAATGTTTTTATCTGAAAATTTTTAATTTTTACTTATGGATAAAAATAAAAAATTAAAATTAATTTTTGTATTTTAGGATTAGGACAAAAATTTTAAAAAATTAAAAAGTAGAGATTATCTAAAGAAATAATATGAATTTATAAAAAAATATTTTATAAAAATTAATTTCTAATATATAAGACTATAAGATTGGAGCATAAAGAAGAAAAGGGAATTGGAGTTAGGTTTATTATTTGATTTAGCTTAGGGATAGCTTAAATCTTTTAAGGCACGTCAGAAATTTTAATTTTTAAATACCTTGTATTCTCTTTTAATCCCTCATGGTGAATTATTTTTCAACACCATAATAATAGGGAAAATTTTTGGTCTAATTCCTTAACTTGTGGACATTTTTGAACAAATTGTAGTGAATTTTATAGAGCTTTAGATAATTAAGAAAATATAATAAAAAAATTTTTCTTAAAATTCATCCTGTAGGAAATATGAGTCCTCAAAATCGAGCATGGAGAGATTGGGATCATTAAAAGAGAATTTATGGTAAGATTAATTTTGCCGAGTTTTTGGTCCCGAAAAATTCCAATTTAAATTAATTGATTTATTGTAAATTAATGAATTCCTTATCTAAATAATAAACTTTTCAATTGCTGAGAAAATGATGGTTTGATAAATTGCAATTTTGTTTAGTTGGGTTGAATTGCAAATAAATTAACTGGAGTTTAATTGACAAAGGGAATATTGATTTGATAGCCGACGAATTATAATCAGTCTTTTTTCATTGAGAAAGATTGATAAGATGGAAAAGCAATAGCTATGTAGCGAAAATAAGAAGGCAATTGGCTTTTCTTTTCTCTTTAGTCTTTGGTTCAATGAACCAAAAATTTAATGTAATTCCTGCCCTCTTTTAATTTTAAGATCCAATAAAGAATGATTTGAAATAAATTTTGGAATTTCATTAACAATTTATCAGAGGTCTTTTTAAAAAATATAAAAAAATTCCAGGTTGAAAAACACATGTATTTTTACTTATCGTGGAATTTGAGGGAGAGGAAGAGGCCCTCATCTATAGTAATTAGTAACCAAATCCAAATTCCAAAGCTTCCAAATTTCTATATTTATCAATACTAAATTAAGAACTAAAATATTAACTTAATTAATAGTTTGTAAATTTGGCTTCTATGCAAATTTGTATGACATTGTGAAAAACCTGTTATCGGCAGCATCGGAAGAATTTGACAAAAGCGAACAAATTGGTGGCCAAAATGAGAAATTGCACAAAAATGCACGAAATCAACACCGTTCGACATTGTTTTTCCTAGTAGGCATTCAACAATTGAATGGCAAAAATACGATCAAGTGTGAGGAAAAGCAATGAATATGGAATCATGGCCATAAAACTTAATAAGGGATGAGAATATATTTTTAATTATTCCTTTGAAAATTTTATATTTTTTCATTTCAAAATAATTTCAAATCCATTCTTACAAAATTCATAAAATTATTAAAATATTTTGCAAAAATATCCCAAAATTCAATAAATCAAAAATCAACCCCACATCTATTTATTTTATAATGAAATCTTTTCTCAACCCACACGTGCCATCTGTGGCCGAATGGTTAATGGCTTTGCTTTATCTTATGATAGAGCTATGGTTCGAATCCTCAATGATGTATACATAAATAGCAGAGTTGATTTTAAGAAAACCAAAGTTGGTTTAAATGCTAATAAAAATTAACTGAGAGGATTCTTAAAATTTTTTTGCACTGTTTTTTTATAAAATTCTAAAATTATTCCCACATGAATATCCAAATAACCAAATCAAGTTCAATTAATTATGAAATTATTCTTTCATTGGTATAATTCATTTCTAAATAAAAGTTCTGTTTAAAAAAAGGAAAGGTTTCGGATTCGTTCCTAGTGGTGAATTTTGATTTTCCATTTTTTCGTTTGCCGACGGAGCGAAGCTAAAGAATGGATATGTTCCCCAAAAGTGTCGACAATCGATTACGAATGACCAAGAGTTGGGCTTAATGTGAAATTGCCTTAAGCAATTTTTTAGCTAATTGAGCTTCTAGATGATTTTTTGGGGGTGGGGGGGGGGGGGTGGGTGGGGGTTAACCTCCCAAAAATGGGCGCAAAGTGCATTAGTTATCATCATTATTTTAATGAAAATGAAGGTAATGTATAAAATTTTGTTGAATAAATTTGTCAAATACATAATCAATAAAAAGAGGACTGATTTATTCAAAAATATTTAATAAAAGTGAAATACAAAAATATGTATTTAATTTTAATCCATAACAAAATGAAAGAGTTGAAACCTTTAAAACTGATTATTTATTGGAAAGAGTTGAAACCTTTAAAACTGATTATTTATTGGAATAAATGAGAGATTCCAATAATTATTTATTTTAACAATGATAAGCCTTAACAATGAACAAAAAAAATGCACAATTAATTTTCCTATTCATGAGAATATCTTATAGTATGAAGCTTTGGGGTGCCTTGCCCCCAACTTATTTTCAATTCTCCTTCTTCCTTCCAATGTTCTTCTCCTTTCGGATATCGGGCTAAATAAAAGGTTTTATAATGAAATTCCTTTTTGCAATATAATGTCAAAATATCATTGGTTCGTTCGTTTTCCAGCGTGAATTCATCAATATTTTTGGAATTATTTGAATGCTTGGAATCCATAATGCTTCGAAAACGAATAAGAAAATTTGAAGGCAAATTTGAATTTGAAAATTCCTAAAATAATTAATAAGAAAAATTAAATAATATTTTAAATTCTCACCTTTTTAATTTCCTTAATAAATTTTGGCTTAAATCCTGAACAATCACTGCAAATATGAATAACTTTTTGTTTTCCAATATTTATTCGATTTGACAGCCAATTTATCAAAATATCAATGTCATAAATTGATCCACCATCAATTTTAAGAAATTGTAAGCAGTCCAGAGTGCCAGGGAATTTTTGATCGAACAAATGTAAGTACCATCCATTGAATAAATTTATTTGATAAATTTTGCCGCCAGAAGCCAAACTTTCCAATAAAACTTTCATAGATTCTAAATGTTCGTTGTCAATATTGCAGGAAATTTTTTCTCCATTAAAGTGTAAAAGGCAATTTTCCAATAAATGAGCAATGCATTTGGCAAAATTCATAACTTCATCGTCCACAATACTTTAAATAAAATAATTAGTGTAAATTATATTGAATTTAAAGTTTAAATTTATTCAGAATTTTTGTGAGTTTATGAATATTTCAACAATAAAATTTTAAATTAAAACAATCTCTTTTTATTATTTTATTTTGATATCAAAATGATTGATTGATGTCCAGAAATTAGTATGGTCAAATTAAAGTTAACTTATAATTGATTTTCTAATGATGTTGGTTTTAAAATTCGACTTTCTTTTTTAAAAATTCTATTTCGATTACTCCAATATTCGGTCATTTTGAGCAAAATTTATTCAATGACAGTTTAAAATTTTATCAGGCTTTGTATGATGAAAATTCCCCTATTTTATCTTATTTTGTCTTCCTTCTGGTTTAAATTGAAATTTCCATCTGGTCCATTATTTATATTTTTCTATTTGAATTAAGATATTCTGGGATTCATTAATCAGGTTATTTGAATTTAAAATTAATATTGAAAAATTAAATCAATTAGGAAATTTGAATTATTTAATTCCACCAAACTTACTTTATTCCCATTTGTCGGGCTCCAACAATATAATTAGGCGGTGGAATTGTAGCAGTTGGAATCATCGAATAATCCGGTTCATCTTTTTCAAATGGAGCTCTCCATTTTCCCTGCTCAAAATTGACTTCAGAATATTTTAATTTTGGAATTTCATGCGGTTTCACATTCAAATGCAATTTTGGCCAGCAAAGTTGCTTGAATGTCTCGGATGATGTACTCAATGAAGAATCTGCCATTTCGATGCGCTTAATCCAAGACAAAACTTCAATTAGCCAATTTGGAACAAATCTTAAAAAGAATTTGAAAATTTTTGGAAAAATTATTTTAATAAAATTTTAAATTAAGAAGTTGTTTTTTACCTTTTCCGTGATAATTTTAATTTTTTAACATCCACATTTATATCCAAATTGCTGACATCTTCAATTTTTCTTTTCATTTGTTGAGAATTTTGCTCTTCAGAAATTGTTGATTTTTCCTGTAAAATCTATTTATAATAAATTTATATTTTTCTTAGTCAATATTCAATTTTAAAATATAGATTTGTTAAAATAATTTTATTTTAATAATTCCTAAAATTTTTCAAAACTTACCATCAATTTTTCGGCTTTCATCATTTCAATTTTTTCCATCAATTTGTTGTTTAGTTTCTTCAATTCAACATTTTTTTCTTCCAATAAAGCATTTCGTTTTTTCAATTTTCCAATTACTTCCTCCGAATTTCCATTGAATTCATTGTTAACATTGGGCATCGAATTGTTTTCGGTCATTTTTGAAAATTTCAATTTTGTGATTATGAAATTAATATTAATTTTTCTAGCAAAAACTTCGATAAAAAATAGGTAATCCTTCGGAATTGGGGTCCCAAAAAAAATTTTTTTTTTGATTTTTCAAAAATTGGTTTCTGGGGGTTTTCGATGGCGTAGAATACGAATTTGCCATCCATTTTGTCATATCTTAACATCTTGGTAAGATAATGCCGACTTTTGTAAAGAAAATGTCAAGGGGGACCAAGGCCGAATTTCAAAATAATTTTAATATAGGCATATTATAGCTCAATCGACGCGGCTCATCGAGTTGCATCTAATGGTACAATTTTTATTTCATAATATTGCGATTGGCTCAAGTTAGAGGTCTAAATAGCTTACCAAGATAAATTTTTCTTTTGGTCATAATTTGCCTCTATGTCATTATTACATAATAAAAATAGTACCATTAGATTCAGCTCGCTGAGCTGCGTCGATTGAGCTATAATATGACTATACTAAAAATATTTTGAAAATTGGCCTTGGTCCCCCCTTGACATTTTCTTGACAAAAGTCGGCATTATCTTACCAAGATGGTAAGAAATGACAAAATGGAGGTCAGATTTGTGATCAGCGTCCTAAATTAACTTTAAATCGAATTTTTGAAAAATTTTTAAAATTGAAATTTTTGGGACCCCAATTCCGAAGGATTACCAAAAAATAATTGGAAATGAATTTAAAAATTCGAATTGGAATTATTTTGAGTAAAAATTCTACTCGCCTCTTTATTTTTTTCTTTTTCAAAAGAGGAACAAGAACAATGGATATTTTGGTTGAGTATAGAAATGGGAAAGGAAATAGTATCCGAATTCGTAGTGAAGTGGGTCCGTCAAAACGGAATCAGATTTATCAAAGGAATTTATTTTTTTTTTAAAAATTTAAAATAAAGAATTCAAATTCCCATGGGATTCGGAATTCGGAATAAAATTTAAAAAATTGTGGCGATGAATGGGAAAATTGCCTGAAGCAAATATTTGAATATTATTTTTATTTTATTCTTTATTAAAAATATTTAAAATAAAATGTGGATTTTTGATTGGAGATTAATTATTCTTTACCAATATTATGATTTCTACTCATTCGAATAATAATTTTCCACTGTTTTTGGATTATTATAGGCATAATTTTTAATAATTCTTTGATTGGATAGTAATTTTGCATTTGAAAAATGATTTTTTGAATTTTTTATTTATCGGCAAAATTCAATGAATTATTTGAATTCGAATTTTTCTCGATTGATAGGAAGAGGAAAAGAATACAAATTTAATTTGAGAAGTTAATAATGAGAAAACATTTTTTTTGTCGACAAATTTGAATTCTTTTGTTAACTGTTAAGCACGCGATTTTTAGCGATTTTCACTAGGTAAACCATCCAGCAGCATTTTTGTAGAGTAAATTGAGATGCATCGATTCACATATAGTTTGTCTGATATGGTTTGAAATTAAGTGAGTTTTAACCAAAAACTGAAAAATAGTTTAAGTGATTTAGCTTATTCAAGTTTAGACCAAATCAGACAAATTATATGTATATGAATTGACACATCACAATGAGCTCTACAAAAATGGTTAGATGATGTGCCTGTGATGAAAATCACTTCCTAAACCGTTATAAGCTTGTCGATAAAAGTATAAAATTTTCTTTACAATAGAATGTAATTTTAACGACAAAAAATGCGCAACCATTAGTAATTATACATTTCTTCAAATTCATTGACATTTGACAGCAAAGATTAAAAAATTTTAACTTACAATTTCTATGCTTCATATTCATCTATAAAATGCTCAATTTTCTCCATTGAACTCCTTTTCCAATTTGCCAATATGATTGTTATTTTAAAGTTTGATTTTTCAAAAATGTTTATTCGAAGTGAATTGAAAACATAAATGTAATAAATCGATAACAAAATAAAAAGTTGAAACTTTTAAAACAGTGGATTATAAATGAGTAAAATAAATGATGAATTTCAAAAATTTTCCCCATGAAGAACAATGATATGATTGCAATGAATAATTGAAGATGCACAATTCCATTTTCTTATTTATGAGAATATTTTATGGTATGAAGCGTTGGAATTCCACCATGATAAATTTTCCCTTCCCCTTCTTCCTTCCAATGTTCTTCACCTTTGGGATATCGGACCATAAAAACAACTTTATACCAGAATTCCTGTTTATAATATAATGTTAAAATTTCATTCGTCCGTTCATTCTCCAGCACAAATTCTTCATATCTTTGGGAGCCACCCATCATGATGCGTGCAAAACGAATAATAAAGTTGGAAGGCAAATTTGAATTGGAAAATTCCTAAATAATTAATAAGGAAAATATTTAATGTGCAGAAAAAAGCGAAAATGCAAAAAAAATTATAACTTTTTTTATACTCTAAAAATTTATATTTTACCACAATACAAATAGATTATTGATAGATCTTGCCAAGAAACATCGTTATTTTTATATTTCTTTTGCCATGTTTTAAGCAATTATAAATTTATTTTGATCCAAAAATAAAAAGATGTTTTGAAGGTTTAACACCTTTAATTTTTGATAAAAATACGACAAATTTTAATAACACTCTCGATAAGCCTTGACGAGTTCTATCGATTGGGTTTGATCTGGAGATCTGGGACAAAGCATTAAACCAAGTATAATATTTCATATATTTTCAATATTTTTTTCTTCAAATTAAAAAATACTATTCAAAATTTAATAATATTATTATTTTACCATTTTAATGTCGTTAATAAAAGTACATCGGCTACAATCACTTAAAATATGTAAAACTTTCTGTTTTCCAATATTTGTTGTCATTGTCAGCCAATTCAACAGAATATCAAAGGAACCGCCTTCAAATTTAAGAAACTGGACAGAATCCAAAATGCTAGGAAATTGATCATTGAAAACATTCAAATACCATCCATTGAATAAATTTATTTGGCAAATTTTTCCGGTTAATTTTTCCATCAAAGCTTTCATGGATACTAAATGTTCCGTGTCCATGTTACAAGAAATTTTTTCTGCATTGAATTCCAAAAGGCAATTTTCCAATAAATGAGCAATGCATATGGCAAAATTCAAAACTTTATCATCCACAATACTTTAAATTAATATATAAATATACAATGGATAGTATTTAATTTGGCGAATAAATTATTAAAAATGGCGAAAACTTTTAACTGTTTACTGGTTTCTCCTAGACTCCCAAACCATATAATCATTCTATCTCGTCAAGACGTATCGAATGGTATATAATTGGTGAGTTTTGATCAAAAACTACAGGTTTTAAACCGTTTAAACTTTGCATAGTTTTTTGGTTCAAAACTTCTAGATCTATCGAATTGGTATAGGGTTTATGAGTTTAGGACAAATTTATAAACAGTTATAAACCGTTTTATTCTATTCGCCATTTTCAATACTCTATTCGCCATTTTCTATATTTCCCAATATTCAATTTAATAAAGAATTAAATATATTAAAAAACTTTCCTAATTTTTTATTAATTGGACCAATAAACACTATATTTAACCATAAATTTATAATATTTAACAAAATAATTGAGTGAAATATTGGCAGATTTTGGCTTATTATATTATTCCTCTTTTTCTGATTATAATTATTCGAAATTTTCATCAAATCAACAAATTCTTTCTCTAATTATTATAATGCAATTCAATGAAATGATAAAAAATTTATTATATTTATAGCTAATACCTAATATTGAAAAATATTTGAGTGCAAATTTTGCGTAAATTTCTCTAGCCAAATTTAGACTTAAGAGTGCCCGAAATTTCTCCTACCAAACTTACTTTATTTCCATTCCTCTAGTGCCAACAATATAATCAGGCGGTGGAACTGTTGCAATTGGAATCATCGAATAATCCTCAGTCAGTTTCGTCTTTTCGTAGAGGAGCTCTCCATTTTCCCTGCTCAAAACTGACCTCATCAGAATATTTCAATGTTGGCATTTCATGTGGTTTCACATTCAAATGCAATTTTGGCCAGCAAAGTTGCTTGAATGTCTCGGATGATGTACTCAATGAAGAATCGGCCATTTCGATGCGTTTGATCCATTCCAAAACTTCAATTAGCCAATTTGGAATAAATCTAAAATTAATTTTAAGAAGACATTTGTATATAAAAATTTTAATTTTTTGGGAAACCTTTTTTTCAAAAAATTTGAATTTTAAAAGAAATTAAAAATATATTTTTGTTTTTTTTTACCTTTTCCTTGATAGTTTTAATTTTTTCGCATGAATATTCGCAACCAAATTGTTTAAATTTTTTCGTTTCATTTGTTGAGAATTTGTCTCTACAGAATTTGCTGCCTTTTCCTGCTGAAATTGAAAATATTTATAATAAATTTATTTTTATATTTTTAATAATTAATATTTTTAAATTAAATCAGTTATATATTTTTTATTTTAGTATATTTAAAACTTACAAACAATTTTTCGGCTTTCATCATTTCAATTTGTTCTAATAATTTTTTATTTTGTTTCTTCAATTCGATTTTTTCTTCTTCCAATAAAGTATTTCGTCCTTCCAAAAAAGCATTTCGTGTTTTTAATTTTGCAATAACTTCTTCCAAATTTTCATTTAATTCATTGTTTACATTGGGCATCGAATTATTTTCGGTCATTTTTGAAAATTCTAGCTTTAGGATTACAAAATTAATTTTTCTAAAAAAATAAAATTTCAACAAAAAATTATTTCAAAAATAATTTGAATATCATTCAAAAAATTAGATAATACCTATTTCTAAATATTCTCAATTTAATAGAATTGACATGAAGCAAAATTTTTGAAAAAGAAGACAAATGTTGAGAAGAATATTCGCCACTTTATATTCGTATTCTTATCGCAAATGGAGAACAATGGCCATTCTGGGTTGGGAATGGGAAATATATTCAAGGTGACTTGGGTAAAATGGAATCAGATTTATCGATGGAGACCTATTTGTGATTAAATAAAGAATTCAAATACCAATGTGGGATTAAAATTCGAAGAATTTTTTAGATGAATAGAAAATTGCCTGTGGAAAAATATTTGAATAATATTTTTTCCTCATCAAAATAAAATAAAAATATGGAATTTTGATAGATCATTAATTATTCTTCTTTGTTTTTGGGATTTTCCATTGACAAAGCCAGTCAATTTAAATATTTCCATTTAAACTAATTTATTTTCCCAATTCCCATTGGCAATAAATTTAGATTGGAGAGTATTATCACTTTAGGTAAAAAAAATTTTGTATTTTTATTCATCGGCAAATTTCAATGGAGGATTTGAATTCTAATTTCGAATTTTCTGACTCTTCTCTTATTAAGAAAAATTAATATGGGTGAAATGTGGAGAGTAAAAAATTCTTTGAAAATAATTTTTGTTCAAATTCACTTAAAATTTCCTATATATTGCATTTACAAATTGATAAAATTTTTAAAATATTATTTTCTTTATATTAAACCTCATTAATTAAAATATTATTGCAATTGAATTGGATTAACCTAGAAAATGAAATTTTAAAAAATTCTTGGAAAATAATTTTTGTTCAAATTCACTTAAAATTTCCTATATATTGTATTTACAAATTGATAAAATTTTTAAAATATTATTTTCTTTATATTAAACCTCATTAATTAAAATATTATTGCAATTGAATTGGATTAAACTAGAAAATGAAATTTTAAAAATTTCTTGGAAAATAATTTTTGTTCAAATTCACTTAAAATTTCTTAAATATTGCATTTACAAATTGATAAAATTTTTAAAATATTATTTTCTTTATATTAAACCTCATTAATTAAAATATTATTGCAATTGAATTGGATTAAACTAGAAAATGAAATTTTAAAAATTTCTTGGAAAATAATTTTTGTTCAAATTCACTTAAAATTTCTTAAATATTGCATTTACAAATTGATAAAATTTTTAAAATATTATTTTCTTTATATTAAACTTCATTAATTAAAATATTATTGCAATTGAATTGGATTAAACTAGAAAATGAAATTTTAAAAATTTTTTGGAAAATAATTTTTGTTCAAATTCACTTAAAATTTCATAAATATTCCATTTACAAATTGATAAAATTTTTAAAATATTATTTTCTTTATATTAAACCTCATTAATTAAAATATTATTGCAATTGAATTGGATTAAACTAGAAAATGAAATTTTAAAAATTTCTTGGAAAATAATTTTTGTTCAAATTCACTTAAAATTTCTTAAATATTGCATTTACAAATTGATAAAATTTTTAAAATATTATTTTCTTTATATTAAACCTCATTAATTAAAATATTATTGCAATTGAATCGGATTAAACTAGAAAATGAAATTTTAAAAATTTCTTTCACTTAAAATTTCCTAAATATTGAATTTACAAATTGATAAAATTTTTATAATATTATTTTCTTTATATTAAACCTCATTAATTAAAATATTATTGCAATTGAATTGGATTAACCTAGAAAATGAAATTTTAAAAATTTTTTGGAAAATAATTTTTGTTCAAATTCACTTAAAATTTCATAAATATTCCATTTACAAATTGATAAAATTTTTAAAATATTATTTTCTTTATATTAAACCTCATTAATTAAAATATTATTGCAATTGAATTGGATTAAACTAGAAAATGAAATTTTAAAAATTTCTTGGAAAATAATTTTTGTTCAAATTCACTTAAAATTTCTTAAATATTGCATTTACAAATTGATAAAATTTTTAAAATATTATTTTCTTTATATTAAACCTCATTAATTAAAATATTATTGCAATTGAATCGGATTAAACTAGAAAATGAAATTTTAAAAATTTCTTTCACTTAAAATTTCCTAAATATTGAATTTACAAATTGATAAAATTTTTATAATATTATTTTCTTTATATTAAACCTCATTAATTAAAATATTATTGCAATTGAATTGGATTAACCTAGAAAATGAAATTTTAAAAATTTTTTGGAAAATAATTTTTGTTCAAATTCACTTAAAATTTCATAAATATTCCATTTACAAATTGATAAAATTTTTAAAATATTATTTTCTTTATATTAAACCTCATTAATTAAAATATTATTGCAATTGAATTGGATTAAACTAGAAAATGAAATTTTAAAAATTTCTTGGAAAATAATTTTTGTTCAAATTCACTTAAAATTTCTTAAATATTGCATTTACAAATTGATAAAATTTTTAAAATATTATTTTCTTTATATTAAACCTCATTAATTAAAATATTATTGCAATTGAATCGGATTAAACTAGAAAATGAAATTTTAAAAATTTCTTTCACTTAAAATTTCCTAAATATTGAATTTACAAATTGATAAAATTTTTATAATATTATTTTCTTTATATTAAACCTCATTAATTAAAATATTATTGCAATTGAATTGGATTAAACTAGAAAATGAAATTTTAAAAATTTCTTTCACTTAAAATTTCCTAAATATTGAATTTACAAATTGATAAAATTTTTATAATATTATTTTCTTTATATTAAACCTCATTAATTAAAATATTATTGCAATTGAATTGGATTAAACTAGAAAATGAAATTTTAAAAATTTCTTTCACTTAAAATTTCCTAAATATTGAATTTACAAATTGATAAAATTTTTATAATATTATTTTCTTTATATTAAACCTCATTAATTAAAATATTATTGCAATTGAATTGGATTAAACTAGAAAATGAAATTTTAAAAATTTCTTTCACTTAAAATTTCCTAAATATTGAATTTACAAATTGATAAAATTTTTATAATATTATTTTCTTTATATTAAACCTCATTAATTAAAATATTATTGCAATTGAATTGGATTAAACTAGAAAATGAAATTTTAAAAATTTCTTTCACTTAAAATTTCCTATATATTGCATTTACAAATTGATAAAATTTTTAAAATATTATTTTCTTTATATTAAACCTCATTAATTAAAATATTATTGCAATTGAATTGGATTAAACTAGAAAATGAAATTTTAAAAATTTCTTGGAAAATAATTTTTGTTCAAATTCACTTAAAATTTCTTAAATATTGCATTTACAAATTGATAAAATTTTTAAAATATTATTTTCTTTATATTAAACCTCATTAATTAAAATATTATTGCAATTGAATTGGATTAAACTAGAAAATGAAATTTTAAAAATTTCTTGGAAAATAATTTTTGTTCAAATTCACTTAAAATTTCTTAAATATTGCATTTACAAATTGATAAAATTTTTAAAATATTATTTTCTTTATATTAAACTTCATTAATTAAAATATTATTGCAATTGAATTGGATTAAACTAGAAAATGAAATTTTAAAAATTTTTTGGAAAATAATTTTTGTTCAAATTCACTTAAAATTTCATAAATATTCCATTTAAAAATTGATAAAATTTTTAAAATATTATTTTCTTTATATTAAACCTCATTAATTAAAATATTATTGCAATTGAATTGGATTAAACTAGAAAATGAAATTTTAAAAATTTCTTGGAAAATAATTTTTGTTCAAATTCACTTAAAATTTCTTAAATATTGCATTTACAAATTGATAAAATTTTTAAAATATTATTTTCTTTATATTAAACCTCATTAATTAAAATATTATTGCAATTGAATCGGATTAAACTAGAAAATGAAATTTTAAAAATTTCTTTCACTTAAAATTTCCTAAATATTGAATTTACAAATTGATAAAATTTTTATAATATTATTTTCTTTATATTAAACCTCATTAATTAAAATATTATTGCAATTGAATTGGATTAACCTAGAAAATGAAATTTTAAAAATTTTTTGGAAAATAATTTTTGTTCAAATTCACTTAAAATTTCATAAATATTCCATTTACAAATTGATAAAATTTTTAAAATATTATTTTCTTTATATTAAACCTCATTAATTAAAATATTATTGCAATTGAATTGGATTAAACTAGAAAATGAAATTTTAAAAATTTCTTGGAAAATAATTTTTGTTCAAATTCACTTAAAATTTCTTAAATATTGCATTTACAAATTGATAAAATTTTTAAAATATTATTTTCTTTATATTAAACCTCATTAATTAAAATATTATTGCAATTGAATCGGATTAAACTAGAAAATGAAATTTTAAAAATTTCTTTCACTTAAAATTTCCTAAATATTGAATTTACAAATTGAAAAATTTTTATAATATTATTTTCTTTATATTAAACCTCATTAATTAAAATATTATTGCAATTGAATTGGATTAACCTAGAAAATGAAATTTTAAAAATTTTTTGGAAAATAATTTTTGTTCAAATTCACTTAAAATTTCATAAATATTCCATTTACAAATTGATAAAATTTTTAAAATATTATTTTCTTTATATTAAACCTCATTAATTAAAATATTATTGCAATTGAATTGGATTAAACTAGAAAATGAAATTTTAAAAATTTCTTGGAAAATAATTTTTGTTCAAATTCACTTAAAATTTCTTAAATATTGCATTTACAAATTGATAAAATTTTTAAAATATTATTTTCTTTATATTAAACCTCATTAATTAAAATATTATTGCAATTGAATCGGATTAAACTAGAAAATGAAATTTTAAAAATTTCTTTCACTTAAAATTTCCTAAATATTGAATTTACAAATTGATAAAATTTTTATAATATTATTTTCTTTATATTAAACCTCATTAATTAAAATATTATTGCAATTGAATTGGATTAAACTAGAAAATGAAATTTTAAAAATTTCTTTCACTTAAAATTTCCTAAATATTGAATTTACAAATTGATAAAATTTTTATAATATTATTTTCTTTATATTAAACCTCATTAATTAAAATATTATTGCAATTGAATCGGATTAAACTAGAAAATGAAATTTTAAAAATTTCTTTCACTTAAAATTTCCTATATATTGTATTTACAAATTGATAAAATTTTTAAAATATTATTTTCTTTATATTAAACCTCATTAATTAAAATATTATTGCAATTGAATTGGATTAAACTAGAAAATGAAATTTTAAAAATTTTTTGGAAAATAATTTTTGTTCAAATTCACTTAAAATTTCTTAAATATTGCATTTACAAATTGATAAAATTTTTAAAATATTATTTTCTTTATATTAAACCTCATTAATTAAAATATTATTGCAATTGAATTGGATTAAACTAGAAAATGAAATTTTAAAAATTTCTTGGAAAATAATTTTTGTTCAAATTCACTTAAAATTTCTTAAATATTGCATTTACAAATTGATAAAATTTTTAAAATATTATTTTCTTTATATTAAACTTCATTAATTAAAATATTATTGCAATTGAATTGGATTAAACTAGAAAATGAAATTTTAAAAATTTCTTGGAAAATAATTTTTGTTCAAATTCACTTAAAATTTCTTAAATATTGCATTTACAAATTGATAAAATTTTTAAAATATTATTTTCTTTATATTAAACCTCATTAATTAAAATATTATTGCAATTGAATCGGATTAAACTAGAAAATGAAATTTTAAAAATTTCTTTCACTTAAAATTTCCTAAATATTGAATTTACAAATTGATAAAATTTTTATAATATTATTTTCTTTATATTAAACCTCATTAATTAAAATATTATTGCAATTGAATTGGATTAACCTAGAAAATGAAATTTTAAAAAATTCTTGGAAAATAATTTTTGTTCAAATTCACTTAAAATTTCCTAAATATTGCATTTACAAATTGATAAAATCTTTAAAATATTATTTTACACTCAATAGATAGAATTTATTAAAATATTATTGCAATTGAATTGGATTAAACTAGAAAATGAAATTTTAAAAATTTCTTGGAAAATAATTTATATTCAAATTAACATAAAATTTCCCAAATATTGTATTTACAAATTGATAAAATTTTTAAAATATTATTTTACACTCAATAGATAGAATTTATTAAAATATTATTGCAATTGAATTGGATTAAACTAGAAAATGAAATTTTAAAAATTTCTTGGAAAATAATTTTTATTCAAATTAACATAAAATTTCCCAAATATTGTATTTACAAATTGATAAAATTTTTAAAATATTATTTTACACTCAATAGAGAGAATTTATTAAAATATTATTGCAATTGAATTGGATTAAACTAGAAAATGAAATTTTAAAAATTTCTTGGAAAATAATTTTTGTTCAAATTCACTTAAAATTTCTTAAATATTGCATTTACAAATTGATAAAATTTTTAAAATATTATTTTCTTTATATTATACCTGATTAATTAAAATATTATTGCAATTGAATCGGATTAAACTAGAAAATGAAATTTTAAAAATTTCTTTCACTTAAAATTTCATAAATATTCCATTTACAAATTGATAAAATTTTTAAAATATTATTTTCTTTATATTAAACCTCATTAATTAAAATATTATTGCAATTGAATTGGATTAAACTAGAAAATGAAATTTTAAAAATTTCTTGGAAAATAATTTTTGTTCAAATTCACTTAAAATTTCTTAAATATTGCATTTACAAATTGATAAAATTTTTAAAATATTATTTTCTTTATATTAAACCTCATTAATTAAAATATTATTGCAATTGAATCGGATTAAACTAGAAAATGAAATTTTAAAAATTTCTTTCACTTAAAATTTCCTAAATATTGAATTTACAAATTGATAAAATTTTTATAATATTATTTTCTTTATATTAAACCTCATTAATTAAAATATTATTGCAATTGAATTGGATTAACCTAGAAAATGAAATTTTAAAAATTTTTTGGAAAATAATTTTTGTTCAAATTCACTTAAAATTTCATAAATATTCCATTTACAAATTGATAAAATTTTTAAAATATTATTTTCTTTATATTAAACCTCATTAATTAAAATATTATTGCAATTGAATTGGATTAAACTAGAAAATGAAATTTTAAAAATTTCTTGGAAAATAATTTTTGTTCAAATTCACTTAAAATTTCTTAAATATTGCATTTACAAATTGATAAAATTTTTAAAATATTATTTTCTTTATATTAAACCTCATTAATTAAAATATTATTGCAATTGAATCGGATTAAACTAGAAAATGAAATTTTAAAAATTTCTTTCACTTAAAATTTCCTAAATATTGAATTTACAAATTGATAAAATTTTTATAATATTATTTTCTTTATATTAAACCTCATTAATTAAAATATTATTGCAATTGAATTGGATTAAACTAGAAAATGAAATTTTAAAAATTTCTTTCACTTAAAATTTCCTAAATATTGAATTTACAAATTGATAAAATTTTTATAATATTATTTTCTTTATATTAAACCTCATTAATTAAAATATTATTGCAATTGAATTGGATTAAACTAGAAAATGAAATTTTAAAAATTTCTTTCACTTAAAATTTCCTAAATATTGAATTTACAAATTGATAAAATTTTTATAATATTATTTTCTTTATATTAAACCTCATTAATTAAAATATTATTGCAATTGAATTGGATTAAACTAGAAAATGAAATTTTAAAAATTTCTTTCACTTAAAATTTCCTAAATATTGAATTTACAAATTGATAAAATTTTTATAATATTATTTTCTTTATATTAAACCTCATTAATTAAAATATTATTGCAATTGAATTGGATTAAACTAGAAAATGAAATTTTAAAAATTTCTTGGAAAATAATTTTTGTTCAAATTCACTTAAAATTTCTTAAATATTGCATTTACAAATTGATAAAATTTTTAAAATATTATTTTCTTTATATTAAACTTCATTAATTAAAATATTATTGCAATTGAATTGGATTAAACTAGAAAATGAAATTTTAAAAATTTTTTGGAAAATAATTTTTGTTCAAATTCACTTAAAATTTCATAAATATTCCATTTAAAAATTGATAAAATTTTTAAAATATTATTTTCTTTATATTAAACCTCATTAATTAAAATATTATTGCAATTGAATTGGATTAAACTAGAAAATGAAATTTTAAAAATTTCTTGGAAAATAATTTTTGTTCAAATTCACTTAAAATTTCTTAAATATTGCATTTACAAATTGATATAATTTTTAAAATATTATTTTCTTTACATTAAACCTCATTAATTAAAATATTATTGCAATTGAATTGGATTAAACTAGAAAATGAAATTTTAAAAATTTCTTGGAAAATAATTTTTGTTCAAATTCACTTAAAATTTCTTAAATATTGCATTTACAAATTGATAAAATTTTTAAAATATTATTTTCTTTATATTAAACCTCATTAATTAAAATATTATTGCAATTGAATTGGATTAAACTAGAAAATGAAATTTTAAAAATTTCTTGGAAAATAATTTTTGTTCAAATTCACTTAAAATTTCTTAAATATTGCATTTACAAATTGATAAAATTTTTAAAATATTATTTTCTTTATATTAAACTTCATTAATTAAAATATTATTGCAATTGAATTGGATTAAACTAGAAAATGAAATTTTAAAAATTTTTTGGAAAATAATTTTTGTTCAAATTCACTTAAAATTTCATAAATATTCCATTTAAAAATTGATAAAATTTTTAAAATATTATTTTCTTTATATTAAACCTCATTAATTAAAATATTATTGCAATTGAATTGGATTAAACTAGAAAATGAAATTTTAAAAATTTCTTGGAAAATAATTTTTGTTCAAATTCACTTAAAATTTCTTAAATATTGCATTTACAAATTGATAAAATTTTTAAAATATTATTTTCTTTATATTAAACCTCATTAATTAAAATATTATTGCAATTGAATCGGATTAAACTAGAAAATGAAATTTTAAAAATTTCTTTCACTTAAAATTTCCTAAATATTGAATTTACAAATTGATAAAATTTTTATAATATTATTTTCTTTATATTAAACCTCATTAATTAAAATATTATTGCAATTGAATTGGATTAACCTAGAAAATGAAATTTTAAAAAATTCTTGGAAAATAATTTTTGTTCAAATTCACTTAAAATTTCCTAAATATTGCATTTACAAATTGATAAAATTTTTATAATATTATTTTCTTTATATTAAACCTCATTAATTAAAATATTATTGCAATTGAATTGGATTAACCTAGAAAATGAAATTTTAAAAATTTTTTGGAAAATAATTTTTGTTCAAATTCACTTAAAATTTCATAAATATTCCATTTACAAATTGATAAAATTTTTAAAATATTATTTTCTTTATATTAAACCTCATTAATTAAAATATTATTGCAATTGAATTGGATTAAACTAGAAAATGAAATTTTAAAAATTTCTTGGAAAATAATTTTTGTTCAAATTCACTTAAAATTTCTTAAATATTGCATTTACAAATTGATAAAATTTTTAAAATATTATTTTCTTTATATTAAACCTCATTAATTAAAATATTATTGCAATTGAATCGGATTAAACTAGAAAATGAAATTTTAAAAATTTCTTTCACTTAAAATTTCCTAAATATTGAATTTACAAATTGAAAAATTTTTATAATATTATTTTCTTTATATTAAACCTCATTAATTAAAATATTATTGCAATTGAATTGGATTAACCTAGAAAATGAAATTTTAAAAATTTTTTGGAAAATAATTTTTGTTCAAATTCACTTAAAATTTCATAAATATTCCATTTACAAATTGATAAAATTTTTAAAATATTATTTTCTTTATATTAAACCTCATTAATTAAAATATTATTGCAATTGAATTGGATTAAACTAGAAAATGAAATTTTAAAAATTTCTTGGAAAATAATTTTTGTTCAAATTCACTTAAAATTTCTTAAATATTGCATTTACAAATTGATAAAATTTTTAAAATATTATTTTCTTTATATTAAACCTCATTAATTAAAATATTATTGCAATTGAATCGGATTAAACTAGAAAATGAAATTTTAAAAATTTCTTTCACTTAAAATTTCCTAAATATTGAATTTACAAATTGATAAAATTTTTATAATATTATTTTCTTTATATTAAACCTCATTAATTAAAATATTATTGCAATTGAATTGGATTAAACTAGAAAATGAAATTATAAAAATTTCTTTCACTTAAAATTTCCTAAATATTGAATTTACAAATTGATAAAATTTTTATAATATTATTTTCTTTATATTAAACCTCATTAATTAAAATATTATTGCAATTGAATCGGATTAAACTAGAAAATGAAATTTTAAAAATTTCTTTCACTTAAAATTTCCTATATATTGTATTTACAAATTGATAAAATTTTTAAAATATTATTTTCTTTATATTAAACCTCATTAATTAAAATATTATTGCAATTGAATTGGATTAAACTAGAAAATGAAATTTTAAAAATTTTTTGGAAAATAATTTTTGTTCAAATTCACTTAAAATTTCTTAAATATTGCATTTACAAATTGATAAAATTTTTAAAATATTATTTTCTTTATATTAAACCTCATTAATTAAAATATTATTGCAATTGAATTGGATTAAACTAGAAAATGAAATTTTAAAAATTTCTTGGAAAATAATTTTTGTTCAAATTCACTTAAAATTTCTTAAATATTGCATTTACAAATTGATAAAATTTTTAAAATATTATTTTCTTTATATTAAACTTCATTAATTAAAATATTATTGCAATTGAATTGGATTAAACTAGAAAATGAAATTTTAAAAATTTCTTGGAAAATAATTTTTGTTCAAATTCACTTAAAATTTCTTAAATATTGCATTTACAAATTGATAAAATTTTTAAAATATTATTTTCTTTATATTAAACCTCATTAATTAAAATATTATTGCAATTGAATCGGATTAAACTAGAAAATGAAATTTTAAAAATTTCTTTCACTTAAAATTTCCTAAATATTGAATTTACAAATTGATAAAATTTTTATAATATTATTTTCTTTATATTAAACCTCATTAATTAAAATATTATTGCAATTGAATTGGATTAACCTAGAAAATGAAATTTTAAAAAATTCTTGGAAAATAATTTTTGTTCAAATTCACTTAAAATTTCCTAAATATTGCATTTACAAATTGATAAAATCTTTAAAATATTATTTTACACTCAATAGATAGAATTTATTAAAATATTATTGCAATTGAATTGGATTAAACTAGAAAATGAAATTTTAAAAATTTCTTGGAAAATAATTTATATTCAAATTAACATAAAATTTCCCAAATATTGTATTTACAAATTGATAAAATTTTTAAAATATTATTTTACACTCAATAGATAGAATTTATTAAAATATTATTGCAATTGAATTGGATTAAACTAGAAAATGAAATTTTAAAAATTTCTTGGAAAATAATTTTTATTCAAATTAACATAAAATTTCCCAAATATTGTATTTACAAATTGATAAAATTTTTAAAATATTATTTTACACTCAATAGAGAGAATTTATTAAAATATTATTGCAATTGAATTGGATTAAACTAGAAAATGAAATTTTAAAAATTTCTTGGAAAATAATTTTTATTCAAATTAACATAAAATTTCCCAAATATTGTATTTACAAATTGATAAAATCTTTAAAATATTATTTTACACTCAATAGATAGAATTTATTAAAATATTATTGCAATTGAATTGGATTAAACTAGAAAATGAAATTTTAAAAATTTCTTGGAAAATAATTTTTGTTCAAATTCACTTAAAATTTCTTAAATATTGCATTTACAAATTGATAAAATTTTTAAAATATTATTTTACACTCAATAGATAGAATTTATTAAAATATTATTGCAATTGAATTGGATTAAACTAGAAAATGAAATTTTAAAAATTTCTTTGAAAATAATTTTTGTTCAAATTCACTTAAAATTTCTTAAATATTGCATTTACAAATTGATAAAATTTTTAAAATATTATTTTCTTTATATTAAACCTCATTAATTAAAATATTATTGCAATTGAATTGGATTAACCTAGAAAATGAAATTTTAAAAAATTCTTGGAAAATAATTTTTGTTCAAATTCACTTAAAATTTCCTAAATATTGAATTTACAAATTGATAAAATCTTTAAAATATTATTTTACACTCAATAGATAGAATTTATTAAAATATTATTGCAATTGAATTGGATTAAACTAGAAAATGAAATTTTAAAAATTTCTTGGAAAATAATTTTTGTTCAAATTCACTTAAAATTTCTTACATATTGCATTTACAAATTGATAAAATTTTTATAATATTTTTTTCTTTACATTAAACTTCATTAATTAAAATATTATTGCAATTGAATTGGATTAACCTAGAAAATGAAATTTTAAAAAATTCTTGGAAAATAATTTTTATTCAAATTCACATAAAATTTCCCAAATATTGCATTTACAAATTGATAAAATCTTTAAAATATTATTTTACACTCAATAGATAGAATTTATTAAAATATTATTGCAATTGAATTGGATTAAACTAGAAAATGAAATTTTAAAAATTTCTTGGAAAATAATTTTTGTTCAAATTCACTTAAAATTTCTTAAATATTGCATTTACAAATTGATAAAATTTTTAAAATATTATTTTACACTCAATAGATAGAATTTATTAAAATATTATTGCATTTGAATTGGATTAAACTAGAAAATGAAATTTTAAAAATTTCTTGGAAAATAATTTTTGTTCAAATTCACTTAAAATTTCTTAAATATTGCATTTACAAATTGATAAAATTTTTAAAATATTATTTTCTTTATATTAAACCTCATTAATTAAAATATTATTGCAATTGAATTGGATTAAACTAGAAAATGAAATTTTAAAAATTTTTTGGAAAATAATTTTTGTTCAAATTCACTTAAAATTTCTTAAATATTGCATTTACAAATTGATAAAATTTTTAAAATATTATTTTCTTTATATTAAACCTCATTAATTAAAATATTATTGCAATTGAATTGGATTAAACTAGAAAATGAAATTTTAAAAATTTCTTGGAAAATAATTTTTGTTCAAATTCACTTAAAATTTCTTAAATATTGCATTTACAAATTGATAAAATTTTTAAAATATTATTTTCTTTATATTAAACTTCATTAATTAAAATATTATTGCAATTGAATTGGATTAAACTAGAAAATGAAATTTTAAAAATTTCTTGGAAAATAATTTTTGTTCAAATTCACTTAAAATTTCTTAAATATTGCATTTACAAATTGATAAAATTTTTAAAATATTATTTTCTTTATATTAAACCTCATTAATTAAAATATTATTGCAATTGAATCGGATTAAACTAGAAAATGAAATTTTAAAAATTTCTTTCACTTAAAATTTCCTAAATATTGAATTTACAAATTGATAAAATTTTTATAATATTATTTTCTTTATATTAAACCTCATTAATTAAAATATTATTGCAATTGAATTGGATTAACCTAGAAAATGAAATTTTAAAAAATTCTTGGAAAATAATTTTTGTTCAAATTCACTTAAAATTTCCTAAATATTGCATTTACAAATTGATAAAATCTTTAAAATATTATTTTACACTCAATAGATAGAATTTATTAAAATATTATTGCAATTGAATTGGATTAAACTAGAAAATGAAATTTTAAAAATTTCTTGGAAAATAATTTATATTCAAATTAACATAAAATTTCCCAAATATTGTATTTACAAATTGATAAAATTTTTAAAATATTATTTTACACTCAATAGATAGAATTTATTAAAATATTATTGCAATTGAATTGGATTAAACTAGAAAATGAAATTTTAAAAATTTCTTGGAAAATAATTTTTATTCAAATTAACATAAAATTTCCCAAATATTGTATTTACAAATTGATAAAATTTTTAAAATATTATTTTACACTCAATAGAGAGAATTTATTAAAATATTATTGCTTATTTTACACTCAATAGAGAGAATTTATTAAAATATTATTGCAATTGAATTGGATTAAACTAGAAAATGAAATTTTAAAAATTTCTTGGAAAATAATTTTTATTCAAATTAACATAAAATTTCCCAAATATTGTATTTACAAATTGATAAAATCTTTAAAATATTATTTTACACTCAATAGATAGAATTTATTAAAATATTATTGCAATTGAATTGGATTAAACTAGAAAATGAAATTTTAAAAATTTCTTGGAAAATAATTTTTGTTCAAATTCACTTAAAATTTCTTAAATATTGCATTTACAAATTGATAAAATTTTTAAAATATTATTTTACACTCAATAGATAGAATTTATTAAAATATTATTGCAATTGAATTGGATTAAACTAGAAAATGAAATTTTAAAAATTTCTTTGAAAATAATTTTTGTTCAAATTCACTTAAAATTTCTTAAATATTGCATTTACAAATTGATAAAATTTTTAAAATATTATTTTCTTTATATTAAACCTCATTAATTAAAATATTATTGCAATTGAATTGGATTAACCTAGAAAATGAAATTTTAAAAAATTCTTGGAAAATAATTTTTGTTCAAATTCACTTAAAATTTCCTAAATATTGAATTTACAAATTGATAAAATTTTAAAATATTACTTTCTTTATATTAAACCTCATTAATTAAAATATTATTGCAATTCAATTGGATTAACCTAGAAAATGAAATTTTAAAAATTTCTTGGAAAATAATTTTTGTTCAAATACACTTAAAATTTCTTAAATATTGCATTTACAAATTGATAAAATTTTTAAAATATTATTTTCTTTATATTAAACCTCATTAATTAAAATATTATTGCAATTGAATTAGATTAAACTAGAAAATGAAATTTTAAAAATTTCTTGGAAAATAATTTTTGTTCAAATTCACTTAAAATTTCTTAAATATTCCATTTACAAATTGATAAAATTTTTAAAATATTATTTTCTTTATATTAAACCTCATTAATTAAAATATTATTGCAATTGAATTGGATTAACCTAGAAAATGAAATTTTAAAAAATTCTTGGAAAATAATTTTTGTTCAAATTCACTTAAAATTTCCTAAATATTGAATTTACAAATTGATAAAATTTTTATAATATTTTTTTCTTTACATTAAACTTCATTAATTAAAATATTATTGCAATTGAATTGAATTAACCTAGAAAATGAAATTTTAAAAAATTCTTGGAAAATAATTTTTATTCAAATTCACATAAAATTTCCCAAATATTGCATTTACAAATTGATAAAATCTTTAAAATATTATTTTACACTCAATAGATAGAATTTATTAAAATATTATTGCAATTGAATTGGATTAAACTAGAAAATGAAATTTTAAAAATTTCTTGGAAAATAATTTTTGTTCAAATTCACTTAAAATTTCTTAAATATTCCATTTACAAATTGATAAAATTTTTAAAATATTATTTTCTTTATATTAAACCTCATTAATTAAAATATTATTGCAATTGAATTGGATTAACCTAGAAAATGAAATTTTAAAAAATTCTTGGAAAATAATTTTTGTTCAAATTCACTTAAAATTTCCTAAATATTGAATTTACAAATTGATAAAATTTTTATAATATTTTTTTCTTTACATTAAACTTCATTAATTAAAATATTATTGCAATTGAATTGGATTAAACTAGAAAATGAAATTTTAAAAAATTCTTGGAAAATAATTTTTATTCAAATTCACATAAAATTTCCCAAATATTGCATTTACAAATTGATAAAATCTTTAAAATATTATTTTACACTCAATAGATAGAATTTATTAAAATATTATTGCAATTGAATTGGATTAACCTAGAAAATGAAATTTTAAAAATTTCTTGGAAAATAATTTTTGTTCAAATACACTTAAAATTTCTTAAATATTGCATTTACAAATTGATAAAATTTTTAAAATATTATTTTCTTTATATTAAACCTCATTAATTAAAATATTATTGCAATTGAATTGGATTAACCTAGAAAATGAAATTTTAAAAAATTCTTGGAAAATAATTTTTATTCAAATTCACATAAAATTTCCCAAATATTGCATTTACAAATTGATAAAATCTTTAAAATATTATTTTACACTCAATAGATAGAATTTATTAAAATATTATTGCATTTGAATTGGATTAAACTAGAAAATGAAATTTTAAAAATTTCTTGGAAAATAATTTTTATTCAAATTCACATAAAATTTCCCAAATATTGCATTTACAAATTGATAAAATCTTTAAAATATTATTTTACACTCAATAGATAGAATTTATTAAAATATTATTGCATTTGAATTGGATTAAACTAGAAAATGAAATTTTAAAAATTTCTTGGAAAATAATTTTTGTTCAAATTCACTTAAAATTTCTTAAATATTGCATTTACAAATTGATAAAATTTTTAAAATATTATTTTCTTTATATTAAACCTCATTAATTAAAATATTATTGCAATTGAATTGGATTAAACTAGAAAATGAAATTTTAAAAATTTCTTGGAAAATAATTTTTGTTCAAATTCACTTAAAATTTCTTAAATATTGCATTTACAAATTGATAAAATTTTAGAATATTACTTTCTTTATATTAAACCTCATTAATTAAAATATTATTGCAATTCAATTGGATTAACCTAGAAAATGAAATTTTAAAAATTTCTTGGAAAATAATTTTTGTTCAAATTCACTTAAAATTAATATTGAATTTACAAATTGATAAAATCTTTAAAATATTATTTTACACTCAATAGATAGAATTTATTAAAATATTATTGCATTTGAATTGGATTAAACTAGAAAATGAAATTTTAAAAATTTCTTGGAAAATAATTTTTGTTCAAATTCACTTAAAATTTCTTAAATATTGCATTTACAAATTGATAAAATTTTAAAATATTACTTTCTTTATATTAAACCTCATTAATTAAAATATTATTGCAATTGAATTGGATTAAACTAGAAAATGAAATTTTAAAAATTTCTTGGAAAATAATTTTTGTTCAAATTCACTTAAAATTTCTTAAATATTGCATTTACAAATTGATAAAATTTTAAAATATTATTTTCTTTATATTAAACCTCATTAATTAAAATATTATTGCAATTCAATTGGATTAACCTAGAAAATGAAATTTTAAAAATTTCTTGGAAAATAATTTTTGTTCAAATTCACTTAAAATTTCATAAATATTCCATTTACAAATTGATAAAATTTTTAAAATATTATTTTCTTTATATTAAACCTCATTAATTAAAATATTATTGCAATTGAATTGGATTAAACTAGAAAATGAAATTTTAAAAATTTCTTGGAAAATAATTTTTGTTCAAATTCACTTAAAATTTCCCAAATATTGCATTTACAAATTGATAAAATCTTTAAAATATTATTTTACACTCAATAGATAGAATTTATTAAAATATTATTGCAATTGAATTGGATTAACCTAGAAAATGAAATTTTAAAAAATTCTTGGAAAATAATTTTTATTCAAATTCACATAAAATTTCCCAAATATTACATTTACAAATTGATAAAATCTTTAAAATATTATTTTCTTTATATTAAACCTCATTAATTAAAATATTATTGCAATTGAATTGGATTAAACTAGAAAATGAAATTTTAAAAATTTCTTGGAAAATAATTTTTGTTCAAATTCACTTAAAATTTCTTAAATATTGCATTTACAAATTGATAAAATTTTAAAATATTACTTTCTTTATATTAAACCTCATTAATTAAAATATTATTGCAATTCAATTGGATTAACCTAGAAAATGAAATTTTAAAAATTTCTTGGAAAATAATTTTTGTTCAAATTCACTTAAAATTAATATTGAATTTACAAATTGATAAAATCTTTAAAATATTATTTTACACTCAATAGATAGAATTTATTAAAATATTATTGCATTTGAATTGGATTAAACTAGAAAATGAAATTTTAAAAATTTCTTGGAAAATAATTTTTGTTCAAATTCACTTAAAATTTCTTAAATATTGCATTTACAAATTGATAAAATTTTTAAAATATTATTTTCTTTATATTAAACCTCATTAATTAAAATATTATTGCAATTGAAATGGATTAAACTAGAAAATGAAATTTTAAAAATTTCTTGGAAAATAATTTTTGTTCAAATTCACTTAAAATTTCTTAAATATTGCATTTACAAATTGATAAAATCTTTAAAATATTATTTTACACTCAATAGATAGAATTTATTAAAATATTATTGCATTTGAATTGGATTAAACTAGAAAATGAAATTTTAAAAATTTCTTGGAAAATAATTTTTGTTCAAATTCACTTAAAATTTCTTAAATATTGCATTTACAAATTGATAAAATTTTAAAATATTACTTTCTTTATATTAAACCTCATTAATTAAAATATTATTGCATTTGAATTGGATTAAACTAGAAAATGAAATTTTAAAAATTTCTTGGAAAATAATTTTTGTTCAAATTCACTTAAAATTTCTTAAATATTGCATTTACAAATTGATAAAATCTTTAAAATATTATTTTACACTCAATAGATAGAATTTATTAAAATATTATTGCATTTGAATTGGATTAAACTAGAAAATGAAATTTTAAAAATTTCTTGGAAAATAATTTTTGTTCAAATTCACTTAAAATTTCCCAAATATTGCATTTACAAATTGATAAAATCTTTAAAATATTATTTTACACTCAATAGATAGAATTTATTAAAATATTATTGCAATTGAATTGGATTAACCTAGAAAATGAAATTTTAAAAAATTCTTGGAAAATAATTTTTGTTCAAATTCACTTAAAATTTCTTAAATATTGCATTTACAAATTGATAAAATTTTAAAATATTACTTTCTTTATATTAAACCTCATTAATTAAAATATTATTGCAATTGAATTGGATTAAACTAGAAAATGAAATTTTAAAAATTTCTTGGAAAATAATTTTTGTTCAAATTCACATAAAATTTCCCAAATATTGCATTTACAAATTGATAAAATCTTTAAAATATTATTTTCTTTATATTAAACCTCATTAATTAAAATATTATTGCAATTGAATTGGATTAACCTAGAAAATGAAATTTTAAAAAATTCTTGGAAAATAATTTTTATTCAAATTCACATAAAATTTCCCAAATATTGCATTTACAAATTGATAAAATCTTTAAAATATTATTTTCTTTATATTAAACCTCATTAATTAAAATATTATTGCAATTGAATTGGATTAAACTAGAAAATGAAATTTTAAAAATTTCTTGGAAAATAATTTTTGTTCAAATTCACTTAAAATTTCTTAAATATTGCATTTACAAATTGATAAAATTTTAAAATATTACTTTCTTTATATTAAACCTCATTAATTAAAATATTATTGCAATTCAATTGGATTAACCTAGAAAATGAAATTTTAAAAATTTCTTGGAAAATAATTTTTGTTCAAATTCACTTAAAATTAATATTGAATTTACAAATTGATAAAATCTTTAAAATATTATTTTACACTCAATAGATAGAATTTATTAAAATATTATTGCATTTGAATTGGATTAAACTAGAAAATGAAATTTTAAAAATTTCTTGGAAAATAATTTTTGTTCAAATTCACTTAAAATTTCTTAAATATTGCATTTACAAATTGATAAAATTTTTAAAATATTATTTTCTTTATATTAAACCTCATTAATTAAAATATTATTGCAATTGAAATGGATTAAACTAGAAAATGAAATTTTAAAAATTTCTTGGAAAATAATTTTTGTTCAAATTCACTTAAAATTTCCCAAATATTGCATTTACAAATTGATAAAATCTTTAAAATATTATTTTACACTCAATAGATAGAATTTATTAAAATATTATTGCATTTGAATTGGATTAAACTAGAAAATGAAATTTTAAAAATTTCTTGGAAAATAATTTTTATTCAAATTCACATAAAATTTCCCAAATATTGCATTTACAAATTGATAAAATCTTTAAAATATTATTTTACACTCAATAGATAGAATTTATTAAAATATTATTGCATTTGAATTGGATTAAACTAGAAAATGAAATTTTAAAAATTTCTTGGAAAATAATTTTTGTTCAAATTCACTTAAAATTTCTTAAATATTGCATTTACAAATTGATAAAATTTTTAAAATATTATTTTCTTTATATTAAACCTCATTAATTAAAATATTATTGCAATTGAAATGGATTAAACTAGAAAATGAAATTTTAAAAATTTCTTGGAAAATAATTTTTGTTCAAATTCACTTAAAATTTCCCAAATATTGCATTTACAAATTGATAAAATCTTTAAAATATTATTTTACACTCAATAGATAGAATTTATTAAAATATTATTGCAATTGAATTGGATTAAACTAGAAAATGAAATTTTAAAAATTTCTTGGAAAATAATTTTTGTTCAAATTCACTTAAAATTTCCCAAATATTGCATTTACAAATTGATAAAATCTTTAAAATATTATTTTACACTCAATAGATAGAATTTATTAAAATATTATTGCAATTGAATTGGATTAAACTAGAAAATGAAATTTTAAAAATTTCTTGGAAAATAATTTTTGTTCAAATTCACTTAAAATTTCTTAAATATTGCATTTACAAATTGATATAATTTTTAAAATATTATTTTCTTTATATTAAACCTCATTAATTAAAATATTATTGCAATTGAAATGGATTAAACTAGAAAATGAAATTTTAAAAATTTCTTGGAAAATAATTTTTGTTCAAATTCACTTAAAATTTCTTAAATATTGCATTTACAAATTGATAAAATCTTTAAAATATTATTTTACACTCAATAGATAGAATTTATTAAAATATTATTGCAATTGAATTGGATTAAACTAGAAAATGAAATTTTAAAAATTTCTTGGAAAATAATTTTTGTTCAAATTCACTTAAAATTTCTTAAATATTGCATTTACAAATTGATAAAATTTTAAAATATTACTTTCTTTATATTAAACCTCATTAATTAAAATATTATTGCAATTCAATTGGATTAACCTAGAAAATGAAATTTTAAAAATTTCTTGGAAAATAATTTTTGTTCAAATTCACTTAAAATTAATAATGAATTTACAAATTGATAAAATCTTTAAAATATTATTTTACACTCAATAGATAGAATTTATTAAAATATTATTGCAATTGAATTGGATTAACCTAGAAAATGAAATTTTAAAAAATTCTTGGAAAATAATTTTTATTCAAATTCACATAAAATTTCCCAAATATTGCATTTACAAATTGATAAAATCTTTAAAATATTATTTTACACTCAATAGATAGAATTTATTAAAATATTATTGCAATTGAATTGGATTAACCTAGAAAATGAAATTTTAAAAAATTCTTGGAAAATAATTTTTATTCAAATTCACATAAAATTTCCCAAATATTGCATTTACAAATTGATAAAATCTTTAAAATATTATTTTCTTTATATTAAACCTCATTAATTAAAATATTATTGCAATTGAATTGGATTAAACTAGAAAATGAAATTTTAAAAATTTCTTGGAAAATAATTTTTGTTCAAATTCACTTAAAATTTCTTAAATATTGCATTTACAAATTGATAAAATTTTAAAATATTACTTTCTTTATATTAAACCTCATTAATTAAAATATTATTGCAATTCAATTGGATTAACCTAGAAAATGAAATTTTAAAAATTTCTTGGAAAATAATTTTTGTTCAAATTCACTTAAAATTAATATTGAATTTACAAATTGATAAAATCTTTAAAATATTATTTTACACTCAATAGATAGAATTTATTAAAATATTATTGCATTTGAATTGGATTAAACTAGAAAATGAAATTTTAAAAATTTCTTGGAAAATAATTTTTGTTCAAATTCACTTAAAATTTCTTAAATATTGCATTTACAAATTGATAAAATTTTTAAAATATTATTTTCTTTATATTAAACCTCATTAATTAAAATATTATTGCAATTGAAATGGATTAAACTAGAAAATGAAATTTTAAAAATTTCTTGGAAAATAATTTTTGTTCAAATTCACTTAAAATTTCCCAAATATTGCATTTACAAATTGATAAAATCTTTAAAATATTATTTTACACTCAATAGATAGAATTTATTAAAATATTATTGCAATTGAATTGGATTAAACTAGAAAATGAAATTTTAAAAATTTCTTGGAAAATAATTTTTGTTCAAATTCACTTAAAATTTCCCAAATATTGCATTTACAAATTGATAAAATCTTTAAAATATTATTTTACACTCAATAGATAGAATTTATTAAAATATTATTGCAATTGAATTGGATTAAACTAGAAAATGAAATTTTAAAAATTTCTTGGAAAATAATTTTTGTTCAAATTCACTTAAAATTTCTTAAATATTGCATTTACAAATTGATATAATTTTTAAAATATTATTTTCTTTATATTAAACCTCATTAATTAAAATATTATTGCAATTGAAATGGATTAAACTAGAAAATGAAATTTTAAAAATTTCTTGGAAAATAATTTTTGTTCAAATTCACTTAAAATTTCTTAAATATTGCATTTACAAATTGATAAAATCTTTAAAATATTATTTTACACTCAATAGATAGAATTTATTAAAATATTATTGCAATTGAATTGGATTAAACTAGAAAATGAAATTTTAAAAATTTCTTGGAAAATAATTTTTGTTCAAATTCACTTAAAATTTCTTAAATATTGCATTTACAAATTGATAAAATTTTAAAATATTACTTTCTTTATATTAAACCTCATTAATTAAAATATTATTGCAATTCAATTGGATTAACCTAGAAAATGAAATTTTAAAAATTTCTTGGAAAATAATTTTTGTTCAAATTCACTTAAAATTAATATTGAATTTACAAATTGATAAAATCTTTAAAATATTATTTTACACTCAATAGATAGAATTTATTAAAATATTATTGCATTTGAATTGGATTAAACTAGAAAATGAAATTTTAAAAATTTCTTGGAAAATAATTTTTGTTCAAATTCACTTAAAATTTCTTAAATATTGCATTTACAAATTGATAAAATTTTTAAAATATTATTTTCTTTATATTAAACCTCATTAATTAAAATATTATTGCAATTGAAATGGATTAAACTAGAAAATGAAATTTTAAAAATTTCTTGGAAAATAATTTTTGTTCAAATTCACTTAAAATTTCTTAAATATTGCATTTACAAATTGATAAAATTTTTAAAATATTATTTTCTTTATATTAAACCTCATTAATTAAAATATTATTGCAATTGAATTGGATTAAACTAGAAAATGAAATTTTAAAAATTTCTTGGAAAATAATTTTTGTTCAAATTCACTTAAAATTTCTTAAATATTGCATTTACAAATTGATAAAATCTTTAAAATATTATTTTACACTCAATAGATAGAATTTATTAAAATATTATTGCATTTGAATTGGATTAAACTAGAAAATGAAATTTTAAAAATTTCTTGGAAAATAATTTTTGTTCAAATTCACTTAAAATTTCTTAAATATTGCATTTACAAATTGATAAAATTTTTAAAATATTATTTTCTTTATATTAAACCTCATTAATTAAAATATTATTGCAATTGAAATGGATTAAACTAGAAAATGAAATTTTAAAAATTTCTTGGAAAATAATTTTTGTTCAAATTCACTTAAAATTTCTTAAATATTGCATTTACAAATTGATAAAATTTTTAAAATATTATTTTCTTTATATTAAACCTCATTAATTAAAATATTATTGCAATTGAAATGGATTAAACTAGAAAATGAAATTTTAAAAATTTCTTGGAAAATAATTTTTGTTCAAATTCACTTAAAATTTCTTAAATATTGCATTTACAAATTGATAAAATCTTTAAAATATTATTTTACACTCAATAGATAGAATTTATTAAAATATTATTGCAATTGAATTGGATTAAACTAGAAAATGAAATTTTAAAAATTTCTTGGAAAATAATTTTTGTTCAAATTCACTTAAAATTTTTTAAATATTGCATTTACAAATTGATAAAATTTTAAAATATTACTTTCTTTATATTAAACCTCATTAATTAAAATATTATTGCAATTCAATTGGATTAACCTAGAAAATGAAATTTTAAAAATTTCTTGGAAAATAATTTTTGTTCAAATTCACTTAAAATTTCATAAATATTCCATTTACAAATTGATAAAATTTTTAAAATATTATTTTCTTTATATTAAACCTCATTAATTAAAATATTATTGCAATTGAATTGGATTAAACTAGAAAATGAAATTTTAAAAATTTCTTGGAAAATAATTTTTGTTCAAATTCACTTAAAATTTCTTAAATATTGCATTTACAAATTGATAAAATTTTTAAAATATTATTTTCTTTATATTAAACCTCATTAATTAAAATATTATTGCAATTGAATTGGATTAACCTAGAAAATGAAATTTTAAAAAATTCTTGGAAAATAATTTTTATTCAAATTCACATAAAATTTCCCAAATATTGCATTTACAAATTGATAAAATCTTTAAAATATTATTTTACACTCAATAGATAGAATTTATTAAAATATTATTGCAATTGAATTGGATTAACCTAGAAAATGAAATTTTAAAAAATTCTTGGAAAATAATTTTTGTTCAAATTCACTTAAAATTTCTTAAATATTGCATTTACAAATTGATAAAATCTTTAAAATATTATTTTACACTCAATAGATAGAATTTATTAAAATATTATTGCAATTGAATTGGATTAAACTAGAAAATGAAATTTTAAAAATTTCTTGGAAAATAATTTTTGTTCAAATTCACTTAAAATTTTTTAAATATTGCATTTACAAATTGATAAAATTTTAAAATATTACTTTCTTTATATTAAACCTCATTAATTAAAATATTATTGCAATTCAATTGGATTAACCTAGAAAATGAAATTTTAAAAATTTCTTGGAAAATAATTTTTGTTCAAATTCATTAAAATTTCATAAATATTCCATTTACAAATTGATAAAATTTTTAAAATATTATTTTCTTTATATTAAACCTCATTAATTAAAATATTATTGCAATTGAATTGGATTAAACTAGAAAATGAAATTTTAAAAATTTCTTGGAAAATAATTTTTATTCAAATTCACATAAAATTTCCCAAATATTGCATTTACAAATTGATAAAATCTTTAAAATATTATTTTACACTCAATAGATAGAATTTATTAAAATATTATTGCAATTGAAATGGATTAAACTAGAAAATGAAATTTTAAAAATTTCTTGGAAAATAATTTTTGTTCAAATTCACTTAAAATTTCTTAAATATTGCATTTACAAATTGATAAAATCTTTAAAATATTATTTTACACTCAATAGATAGAATTTATTAAAATATTATTGCAATTGAAATGGATTAAACTAGAAAATGAAATTTTAAAAATTTCTTGGAAAATAATTTTTATTCAAATTCACATAAAATTTCCCAAATATTGCATTTACAAATTGATAAAATCTTTAAAATATTATTTTACACTCAATAGATAGAATTTATTAAAATATTATTGCAATTGAAATGGATTAAACTAGAAAATGAAATTTTAAAAATTTCTTGGAAAATAATTTTTGTTCAAATTCACTTAAAATTTCTTAAATATTGCATTTACAAATTGATAAAATCTTTAAAATATTATTTTACACTCAATAGATAGAATTTATTAAAATATTATTGCAATTGAAATGGATTAAACTAGAAAATGAAATTTTAAAAATTTCTTGGAAAATAATTTTTGTTCAAATTCACTTAAAATTTTTTAAATATTGCATTTACAAATTGATAAAATTTTAAAATATTACTTTCTTTATATTAAACCTCATTAATTAAAATATTATTGCAATTCAATTGGATTAACCTAGAAAATGAAATTTTAAAAATTTCTTGGAAAATAATTTTTGTTCAAATTCACTTAAAATTTCATAAATATTCCATTTACAAATTGATAAAATTTTTAAAATATTATTTTCTTTATATTAAACCTCATTAATTAAAATATTATTGCAATTGAATTGGATTAAACTAGAAAATGAAATTTTAAAAATTTCTTGGAAAATAATTTTTATTCAAATTCACATAAAATTTCCCAAATATTGCATTTACAAATTGATAAAATCTTTACAATATTATTTTACACTCAATAGATAGAATTTATTAAAATATTATTGCAATTGAAATGGATTAAACTAGAAAATGAAATTTTAAAAATTTCTTGGAAAATAATTTTTGTTCAAATTCACTTAAAATTTCTTAAATATTGCATTTACAAATTGATAAAATCTTTAAAATATTATTTTACACTCAATAGATAGAATTTATTAAAATATTATTGCAATTGAAATGGATTAAACTAGAAAATGAAATTTTAAAAATTTCTTGGAAAATAATTTTTATTCAAATTCACATAAAATTTCCCAAATATTGCATTTACAAATTGATAAAATCTTTAAAATATTATTTTACACTCAATAGATAGAATTTATTAAAATATTATTGCAATTGAAATGGATTAAACTAGAAAATGAAATTTTAAAAATTTCTTGGAAAATAATTTTTATTCAAATTCACATAAAATTTCCCAAATATTGCATTTACAAATTGATAAAATCTTTAAAATATTATTTTACACTCAATAGATAGAATTTATTAAAATATTATTGCAATTGAAATGGATTAAACTAGAAAATGAAATTTTAAAAATTTCTTGGAAAATAATTTTTGTTCAAATTCACTTAAAATTTCTTAAATATTGCATTTACAAATTGATAAAATCTTTAAAATATTATTTTACACTCAATAGATAGAATTTATTTAAATATTATTGCAATTGAAATGGATTAAACTAGAAAATGAAATTTTAAAAATTTCTTGGAAAATAATTTTTATTCAAATTCACATAAAATTTCCCAAATATTGCATTTACAAATTGATAAAATCTTTAAAATATTATTTTACACTCAATAGATAGAATTTATTAAAATATTATTGCAATTGAAATGGATTAAACTAGAAAATGAAATTTTAAAAATTTCTTGGAAAATAATTTTTGTTCAAATTCACTTAAAATTTCTTAAATATTGCATTTACAAATTGATAAAATCTTTAAAATATTATTTTACACTCAATAGATAGAATTTATTAAAATATTATTGCAATTGAAATGGATTAAACTAGAAAATGAAATTTTAAAAATTTCTTGGAAAATAATTTTTGTTCAAATTCACTTAAAATTTTTTAAATATTGCATTTACAAATTGATAAAATTTTAAAATATTACTTTCTTTATATTAAACCTCATTAATTAAAATATTATTGCAATTCAATTGGATTAACCTAGAAAATGAAATTTTAAAAATTTCTTGGAAAATAATTTTTGTTCAAATTCACTTAAAATTTCATAAATATTCCATTTACAAATTGATAAAATTTTTAAAATATTATTTTCTTTATATTAAACCTCATTAATTAAAATATTATTGCAATTGAATTGGATTAACCTAGAAAATGAAATTTTAAAAAATTCTTGGAAAATAATTTTTATTCAAATTCACATAAAATTTCCCAAATATTGCATTTACAAATTGATAAAATCTTTAAAATATTATTTTACACTCAATAGATAGAATTTATTAAAATATTATTGCAATTGAAATGGATTAAACTAGAAAATGAAATTTTAAAAATTTCTTGGAAAATAATTTTTGTTCAAATTCACTTAAAATTTCTTAAATATTGCATTTACAAATTGATAAAATCTTTAAAATATTATTTTACACTCAATAGATAGAATTTATTAAAATATTATTGCAATTGAATTGGATTAAACTAGAAAATGAAATTTTAAAAATTTCTTGGAAAATAATTTTTGTTCAAATTCACTTAAAATTTTTTAAATATTGCATTTACAAATTGATAAAATTTTAAAATATTACTTTCTTTATATTAAACCTCATTAATTAAAATATTATTGCAATTCAATTGGATTAACCTAGAAAATGAAATTTTAAAAATTTCTTGGAAAATAATTTTTGTTCAAATTCACTTAAAATTTCATAAATATTCCATTTACAAATTGATAAAATTTTTAAAATATTATTTTCTTTATATTAAACCTCATTAATTAAAATATTATTGCAATTGAATTGGATTAAACTAGAAAATGAAATTTTAAAAATTTCTTGGAAAATAATTTTTGTTCAAATTCACTTAAAATTTCTTAAATATTGCATTTACAAATTGATAAAATTTTTAAAATATTATTTTCTTTATATTAAACCTCATTAATTAAAATATTATTGCAAATGAATTGGATTAAACTAGAAAATGAAATTTTAAAAATTTCTTGGAAAATAATTTTTGTTCAAATTCACTTAAAATTTCTTAAATATTGCATTTACAAATTGATAAAATCTTTAAAATATTATTTTACACTCAATAGATAGAATTTATTAAAATATTATTGCAATTGAAATGGATTAAACTAGAAAATGAAATTTTAAAAATTTCTTGGAAAATAATTTTTGTTCAAATTCACTTAAAATTTTTTAAATATTGCATTTACAAATTGATAAAATTTTAAAATATTACTTTCTTTATATTAAACCTCATTAATTAAAATATTATTGCAATTCAATTGGATTAACCTAGAAAATGAAATTTTAAAAATTTCTTGGAAAATAATTTTTGTTCAAATTCACTTAAAATTTCATAAATATTCCATTTACAAATTGATAAAATTTTTAAAATATTATTTTCTTTATATTAAACCTCATTAATTAAAATATTATTGCAATTGAATTGGATTAAACTAGAAAATGAAATTTTAAAAATTTCTTGGAAAATAATTTTTATTCAAATTCACATAAAATTTCCCAAATATTGCATTTACAAATTGATAAAATCTTTACAATATTATTTTACACTCAATAGATAGAATTTATTAAAATATTATTGCAATTGAAATGGATTAAACTAGAAAATGAAATTTTAAAAATTTCTTGGAAAATAATTTTTGTTCAAATTCACTTAAAATTTCTTAAATATTGCATTTACAAATTGATAAAATCTTTAAAATATTATTTTACACTCAATAGATAGAATTTATTAAAATATTATTGCAATTGAAATGGATTAAACTAGAAAATGAAATTTTAAAAATTTCTTGGAAAATAATTTTTATTCAAATTCACATAAAATTTCCCAAATATTGCATTTACAAATTGATAAAATCTTTAAAATATTATTTTACACTCAATAGATAGAATTTATTAAAATATTATTGCAATTGAAATGGATTAAACTAGAAAATGAAATTTTAAAAATTTCTTGGAAAATAATTTTTATTCAAATTCACATAAAATTTCCCAAATATTGCATTTACAAATTGATAAAATCTTTAAAATATTATTTTACACTCAATAGATAGAATTTATTAAAATATTATTGCAATTGAAATGGATTAAACTAGAAAATGAAATTTTAAAAATTTCTTGGAAAATAATTTTTGTTCAAATTCACTTAAAATTTCTTAAATATTGCATTTACAAATTGATAAAATCTTTAAAATATTATTTTACACTCAATAGATAGAATTTATTTAAATATTATTGCAATTGAAATGGATTAAACTAGAAAATGAAATTTTAAAAATTTCTTGGAAAATAATTTTTATTCAAATTCACATAAAATTTCCCAAATATTGCATTTACAAATTGATAAAATCTTTAAAATATTATTTTACACTCAATAGATAGAATTTATTAAAATATTATTGCAATTGAAATGGATTAAACTAGAAAATGAAATTTTAAAAATTTCTTGGAAAATAATTTTTGTTCAAATTCACTTAAAATTTCTTAAATATTGCATTTACAAATTGATAAAATCTTTAAAATATTATTTTACACTCAATAGATAGAATTTATTAAAATATTATTGCAATTGAAATGGATTAAACTAGAAAATGAAATTTTAAAAATTTCTTGGAAAATAATTTTTGTTCAAATTCACTTAAAATTTTTTAAATATTGCATTTACAAATTGATAAAATTTTAAAATATTACTTTCTTTATATTAAACCTCATTAATTAAAATATTATTGCAATTCAATTGGATTAACCTAGAAAATGAAATTTTAAAAATTTCTTGGAAAATAATTTTTGTTCAAATTCACTTAAAATTTCATAAATATTCCATTTACAAATTGATAAAATTTTTAAAATATTATTTTCTTTATATTAAACCTCATTAATTAAAATATTATTGCAATTGAATTGGATTAACCTAGAAAATGAAATTTTAAAAAATTCTTGGAAAATAATTTTTATTCAAATTCACATAAAATTTCCCAAATATTGCATTTACAAATTGATAAAATCTTTAAAATATTATTTTACACTCAATAGATAGAATTTATTAAAATATTATTGCAATTGAAATGGATTAAACTAGAAAATGAAATTTTAAAAATTTCTTGGAAAATAATTTTTGTTCAAATTCACTTAAAATTTCTTAAATATTGCATTTACAAATTGATAAAATCTTTAAAATATTATTTTACACTCAATAGATAGAATTTATTAAAATATTATTGCAATTGAATTGGATTAAACTAGAAAATGAAATTTTAAAAATTTCTTGGAAAATAATTTTTGTTCAAATTCACTTAAAATTTTTTAAATATTGCATTTACAAATTGATAAAATTTTAAAATATTACTTTCTTTATATTAAACCTCATTAATTAAAATATTATTGCAATTCAATTGGATTAACCTAGAAAATGAAATTTTAAAAATTTCTTGGAAAATAATTTTTGTTCAAATTCACTTAAAATTTCATAAATATTCCATTTACAAATTGATAAAATTTTTAAAATATTATTTTCTTTATATTAAACCTCATTAATTAAAATATTATTGCAATTGAATTGGATTAAACTAGAAAATGAAATTTTAAAAATTTCTTGGAAAATAATTTTTGTTCAAATTCACTTAAAATTTCTTAAATATTGCATTTACAAATTGATAAAATTTTTAAAATATTATTTTCTTTATATTAAACCTCATTAATTAAAATATTATTGCAAATGAATTGGATTAAACTAGAAAATGAAATTTTAAAAATTTCTTGGAAAATAATTTTTGTTCAAATTCACTTAAAATTTCTTAAATATTGCATTTACAAATTGATAAAATTTTAAAATATTACTTTCTTTATATTAAACCTCATTAATTAAAATATTATTGCAATTCAATTGGATTAACCTAGAAAATGAAATTTTAAAAATTTCTTGGAAAATAATTTTTGTTCAAATTCACTTAAAATTTTTTAAATATTGCATTTACAAATTGATAAAATTTTAAAATATTACTTTCTTTATATTAAACCTCATTAATTAAAATATTATTGCAATTCAATTGGATTAACCTAGAAAATGAAATTTTAAAAATTTCTTGGAAAATAATTTTTGTTCAAATTCACTTAAAATTTCTTAAATATTGCATTTACAAATTGATAAAATTTTTAAAATATTATTTTCTTTATATTAAACCTCATTAATTAAAATATTATTGCAATTGAATTGGATTAAACTAGAAAATGAAATTTTAAAAATTTCTTGGAAAATAATTTTTGTTCAAATTCACTTAAAATTTCTTAAATATTGCATTTACAAATTGATAAAATTTTTAAAATATTATTTTCTTTATATTAAACCTCATTAATTAAAATATTATTGCAAATGAATTGGATTAAACTAGAAAATGAAATTTTAAAAATTTCTTGGAAAATAATTTTTGTTCAAATTCACTTAAAATTTCTTAAATATTGCATTTACAAATTGATAAAATTTTAAAATATTACTTTCTTTATATTAAACCTCATTAATTAAAATATTATTGCAATTCAATTGGATTAACCTAGAAAATGAAATTTTAAAAATTTCTTGGAAAATAATTTTTGTTCAAATTCACTTAAAATTTCTTAAATATTGCATTTACAAATTGATAAAATTTTTAAAATATTATTTTCTTTATATTAAACCTCATTAATTAAAATATTATTGCAATTCAATTGGATTAACCTAGAAAATGAAATTTTAAAAATTTCTTGGAAAATAATTTTTGTTCAAATTCACTTAAAATTTCATAAATATTCCATTTACAAATTGATAAAATTTTTAAAATATTATTTTCTTTATATTAAACCTCATTAATTAAAATATTATTGCAATTGAATTGGATTAAACTAGAAAATGAAATTTTAAAAATTTCTTGGAAAATAATTTTTGTTCAAATTCACTTAAAATTTCTTAAATATTGCATTTACAAATTGATATAATTTTTAAAATATTATTTTCTTTACATTAAACCTCATTAATTTAAATATTATTGCAATTGAATTGGATTAACCAAGAAGATGAAATTTTTAAAAATTCTTGGAAAATAATTTTTGTTCAAATTAACTTGAAATTTCCTAAATATTGCATTTACAAATTGATATAATTTTTAAAATATTATTTTCTTTACATTAAACCTCATTAATTAAAATATTATTGCAATTGAATTGGATTAAACTAGAAAATGAAATTTTAAAAATTTCTTGGAAAATAATTTTTGTTCAAATACACTTAAAATTTCTTAAATATTGCATTTACAAATTGATAAAATTTTAAAAATATTATTTTCTTTATATTAAACCTCATTAATTAAAATATTATTGCAATTGAATTAGATTAAACTAGAAAATGAAATTTTAAAAATTTCTTGGAAAATAATTTTTGTTCAAATTCACTTAAAATTTCATAAATATTCCATTTACAAATTGATAAAATTTTTAAAATATTATTTTCTTTATATTAAACCTCATTAATTAAAATATTATTGCAATTGAATTGGATTAAACTAGAAAATGAAATTTTAAAAATTTCTTGGAAAATAATTTTTGTTCAAATTCACTTAAAATTTCTTAAATATTGCATTTACAAATTGATAAAATTTTAAAATATTACTTTCTTTATATTAAACCTCATTAATTAAAATATTATTGCAATTGAATTGGATTAAACTAGAAAATGAAATTTTAAAAATTTCTTGGAAAATAATTTTTGTTCAAATTCACTTAAAATTTCTTAAATATTGCATTTACAAATTGATAAAATTTTAAAATATTACTTTCTTTATATTAAACCTCATTAATTAAAATATTATTGCAATTGAATTAGATTAAACTAGAAAATGAAATTTTAAAAATTTCTTGGAAAATAATTTTTGTTCAAATTCACTTAAAATTTCTTAAATATTGCATTTACAAATTGATAAAATTTTAAAATATTACTTTCTTTATATTAAACCTCATTAATTAAAATATTATTGCAATTGAATTGGATTAAACTAGAAAATGAAATTTTAAAAATTTCTTGGAAAATAATTTTTGTTCAAATTCACTTAAAATTTCTTAAATATTGCATTTACAAATTGATAAAATTTTTAAAATATTATTTTCTTTATATTAAACCTCATTAATTAAAATATTATTGCAATTGAATTGGATTAAACTAGAAAATGAAATTTTAAAAATTTCTTGGAAAATAATTTTTGTTCAAATTCACTTAAAATTTCTTAAATATTGCATTTACAAATTGATAAAATTTTAAAATATTACTTTCTTTATATTAAACCTCATTAATTAAAATATTATTGCAATTGAATTGGATTAAACTAGAAAATGAAATTTTAAAAATTTCTTGGAAAATAATTTTTGTTCAAATTCACTTAAAATTTCTTAAATATTGCATTTACAAATTGATAAAATTTTTAAAATATTATTTTCTTTATATTAAACCTCATTAATTAAAATATTATTGCAATTGAATTGGATTAAACTAGAAAATGAAATTTTAAAAATTTCTTGGAAAATAATTTTTGTTCAAATTCACTTAAAATTTTTTAAATATTGCATTTACAAATTGATAAAATTTTAAAATATTACTTTCTTTATATTAAACCTCATTAATTAAAATATTATTGCAATTGAATTGGATTAACCTAGAAAATGAAATTTTAAAAATTTCTTGGAAAATAATTTTTGTTCAAATTCACTTAAAATTTCTTAAATATTGCATTTACAAATTGATAAAATTTTAAAATATTACTTTCTTTATATTAAACCTCATTAATTAAAATATTATTGCAATTGAATTGGATTAAACTAGAAAATGAAATTTTAAAAATTTCTTGGAAAATAATTTTTGTTCAAATTCACTTAAAATTTCTTAAATATTGCATTTACAAATTGATAAAATTTTTAAAATATTATTTTCTTTATATTAAACCTCATTAATTAAAATATTATTGCAATTGAATTGGATTAAACTAGAAAATGAAATTTTAAAAATTTCTTGGAAAATAATTTTTGTTCAAATTCACTTAAAATTTCTTAAATATTGCATTTACAAATTGATAAAATTTTAAAATATTACTTTCTTTATATTAAACCTCATTAATTAAAATATTATTGCAATTCAATTGGATTAACCTAGAAAATGAAATTTTAAAAATTTCTTGGAAAATAATTTTTGTTCAAATTCACTTAAAATTTCTTAAATATTGCATTTACAAATTGATAAAATTTTTATAATATTTTTTTCTTTACATTAAACTTCATTAATTAAAATATTATTGCAATTGAATTGGATTAAACTAGAAAATGAAATTTTAAAAAATTCTTGGAAAATAATTTTTATTCAAATTCACATAAAATTTCCCAAATATTGCATTTACAAATTGATAAAATCTTTAAAATATTATTTTACACTCAATAGATAGAATTTATTAAAATATTATTGCAAATGAATTGGATTAAACTAGAAAATGAAATTTTAAAAATTTCTTGGAAAATAATTTTTGTTCAAATTCACTTAAAATTTCTTAAATATTGCATTTACAAATTGATAAAATTTTAAAATATTACTTTCTTTATATTAAACCTCATTAATTAAAATATTATTGCAATTCAATTGGATTAACCTAGAAAATGAAATTTTAAAAATTTCTTGGAAAATAATTTTTGTTCAAATACACTTAAAATTTCTTAAATATTGCATTTACAAATTGATATAATTTTTAAAATATTATTTTCTTTACATTAAACCTCATTAATTAAAATATTATTGCAATTGAATTGGATTAACCTAGAAAATGAAATTTTAAAAATTTCTTGGAAAATAATTTTTGTTCAAATTCACTTAAAATTTCTTAAATATTGCATTTACAAATTGATAAAATTTTAAAATATTACTTTCTTTATATTAAACCTCATTAATTAAAATATTATTGCAATTGAATTGGATTAAACTAGAAAAATGAAATTTTAAAAATTCTTGGAAAATAATTTTTGTTCAAATTCACATAAAATTTACTAAATATTGCATTTACAAATTGATATAATTTTTAAAATATTATTTTCTTTACATTAAACCTCATTAATTAAAATATTATTGCAATTGAATTGGATTAACCTAGAAAATGAAATTTTAAAAATTTCTTAAATATTGCATTTACAAATTGATAAAATTTTAAAATATTACTTTCTTTATATTAAACCTCATTAATTAAAATATTATTGCAATTGAATTGGATTAAACTAGAAAATGAAATTTTAAAAATTTCTTGGAAAATAATTTTTGTTCAAATTCACTTAAAATTTCTTAAATATTGCATTTACAAATTGATAAAATTTTAAAATATTACTTTCTTTATATTAAACCTCATTAATTAAAATATTATTGCAATTCAATTGGATTAACCTAGAAAATGAAATTTTAAAAATTTCTTGGAAAATAATTTTTGTTCAAATTCACTTAAAATTTCTTAAATATTGCATTTACAAATTGATAAAATTTTTGTAATATTTTTTTCTTTACATTAAACTTCATTAATTAAAATATTATTGCAATTGAATTGGATTAAACTAGAAAATGAAATTTTAAAAAATTCTTGGAAAATAATTTTTATTCAAATTCACATAAAATTTCCCAAATATTGCATTTACAAATTGATAAAATCTTTAAAATATTATTTTACACTCAATAGATAGAATTTATTAAAATATTATTGCAAATGAATTGGATTAAACTAGAAAATGAAATTTTAAAAATTTCTTGGAAAATAATTTTTGTTCAAATTCACTTAAAATTTCTTAAATATTGCATTTACAAATTGATAAAATTTTAAAATATTACTTTCTTTATATTAAACCTCATTAATTAAAATATTATTGCAATTCAATTGGATTAACCTAGAAAATGAAATTTTAAAAATTTCTTGGAAAATAATTTTTGTTCAAATACACTTAAAATTTCTTAAATATTGCATTTACAAATTGATATAATTTTTAAAATATTATTTTCTTTACATTAAACCTCATTAATTAAAATATTATTGCAATTGAATTGGATTAACCTAGAAAATGAAATTTTAAAAATTTCTTGGAAAATAATTTTTGTTCAAATACACTTAAAATTTCTTAAATATTGCATTTACAAATTGATAAAATTTTAAAAATATTATTTTCTTTATATTAAACCTCATTAATTAAAATATTATTGCAATTGAATTGGATTAAACTAGAAAAATGAAATTTTAAAAATTCTTGGAAAATAATTTTTGTTCAAATTCACATAAAATTTACTAAATATTGCATTTACAAATTGATATAATTTTTAAAATATTATTTTCTTTACATTAAACCTCATTAATTAAAATATTATTGCAATTGAATTGGATTAACCTAGAAAATGAAATTTTAAAAATTTCTTGGAAAATAATTTTTGTTCAAATTCACTTAAAATTTCTTAAATATTGCATTTACAAATTGATAAAATTTTAAAATATTACTTTCTTTATATTAAACCTCATTAATTAAAATATTATTGCAATTCAATTGGATTAACCTAGAAAATGAAATTTTAAAAATTTCTTGGAAAATAATTTTTGTTCAAATACACTTAAAATTTCTTAAATATTGCATTTACAAATTGATAAAATTTTTAAAATATTATTTTCTTTATATTAAACCTCATTAATTAAAATATTATTGCAATTGAATTGGATTAAACTAGAAAATGAAATTTTAAAAATTTCTTGGAAAATAATTTTTGTTCAAATTCACTTGAAATTTCTTAAATATTGCATTTACAAATTGATAAAATTTTAAAATATTACTTTCTTTATATTAAACCTCATTAATTAAAATATTATTGCAATTCAATTGGATTAACCTAGAAAATGAAATTTTAAAAATTTCTTGGAAAATAATTTTTGTTCAAATACACTTAAAATTTCTTAAATATTGCATTTACAAATTGATATAATTTTTAAAATATTATTTTCTTTACATTAAACCTCATTAATTAAAATATTATTGCAATTGAATTGGATTAACCTAGAAAATGAAATTTTAAAAATTTCTTAAATATTGCATTTACAAATTGATAAAATTTTAAAATATTACTTTCTTTATATTAAACCTCATTAATTAAAATATTATTGCAATTGAATTGGATTAAACTAGAAAATGAAATTTTAAAAATTTCTTGGAAAATAATTTTTGTTCAAATTCACTTAAAATTTCTTAAATATTGCATTTACAAATTGATAAAATTTTAAAATATTACTTTCTTTATATTAAACCTCATTAATTAAAATATTATTGCAATTCAATTGGATTAACCTAGAAAATGAAATTTTAAAAATTTCTTGGAAAATAATTTTTGTTCAAATTCACTTAAAATTTCTTAAATATTGCATTTACAAATTGATAAAATTTTTGTAATATTTTTTTCTTTACATTAAACTTCATTAATTAAAATATTATTGCAATTGAATTGGATTAAACTAGAAAATGAAATTTTAAAAAATTCTTGGAAAATAATTTTTATTCAAATTCACATAAAATTTCCCAAATATTGCATTTACAAATTGATAAAATCTTTAAAATATTATTTTACACTCAATAGATAGAATTTATTAAAATATTATTGCAAATGAATTGGATTAAACTAGAAAATGAAATTTTAAAAATTTCTTGGAAAATAATTTTTGTTCAAATTCACTTAAAATTTCTTAAATATTGCATTTACAAATTGATAAAATTTTAAAATATTACTTTCTTTATATTAAACCTCATTAATTAAAATATTATTGCAATTCAATTGGATTAACCTAGAAAATGAAATTTTAAAAATTTCTTGGAAAATAATTTTTGTTCAAATACACTTAAAATTTCTTAAATATTGCATTTACAAATTGATATAATTTTTAAAATATTATTTTCTTTACATTAAACCTCATTAATTAAAATATTATTGCAATTGAATTGGATTAACCTAGAAAATGAAATTTTAAAAATTTCTTGGAAAATAATTTTTGTTCAAATACACTTAAAATTTCTTAAATATTGCATTTACAAATTGATAAAATTTTAAAAATATTATTTTCTTTATATTAAACCTCATTAATTAAAATATTATTGCAATTGAATTGGATTAAACTAGAAAAATGAAATTTTAAAAATTCTTGGAAAATAATTTTTGTTCAAATTCACATAAAATTTACTAAATATTGCATTTACAAATTGATATAATTTTTAAAATATTATTTTCTTTACATTAAACCTCATTAATTAAAATATTATTGCAATTGAATTGGATTAACCTAGAAAATGAAATTTTAAAAATTTCTTGGAAAATAATTTTTGTTCAAATTCACTTAAAATTTCTTAAATATTGCATTTACAAATTGATAAAATTTTAAAATATTACTTTCTTTATATTAAACCTCATTAATTAAAATATTATTGCAATTCAATTGGATTAACCTAGAAAATGAAATTTTAAAAATTTCTTGGAAAATAATTTTTGTTCAAATACACTTAAAATTTCTTAAATATTGCATTTACAAATTGATAAAATTTTTAAAATATTATTTTCTTTATATTAAACCTCATTAATTAAAATATTATTGCAATTGAATTGGATTAAACTAGAAAATGAAATTTTAAAAATTTCTTGGAAAATAATTTTTGTTCAAATTCACTTGAAATTTCTTAAATATTGCATTTACAAATTGATAAAATTTTAAAATATTACTTTCTTTATATTAAACCTCATTAATTAAAATATTATTGCAATTCAATTGGATTAACCTAGAAAATGAAATTTTAAAAATTTCTTGGAAAATAATTTTTGTTCAAATACACTTAAAATTTCTTAAATATTGCATTTACAAATTGATATAATTTTTAAAATATTATTTTCTTTACATTAAACCTCATTAATTAAAATATTATTGCAATTGAATTGGATTAACCTAGAAAATGAAATTTTAAAAAATTCTTGGAAAATAATTTTTGTTCAAATTCACTTGAAATTTCCTAAATATTGCATTTACAAATTGATATAATTTTTAAAATATTATTTTCTTTACATTAAACCTCATTAATTAAAATATTATTGCAATTGAATTGGATTAAACTAGAAAAATGAAATTTTAAAAATTCTTGGAAAATAATTTTTGTTCAAATTCACATAAAATTTACTAAATATTGCATTTACAAATTGATATAATTTTTAAAATATTATTTTCTTTACATTAAACCTCATTAATTAAAATATTATTGCAATTGAATTGGATTAACCTAGAAAATGAAATTTTAAAAAATTCTTGGAAAATAATTTTTGTTCAAATTCACTTGAAATTTCCTAAATATTGCATTTACAAATTGATATAATTTTTAAAATATTATTTTCTTTACATTAAACCTCATTAATTAAAATATTATTGCAATTGAATTGGATTAACCAAGAAGATGAAATTTTTAAAAATTCTTGGAAAATAATTTTTGTTCAAATTCACTTGAAATTTCCTAAATATTGCATTTACAAATTGATATAATTTTTAAAATATTATTTTCTTTACATTAAACCTCATTAATTAAAATATTATTGCAATTGAATTGGATTAACCAAGAAGATGAAATTTTTAAAAATTCTTGGAAAATAATTTTTGTTCAAATTCACTTGAAATTTCCTAAATATTGCATTTACAAATTGATATAATTTTTAAAATATTATTTTCTTTACATTAAACCTCATTAATTAAAATATTATTGCAATTGAATTGGATTAACCAAGAAGATGAAATTTTTAAAAATTCTTGGAAAATAATTTTTGTTCAAATTCACTTGAAATTTCCTAAATATTGCATTTACAAATTGATATAATTTTTAAAATATTATTTTCTTTACATTAAACCTCATTAATTAAAATATTATTGCAATTGAATTGGATTAACCAAGAAGATGAAATTTTTAAAAATTCTTGGAAAATAATTTTTGTTCAAATTCACTTGAAATTTCCTAAATATTGCATTTACAAATTGATATAATTTTTAAAATATTATTTTCTTTACATTAAACCTCATTAATTAAAATATTATTGCAATTGAATTGGATTAACCAAGAAGATGAAATTTTTAAAAATTCTTGGAAAATAATTTTTGTTCAAATTCACATAAAATTTCCTAAATATTGTATTTACAAATTGATATAATTTTTAAAATATTATTTTCTTTACATTAAACCTCATTAATTAAAATATTATTGCAATTGAATTGGATTAACCAAGAAGATGAAATTTTAAAAAATTCTTGGAAAATAATTTTTGTTCAAATTCACTTGAAATTTCCTAAATATTGCATTTACAAATTGATATAATTTTTAAAATATTATTTTCTTTACATTAAACCTCATTAATTAAAATATTATTGCAATTGAATTGGATTAACCAAGAAGATGAAATTTTTAAAAATTCTTGGAAAATAATTTTTGTTCAAATTAACTTGAAATTTCCTAAATATTGCATTTACAAATTGATATAATTTTTAAAATATTATTTTCTTTACATTAAACCTCATTAATTAAAATATTCTTGCAATTGAATTGGATTAACCAAGAAGATGAAATTTTTAAAAATTCTTGGAAAATAATTTTTGTTCAAATTCACATAAAATTTCCTAAATATTGCATTTACAAATTGATATAATTTTTAAAATATTATTTTCTTTACATTAAACCTCATTAATTAAAATATTATTGCAATTGAATTGGATTAACCAAGAAGATGAAATTTTTAAAAATTCTTGGAAAATAATTTTTGTTCAAATTCACTTGAAATTTCCTAAATATTGCATTTACAAATTGATATAATTTTTAAAATATTATTTTCTTTACATTAAACCTCATTAATTAAAATATTATTGCAATTGAATTGGATTAACCAAGAAGATGAAATTTTTAAAAATTCTTGGAAAATAATTTTTGTTCAAATTCACATAAAATTTCCTAAATATTGTATTTACAAATTGATATAATTTTTAAAATATTATTTTCTTTACATTAAACCTCATTAATTAAAATATTATTGCAATTGAATTGGATTAACCTAGAAAATGAAATTTTAAAAAATTCTTGGAAAATAATTTTTGTTCAAATTAACTTGAAATTTCCTAAATATTGCATTTACAAATTGATATAATTTTTAAAATATTATTTTCTTTACATTAAACCTCATTAATTAAAATATTATTGCAATTGAATTGGATTAACCAAGAAGATGAAATTTTTAAAAATTCTTGGAAAATAATTTTTGTTCAAATTAACTTGAAATTTCCTAAATATTGCATTTACAAATTGATATAATTTTTAAAATATTATTTTCTTTACATTAAACCTCATTAATTAAAATATTATTGCAATTGAATTGGATTAACCAAGAAGATGAAATTTTTAAAAATTCTTGGAAAATAATTTTTGTTCAAATTCACTTGAAATTTCCTAAATATTGCATTTACAAATTGATATAATTTTTAAAATATTATTTTCTTTACATTAAACCTCATTAATTAAAATATTATTGCAATTGAATTGGATTAACCAAGAAGATGAAATTTTTAAAAATTCTTGGAAAATAATTTTTGTTCAAATTCACTTGAAATTTCCTAAATATTGCATTTACAAATTGATATAATTTTTAAAATATTATTTTCTTTACATTAAACCTCATTAATTAAAATATTATTGCAATTGAATTGGATTAACCAAGAAGATGAAATTTTTAAAAATTCCTGGAAAATAATTTTTGTTCAAATTAACTTGAAATTTCCTAAATATTGCATTTACAAATTGATATAATTTTTAAAATATTATTTTCTTTACATTAAACCTCATTAATTAAAATATTATTGCAATTGAATTGGATTAACCAAGAAGATGAAATTTTTAAAAATTCTTGGAAAATAATTTTTGTTCAAATTAACTTGAAATTTCCTAAATATTGCATTTACAAATTGATATAATTTTTAAAATATTATTTTCTTTACATTAAACCTCATTAATTAAAATATTATTGCAATTGAATTGGATTAACCAAGAAGATGAAATTTTTAAAAATTCTTGGAAAATAATTTTTGTTCAAATTCACATAAAATTTCCTAAATATTGCATTTACAAATTGATATAATTTTTAAAATATTATTTCCTTTACATTAAACCTCATTAATTAAAATATTATTGCAATTGAATTGGATTAACCAAGAAGATGAAATTTTTAAAAATTCTTGGAAAATAATTTTTGTTCAAATTCACTTGAAATTTCCTAAATATTGCATTTACAAATTGATATAATTTTTAAAATATTATTTTCTTTACATTAAACCTCATTAATTAAAATATTATTGCAATTGAATTGGATTAACCTAGAAAATGAAATTTTAAAAAATTCTTGGAAAATAATTTTTGTTCAAATTAACTTGAAATTTCCTAAATATTGCATTTACAAATTGATATAATTTTTAAAATATTATTTTCTTTACATTAAACCTCATTAATTAAAATATTATTGCAATTGAATTGGATTAACCAAGAAGATGAAATTTTTAAAAATTCTTGGAAAATAATTTTTGTTCAAATTAACTTGAAATTTCCTAAATATTGCATTTACAAATTGATATAATTTTTAAAATATTATTTTCTTTACATTAAACCTCATTAATTAAAATATTATTGCAATTGAATTGGATTAACCAAGAAGATGAAATTTTTAAAAATTCTTGGAAAATAATTTTTGTTCAAATTCACTTGAAATTTCCTAAATATTGCATTTACAAATTGATATAATTTTTAAAATATTATTTTCTTTACATTAAACCTCATTAATTAAAATATTATTGCAATTGAATTGGATTAACCAAGAAGATGAAATTTTTAAAAATTCTTGGAAAATAATTTTTGTTCAAATTAACTTGAAATTTCCTAAATATTGCATTTACAAATTGATATAATTTTTAAAATATTATTTTCTTTACATTAAACCTCATTAATTAAAATATTATTGCAATTGAATTGGATTAACCAAGAAGATGAAATTTTTAAAAATTCTTGGAAAATAATTTTTGTTCAAATTAACTTGAAATTTCCTAAATATTGCATTTACAAATTGATATAATTTTTAAAATATTATTTTCTTTACATTAAACCTCATTAATTAAAATATTATTGCAATTGAATTGGATTAACCAAGAAGATGAAATTTTTAAAAATTCTTGGAAAATAATTTTTGTTCAAATTCACTTGAAATTTCCTAAATATTGCATTTACAAATTGATATAATTTTTAAAATATTATTTTCTTTACATTAAACCTCATTAATTAAAATATTATTGCAATTGAATTGGATTAACCAAGAAGATGAAATTTTTAAAAATTCTTGGAAAATAATTTTTGTTCAAATTCACATAAAATTTCCTAAATATTGTATTTACAAATTGATATAATTTTTAAAATATTATTTTCTTTACATTAAACCTCATTAATTAAAATATTATTGCAATTGAATTGGATTAACCTAGAAAATGAAATTTTAAAAAATTCTTGGAAAATAATTTTTGTTCAAATTAACTTGAAATTTCCTAAATATTGCATTTACAAATTGATATAATTTTTAAAATATTATTTTCTTTACATTAAACCTCATTAATTAAAATATTATTGCAATTGAATTGGATTAACCAAGAAGATGAAATTTTTAAAAATTCTTGGAAAATAATTTTTGTTCAAATTCACTTGAAATTTCCTAAATATTGCATTTACAAATTGATATAATTTTTAAAATATTATTTTCTTTACATTAAACCTCATTAATTAAAATATTATTGCAATTGAATTGGATTAACCAAGAAGATGAAATTTTTAAAAATTCTTGGAAAATAATTTTTGTTCAAATTCACATAAAATTTCCTAAATATTGTATTTACAAATTGATATAATTTTTAAAATATTATTTTCTTTACATTAAACCTCATTAATTAAAATATTATTGCAATTGAATTGGATTAACCTAGAAAATGAAATTTTAAAAAATTCTTGGAAAATAATTTTTGTTCAAATTAACTTGAAATTTCCTAAATATTGCATTTACAAATTGATATAATTTTTAAAATATTATTTTCTTTACATTAAACCTCATTAATTAAAATATTATTGCAATTGAATTGGATTAACCAAGAAGATGAAATTTTTAAAAATTCTTGGAAAATAATTTTTGTTCAAATTAACTTGAAATTTCCTAAATATTGCATTTACAAATTGATATAATTTTTAAAATATTATTTTCTTTACATTAAACCTCATTAATTAAAATATTATTGCAATTGAATTGGATTAACCAAGAAGATGAAATTTTTAAAAATTCTTGGAAAATAATTTTTGTTCAAATTCACTTGAAATTTCCTAAATATTGCATTTACAAATTGATATAATTTTTAAAATATTATTTTCTTTACATTAAACCTCATTAATTAAAATATTATTGCAATTGAATTGGATTAACCAAGAAGATGAAATTTTTAAAAATTCTTGGAAAATAATTTTTGTTCAAATTCACTTGAAATTTCCTAAATATTGCATTTACAAATTGATATAATTTTTAAAATATTATTTTCTTTACATTAAACCTCATTAATTAAAATATTATTGCAATTGAATTGGATTAACCAAGAAGATGAAATTTTTAAAAATTCCTGGAAAATAATTTTTGTTCAAATTAACTTGAAATTTCCTAAATATTGCATTTACAAATTGATATAATTTTTAAAATATTATTTTCTTTACATTAAACCTCATTAATTAAAATATTATTGCAATTGAATTGGATTAACCAAGAAGATGAAATTTTTAAAAATTCTTGGAAAATAATTTTTGTTCAAATTAACTTGAAATTTCCTAAATATTGCATTTACAAATTGATATAATTTTTAAAATATTATTTTCTTTACATTAAACCTCATTAATTAAAATATTATTGCAATTGAATTGGATTAACCAAGAAGATGAAATTTTTAAAAATTCTTGGAAAATAATTTTTGTTCAAATTAACTTGAAATTTCCTAAATATTGCATTTACAAATTGATATAATTTTTAAAATATTATTTTCTTTACATTAAACCTCATTAATTAAAATATTATTGCAATTGAATTGGATTAACCAAGAAGATGAAATTTTTAAAAATTCTTGGAAAATAATTTTTGTTCAAATTAACTTGAAATTTCCTAAATATTGCATTTACAAATTGATATAATTTTTAAAATATTATTTTCTTTACATTAAACCTCATTAATTAAAATATTATTGCAATTGAATTGGATTAACCTAGAAAATGAAAATTTGAAAAAAAATTTTGAAAATCTGATTAACCTAGAATTTCACAAATAATGCATTTACAAATTGATAAAACTTTTAAAATATTATTTTGTTTACATTAAACCTCATTAATTAAAATATTATTGCAATTGAATTGGATTAACCAAGAAGATGAAATTTTTAAAAATTCTTGGAAAATAATTTTTGTTCAAATTCACTTGAAATTTCCTAAATATTGCATTTACAAATTGATATAATTTTTAAAATATTATTTTCTTTACATTAAACCTCATTAATTAAAATATTATTGCAATTGAATTGGATTAACCAAGAAGATGAAATTTTTAAAAATTCTTGGAAAATAATTTTTGTTCAAATTCACTTGAAATTTCCTAAATATTGCATTTACAAATTGATATAATTTTTAAAATATTATTTTCTTTACATTAAACCTCATTAATTAAAATATTATTGCAATTGAATTGGATTAACCAAGAAGATGAAATTTTTAAAAATTCTTGGAAAATAATTTTTGTTCAAATTCACTTGAAATTTCCTAAATATTGCATTTACAAATTGATATAATTTTTAAAATATTATTTTCTTTACATTAAACCTCATTAATTAAAATATTATTGCAATTGAATTGGATTAACCAAGAAGATGAAATTTTTAAAAATTCTTGGAAAATAATTTTTGTTCAAATTCACTTGAAATTTCCTAAATATTGCATTTACAAATTGATATAATTTTTAAAATATTATTTTCTTTACATTAAACCTCATTAATTAAAATATTATTGCAATTGAATTGGATTAACCAAGAAGATGAAATTTTTAAAAATTCTTGGAAAATAATTTTTGTTCAAATTAACTTGAAATTTCCTAAATATTGCATTTACAAATTGATATAATTTTTAAAATATTATTTTCTTTACATTAAACCTCATTAATTAAAATATTATTGCAATTGAATTGGATTAACCAAGAAGATGAAATTTTTAAAAATTCTTGGAAAATAATTTTTGTTCAAATTAACTTGAAATTTCCTAAATATTGCATTTACAAATTGATATAATTTTTAAAATATTATTTTCTTTACATTAAACCTCATTAATTAAAATATTATTGCAATTGAATTGGATTAACCAAGAAGATGAAATTTTTAAAAATTCTTGGAAAATAATTTTTGTTCAAATTAACTTGAAATTTCCTAAATATTGCATTTACAAATTGATATAATTTTTAAAATATTATTTTCTTTACATTAAACCTCATTAATTAAAATATTATTGCAATTGAATTGGATTAACCAAGAAGATGAAATTTTTAAAAATTCTTGGAAAATAATTTTTGTTCAAATTAACTTGAAATTTCCTAAATATTGCATTTACAAATTGATATAATTTTTAAAATATTATTTTCTTTACATTAAACCTCATTAATTAAAATATTATTGCAATTGAATTGGATTAACCAAGAAGATGAAATTTTTAAAAATTCTTGGAAAATAATTTTTGTTCAAATTAACTTGAAATTTCCTAAATATTGCATTTACAAATTGATATAATTTTTAAAATATTATTTTCTTTACATTAAACCTCATTAATTAAAATATTATTGCAATTGAATTGGATTAACCAAGAAGATGAAATTTTTAAAAATTCTTGGAAAATAATTTTTGTTCAAATTAACTTGAAATTTCCTAAATATTGCATTTACAAATTGATATAATTTTTAAAATATTATTTTCTTTACATTAAACCTCATTAATTAAAATATTATTGCAATTGAATTGGATTAACCAAGAAGATGAAATTTTTAAAAATTCTTGGAAAATAATTTTTGTTCAAATTAATTGAAATTTCCTAAATATTGCATTTACAAATTGATATAATTTTTAAAATATTATTTTCTTTACATTAAACCTCATTAATTAAAATATTATTGCAATTGAATTGGATTAACCAAGAAGATGAAATTTTTAAAAATTCTTGGAAAATAATTTTTGTTCAAATTAACTTGAAATTTCCTAAATATTGCATTTACAAATTGATATAATTTTTAAAATATTATTTTCTTTACATTAAACCTCATTAATTAAAATATTATTGCAATTGAATTGGATTAACCAAGAAGATGAAATTTTTAAAAATTCTTGGAAAATAATTTTTGTTCAAATTAACTTGAAATTTCCTAAATATTGCATTTACAAATTGATATAATTTTTAAAATATTATTTTCTTTACATTAAACCTCATTAATTAAAATATTATTGCAATTGAATTGGATTAACCAAGAAGATGAAATTTTTAAAAATTCTTGGAAAATAATTTTTGTTCAAATTAACTTGAAATTTCCTAAATATTGCATTTACAAATTGATATAATTTTTAAAATATTATTTTCTTTACATTAAACCTCATTAATTAAAATATCATTGCAATTGAATTGGATTAACCAAGAAGATGAAATTTTTAAAAATTCTTGGAAAATAATTTTTGTTCAAATTAACTTGAAATTTCCTAAATATTGCATTTACAAATTGATATAATTTTTAAAATATTATTTTCTTTACATTAAACCTCATTAATTAAAATATTATTGCAATTGAATTGGATTAACCAAGAAGATGAAATTTTTAAAAATTCTTGGAAAATAATTTTTGTTCAAATTAACTTGAAATTTCCTAAATATTGCATTTACAAATTGATATAATTTTTAAAATATTATTTTCTTTACATTAAACCTCATTAATTAAAATATTATTGCAATTGAATTGGATTAACCAAGAAGATGAAATTTTTAAAAATTCTTGGAAAATAATTTTTGTTCAAATTAACTTGAAATTTCCTAAATATTGCATTTACAAATTGATATAATTTTTAAAATATTATTTTCTTTACATTAAACCTCATTAATTAAAATATCATTGCAATTGAATTGGATTAACCAAGAAGATGAAATTTTTAAAAATTCTTGGAAAATAATTTTTGTTCAAATTAACTTGAAATTTCCTAAATATTGCATTTACAAATTGATATAATTTTTAAAATATTATTTTCTTTACATTAAACCTCATTAATTAAAATATTATTGCAATTGAATTGGATTAACCAAGAAAATGAAATTTTTAAAAATTCTTGGAAAATAATTTTTGTTCAAATTCACTTGAAATTTCCTAAATATTGCATTTACAAATTGATATAATTTTTAAAATATTATTTTCTTTACATTAAACCTCATTAATTAAAATATTATTGCAATTGAATTGGATTAACCAAGAAGATGAAATTTTTAAAAATTCTTGGAAAATAATTTTTGTTCAAATTCACTTAAAATTTCCTAAATATTGCATTTACAAATTGATATAATTTTTAAAATATTATTTTCTTTACATTAAACCTCATTAATTAAAATATTATTGCAATTGAATTGGATTAACCTAGAAAATGAAATTTTAAAAAATTCTTGGAAAATAATTTTTGTTCAAATTCACTTGAAATTTCCTAAATAATGCATTTACAAATTGATAAAATTTTTAAAATATTATTTTCCACTCAATAGTGAGAATTGATTAAAATATTATTGCAATTAATTGGATTAACCTAGAAAATGAATATGAATGCGAGAATCCCGATGAAATTTGCATGCCTTATAATTGTTCCCTTATTAAAGAATAGCTGAAAGATGACCAACAATACAATGTGAACAATTTTCCGAGAATTATTGATTTGTTTTACATTCAAATATTTGGAAAATCATAATATTGATTCAAAAACAATTTATTTTTCAAGCGAAATTTATTGAAATAAAAATTGAAATATTTGAGGGAAAAAAAGTCGGGCAAAATAGAATCAAATTTATCGAAGGAGATTTATTTTTCATTAAATAGATAATTCAACAGATATCAATGTAGATTAAATTTGTAAAAAATTTGAAATAATTGTCATTTCTTAATTGATAAGGATAATAGACCAAATAATATTTTTGCCCCAGGCGATTTCCAATTCATTTTCAAAAATTTTCCTACTTAATCTGCCATTGATATTTAAATATTGCTTTTTTAACCCAAAAAGTGAATATTCCTCTACAATAAATGATAATAATAAATTTTGCTAAATTCGAATAAGTATAATATCATTTAATTTGAATAAAAAATGTCCAAATATTTATAATCAAAATTAGACAATTAAATCACAACTTTTAGTTTAATTATTAAAAAACAATTTCACAAAAAATTTGTATTGCTAAAATAATGAATCATCAAAACAACATTCAACGCCGTGGATTGCCAGCCGAATTGATGAACGAATTGTTCGCCTCATTGCCTGTGGAAAATGCTTTCAATCTTCTGGTCAAAATGCCAAATGGTCTTTTGGCAAGAAATGTTCAAAAAATGATCATTGGCATTAAAGAGGTGAATTTGTATGATTATAAAAAATTTAAAAATAATAACTAAATTGTAGCAAATGAAATTGAACAAATGGAATGAAAAGGATTGTGGCCAAAAATTAGCAATTTCAGCGGATGGAATCGAAGTAAAAAATTCGTGGATAGAAGGTAAAAATCTCTATTTTATTTTAATTATTATTATTAGGAAATGATTGTGGCGTTCGAGCTGTTTTGCCAATTTCAACATTAAATATGAAAGTCACAAATAAAGGAATAATCGCCTTCTATTATGAAGTTCAAATACTGCACCAATCAACTTCGTAATTTAATTTGATATATAATTAATTTTAAAAAATATTTTTAAAAAAGGTTCAATTGTAGTTTAGCCGCCATTTAGGCGACAAATGAAAAGTTTAGGCGACATTTTGCCAATAAAAATTTTTATGATAGCTTTTTATATTTCAACTCTAAAATCATTCACAGAAAAAATCTAGGCGTGAGCTTATCTTTGGCTTATATGTTCCATGCACTAAATTTGGCCTAATCTAGCCGAAACCTCATGGTCTAAGACCTAAATTTTGCCAATAGCAGTATTTAAATCCCTTACTCCCTGTCTTGAAACTTTTATTTTATAGTCAAATTTTTTCCTTAATTTAATTGAAATAAAAGTTAAATTAGGATTACAGTAGTTTAACGCTAGGTTTCGAGTTCTGAGACTGGGATTTAGGTTTCAAGAAGGGATGGACATTTTCATAAAAGAAATTTTTCTTTTGATGTATTTTGCTTAAACTTTCCATTCATTTTCATTAAATATTTTTTTGACGAATTTTCTTAAATTTGAAAGTTCACCTAAACTTCGAAAAGTTGGCTAAACTGGAATTGAGCCTCCAAGAAAGTTAATGAAAAATGCATTTTTTAAGGAATTTTGGCATTGTCATTGGATTTTGTTGCAAACAAATTCCTTTATTACATGGATGGCTTGTAAAGGAGAATAATTTAATTGGAATTTGGCAAAAAGAGGGAATTTCGATTGATGGATTCTGGAAAAATTTACGAAATTCCTATGGATATTTTGAGAAAGGCGATTTTGTCGGCATTGGCATAATCCATCAGCCGGATTCGAAAATGGAATGTTTTGCCACTTTGAACGGCGAATTGCTTGGTAAATAAATGCTTAGAATCAATAATGATTTAAAATCCATGTTAATAAAAATTATTAAAAAAATAAAATTTAGGAAAGGCTGAAATGCCGCCAAAATTTGCACACCTTCAACTTTTCCCAACTATTAATTTATACAATTCCGGTGATTTCATTCGTGCAAATTTTGGGAAAGATGAATGGAAATTTAAACAATTCGAAGATGCAATTAAACAACGAATTTGGAAATGGTTATGAAAATTTGCTTTTGGCGATGGAGGCTGTCTCAAAAGTGTGGATGAAATAAACCGATTTTTATATCGAGTTTTTAATTGAATTTATCAAATTTAATCTTTGTTACTTATATAATATTTTTTATCTCATTTTATAAATTTGCATAATTTTTTGGATATAAATAAATACTCAATTATCCTTTCACCTTTTGTCCAGTTTTCAATCTAAATAAATATTTACATTTGTTCTATTTTTTCAAAATAAATTCATTTTATAATTCAATTTTATTTCTCATGAAGTGATTTTTCTTCTATTTATCTTTTAAAATACATAAATATTTCTTTAATTTTACACATTATTAATTTGATAAAGACTGAAGAGTTAAATATTTTAAGTAATTATTTGATTAATTTAATTGAAAAAAAGGAGGAATGTTTGTTAATGTAAAATTCCCATTGACCAAAAAATAATAAAATTTTTAATATCATTTAAAAATTAGATTTGATTTATTGTCTCGATTTAAGTTTCCATAAAAAATAAATATGGTAAATATTTGTTCAAAAAATTTATTTTAACTAAATTTTATGTAAAATACGAAGCCGAATTATTTTTGACCAAATTCAATATTTCTTCTTTCTGTCATTTTCCTATCTCATCATACGAGAACTTTGTCGAATTGTTTGAATTGTCATTTGTCACTTTTCAATACCAAAATTGGTCCAGACAGTTGACGAATTTTCCAAAGAGAAACAAATTTTTTGTAAACATATACCATTGAAAATAATTCATGAATAAGGCGAAATTATTTAACATTTAAATGAAAATTTCATTGATGGTAAAATTGGACGCGCACAATGCGAAGAACATTTTATTTTTTTAATCAATATCCAGTAATTAATTAATTCTATTATCTTAGAGTAATAATGGTCATAAAATACAAATGATTCAATTTATTGTTTTGCTGGAGCCTTTCTTAAAAAAAAACAAATTAATAATTCACAAAAGGTGAATATGTATTTAAAAAAATTTAAGTATGGAAAATATGATGTCGAAAATTATTCTTTGATGAAGTTTCTTATTTCTCTGGCTATCATTTTCCCATCTCATGCGAGAACTTTGTCGAATTGTTTGAAGCACCATTTTTCTTTGCCGAAGTTCGTTCGGATTGATTGACCGCCAAATAGCAAACTGACTGTTGGAAAAAGTTGTAGTGAGGCAAATTTTTCTGGCAATTCTCTCTTCTCTGAAATTTTACTAAAATTTTAAATTTCTTAATTTTATTTTACCCAGTAATTCTCCATTGCATGTGGCAAAACATTGCATTGAAGAATTTGCCGGCGAATGGATTATGCCAATGCCAACCACATTTCTTTCAACGAAACTTTCATTTCCATTTCCATATAAGTTGGATCCATCCACCCATAATTCTTTTCTGCCAAAAATACCAATTGAATTCTCATATCCAAGCAATTTCTTTTTCAATTGAAATTGTTGAGTAGAAAATCCAATTCTAATAGCATTCCTGAATAAATTTAGCTAGATTATTGGTCAATAAAATAATTAATTATTCATAAATAAATTTGATTGATTAATCTTTTTAATTAATTGATCCAAAAATCATTATTTTTTATTTAAAATATTTGATTTCGATTTATTCATATTTTGGCGTCTTTGTAGTGGAATGGAATGCCAATTTTGCCAAAAATGCAAAGGAGCGCTTAAATTTATTCTCAAAATTTTTTTATATTAATTAATAATATATTAAAAAGTTGCCTTCAGTCTCCTCTTAATAGGACATGAAAATATAAAATTAAATATGAAAAAATTGTTATAAATTTTCCATTACCATTACCTACCACAAATAATTTCTAGAAATCAATTTTATTAAAAAATTTAAATAAAATTTTATTTTTGTTATTTAAATAAAATTTCTATTATCATACATTTTTTAATTTTTAATTATCTTATACCAGTTTAGTGCGAGAATTTGCATTTCATAATAGAAGGCTATTTTCGATTTACTGATGGCCAAATTAATTGCTGGAATTGGTGAAACGGAACGAATGGAATTCCATCCTTAAAAATAATCATTAAAATTTTAAAAATTTTTTATTTACGATTTTAACCGACTGAATGTACCACCACCATAAGTGCATCTTCAGAAACGGACAATTTCGGTCCACAATCCTGTTCATTCCATTTATTGGATTTCATTTCCTAAATATAAATATATTAAAAATTCCACAGATATTTGACCATTTTAATATTGTTGAGCATTTTCTGAAGATTCCTAGCCAAAAAACAATTTGGCATTTTGGCGAGAAGGCCAAAAGCATTTTGTAACGGCAATGAGCCGAACAATTCATTAAGCAATTCAGCTGGCAATCTTCGATATTTTTTCGATGAATTTGACAGCTTAATATCGTTCAAACTTTGTTCTTTTTCAGTCATCTCTAGCAAATTGTCGTTTTTCAAATGTTTATTTTGTAAATGAATTAAATTAATGCTTTTCTTTTTCTAATTAATTTTAAATGTTTTACTTTAAAAATTTATGTATTTTTTATTTGGAAAATGATGGAAAATAGGATGAACAACTTTTTTAAAGTTAGATAACTCTGGAAAAGAAAATCGCAATTTATAATTTTTTTTATAACCGCGGACAAATTGGTATTTTAAAATATTTTTGATGGAAAATATTCCAATAGATTTAGCAAAATGGAATCATTTAAGAAATGAAGATGACCTACTTTTATTTAAAAATTAAATAGGGAACATCAAAATCAAGTGCCAATGCTGAATAAAATTTGGAAAATTATTGAGATGATTGGAAATTGCCAGGGGCATACTTTTGAATTTGTCCATATTAATTTAAATTAAATATAATAATGGGGATTTTAATTCTTTTTCTTTTTTTTTGTGATTTTTCTTCGATGAAAATGCCGATTAATTTTTCATTTCTATATTGTTTCTTTATTACCCATTCATTCAAATATTTCCCATACCATTTCAATTTCAATATTCCCCCTCCCCCTCTCCTCTACCCAAAATTGCTGGATTGGATTCGTCAGAGTAAAAGACAATATGTCTATGGATTTTTGCTGGAGAAATAAATTTTGAATTTTTTAAGCCGAATAATTTCTCAATATTAGGCTAATTGACCAAAAATAATAACAATTTAATATTTATTTTCAATTAAAAATAAGATTTGATTTATTGTCTTGATATAAATTTATTAAGAAATAAATGAATAAATTGTGGTGAAGATTTGATAAAAATACATAGAATTAACTTTATGCAAAATACAATGCATAATTATTCTTCGATCAGATTCAGATTCATTAATTCTTTGTATTTTCCCTTGTATGCAAGAGCTTTGTCGAATTGTTTGAATTGCCACTTTTCTTTTCCAAAATTGGCCCGGATTGATTGGCCACTATATCGCAAACTGACAGTCGGAAAAAGTTCTAATGTTGCAAATTTTGAAGGCAATTCTCCTTTCACTGAAATTCGGAAAAATTGTAATCAAAATATTAATTCCTTTTTATTACCCAACAATTGTCCATTGCATGTGGAAAAACATTGCATTGATCCATTTTCTGCTGAACGGATTATACCAATGCCGACCACACTTCCTTTAACGAAACATCCATCTTCATCTCCATATATGTGGAATCCATCAATCTCCATTTGTTTTTTGTATATTCCGATAGAATTATCGTTTCCAAGTGACATGTCGTCCAATGGGAATTGTTGGGTAGAAAATCCAATCCTAATGCCATATCTGAATATTGAGTTTGATTATTCCAATTTTTATGTCCGCAAATTTTGCTATTTCAATTTTCAGATAAAATTAATTAAAAAAAATTTAATTAATATAATACCAATTTATTGAGAGAATTTCCACTTCAAAATAGCACATAATTATCGATTTATTGATGCCCAAATGAATTGTTGGAATTGACGAAACAGAACGAATAGAATTACAATCTTAAAATAATAATTAATAAAATTTAAAAATGTAATTTTTTAACCATTTGGTCCGGAATGTTCAATGACAAGTCCATCTTCGGAAATGGACAATTTTGGCCCACAGTCATGTTCATTCCATTTGTTTGCTTTAATTTCCTAGAAAATCCATTATTATTTTATTATGCAAATTTTCTACCATTTTTATATTTTTGAGTATTTTTTGAACATTCCTAGCCAAAAGACCATTTGGCATTTTAGCCAGCAGCCCAATAGCATTGTTTAGCGCCAATGAAGAGAACAATTTATTAAGCAATTCAGCCGGCAATTGTCGACGTTGAATCGACAAATTTGACTGCTGAAAAATTTTGTTTATTCACTAAATGCATCCAAAATTCGGTAATCCATGAATTATGATCCCAAAAATTTTTTAAAATTTTCAAAATTATTTTCTAGAGATTTCGACTTTCGAGGGTGCAGACAGGAATTTGACATTTTTTTTGTCATATTATGCTATCTTGGTAAGAAAATTTTCAAAATATTTTTAATATAGGCATATTATAATTCAATCGATGTAGCCCAATGAGCTGAATCGAATGGCCCTCGAAAAAATCTAGTAAAAATTTTTGAAAATTTTAAAAATATATTTTTTATGGAACCACAGAATTGGCTAAAAAATTCATTTCAACGACCCACCTTTTTCTTTGAATTTGGTTCGTCTTCTTCAAAAATTTTCCTTTTTCTTCCATTTTCATTCTTCCCGCCTCCATTTTGTTTTTCACCAGCTTCAATTTTTGCATTAATTTTCGCGGTCAATTCGGCTATTCCTTTCTTCATTTCTTCCTTCAATTCGATCATTCCTTTTTCCATTTTCTCATTTAATTCGGCCATTCCATTTTCCAAAATCTCGTTCAATGTGAGCTCTTTGTCGGCCATTTTACCAAAATACCTTTTTTCCAATTTATTTTTTTTATTCAATTAAATAAAATAGCAATTTTTTAAATCTAAATTAATTAATATTAAATGATATTCATATTTTTTCATCATTGAAGGCAAAAATGGAAGGATTTTATAATTTATTTGGAAAATGATTGAAAAATAGGATGACCAATCTTTTGGAAATAATGATAGGTAGATTGCAAAGAAAATTCGCTATTTATTTAGGCGCCGACAAAATGTGAACGTTTTTGCTAGGTAGAATCATTTTAGCGAATTGAAATTCTATTTTTTCCCATAAAAAAATATAAGTCAAATACAAATGCGGATTAAAGTTGAAAAATTATTAAATAAATTGGAAAATTGCTTGGGGCAATATTTGAATTTTATTTTTTCATAATTAATAAAATAAAAAATGGATTTTGATATGGTATTATTAATTCTTTTTTATTTTTGTAATTTTCCAGTGCCAAAGTGGGTCAATTTTTTTATTTCTTCTAATTTTTAAATAATAATTTCCTCAAATATTTAATACCCTTTTAATATCCCTCTTCTCTCGCCCCATTGTTGGATTGATTCCTCATCAGAGTAAAAGGCAATATTGCCTATGGAATTCTTGATTCGGGAAAAATTTTTTCAATTTTTCAAGCAGAATAATTTATCACAATTAGGCTATCTGTATGAAAAATATTAAAATTTAAATATTTATTTTTAATTAAAAGTAATTTTTATTAATATCTTCCCTTCTTCTCATTTTTACTCTCACATTTGAGCTCTGGCCACTGCCGGCTGGCAGCAATCGATTAGCATCCAATCCAAACCACTATAACAACAGTCATCGCCCCACTAGGCCCATTCTCTTTTCATTTATTTCTCAATTCCACTTTCATCTTATTCCATTTGAGATGTTTATGGGGAATATTTATAAAAAAATCAATTCACTTTTATATTGCATAATAAAAATTATCCAGGATATTTTTTTCAAAAGAATTTGTTAATTTTTTAAACACATATTTAGGAAATTTTCTAAGAATGTGGGCCTTAAATTATATTCTTCTTATTTTCCTCCATATTATCTTCGTATATTCTGCCAATGGCGAAAACAACGATGAATCATCATTGCCTGCAGCAAATTTGAGTTTTAGCTTTTTGCGCTTCCCATCGGGCAAATCATATATTCATTGGATCATAAATCGCCCAACGCGTTTTCGAAATCTGCTTCAATTCAAGTTTATTTTATACAAATTACAAAAAAATTGCATAAAATACAATATAATTTTGATTTGTTGATACCTGGCACTAAATTTTTTGCAACTGTGAATTAATATCGCTAAACCATTTTTGGTACAAGATATTTTTATAGCCATAAAGCTGATCAACATCGGACTGTATTTATGTACTTTGCATCCATTTCATTTGTTGAGATGGGAAAACGTGAAGGTCCTCCTTAGGGTCCTCAGATAAGGGTTAAAATCATTAGAGGGTTACTGTAGATGATATCCATCCCTTAATAATCCTTAATGACCCTGACCCTAATCCTGATGAACCAAACAAGAGACCTTCACTTTTCCCTACTTTACTCAAAAAGGGGACGCGAAAGTATATATATATATATGTTGTATATGTAATAGAAAATATTGGAAATTAGCTAATTCCATAATTAGCTAGGCAATTTGGTAAGCTAATTTTGGAAATCTCGGCTTCTAGACACGTAGAGACTCGTGACGTGAGTGAGCTTATTCGATTCAGCAGAGTCTATTTACTATGTGAAATTTCAACTAGGGTTATTAGGGTTAGGATAGGGTCGACATGGGTTCTAGGGTTAGGTTAGGGCTGGGGCTAGGGGTCAGGGACGTCTGATATTGAAATTTCATATAATAAATCTATCATGCCGATTCGAATGAGTCTACTCTCGATTCTGTACGATGCCTAGAAGCAGAGATTTACAAGATTAGCTGGCCACAAATGCCTAGCTAATTCCGGAATTCGCTAATTTCCAATATTCGCTGTAACATATATAAGTATCAATTAAATTTCTTATTTTTCACAATTTCTACTTATCCGAGCTATAATGATACCATAATATTAGCTAACATTTCATTATACTAATTTATATTATATATGTATTTTTAGTAAATACTACATTTCTTATATTCGAAACAATTTAAAAATTGATCATTTTTCTGATCATGTTTAACAAAAATATTTAAAAATTATAACTTTTATTTCCAATTAAGCATCACATTGATTTATGATGGTCAATCGGATACACATTTGCTCAGCCCAAATGATTGTCCTTTAGGAGAAGGAATCAGCAAATTTATTGTTGACGGTTTCTGTATGGAATTGGAGAAAGGATTTCCACCGAATAATGTTGAGGTTATTGGAAAATGATTAATTGGAAAATAAACTTGGATTTAGATTTCCTTTATCTTCTTTAACAATGGAACAATAACAACGTCTTTGCTCGGTGGAACCAAATTTGAAAAAGTTGCATATGAAGAAAATGGTAAAAAAAATAATTAATTAAATTAATATTCTCCAATTTAAATTGCTTTTAAATTAAAATGTTCTATTAATTTAAAATTATATTTTAAAAATTTGTCGTCTTTTAAATTATTTCCTCAAAACAATACGAAATTCAGTACTTTTGTTTTTCTTTTGGCTAATATAATAGTTCAACAAAAAGTATGCAACCAGTTCAGGAAGGCGATATACCATTTGGATTTTGGATACTCTAAAATTTTCAGTAAAAGTAGTATCTTTACTTTTTTGTGTAAATTTAAAACAATTTGTAAGATAAAGAAATTTTCCTCAAAAAATTTGATTTAATTACTTTTAAAGCTGAATTTTATATTTAGAATACAAAAAGAGGAAGGACACTTTGGACTTTAAAATGGTATATCGTATATTCTCTTTCTGGATAATTTCACTTCTTATTGAGCTAAACACAAAAGAAATGGCCTAAGTAAGCAATGAAATGGCAACACTAAAATTCAATTATCTATTCTATACTTTGAAAAAATTTTAGTTCAGCCAACAAAACCGCATCATCCCGGTGGGCATGGAAGCGGCAACAAAACAATCGATGAAATGTTTCACGCCATTCAAAGTGAAGTAAGCAAGGAAAAATAAAATATAATATAATAATTAAATTAAATAAATAAAAAGATTGGCCAATTGCGTCAGCACATCGATGTATTAGGCAATAATGAGAAAGCAGAAGAGAAAATCACACGGGTGTTCAATGGATTCATTAGTGCCTGTGAAGTCTTTTTGGTCAGTTTAATTTAAATAAAATTTTTAAAAATTTTAAATTATTTTTGGAATTTATTTTCAAAAATATTTCTAATTAAATTAAAAAAAAATTATAAAGCAAAATTAAAAGATTTGGGCTGTCCTATCCTAATGTAAAAATTTCAAAAAATTTTTCTGTAATTTTGGATAAATTCAAATTTTCAAAAATTTAAATTAAATATTTTAAATTCAAATTTTCAGATTTAAGTTGGTCTTATTTTTTAATTATAATTTTTGAAAATATTTTCAAATATAAATTAATTTGAAATGAAAAATTTACAGATTTGGGCTGGTCCTTTACTTGCAGCAATTGGAGCTGTTATCGCCGCAAAATTGGGTTTGAAACAAGGAAATGAAGCAAATGAAGATAATCGCCGTGAACAACAAAATAATCAACCGCAGGACAACAATATTATTGTTGGCATTGATGATGATGATCAGCAACAACAACAATTTGGACAGGCTGAAGGAGATCGCAATTTTTTGCTCCAATAAATTGATTGATGAGGACAAGAATTCATCATGACTGATTGTTTTCCATCTACTAATATATGGAACATTTATTTTTCAATTTTTTTAATTTTAGCACCGGTTTTCATTTATTTTCCTATCAAACCTTTTTTATTTTTATAAAATAGAAATTATCATTATTTCCAATTTATTAATCAATCATCGACATTTCACATAAAAGTCTCCATTCTCTCTTCAGTCCATTGGTGGCAATTAAATTTGGAAAAATAAATTATTTTTTTTTTTCAACTTTTTATGCTATTTTAAAATAAATTAAAATTGCTATATAAATCATTTATTTATTTTATGAAATCAGTGTTATTTCCGGGAAATAATTTTTTTTTCTCGAAACTGTATAAATACAATTAATTTATTTCTTTTTTTTCTACTGCAACTGCAACATAAAGAGCAAATAGCGTAAATAATAAATACTTTTTTTGATTTCTATTAGGGAATCATTCCCTTCAAAAATTGGTAAAATTGAGGATTTAATTCCTTAATTTTTGAAAATGTTTGAAAAAATGAAAAATTGAAGTTTATGGTATTGGTTCGGATATGGTCGAATGATAGCTCATTCGAGAGAGGAATTAAAATTGAATATGAGAACACAATTATTTATTTGCAGGTTATATATGTGTTTACAATAATGGTGCTTTTAGTATTAAGTTTTCCCGTATCGCAATTCGCAATTGATGAATGATGATCTTGAATTTTACATTTTACTCTCCTCTTGTTCCTTCCAATTTTTAAAAAGTCCTCATTTTTGTGAGAAAATGTCAACACTTCATTGGTTAATTCATTCCCCAAAATAAATACTTCGACATTTGGTATTTGTTGAAAACCTGCCTAAAAATAAGAAAAATTAGGAGGGGAGTTTACCTATTAAATAATTTTTAAGAAGTCAAAAAATAATCGTTTGTTTGTTTAAATAAATTGGCCATAATAAAATCGGTACTCATCAGGATTGGTTTTAAAGGTCAGGTTAAGATTATAGTTTAAGTTATCGGAGTAATGGTATCTAAAGACATTTGATTTGCTCTTTAAATTTTCTCAAATTAAAATTTAATTTATAAAATTTTGATATGATCCGCAAATCATGATTTGAAAATTTCATTCCGCAATTTTTTGATAAAATTTGAAAACGATAATTATTGTTATGTAAAACCGAAATATTTATTGCAAAAATATGAAAAAGAACGAAAAACAAATAAAAGAAACATTTGTTTTTATTGAATTATAATGAATAATTTTATCATAAAAATTTTTATGGGTAAATGAATAAATTATTAAAGTAAATAAAAAGTAAAATAACGTCTTTTCCACAAAATTATCAAATAATGAATATATTATCTATGGATAATAAAACAAATGTTAAATAAAATGTCGACTGTCGATGTCGAGAGATTGTGATGATTCTTTTATCTTTTTTGCACTTTCTTCATTGAAGTAATTTGTTGAATTCTTTGAATTGCCATTCCTCCTTTCCGAAGTTAGTACGAATTGAATTGCCTTGATGCACCAAATGGACAACCGGAAAAATTTGGAGTCTGAGGAATTTTTCTGGCAATTCAGCCTTCCCTAAATCAAAATTTTTTCGGAAAATATTATTTTAATTTTTGAGCTTTTTTTAAATTACAGTATATTTTATATGATAATAATATTTTATTTATATTACCCAGTAATTGGGCATTCCAGGTGGCAAAGCATTCCATTGAAGAATTTGTTTGGGAATGTTTGACCAAGCCAATTCCAATGACATCTCCATTCATGAACCATCCTTCGGTATTTTCAAATTTTATCTCAGCTAGATCACCAATAAACATCCCTTGTTTGCATCCAATCATAATTATATTATTCGATTCTCCATCATTAACCCAATTACTACTGTCTTCTAATGGAAATTGATCAGTACAAAATCCAGTGAGAATGCCGCCACGGCTAAATAAAAAAATTATTAATTAACTAATGATTTCGAATAATAAAATAAAAATGTAAAATATTTTTGCATTTTTAATTATATATTATAAAATACATAAATTTTTATTTATCATTTTCAGATAAAATTATAAAATCAAATTAAATAACCTAATTTTGTTGAGTATTTGCATTTCAAAATATAATACAATTGATGGTTTGTTAGTATCCAAATTGAATGATGGAATAGGCATACTTGCTCGAACGGAATTAAATCCTAAAAAATTATTTTAATATTCCACTAATTTTCATAAACTATTTTTTACCATCTGGGCCAGAATGCCTAGCGATTAATCCATCTTCAGATATTATCAATTTTGACCCACAATCTGCTGCATTAAATTTGTTGCATTTCATTGCCTGAAATATTCATTAATTTACATAATTTGAAATAAATATTTCACCATTTTTATGATGTTGTTAATTTTTTAGAACATTCCTTGCTAAAATGCCATTTGGCATTTTTTCAAGCAATTCATAAGCATTTTCAAATGGCAATGAGCTGAACAATTCAGTAATTAATTCGGCTGGCATTTTTCGACGATGAATTGATACATTATGCTATAATAAAATGAAATAAAATAAATAAAATTAAATATTTATTAAAATTAAAACCGCTTTCAAATCAGCCTCCATTTTTGCCATCTTCATTTTTAATCCACGTTTTTTAAATTTGTCATTTTCTTCATCCTTTTCAGACATTTCCTTCATAATTTCATCCATCATTTTTTGCTTTTCTTCTTTCATTTTGCGCTTTTTCGATGAAATTTCTTCTTCGATTTTGCGCTTTTTCGATGAAATTTCTTCCTCATTTTTGCATATTTCATTCCATTTTTTTACGAATCTTTCTTGTTGATTCATTTTTAATTTTATAATTTTTATAATCTAAACAAAATTAATAAAATATGTTTTAGGCTCTAGGACATTTCGACAGTGGACATTTCGACAGTGGACTTTTCGACAGTGGACATTTCGACAGTGGCGGATTTTTCGACAGTGGACACTTCGACAGTGGACATTTCGACAGTAGGCGGACATTTCGACAGTGGCGGATTTTTCGACAGTGGACACTTCGACAGTGGACATTTCGACAGTAGGCGGACATTTCGACAGTGGCGGATTTTTCGACAGTGGACACTTCGACAGTGGACATTTCGACAGTAGGCGGACATTTCGACAGTGGCGGATTTTTCGACAGTGGACACTTCGACAGTGGACATTTCGACAGTAAGCTAGCACTTTTCGACAGTGGCCAAAAAAGTCTATAAACCGGGTTTATTTTGGCACAATTAAATATCAATCGACGAGCCTCGATCAGCTGAACACTAATATATTATTTATTTTTAGTTAAATCTTCAAATAAAAAGTTACACCCATTTAAGTTAGAGTAGGTATTTATGTAATGTATAAGAATAAAAATGACCATAACTCAATTATTTTTGAGTTTTATTAAAAACCAATGGCAGATTCATGTTTAACACATCGAGATGCATCGATTAAGCTATAATTTAATTAAATGAAAATTTTGCACATTTGACCCATAGGGGGGACCCTTCACTTTTTAGTTCATTAATTTGATCATGTTATTTATTTTTTATTTAAAGCTTTCACTAAAATATAATTTGATTTTGATATTCATTTTGATGAAGCGAAACGAATAAAGCATAAAATTTTAAAAAATAAGCCCTTTTTTGGATAAAAATTGGATAAGTTCCTTATAAGATAAAGATATCTCTAACTTTTTTATTTAAAGATTTAACTAAAAATAAATAATATATTAGTGTTCAGCTGATCGAGGCGCGTCGATTGATATATAATTTGTGCCAAAATAAACCCGGTTTATAGACTTTTTTGGCCATTGTCGAAAAGTGCTAGCTTACTGTCGAAATGTCCGCCTACTGTCGAAATGTCCACTGTCGAAGTGTCCACTGTCGAAAAATCCGCCACTGTCGAAATGTCCGCCTACTGTCGAAATGTCCACTGTCGAAAAGTCCACTGTCGAAATGTCCACTGTCGAAATGTCCCGCTCCCGTAATTTAATAATGAAAGATACTGAATTTATTTTGAATTAAAATAATGAAAATTACCAATTTCCATAAAAATAGATTCAGTTTTATAGGTGATGTGGCTAATAATGGGAAATAAGGCATAAAATAAGAATGGAAAATATTCATTCAACTAAAGAGGATTGCATGGCCTGGAGAAAGACCAAAGAATAGAATCATTTATTTGGAATATTCCTTACAAACAATGCCCATTGTCCAATGAGGATTAAAAAATATATGGTATTTTAAAATGGATGGGAAAATTGCCTCGAGGCAATTTTGAATATTCCCAATTCCAAGTTTGAAAAGAGGGTTGGAAAATTTTAGGAAATTTTTCTCTTTTGGGAACAAAAAAATAAATGATTCTATATTCAAAATGATTTAATTATTTTTTTATTTTATTTTAATAATTTCTATAAATAGTAGTTTAAAATCTGTTAAAATACAATTTTTGGCGAATTTGCAAATTATCATTAAAGAATGAAACTTTTTGATGGTATTTTAACCAATAAAAAATAATCAAAAATGTCAACTGCTGCAATTAATTTCATTTCTTTTTAGCTCACTGAAGTCTAAAGAGCAAATAACGTAAATGTTCTTTAATTCCCTATGATGAATTATTCCCATGAAAAATTGTAAAAATTAGATGGTCTAACACCGTAATTTGTATAAATGTTTGAACAAATTATAGAAGATTTTATAGAATTTAAAAAAATGTTTTCCTTGTCAAAGGAATTCCCCGATGAATTACCCAAGACCTATAAAATGTTGAAAAGAAGGAATAAAGTTTATTCAATGTTGAAAATGTTTGGAAATTGATGAGGAATAAAAGGGGAGGGAAATGGAGATGGAACAATTGGAAGAATGAAAATGGGTGGTATCATCCCCGGGGGGACAAGGCGGCTTTATATAGTGCCGCTGCGCGGGAATGGAATGTGGGGGTGGGCACGTGGACATAAAATTGAAAGGGAAAGAAGGAAGGGAAAATTAGGGGTCAATCTGGGGATCAAAAGAACGAAGGGAGAGTCCAAAATCACAAAGGGAATTGTCCACGTGAATTCGAGACATCCATTAACATATCCGCCGTATTTGCCTCAATGGATGATGAAAGGCCGCTAATGGATTTTGTGGAGAAAGATGGTGAAAAGAATGACTCATCATATTGATTTTAATATTTTCTTTATTTAATTCCATATTTATTTATTTATTTAATTATTTATATTATTCGCGTTTTTATGCGACACTGCGCGCCCGGCGAGTGAATATATAGTTTCGTCTTATTCGTCTGTTTTGCCTTTGCTGATTCTGCGTATTGACTCCTGAAGGCAAGATATTCAATTCATATGTGGGATGATCATCTACACCGATATTAGGGAGTATATTATTAAGATATTGATCAATATTTGTGTATCTTAGTATTCTAGTCATGATCATGGGAATCATTTCAATCATGACAATTAAATATGTACTGTAGAGACAGCTTATACAAATCCAAATTTCTTTCCAATTATAGTTTAAATCGAATCCTGTCCATGCTGGGAATAAATGATTAAGTTTTTCCTTAGATTCGTGCATATATTCATTCCATCTTCCGATTTTCAATTCTGATTCTAGTTTCTTTTCTTCAAATCTTTGGTCTAATCTTTAGGCTTGAAACATTTCCATTGTTTTCTGTCTGAGATCGGTGTAATTTGTTATAATATAATTGTAAAATACTGTGGGCTCCAATTCCAACTTATTATTACTGTCTTTTATGCCCAGTTTTAATTGATGAATTCTTTTTTCTTCAATCTCAACATATTTTCCAGTCAATTGATTCACTCTTATTAATTTTTCTCCCATAACTAATGATGTTAATTTATTATTCTTACAATCTACTTCTTCATATTTTACTGTCAGAATTAATGTCTTAGGATCTAGAGTTGCTTCTATCTTTTTGTCTAAAATTGTGGCATTTACTTTTAATTTATTGTAGCATTTTTCAGAGGCAACGAACGAGATATTCTCAATAGGAATAGGCAAACAATGAGTTGTCTCCAAAATATTTTTAGAGACCCATTTTCCTATTAAAAATGAGTTGTTTAATGTGATTCGTGCTAAAGTAGTTGGATCCATCCCTCCGAATGTTTTTCCAATTATTTCATTTCCTCCTTTGGGACAAATTAATGCTGCTATGTGGTTGAATGCTCGTCTTGTGGTATTGGTGGACAAAACTTGATTTGCTGTTAATTCTGCAGCTAATTGGCTTCCTTTAACCATCCCATCTTGTGGTTCTGTAATTGTTCGTTTGAGTCTTCTTTTAATTTTTATCTTAATCATTTCATATTGTATTTTTGGAACAGCATAATCTTGACTAGTGATAATAAATTTATTATCACAATCATTAATTTCTTGGATATTTGAAGTAAAAGATAGAGCGAAGATATTGTTTTCAGCAAGCCATATGTCACCCATAAATGTCCCAGTCCACTTCGCTATCTTTCTTAATTTACATAATCTTTCATCTTTATTATCTACTTCCCAAATCAATATGGATTCATCCTTTAGAGTACATGTCCCTAATTGATAATTGCAATGACTAATTTCACTTAAAGGTGAAGATAGAATTTTGCTGCCTGGTTTTACATATATTAATGATTTCGTATAAAAGCAGTTGGTTATTGATGCATTTTTATATCCAATTTGCCAATAAGTGAAATCTACTTCTGGTTGATTTTGGGTTCTCTTATTATTATATTCTCCCATCAGAATTCCTTCAGAACATCTATTTAATTTCCACATTCTATTACACTCTTCTTGAGTGACTGATTTATTTTTATACCCGTAATGGGAGTGCGGAATATTTAATAAATCAGTTTTATAATGAACAATTTCTTCAATTATTGAGCAATGAGCTGCTTCTAAGCTAATTAAGTCCAAATTTGGTTCATATACATCAAATGTGTGGACAGTTGGTAATGGAGGATCGATTGTAAAATTAGCACAGGGTAGCATATCGTCTTCTATTCTCCAATATTGGCTGGATTCAGTAGATGGACAAAGCATTGGATTCTGTCCAAATACATTGGATATGATAAAATAAAGGCTCATTAGACAAATTATAAAAGGATTAAATTTCTTTAATTTTTTCAAATGAGTTTTACCACACGTTAAACAATTTTTTCTCGGATTATTAACATATTTTAATTTTTTCGAATTCAACTGATTATTACGTGCTATTTGCACGTTCTTCCCCCTCAACTTAGTTTTTCTTGTAGCAATATTTGCTTCTTCACTTATTTGTATATCTGCTTCTTCGTATGCTTGGATATCTGCCTCTCTCGGAACTTCTAGTGAATAAAGGAGAGAGGGAGGTCTGTGAACGATATTGCCATTTGGCAATTTTACAGCTATTCTTCTCGGTGAAATAATTTCAACAATTTTGCCAATTTTCCATGTCCCTTTCACCATATCATCTTCTTGAATCATTACAATTTCATTAATTTTTGGTAAAGCTTTAATTAAATTTTTGTTATTTTGTCTATGAAATTGAGTACGTTCTCTTAAAATATTTAGATATTCGACTGCCCAAATGTCCCAAAATTTATTAATAGTAGTCGATTTTTTATTCCAGATTTCTAAAAGTTTCTCTGCACTTTCTGCATTTTTGGGCAAATATGTGTCATCATCTTCTGGATTATTGTGGTTGGGTAATCCGGGCATTGCTCCGGGATAGATAAAATCGATCGGTCTTAAAACGAATGAGTCCAAATCATCTGTAACTGGGATAATTGGTCGGCAATTGAGTACGGCTTCAACTTCACAAATAAACACTCTAAAGTCATCTTCCTGCAAAATTTTTCTCCCTAATGCTTTTCTGCAACAATTTTTTATTAGACCATTAATCCTCTCAAAAATTCCCCCTTGCCACGGTGCAAGTGGCGTATTAAATTTCCAGTTTATGCCCTCATTAGCCATATATGTTGTAATACCTTCATCGTTCGGTAGATTTTTCCATAATAAGTCTAAGACTTTCTTTCCCAAACGGAATTGGGCTCCATTATCTGATATAATAATTTTCGGCTTTGTCCGTCTTGCAACGAACATTCTGAAAGCATTTAGAAATGAAGTGGTGGTCATGTCCGTTACAATTTAAAGATGAACACATCTACTGACAAGACATGTCAATAATAATATCCATCCCTTAATGAGTTCTCCATTTCTTTTCATGTTAATTGGTCCCATAAAATCAAGTCCAGTATATTCGAATACTATAGCTTTTTCCAACCTATAATTCGGATATGGTGGCATTTTTTCAAGCTGATATTTTCTAAATTCTCTACAATTCCCTTTGCATTCTTTGAGTGTCTTTTTTATTGTGCTTCTAGCTCTTTCCAGATAAAATCTATTTTTGAGTGATGAATGCACTAATGAGGCCGATCCATGCAATAATAAGTTATGTATTTTTAATATTAAAAGTTTAGTGAATGGATCATTATATGGCAGATATATTGGATTTGTAAAGTCAAAAGCATATGTATTGTTTTGTAATCTACTCCTACATCTTAATATCCCGAATTCATCTCCATATATTTGTAATTCTTTTTTCTTTTGTTCTGTCAACGGATGGCGATTTTGAGCTTCTTTGATCAGTATTTTTTCAGCTATTTCTATATCTGATGCTGTGAATGGTTTTTCAATTTTGAATTCATCATTCCTTTTTACTAAAATATTTGTTTCTCCAGCAGTAATTTTATTTAATCTTTCTATTTCTGAAGGCAGTTTAGAGCATTTTCTCCAAACAACCATTTTACAAAATCTGAGTACAAACATTAATGTATAGAGCAATCTCCAAAATGAGCTAAAACGAGAGGGATCAATAGTGGAATTTTCCAGTTTTAATTCTGTGGCAAAAGAATCCTCTTCTCTGTCTTGAGAGATATGGATATCTTCTTCCTCATCCTTTTCCTCTTTCGGCTCAATTTGAATGATGGCAGGCCAATATGAATAATCTTGCTTAAGCCATTTAGGCCCAAACCACCAGAGACTACTTGTTTTAAGGTCCATGGTTTCACAACCTCTACAAGAAATATCTGCTGGGTTTTCTTTAGTAGGTACATATCGAAATATAATGTTTTTGTCTGATTGTATTTCCATCAGTCGATTTTTTACAAATCTATTATTTTCAAATTTTTTGTCATCACATGAAATACCAATCCAGTATAATGCTATCTGACTATCCGACCATATAGTAATATTTTCCATTTCCAATTTGAGTTCTTGCTGTACGAATTTGACAGCTCTAAATCCGATGAGCGCTGCTAGCAATTCCAGTCGTGGTATAGTCATATTTTTGTCGATTGGCTTTATTCTGTTTTTTGAGAAAATTAAATGAGATTTAGGGAAATCGCTATCAATTTGTGATCGAAGGTAAATTACAGCAGCATAGCAATTCATTGATGCATCTACGAAACAATGTAGATCCCTTTTACCTCCATAATCAATATTCCTATTAAAAGAAAAAGTGATATTGCCCCAATCCTTAGCGATTTTATCCCAAATTTGAATTTCATCTTCATTTAGCTTATCATTCCATTCAATCTTTCTATTACAAACTCTTTGATATAACAATTTGGCTGTAACAGTTACTGGTGATAATAACCCATGAGGATCAAAAACACTATGAATATATGCCAACAAATTTCTTTTACTAATAATTTCTGCTTTTGGGATAGTAGGCAATTTAATCAGTAGTGTGTCTTCATTGGGACTCCAATGAAGACCCAATAATTTTATTAAGCCTCCCTTAATCCCCGGATGTTGGTCCTTTTCAGGAATATTATCATTCACTTCCTTAGAGTTAGATATAAATTCACGAACATTCATTTTAGCTTTACTGAAAAAATCTTTGATTTTTTGATAGTTCTCTATCGCTTCTTCCACTGTATTGGCTTTACTAGCCATATTATCCATATATAAATTTTTGATGAGTTCTCTGGTTAATGGAGTATCAAATTTCCTTAAATGATGAATAACCGTGGCAATGAGTAAAAAAGGTGATGATACGAAGCCAAATGGAACTCTAGAGAATCTCAAAATTCTCAAATTATTTCCTTTTGGTGGTTTATTTATGTCATAAACCCAAAGAAACCTTGTGGCATCCCTATCCGCTTGCCTCAATGCAATCTGTAAAAATGCCTTTTCTATGTCGCATATTAATAATAATGAATAGGTCCTGATGCGGAGTAAAACACCAGCTAATTTAGGCAGTAAATTCGGGCCGGTTAATAATTGTTGATTCAAAGATAATCCTTCTCTGGTTCTGGCTGATGGATCAAACACCATTCGAGCCTTAGTAAATGAAGAACTTTCTTTCAAAATTACTTGGAATGGAATATAATGGCACAATTCCCCAGTTTCAAAAGGGGCATCTTCTACCATTCCCAGTGATAGTTGCTCATTTATTATCTGTTCGCATTTTTCCATAATTTTAGTACCGTGTTTTTCATATAAATTTATAAATCTTCCGTATGTTTTTCCAAAATTTGATGATAATTTAGGTATTCCATTTTTCCATGGCCATGCGACCTCATATCTACCATCATTTAATTGTCTTAAATTGTTCTCAAATTGTTTCATGGCTTCATCCTCTTCATCTATTCGAGTAGTATTCGGATTTTCTTTAATACCCAAAATTTCTAAATCCCAGAAATTCCCAGGATAGGATATATCTTTAGGATTCTTTCCCCCAATTTCATATTCATCTTCCATTACATAAGCATAAGAAGTGATTGGCTTATCTATTTTCATTTCACCGCAGTCAAAGGCGCCTAATTTAATAAATATTCGATATGTTCTTTGAGATATTCTCTTTTTACGTTCAAATACCCTCCAAAAATCAATGACCCCAAGCATCAGATCAGGTTTCACTTTTCGTGTTTTTACTTTTGGAATTCTTTCATCAGTGACATAAGTCACAGTTATGAGCATTTTTTCCAGGGCGGGTGATGTTTTGCATAAAAGCGGGTAATAATTTTCATCAACTCCTTTTACATATACTTTTACAATACCTGATTGGAAGGAGGATTGACTTCCCCCATATCCACTAACTCTTGTATTTTCCCTTTTCAAAATTGTTAATTTTAATTTTCTTGCCAATGAATTGGTGATATAATTTGATGTGGATCCGGGATCATATAATGTTGTCCCTTCTTCTCCATTACCATGCATTCCATTTTTAAATTCATGAGTATTACTCATCAATACTACTTTATTTTTTCCCTCTGATAAGATGACTTCCTCATCTACTATGAATGCCTCATCCTCTAGGAATAGTGATTCCTGAGTATTTCCCTCATTTTGTTCCTGATTATTTTCTTCCTCAGCGCAATTAGCTATCCCTTTTTTCCAGGGTTCTTTATCTTTACTTTGAGTGAAATTTTGCTTCCCCCCACTTGAATTTCCCATTTTATTCATTTCCTCATGATTGATTTTTGCGCAAACCGCTATAAAATGAGGTCACTTGCATTTTTTACATTCTATTTTCTGAGTACAGTTTTTGGATATATGTCCCTCTTTAAAGCATTTCATACATTTTTTTAGCTCAAATAAACGTTTAATTCTCATGTCTTTATTTTTGTATTTTAAACATCGATTGGAAGTATGATTAGTTCCCGAGCAAAAAACGCATGGAAGGCGAGATTTACCATCAGTGTTCTGACTTTTTTGATTCTTGGATTCACTGTTCTCTCCAATCAAGGTTTGCTCATTCTTTTGAAATTTAGTATTTTTGAAATTTTTGGTTAATTCCCAGACTGTTTCCCTTTGGGTTAAAATTTCATCTATTAAAAGGATGAGTTTTTCAGTATTAAACTCAGGAATTCCTTTTTTTTGTGTTATAATATCCAGTAGTATCCAACCAGGGAATTTCTGTTGGATTAGTTCTTCTGTGGCTTTATTATTTATTTCTTCTCCGGATGCTTTTAATTGATTCAAAATTCGATTTATTTCTGTTAACATTTTCCTTATGTCCGGGGTTTTTTGGCTGGCAAATGAGATTTTCCTCAAGTCCCCAAATAATGCGGATTTAATTGATTCTTTATTCCCAAATCGGTTTTTTAAATGGTTTACTGCATGAGTATAGTTTGTCCCAATCACATTATAACCCTTAAGTTCTCTTTCGGCATCTCCTTTCAAGCAACTAATCAAATAAGCCATTTTTTGAACGTTTGGAATAGATAAATCATCATCAATTGCTGCTTGGAATGCAGACCAAAATTGCTCCCAATTCGCCATTTTTCCATCAAATGTTGGCAATGAGAGTTGAGGTAACCTAATTTTAGTTCCATTCGTTGTAGGTAAATTTTCCTCAATCCAATTTTCTAACTCAATTGACTGAACCTTACCACGATCTATTAGATCGATAAAATTGTTAGTTGCCAAAAAATTAGTGTATTCTTGCATTTCTAAGGTTCTAGCTTCACCTGACATAGAGGACATAATTTCGGACCATTCAAAATTTTTACAGTCCAGAAAATTTACTGATCTATTAATTTTGTTTAACAATCTCTTCACTTGACTCATGTTACAATTTTCCGGTAAATTTTCCGCTTCTGTAAGATAAGCGCTTAATCTGGTGGTAGTGGGGGTAATAATTTGACGCAATGGCCCAGACATTTTCAGTTTTCAAATAGCCCCAATAATCAAATTTATCTTTTCAGAGCTATGAAATATAAATGGAATGTTATTATGTCAAAAATGTGTATGGCAATTTCAATTAGATAAGTTTATCAATTTAATTGTTGCTTGTGTTTTGTTTTTTTCCTCTTTTCCAGTTTACTACAAAATCCAAAATGTGAGGAGGAGAATGGCAATCAATGCAAGACAGAACCAATCACAAGCTCCCTTAAAGTGTGTCGATGATTTTGGCAATCTTTGAGAAGGCTTTCTTATAACGCACAAGTTGCTCCTCCTTCAGTTTTGCCGACGAGGACGCGGAAATTTCACTCGACTGCCCTCCGCGATTTGCCTCAGCTTTGTTCGACTTAACTAATAAATTAATACTGAAAAATTCTCTTTTCAGTACCTTGGGGGCCGGCACAATTGGTGGTGGTGTGATGACCGGTTCCGGAGAAATTTCGTCAAGACCCAAGGGATCAGTTGGATCAATTGGCTTTGTTGAGCGCTGTCGGCCAAGCCCAAGAGAGTTTCGGATGATTCTGTCGGCGGGTTTCTCCGGTTTTTGAGGTTTGCCAATTTCCGCCTGAATGTATGAACGAATTCGATTTGTAACAGCAAAGCGATTTCCCCAGCCCTTTTTAGACAATACTTCAATGTCCTCGCCTCGTTTCACCAGATCGACTGGATTTGCTTGCCAATTGCGGCTAAAATATTCAAGGTGATCAAAGGCTTTTAAAAGGTGATAGAGTCTATACTGTTTCTTTGCGTCGGGCGGTTGCGATGAGCCCTCCTCCTCAAATTCTTTGCGCCTCTTTTTCCTTTGATCCACTTCGTCAACAAAGGCACAAAAGCGGCAGTTGCAAATTTGCCCAGGTTTATGGCGATTAGAATTCGTCTCCTCCACAAGGAGCTGGAACTTTCGTTCAACAATGGCAGGGTTATCACTCACTAAAGGGAAATTTTGAGATAAAAGGGGTAAAAATTTAGTCCAAACTATTTGCGGATGGCACAGGATTTGTTCAAAAACTGAAAATGAAATAATTGGGAACCAAACAATCCCAAAATTCACTTCAAAAGATGGCAAAAACTGATGACAAAATCAAAAATTGGTTGCTGAAGGTAGTCTGCTGGCAAAAACCCAAATGTGTGTAGAACTGGCCACCAAAAATGCAGAGGTTTGCCAAAAATCGGTTGAAAAACTTTGCAATAGGCTGAAAAATTTGTTGAATTTGGTTTTCCTCTGAAAACCCTCAAAATCACTTGTTGAGAAGGCCCAAGTCGTTGGTAGGCCGTTGCACCAAAATGTCAAAGGAATTCCCCGATGAATTACCCAAGACCTATAAAATGTTGAAAAGAAGGAATAAAGTTTATTCAATGTTGAAAATGTTTGGAAATTGATGAGGAATAAAAGGGGAGGGAAATGGAGATGGAACAATTGGAAGAATGAAAATGGGTGGTATCATCCCCGGGGGGACAAGGCGGCTTTATATAGTGCCGCTGCGCGGGAATGGAATGTGGGGGTGGGCACGTGGACATAAAATTGAAAGGGAAAGAAGGAAGGGAAAATTAGGGGTCAATCTGGGGATCAAAAGAACGAAGGGAGAGTCCAAAATCACAAAGGGAATTGTCCACGTGAATTCGAGACATCCATTAACATATCCGCCGTATTTGCCTCAATGGATGATGAAAGGCCGCTAATGGATTTTGTGGAGAAAGATGGTGAAAAGAATGACTCATCATATTGATTTTAATATTTTCTTTATTTAATTCCATATTTATTTATTTATTTAATTATTTATATTATTCGCATTTTTATGCGACATTCCTTGGCTTGAGGCGATGTTTTCAAAAAATTTTCAACTCATCAAATTCCCCCTCCCAGATTTGTATTTATTATTAAATAATATTTAATTTTATGATTTGCTGGGAAATTCCCATTAGGCAAAGCAATTTTTATATTTATTTATTTAGGCTAAATTCAGTGACGGTGACGGATTTGAATTTTAATTTTCCTGATTCTGCGGAAAATATTTTTTAAATATGTGAATGTAAAAGGAGAATGTGTATTATGGGTAGATTTTTAATTTATTTATATTCATTGTCAACCAATTGGATTAAGAAATTTGAATGAATCGATGAAAAGGACATTTCCATTGTTCATTTTCATTTCATTTCTTTCCATTCCATTTTAAAGGAAAAGATGTAAATTAAATTCAGGAAATATTTATTTTTAAAAATAGTATAATAAATTTCTCTAATTTTAAAAATATACCCTAAAATAAAAAATCTGCTAATTTTTAGGATGAATTCCAAAGAATTATTCACTGAAAATGACAAACCGAAAAAGGAAATTGTTGGAGTGAAAGTGAAAGAAATAATTAAATAATTCGAGGAAGAAATTCAAAAAGCGAAAAAGGAAAAAGAAGAAAATCGAAAATTAAAGGTAGAAAAATTGTCAAAAATTGTGAAAGAAAAAGTTTGAAAATCATTATTTTAATACATATTTGATCTTTTATAATTTTACAGAACAAAATTCGTAAAGGATTGCCAGCTGAATTACTTAACGAATTGTTCTCTTCATTACCGTTGGAAAATTCGTTTGGGCTTTTGGCCAAAACCAAAATGCTAAATGGCATTTTGGCAAGAAATGTCCAAAAAATGTTGAAAAGCTTTAAAATGGTACAAAAATTTTGGCATAAAAAAATTAAAATTTTTTTCAGGTAATGAAGGAAAACAAATGGAATGAAAATGACTGCGGACCAAAATTCTCAATTTCAGAAAATGGACTCCATGTGAGCCATTCAATCCAGTGTATTGGTATGTAAAAATAAATTGGCGATATTAAAACTACAAATAATATGTAAAAAATGATTTTTAGGTTCTAATCGAAATTGCATTCGTGCCAAATTTCCAATACCATCAATTAATTTGGGCATTAATAAACCGGCAATTGCCTTTTATTTTGAATTGGAAATACCCACAATAATTACGTAAATTTTATTAATTTATATATGTATATTTAATATTTCTTCACATTTTTCACTACAGAAATTATAGTATTCGCATTGGATTTTGTGGGAAAGAGTTTCCTTTGGAATTTGAGTGCCTTGGATATGATAATAATTCAATTGGAATTGATCGAAAAGGAGGACTTTGGGCTGATGGCCATTGGATTGGATTCAAATCTGCATATGAATATGAATATATTGTGGAAGGGGATTTGATTGGCATTGGCATTATCCATTTGCCAAATTCACTGATGAAATGTTTTGCCACATGCAATGGACAATTGAATGGTATAGAATACGAAAAAGGAAAAAAATTTAATAGGAAATAGCTTAACTAAAAATTTTACATTTTTTTAAAATTTATTTCCAATTTCATTTTTATATTCATTTTATTTACTATATTTTAATTATCTTTATTAGAAACATTTTGAAAAAAAATAAATTTTAAAAATAAAATTCTTTGTCAAAAATTTTTTTTTAAAAATTCATTTTTGAATTTTATTTATCCAATAATTAATAATATATTTCAGGCAAGGCCGATTTGCCGACAACATTTACAACACTCCCAACTATTTCCGGCAGTAAATTTGAATCGTGCCGGCGAATCAATTCGCACAAATTTTGGTAAAAATGAATGGCTTTTCAAGGAATTCAAAAGTGTATTGGAATAAAAGATGAAATGCTGGTAGATAAGTGAGAAATTAAAAATGAAGAGAAATCGATAATAATTAATTGTTAATTTTGTGTTATTAATTTATTCTATAAATTTTAACATATTTTCAATTCATTCTTTCAATTTTGTCTCAGAATTTCATTCAGTCAGTCTTAAATATAATTCAAATATTTTAAATAGGTAATTTTTTTCGAAACATTTTGATTTTTCGATACATCAAATATCCTAATCTTATTTATGCTTTTAGTAAAATTATAATTTATTTTAATTGGATATATAATTCTATTTTTCCCTCTTTTATGCAAACTTAGTCTTTCCAATTTTTCTTCTGGAATAAAATGAAATGGAAGATGGCGAGCTATTTCACCGAAAATTTTTTTGACTTCTATAGTAATCAGAAAGCGATTTTAGACCCTACAAACTATACCAATTTGTAGATCTCATCTAAACGCATCGAATGGTATATAAAATTTTAAGTTCTGGGTCCAAAATTAAAGAGTTAAAAACTAAAAAAAAGAAATCTAGTTTACACGGTTAAGCTCGCTAATTTTGGATCCAAAACCTAACATTTTATATACCATTCGATGCTTCTCTATGAGATCTACAAAATAGTATATGATTTGTAGGGTCTAAAATCTGTTTCTGATTTATTACAAATCTAAAATCTTTGTTGGTAAAAAAATATTTTTTGTAAGAAATTAATTTATGCAATTTGAATTAAAAATGATAATTTAATATTATTTTTCATATTTTAATATTTTTATTTTATAATATCAAAAAAAATGATTTTTTAATTATACCATTGTGGAGGTGCTCATATTTGTACCGCCCTTTACATATTAATTTGATTTCCCCGGACGAAAATTCATGTAACGCCCACATAAAAAAAATTAATTGTATTTATTTTGCTGAAATTTAATAGTGAGAATTGCATGCTTTTGTCCTTTAGTTTGTACTCTTTATCGACATTTCATTTAATTTTATTTTTTTAGCTGTGCTAATTTGTTTGAAAAATAATACTGATTATTGATATATTGCGTGTTTTTGGTTAAATTTACCAAAAATTTGTGTTCCTTTATTTTCTTATTTACTGAAATTGTATTTTTAAGTAAGGAAAATTGGGTAAGCAGAATAATTATTCCTTTTAGTTTAGTCAGCTGCCAAGGTATTTATACTGATTTTCATTAATCAGAAAATACAAAATTTCTTATTTCAGAGCTCTTTTATTTTAAATTTTAATTTCTTAAATAAAATCGACCATATTCCATTGTAAAATACTTTATATAGATCTTCTAAATCGGCTACAACATTTATAATTTATGCATTTTATATATTTTTGAGTAAATTTTATAGAATATCGCATCCAACAAAAGATGGATTCCGCACCAATTCCCATTTTCACATTTTCTGAAAACCCGAACAACTACTATACATCAACAAATAATACAATCACAATGTTGATCAGCAATGTGCAGATTGGCATTGTGCTCACTCTTCAAATAACTTCCCTTTTACTGATTGCGAATTTGCTAATTTTTATGCCCATATTTGGATACATTTCTGTGAAAATTTCGGCCATTATAAAATTGTATCTCAGTTTGCATGCTCTACTGTTGGCCTTGGGATTGCCTACTTATATACAGAAAGTGATTTTAGGCAGTTAAACATTTTAGATATGATAACTTTTTTTTCAATTTAAATAACTTTTAACTTTTATGTCAATAAACCAATTTTTCCAAAATTTTTCTCGTAGTACTAATTTTCTTCAAAAATTATGAAGCGTTTTCATCAAAAATTTTTTTTTAAATTCTCACAATTTATAAGAATTTTTGTAAATGGAAATTTTACATTTTTATCTAACTTTTTTTGCGATTTTACTAACTTTTTAACCCTAATAATAGTAAATGTTGCATTATGCTAATAAATTCTCATTTCAAGGCATTCGGGTTGTTTGATCCTCGCACCAATCTCTACTTGGTAGTTTGTATCTACGACATCGCGGGCCCCTACAATTTCATACAGCCATATTTGTCACTGATCCTGACATTGGAGCGCATTTTGATCATTCGATTCCCAATTACTTTTATGCGCTACCGAAAACATTACATTTGTGGAGCGGCAATTTTGACCCCTTTGGTTTACATTTTAACAATTGTTTGGTATTTTCTTGAGATGCCATTGGACCCGGCAATAGGTAAAATTCATTTACAATAGATATATTTTTATTTAAATGATTTGGACTATAGAATTAATCAAAACCAATAAATCAGAATTAATGAAAATACAAATAAATCTGAATTAATGAAAAAGAATTATGAAAACACAAGTAGAATTAATGAAAACACAAAAATCAGAATTAATGAAAACACAAAAAAATAGAATTAATGAAAACACAAAAAATCAGAATTAATTTAAACACAAAAAAATCAGAATTAATGAAAACACAAAATTCAGAATTAATGAAAACACAAAAAATCAGAACTATTGAAAACACAAAAAAATAGAATTAATGAAAACACAAAAAATCAGAATTCATCAAAACACAAAAAATCAGAATTAATGAAAATACAATTAATCAGAATTAATGAAAATACAATTAAATCAGAATTAATGAAAAAACAATTAATCAGAATTAATGAAAATACAATTAAATCAGAATTAATGAAAATACAATTAAATCAGAATTAATGAAAATACAATTAATCAGAATTAATGAAAATACAATTAATCAGAATTAATGAAAATACAATTAAATCAGAATTAATGAAAAACAATTAAATCAGAATTAATGAAAATACAATTAAATCAGAATTAATGAAAATACAATTAATCAGAATTAATGAAAATACAATTAAATCAGAATTAATGAAAAACAATTAAATTAGAATTAATGAAAATACAATTAAATCAGAATTAATGAAAACACAAAAAAATAGAATTAATGAAAACACAAAAAACAGAATTAATTTAAACACAAAAAATCAGAACTATTGAAAACACAAAAAAATCAGAATTAATGAAAACACAAAAAATCAGAACTATTGAAAACACAAAAAATCAGAATTAATGAAAAAACAAGTAAATCAGAATTAATGAAAACACAAAAAAATCAGAATTAATAAAAACACAAAAAATCAGAATTAATCAAAACACAAAAAATCAGAATTAATGAAAACACAAAAAATCAGAATTAATGAAAACACAAATAAATCAGAATTTATGAAAACACAAAAAATCAGAATTAATGAAAACACATGTAAATCAGAATTAATCAAAAAATCAGAATTAATGAAAACACAAAAAATCAGAATTAATTAAAACACACAAAATAAATTAGAATTAATGAAAACACATAAATCAGAATTAATGAAAACACAAAAAATCAGAATTAATAAAAAAAATCAGAATTGCTTATATTTTTTAATAAATAAATACTTAAAAAAATAAATAAAAATAAAAAATAATTTATTTAAATTAAAAATTACATTTTCAAATTTAACAGCTCTCAAATCACCACCTTTAATCAACACTTCGCCGAAGTTTAATTATATTCCTCATACTGCTTTGAAATTAACCTTTGGAGGATTGGACATTTTTTGTAGCGCTTTTTTCTTTATGTGCTTAATAGGGTTGCGCCCCCGAAGGTCGGGGGTGAGTTGGACGGGGACGGGGGTGATCGGGGATGACACCTTCGGGGACGGGGACGGGGGTGACCTTGACGGGGACCCCCGCGGGGATCCCCGCGGGGGTACGGGGGTGATCTAAATTTTTTAAAAGACCTTATTTTTCAGACAAAAAATTTTCTGAAGAAAAATTTACTAAAATTTCAATAAATTATAAGCGTAAATATATTTTACATCGTCATTTATTCCAATTTCCTATCCAATTTCTTCCGCAATAAAACCAGATTTTGTTGGTTCCAATTGAAAATCATCCAAATTTGCTTTTACAACTAAAATTTGACGGAAGTTTCTTGGAAAACTTTTAAATAAAATCAACTATATGACGAGATATGATGAAGTCAGATTCTTGTTTCCTAAATTAGCTATAGGAAGTGATTTTCGTAAATCTTTGATTGGGAATTGCATACTTAATAATAGAAAAGTTTAGGTTGAGATCATTTCTATCTCGGCTATTTCCGTATCAGCAATTTTGACGAACCATAGTTCATCAATCATCATCCAAATAACCAATCAGAATGTTTAAAGTGCATCTTATAGCCCAATTATTAGCTATCTATTGATATATTGTTCATAAAAAACTGTAATGTTTTGGCTAAGTTATGGCCATAAATACAAAAATAAAGGCGGTTTTTCAAAGTTTTTGGACAAAAATTGGCCAAAACTTACATATTTAGATAATCAACATACCAATGGATAGCCAATATTAGGGCTATTAAACTTACTTTAGATCTTTTAAATTGTTTAATTTAATTGGGTGGCGAGCTGCAACTCGTCAAATTCGCTGACTGAGATGGAAGTGGCGAGATGGAAATATCCCTCGCCGAAAAAGTTTCAATAGCCTTGCAGCGAAAAATATTAGCCAGATAAAGCCGCGCAGCGAAAAATTTTTACCGCCCTACAGAAATCTGCACAAAATTTCTTTATCTTATCCCATTTTCCTTGAAAAATCCAATAATATGGGGTGCATGTTCACCCCCGTACCCCCGCGGGGGTGAGCTTTCGGGGACGGGGATTTACGGGGATGGACCTTCGGGGACGGGGACGGGGGTGAGGCCCAAAATCCTCGGGGATCCCCGTCGGGGGTGGCCCCCGCGGGGACGGGGGCGCAACCCTAGTGCTTAAGCAAGGAAATGGGCAAAAACATTGCATGATAATAAAAATTAAATATAATTAATAAAAAAAATTCAGAAAAATCGAGTTGTTAAATTTACCGTTATTTGTGAAATTCTTCTGGAAGTATTGCCGGCATTTATTTTACAAATTGTAAATTTAACCAAAGTAAGTATGAATAAATAGAGCAAAAAATCTGCCTACTAATTTGTATATAAGATTAAAAAAGATTTATTAAAAATAATTTATTTTAGAAATTGTTGAATTTGCCATTTTTTAAGATATTACCCTCTTTGCTGAATCTTTTTACCGCCAATTTTTCCACTGTAATGGCCACAATGAATTTGACTCTCTGTTTGGTCTATTACAATTGGATTTTCTTGCTAGTCGCACCAAGCCAGCAAATGGGTGCCGTCTCATCGTCGTTACAAGTGAAATTGTTTACAGTAAGAAATGTAAAAGATGCTGCCACAATGAAATAAGCGATTATAAATAAATCTCCTTCCAAAATAATTTTATACATTACTTTTGTGTTTTTTGAAATTCCAATGCCCGAAATAAAGATAAAATTATTTTTAATATAATGTTTTATTGATTTTCAATAATTAAGTTAAAATGAATGTCATATCCATTATGAATAGCCAAAATCTCGCTGAATAATTTAAAAAACCATGAATATTTTGTAATATTTTTTCTTATTTTAGTTTTAAATGATCCTAAATTATTATTTTTGTTCAAATTTTCAATTTTCAATTCTTATCTATCAAGCCCATTATGAATAGCAAAATTAGAATGAATATTTAAAAAAAGTTCAATTTTTTATAAATTTTTTCTTATTTTAATTTTAAAAATGACTTTAAATTATATATTTTTTTTAATTTTTATGCAAATTCAGCTTTCACAATAACCCAATTATTATGGAGTTATTTAAATCGCTTTTTTTATATAATTTTAGTGATGATTGATGAATGATTGTAATTTATCTCCTTGTTTTGTTTCTATATTTCCGGGTCAATTTTGATCTGATCACCCGTTAAAAAAAACCCACTTAAATAAAATGAGTCGGATATTGGGATATTATCTCCCCTTTGTTGGCTTTTATGTTTCCGGGTCAATTTTGATCTGATCACCCGTGCAAAAAAACCCACTTAAAGGAAATGAGCTGGTTATTCTTTTGCAGCAGTTTCATAAAACATTATCACTTTTTATATTTCCCCGGTCAATCCTCCTGATCGCCTGCCAAATAAACCCACAATAAAATTTAATCAGCTGGATATTCTTCATTAACGAAAATATTATTTGTCACTGAAATCATTTTAAATGTAATTAAAAATATTTTTTGTGACACTAAAACAGTTTTTGACTTCTAATAAATCATAAATCAGTTTTAGACTATTCAAACCTTATCAAACCTTATACCAATTTATAGATCTCGTCAATACGTATTGAATGGCATCTGGTTTTTGCCCAAAATTGAACCAATTAAACTGTTTAAATTTATACAAGTTTTTGGTTTTAAAACTCTTTAATTTAGAGTCAAAACCTAAAATTTTATACACCATTCGATGCGTCTCGATGAGATCTGCAAAATGTTATAAAATTTTTATTGTCTAAAACTGATTTATGAATTAATAGAAATCAAAAACTCTTTATTGGCAAAAAATATTTTTAGTGTCATTTAAAATGTAGTGAGATAAAATAGTAAACCTACATTAATACATTTCATTAATATTTTATGATTTATAGAAATCAAAAACTCTTTTGGCGACAAAAAATTTTTTTAGTGTCAAAAAATAGTAAAAATTCAAAATGTATTACATTGATATTTTTTAATTTTATTGAATATAGGAATTTATAAATTTAGATTATTAATCATCTCGAAAATTTTATAAATGCTTTCTTCGGATTTTTAATAAATAAATAGATTTTATGGTCAAAGACAAAAAAGTGTAATTTTTTAATATACATTTTTTTTAAATAATTTCAAGCAAAGATTTTAATGAGAAAAAAATTTAGAAGATAATTGCGATTTGTGCAAAAATGCAAATCTGTATCTTATTTTTAATAATTTCCATGCTTATGCTTCTTTCCAAACCAACAATGCAATGCTCAACGTAAGCCGAAACTTGTGTCCCGAATTTTGGATTAGCTGACACTTACGGACGATACGGTCTAGGCTCGTTGTAGTTCATGCTGGTTTGGAATTGTTTATAGCATTTTATTAGGCATAAAATTAGCTACAAAATGATATCAAAAGCATTGGGCAATATTGAATATCCTCCTAGTTATGGCCAAAAACCTTTGGTTAAATTTGAATTATGTTTCTGGCCGTTTTTTGGTCATAATTCAGTGAATATTTAACATTGTCCTATGTTTTTGCTATCATTTTGTAGCTAATTTAATGCATAATAAAATGCTCTAAGAAATTCAAAGCAGTTTTACCACCATCTACAGCAGACCGCTTTGTCCGCAAGTGTCGGGTCCGCAAATGTCGTAATACGGAATTTTGCGTCCCGAATTTTGCGATCCATAAATTGGGTCCCGAAATTTGCGTCTCGAAACTTGCGTTTTATTTTGTTCAAAAAATTTTCGAATTTTTGCAAAAAAAAATTACTTATAGGTTTACAAATAGCACAAATTGGAACCTATGTTGATGAGTATGAATCTCTTCATAGATTTCATATAAAAAATAAAAAAAATAAAAATTACAGCAATTTTTATTTTCGCAGAGAAGAATAGAATTTAGCCTTAGGGATAAAGATTAGGGGTATAATTAGGAGAGATGGATAGGAATCTTCAAAAGGACCAAAGTATCAATTTTTATGTATAATTTATCAAAATAATCAGATTATAAGTTGACTAAGAATAACAGACGAAATATTATAAAAAATTGCCGTTAAACTTATTCAACTTTTATTGACTAGATTTACTCAGTACGGCAATCGTATCGAAATAGCTATAATCATCTTAATAATACTCATGGCAAAAAAGTGCTAAAAACTGATTGAAAAATTCTAATAAAATGTTTTAAATGTGGATGTTACATTTTTCTATTTAGGACGCAAGTTTCGAGAAGCAAGATTCGGGGATGGAAGTTTCGGGACGCAAAATTCGGGACTCAAGTTGCCCAGCACCATGCAATGTTGATTCTAAAACAACATCAGAACATATAATGGGTGGGTGTTTTCACCTATTTTTATAATTATTATTATTTTGCCATTCAAAAAAGACGGAGCAGCAGCAATGGCTAGGGCAGCAGTAATTGCTGCTGACCCCCCAAACGCGGCCTCTGAATCAGAAGCCCCAACAACAACGGTTGCCCCAACAACTGTGGCTACAACTTCTGCTGCCACAACTTCTGACACAACCATCACAGTCACTCAATAGAATTGTGCGCATATTTAAATATTGTAAACTTGTCGATGATTTTGTTATTTTATAGGCATTTGTGAATAAATTTAACCTTTCTGCTTGATAAATAAATATTTCTTTCATTATTCATTTTGTATTAATTCGTTATTTTTAATGTTAAAATCGGTATCGGTATTGGCCAGACCCCGGTATTTCGGTATTAATACCGACCGGTATCCCGATACCGCTGAACCCTATTTAAAAGACAAAAAACGCCCCAATTATTTTTATAACATTTTCCTTGGCAAGCAAAATATAATAATATTCAAATGTTCAGCCCGAAGAAATTTTATCTAGAATTTTTGTTCTCTTTCAAATACGAAAAAAAATAATTGTCTCCAAAATTATACTGGAATTGACCTCTTTTTACTGCAATCTGCAATATAAGAGCAAAGAAATTCTCATCATTTTTTAAAGAATCAATTTTGAAGATTTAAAGAATGAAATTAGGTTCTTTTTCGACCTAAGAGTAAAAGGGTACTTGTTCGGTTGGTATCCCCTTTTTGGGAAAGTGCTTGGTCCCCCCTTAGGTTTATCATATTTTGGGTTAGGGTCAATCAGGGCTGGGTTAGGGTTAGGATGGGATGAGAATCATCTTACGTGTATCCTAAACCCAAACCCTAACTGAAACCCTAAAACCAAAGGGGGGACCAAGCACTTTCCCAAAAAGGGGATACCAACCGAACAAGTACCAGTAAAAGAAGCAGTGGCCAATCCGCCGGTTTAAATTTAAATATTAAAAATTTATTCATATGTCAATTTGACAATGTGGTAAAAAGCACTTTACAAATGTTATTAAATTAAAAAAGTGCATATTGGTAATTTAACATCAAAATATTTTATCAACATATTTTTCCCTTTGTTTCTTCATTCCTCCTCATTTACCAATCAATTCGATTGCAAACTCCACTGATGCATTTGCAAGCGCCATTATGCGTGCAATCATAGCTTGCTTTACATTCTGCATCGTTGCGACAGCCCGTTGCCTCTAGTGTGCGGCCCGAGACGAGATCTCGCCGAGATATCCCGAGATATCGGACCGAGATTTTCCCGAGATATCTCGGTCTCGGTCTCGGTAAAACCCATTTGCCGCACACTAGTTGCCTCTATAAAAAAGAGAAGACTTTTGTGCTCCATTTTATTTTTAAAATGAATTTTTATAAATAGGTATTCTAAATACAATTTTGGCTTCCATTTAATCCTTATATATCATCATGGTAAACTATGACCACATTTATCAAGGTAATTAACATCTTAGTAAGATGTGCCGATATTTTACAGTGATATTTATTCTCTTGCCCTTAAAAATTAGCTTAAGTTATAAAGAAATTTTTAAAAATTTTAAATTTTTGGTTTAATTAAAGGACACAATTTTTAATTTGTATGTAATTTATTCTGTTAAAAATATTTTAAAATATTTTTAAAAATATTTATTCACCGGCATATTGTATCAATGCAAAGGAAATTAGAAGAATAAGGGCGAAAGCGAATAAAAGACGATACATTTTTTGAATTGTAATGGCAGACATTTTTGTGTGCTTATTTAATGTGAGAAGGGTTTTTTGGATGGAAATTTGGAAAAATTAAATTTGCTTCAATGAAATTAGGTCTTTTTGATCAGCAGAGGGTATAAATATCGCTGCTTTATAAGAAGACTTATTTCCCTGGATTTGTTTATACCAAAAATTAAAAATAAAATGCGATTGGCACTGACGTGTGTAAACAAACATTAGTGGACCAACTGCTTTTCAAAGGAAAGCTGACTGATGGCTTTTGGATCTTAATTTTATTTAATTACTATAAACATAGATGAGAATGAGGGGATTCATGATTTTTGATCCTCTGCATTATTTTTTAATTAATTATTTACGAATATTGATAGAACTAGGGCAATTGAGTTGAAAAATATTTTTCACAGGTCAAAGTCTAATAGGACAAAATTAATTGAAAGAATGAGAATTGGCCAAAATTATTTGTCAAATCTAATAAATATTTTCCGTGCACAAATCTAAAAAATATAAACATAAACAAATTAAAAACGATTCCGAAATCCGAATTTATCAAGATGACAGCTGTTGATTTTCCTTCAATTGTTTTTTGGATGTGTCCCTGATCTTTGAAAACATTAATTTAAATTGATTTAGAATTATAAAAATTTGATTATTATATAAGCAATATTAGAATTGAATTCAAATTTATCATTAATTAAAATATTTTATATTTGATTTTAAAATAATAACATAACCATTATTATATTTATTTAATTATGGAATAGAATAGTAAAGATTATAAATGTTAATTTTGTTCGTTTAATATGTAGTTGATGAATTCTTCGGTTTGATTTCAATTTCATAAAAATTCCTTTTTCGCCTAGACATTTTTGATAAGTCAAAATTTTGAAAAATATTTTCTATAAAATGGCTTTTCTCTGCCCTAATTAAATAATGTCTTATTTAAAATAAATACACAGAATTATAAAATAAACTGACAATGCGCATGTCATTTTGGTCCAAGTCGAGAAAATGATTTTCATCTAATACAAAAAGTTGATCACAATAATCGAGATGATAAAATCTGATTCCCATTCCAATATCCTCGAAATTGTAAGTGGATGCCACATTATGTCATTGCTAATTATTTTTATATTTATTTACTTTGTGCAATTCAATACGCGATGGTCAACTCCAAATTGCTCAAACGATTAATTAACAATTTCTATTTTTATGTTAAATCCATTTTGATTAAATTATTTTAATAAAAAAGCGAAAAAAAAATTGAGAATGCCGATTTATACATAAATTAATGAAAACAAAAAAGCTTGAAAGAATAACGATGAATTTTTTATTTAATTTAAAAACCATCGGCAACTTTTATGCTTTATTCTATTATTCTTCAAATCAAAATTTAAACAATTTTGCATTTTCAAACATAAATAAAATTCCTCTTATTTTCCAATTCTGCCCAATCCGGGCATTCGTCGAAGCATATTGCCCAACCGACTGTATCTGCTTTTTTGCAATTTCCTTTGACGTAGATTAGCAGAGGAATTTTCAGGGCTCAAAGGAAGCATGTTGCCAGTGCCCATCCGATTGTATCGCGCTGATTTCAATTTGCTTGGAGATTGACCGGTAAAGGAATTTTCAGGGCTCAATGCATGCTTTAAAATTGCATCGGCACAATCATGGCAATTATTTCCGAAAGTTTGTTTCCGGACGAATTGATCAATTTGATTGGGATGCAAATTTGTTAGTCCCATCATTGTACTTTTGCTTAATCCATTATATTGTATTAGTTATAAAAATAAAAGTTACATATTTGGTTTTATTTTATATTTATTTTATTTAATTTGTTATATTTTTTATTCATATTTAACATTTGACATATTTAAAAATGAAAACGATTATTATCAGAAATATTGCCTTAGAATATCAGCAAAAAGATCCAAAATATCATTTAAAATATATTGTGGAATATAATTTGCTTTAAAATTTATAAAATGCATTTTTGGAAAATTTTTTACAAACTTAGAAATATTAATATTATGGTGTGAGTAAAGAATTTTTTTTTAATTTTTGATAATATAAAACTTTTTTAAAAAAATTTCACCCATATATATTGCCTATATTTTGTCATTTTCACTAATATTTTGCAATTTTTTCATAAATAATTTAGTCAACAATATTCCAGGATTTTTTGTCGATATACAAAAATTCATATTCTATTTAATAAAATTATTTTATGGTTAATAAAATGCTATATAATAGAATAATGAATTTTATATCCGTATATAACTTATTATATTCATATTTTTACTGTGGTGTAAATTTGTAGCCTCTTTGTTGGAATGCTTGGTCATTTGGATAGCGAGTAATGACAGTATTTTCACCAAGTTGTTCAAGTGCATATTCTATAAAAGATTATTCACAAAATTAAAACAATTTTTATACTTTACCTAATCGTCTACCAGTTGTCGACGAACCAATTTCGACAGTGCTATAATATCTAAAAAAAAAAATAAAAAATAATATTTTTTATTTTTATTTTTTACTTTGGTGCAATTCTGCCAAACCATTTATTCCATTTTTTGCCGCCCTCTCCCTTAAAATTATTATCAATTTTGGCATTAAAATTTTGTTCAAAAATAATAGGGCCACAAAAATGAGTGGTAAAAAAATTTTCAAAAAAATTAACAACCAAAAATATTTTTTTTAATTTAAAATCGCATTATTAATAAATTTATTTTGTAAATTAAAATATTAATAATCACAATTTGATAACGGTTATGGTATACTCCAAAAGCGGGTTTGTCAGTTTGTGCATCTAAAAAATAAAAAAATAATAGAAATTAATTGGAATAATTAAAATTTTAAGTTTTCTGAAAACAAATCCTATTTCTTTTTTAGAGTAAAGTTTTTAATTCATAACAATATTTTTTGCGTACTTAAAATAGTTCCTAATCCACGAAAAAACAAATTTTACATATATTTTTATTTTTTATTGATTTGCTTTTACCGTTATATGTCAATATTTATCAAATTTTTGGAAGATTTTTTTAAAATTTTACTAAAATTTTAGAGTTTTTTATGTAAAAAATGAAATTTTTGAGAAAATTTTTTTTAAAAAAATAAAGGAAAAATTAATTCTGCCAATTTTATAAAAAAATAATCGAAAAATTTATTTTTGTTTCTCAAAAAATTTATAGAAGCTTATGTCTATGTCTAAAAATGTAATTTCTAGAATTTCTAAATAAAAAAATTCTTGTTCAAAAACACTTACAATGTGTCCACGGTATATCCGAAACTGTTCCTATTCGAGGATTTTGTGGGAGTCGGAATGCATTCCGTCGTTGGAGCAAAGCGCGACGACCGGCGTCGGGTGCTGGAACCAATTCAATATTTTCATTTTCAACGGGCAAATCCACATAGAAGTTGGAGACGCCATCCACAATGAAAAAATGATGTTGATGGCTTAAATATAGTAGAAATAAGAAAAATAATTTCACTATTTTCGACATTTTATATTTCTCTAAAATGTTAATGATTTTAGATTTTTTAATATAATAAATTTTTTGTAGAAGGTTCAACCTACCTTATAAGCAAATGAAATTTTTCAATTAAATTTTAACTTTAATTTTGGCAAATTTTAGATCATTTTCTATAACTCTTTGATTGGGTCAGAGTTAGAGATAAAAGGATTGGTTTTGATGGAAATTGCAAAATAAAAACCCGATAAAATAAGCCAAAATTTGGCAGTTTTGTCTTGCCATAACAGCCCTAATTAAATTGAATTTTATTCAATCAATTTTATATCAAAATGTTTCAATAGAATAAATGTATAAAAAAACATGAAAACAATTTAGTACAAAAACCAATTTTTCGAAATTTTTAATAAAATTTAATGGATAAATTAAATATAACATTAATTCTTAGCAATTTTACTCGTAAAATTTTTTAAAAGAATTATACAATTAAAATGGTGTATAATAAATTGAAATAATTTATTTACGGCAGAAATATTTAGAAATTTTTTATCGAAAAAATTAATTCCAAAATTGTTTTTGACTTGGAAAATTTCTGCTAAAGATAAAAATTACAAACGAATCGATTGATTTATGATATGACCAAAAATTTGCAAATTTTCGACCAATAGGGGGAGGAACCCTTCACTTTGCGATTTTCATGTGGGCATAACTTGGACAGAAGTCGTTGCCGCAGAAAAAAATTTATATATTCGGACTCAGCTCTTCGAGTTCTCTCGAATGAGCTATAGCTCGATCGAATCAGAGCTATTACCATAAATTAGAATTTTTCCGTAATTTTAAAAAAAAAAAGCAAAGTAAAAATATCCAAATGTTATACCTTGAGGCAATTTTCCCAACCAAATTCATTCCGCATCAATGCCGCCGCATAATGTTGATTGATGTGCTATTTCCTATTTCTAATATGGGTAGACTATCCATCCAGCTTCTCGGGTTAGAGACGTCCATAAGTCGAAATCCGGTGGGGGACGTTTCAGTGCCAGCCACTTTGACGACTCATATCACAGCAATAAAGAAACCATTTGAGACAATCTTGGTATCATTGGATAGAGCTATTCAAGCTCTATTGAATAGTGGATTAAGCTTTTTTGATAAATGAAAATTTAAGTGACTTAATGTTGAAAAAGTTAATACAAGTCGCTTTTTCTTACTTAGAAGCTTGTAATTAAGAGGAAATTTAACTTTTCATAAATTGCTATATATCATTTAATAGAGTTTGATTAGCTCTATCCAATGATACCAAGATTGTCTCAAATGGTTTCTTCTTTGCAGAGTTATGACTCGTCAAAGTCGCTGGCACTGAAACGCCGGCACTGAAACGTCCTCCTTCGGTCGAAATCAACTCTCTTCTCAATTATAATTTACAAAAATTGTTACATTGCCTTATTTAAAAAAGAGAAGTTCAGATTTTGGATAAAAATTTTTCTTAATGGCATTGAGAATTGCTAGTTAATTTTTTTACCTTTAATATAGAATAATTCATTCTAATTTGCATTTTAATCAATTCAAAATATTTCAAAATATTACAATGGATCCAAAAAATAATAATGGAATTATTGTACCAGTTGAATCAAATTTTTCAGTGCGTCCATCTGCTGCTGATAGAATGGAAAATAAAATTCAAAAATTGAAGGTAATAAAATTGTGACAGAAAATTTAAAATAATTAAATTTACCATAAAAAAGGCGGATGGCACAAATAATGGTGATCAATTTGGAATGATGCAAATGGTCTGGCAGATTGGCGAGAAATTTGGCCAGATGGAGAATAAAATGGAAGGAATTAGCAAGGAAAATGATGAATTGAAGGATGGAATGACAAAGATGAATGTGAAATTATATGTTTTGGAGGAAGAAATAAAGAATTGAGGGAAAAATTAGCGAGAATGGAAAATTCCCGACAAAATTTGATGCCTCATTCCAATTTTCCTCATCAGAAGTTTTCGGCGGGCACATCGACGACAATTAATTCCGGCTGGTTTTTCAAGCAACAATTCCTAGGAATACGATGTACTTAAAAAATTTTAAAGAAATGATGATGAAAAAGGCAAAAAACAATTGAGAATCAAACTCATAATTTATGGCAAATTAATCTTTATTAATTTGCTGAACTTTCTTATATTTATTTTTTTAATTTACATTATTAAGAATAAAAAATAAAGAATATTCCAACTTCTTTTAAATGAATTCAAATTAAATGATAAAATTTTAAAATCATATTCTAGAATGTTCCTCCTCAAAAGAGACGAATTTGTTTTGGGGGGGGGGGGGGGGTTGAGGCGTCTGACAGAAATGTTATTAAACAAATGCCTAATTTTAATACATATCGAATGGAATTATTAAGCAAAAAAAATGGTGGAATATGAATTGTCTCAATTCCTTATTTTTAATCGAAAATGCATTTTGCCCTCAATTATAAATAAAATAATATTTCCAATTCTAATGCTTGCTGATGAGCTTTTAGAGGTTGGATTTGGATTTAAAGGTTCGTTTCTCCACATTTTTCCCCATTTTTATGCAGTTCGATGAATGAAAAGAAGCATAGAGATTAGAGGTAATTTTGTTTTTTGCGTGTTAAAAATCTGAATTAAGCTTACAAGGGGAAAATACGCTGTTGAGAGAAATGAACTCCCTTTTGATGATATTTCAAATTGTTCTTATGATTTTAGTTGGAAATATTTCTCAAATTTCAAAAAAAATAAATCACAAAAGTTAAAAATGGGAAATCAATTTTTGAGTATGCATAATAAAAAAATGATCAAAAAAATTAGAAATCATTTGAATTATTCACATGATATAATGGATTAGTTCAATATGAATTTGATTTTTAGAACAAATATAACACTATTTTTGATCATTTTCTACGAATTTTTTGCTCAAAACTATTTGAATTTTAAATAGATTCTTTGTATTCTATAACATTCAATATAATTTATCAAACTTTTTTTATCTGATATCAAATTTGATGAAAAAATGCTTTCACTTTAAGTGTAAAAAGTGTTTTATTCAACTGATTTACTAACTCTAGCGCAGTTAATTTTGGTAAGAATGAATGGCTCTTCAAAGAATTCAATCATTTACTGGAAAAAAGAAGAACTAGAGAAAGGTGCTAGGTCATCTCCACAAATTCTGCAAATATAAGTTTTTGACTTCTAATAAATCAGCAATAGGCTTTAGACCACACAAACCTTATACTATTTTGTAGATCTCATCGAGACGCATCGAATGGTATATAAAATGTCTGGTTTTGGTCCAAAATTAAAGAGTTTAAAACCAAAGACTTAAAAAATGATTTAAACGGTTTAACACTTTATCTTTTGGAACATTTTATATACGATTCGATGCGTCTCGATGAGATCTGCAAAATGGTATAAGGTTTGTAGGGTTTAAAACCTATTTCTAATTTATTAGAAGTCAAAAACTTATATTTGCAGAATTTATAAACATGCCCATATTTGCAGAACCATTTGTCTTTTGTGTAGATGAGCCCGCTAGAGAAATGATGAGAAATTTTAAACATGAATACAAATTAAATACATATAATTCGTGGATTCTATTTAAAATGTATTTGTATTTTATAAATTTTTTACAAATTTTTAATCAAATTTCATTTCTTCGAATTTTATACTTTATCATTTTACTATAATTATTTACAAATTAATCAAACAGAAAATCATATTTTTTAAATATACATTAATCTGTTAAATTTTTTGCCAATTATGCTCGAGAAATTTGTTCTCCCCTTTCTTCAACGATTTGGGGAGCAGGCAATGAAATCATTGGTTCTGGCACAATGACATTCCTTGGATTACGCCTACAAATTGGAAACATAAACATCCGTCGAAAATCACGGCACAACAAAAATAGGCATAAATCCTCGATGAAAGGGCAAAAAATCTCTGCCCAACTGTTAATTATACTCATATTCCATAAGAGAGGTATAATATGGAGGTCGTTTAATATAATGTCAGCCACAAATTGTATCGAAAATGGCACAATTCCAGCCATGCAAACAATACAAATTCGCACATGGTCAATTTCCGATTGATTTGCAATTTCGTGTTTAGTAACTTAAGTAAAAAAAAGATAAAAATGTAAATAATTAGTCATATTTTCTAAAAATTTATAATTATTAAATTTATAAAATTTGGAGTTAATTTTGGCATTGCTTTAATCTATTTGAATATATACAATTTTTTGCTAAAATATTTTTTTAAATTCAATATTTTATTTTTTAATTGAATATATTTAATTCTAATAAATATAATACATTTTGATTGAGGAACAAATATGGTATAATAAATTATTATTAATTTTATTAGAAATAAAATTTTTGGATTACTGCTGTCCAAATTTTTTTATTTTGGGATCTATTTATTTAAATATTTTAAAAGTGAAATGATTAAATATCATTCTAAATATTTAAATGGATTCGCCAGTCAAAATGTCAAATTATTGCGTCTAAAATTCTAAATAAATGATTGTTAATTTTTTATTTTAATACATTAGCATCATTTAACCTTTCAGATAGAGGAGTCTGGCTGATATGAAAATATAGAAAATGAAGGAAATAGTGATGGCAATTTTCCCATATAGATGATATGAATCCTCATCTAATAAGTTATATAAGAAGCGATTTCCTTCAAATTTCACATTTTTATCGAAATTTAAAATTTGATTTTTATATGAGCTGATAGAGAATTTTTTGCTCTATTCAATGATATATAAAACATTCTAAACCATTCATTAGGCGTCTAGCTATTAGCTTTCGCCACCAAACGGCCGCGCCACGAAACGTCCCACTCCGTTAATTAATTATAGTAAATTAGGATTTTTAACAAAATATTATTATTTTTAATATTGATTTAAAAATATTAACTCATTGCCAATTCTCAATACATCAGCTACTTCTTCCTCATATAAATCTTTTGCCATTGAAAAATGTAATAATATACGCTGTAAATGATTAAATGTGGAAATTTTATTTTATTGAATTAAAATATTAAAAGCGAAAATCGATAAAAAATAAAATATCTTTTAATTTAATTGAGATTAGAAAAGATTTGGATTTATAGACTCAAGAAATGTACATAATATTCGCTATTTCTTCCAAACATTTCGCTGAAAAGCAGGTGCCACTTTATTAAATAAGAGACTAGAAAAGGGGCTTTATAATGAATAATTCATGAATAATTCATGCATGCATTTGTTCATTTTTTATTCATGCGTAATATAATAAAAAGCAAATAATCTATCATTTATTAATACACGTAGAAATTATATTATTGTAGAATATTGGAAAAAATTGAGTTAAAATAATATCATCTTCAATATTTATATTGAGAAAATCAGTCCCTTCTGGGCAAAATTAAGAATATTCCTTCTAGCCAAATGAATCGGCTTTGATGAAATGAGAATTTGATATAAATTACAACCTATATATATTATCATTTTATTGTGAAATTTAGAGGTCAAGTAGGTTAATGAGAATTCAAGCTATTTAGAATATAGCTGTATTGTGTTAATTGCAATTTAAAGGTCATAAAAATGCATTTATCGGACCAAATAGAAGATTTGACCTGATTGGCTGGAAATTTCGCATTTAGCAAAACTATTGTATTTTTGATTCATCGAGGAAAAATTCTAGAACTCGATAATAAGCTAAATGGATTAGAGTTTATCTCAAGTCGCTAAAATCAAAAAAAAAAACAATTTGTCTATGGCTTTAGACGCCACTCCCGGTTCCAAAATTCAAAGTTACAAAGATTAATAAAAAAAATTACAATGGTAATTTCTTGACTTTATCATTTTCAGAATCATTTATTAATAAATTTATATGAAAATCGCATTTTTTTGAATTAAATTCTTTATTTTTTGTTGCCATTTATCTTGAAGGAATTTGTTCGCCGATTTGTGCAACCCTCTGTGGAGCAGGCAATGAAATCACTGGTTCCGGCACAATGACATTCCGTGAATTACGCAAACAAATTGGGAAAATAAACATCCGTCGAAAATCACGGCACAACAAAAATAGGCATAAATCCTCGATGAAAAGGCATAAAATATCGACCCACAGCATAATTATGCGCATATCCCATTCCCAAGTAATCGTTTTTGAATGGAAGTAATAAAATTGAGTCATAATTTGCACCGAAAATGGGACAATTCCAGCCATACAAACAATGCAAATGCGCACATGGTCAATTTCCGATTGATTTGCAATTTCACGTTTACTAACTAAAATTTTAAAAAAAAATAAATGTATAAAAGAATAAATTATATTGCCAAGTTTTTTTACACCATAAATTTCATTAATATTCATAAAATATGGCGATTAAAAATTTTATTTAGCCAACTCTTTAATCCATGTGAATTAGTTAAATTCTTCGCCAAAAAATAATTTTTAAAACTAATATTTTTTATATAAATATTTTAACAGACTGTTTCCCATTTTTATATTTAAATTCAATGAACATTTCACGTAGAGAAGTCTGGCTGACATGAAAATATAGAAAATGATAGAAATAATGATGGCAATTTTCTCATATAGATGATAATAGTCCTCGTCCAATAAATAATATAGGAATGGAGGCCCACACTCGAGGAATTTGTCTAAAATCAAATAAATTTCTGATAATGACAAGATGAAAGAAAAAATCCAAATGGCCAGACAAATTTTCCATAATAATCTAAATACATAATTTATTAATTATTAATAATTTGTAGTAGTAATATATATTAAACATTTTAAAATAAATCTAATGGAACGCAAAAAAAGATTCCAATTCTTTCCCGAGTCATATGACACTTTTTCTAATTTCAAAGGATAATTTTATCAGTTGTTTGGTTTGGCCAAAACAATATTAAACTTTAATAACATTAACTTTTATAAAACATAAGAATTCGAAGTAAACTTTAAAAAATCGAAAAAAATCAGAGAAAAACATGGAAACACATTTCAAAAAATCTAGTTTATAATTTCTAAATATTTTTATTCTTTCGCTTATGTGAAAAGTTTGTAATATTTTTTCCATACCTTTTTTATATTATATAAGTAAAATATTCAATTTAATTTATAATTTATTTGCCAAAAAAAATATACTCACCCAAACTTGATTTTTTGCTCATACCAAAATGGAAAATAAACGGCCAAAACGCGATTGAGTGACAATGCCGCTAAATGCACTCTGATGGATATTGTTAGTGTTGTAGATATATAAGAAAGGCACATTCTCACAATTTCAGGTAATAAATTTACGAATGTGTCCAATATGAGAGCCAAATTAATTAAAATTGCGAGAATGGAAATCAAAGTCTAAAATGATTTTTTCATATTCAGTTTTTCGAGATAAAACAACAAAGGAAATATTTACTTTGTCGAATAAAAATATTGAAAATTTCGAAAATATTTAAATGGGTTCAGTGGTTTTTCCTAGGTCCATAAATCAGGGCTGGACTTCAAAAGAATAAAAAGCGATAAGCGATTGATTGGATCAGTAAAAGCGAAAACGATAAGCGATATGATTTAAAAAATGACCAAAAACGTGATATTTGCAATATGCGATAATCATAAGCGTTTTTTTTGAAAAATTTTACACCAAATAAAAATAAAAATTTTTTTTATATACAGTGAAGGAAACGAAGTTTTACTATTTTTTAAACTTTGTAATTTTTTTTTTCAAAATGTCAAAATTTTTTTCAAGCTCTCTTAGAAAAAAAATATCTATCATTTTCAAGTATGCTAGCAAATAGCCTTATATGCCACGGCTATCAGCTGATAGGGAAAGGGAATAGTCCGTAATATCTTACCAAATTTTTTGGAGAATTTTTATATTTATTTTGAATCAAAATAATATTTTTTTTTCACGAATGAAAATTTTGAGCTGATCTAGCCAGCGAAAAAAAATGGCCAAGGCAGGGTAAATATTAGTTAAATGGGTTTCGATGAGTAAAATTTTAAACCAAAAATGGCCTAAATGTAATGTAATTTTTCCTCCGAAAAGACCATTTTAGGTAGTGTTGTAAATATCGCGCAAATTGCCAAAAAGCGATATGCGATAGCGTAAACAATATGACCAAAAAAAGACGATAATTTGCGATATACGATGTGATGTCCAGTGCCCACCCCTGCTATAAACCATATACCTATGATCGATAGATCTCAATGAAACCCATCATTTGATAATGATTTATTATAGGTTTCACCAAATATAATTTGTTTTCCAAAAACTGAAAAACGGTTCAAACGGTGTAAATATCCTTAATTTTGAGCAAACCATGACAAAATTTATATATATCATTTGATGCTCCTTGACGAGATTAGCAGTATAGGAAAACTATTGAATCATCTAATTTTTTTAGACATTTTCTATACTTTTTTCCTTTAGGCTATATTTCATTAGCTCACCTTGCTAAATAGCAGCATCAATACAGGCCTAGTTTTGCTCAATTTAAACAAAGGCCCAACAACCACAAGCAAAAATACCAGTATTAATATTAGCCATGTGATTTGAAACTCATTGCTTCTGTAATAAATAATAAATTAATGTTTAATATTTATATTAAAATTTATTTATTTTTTGTTAATATGATTACAAATAAAAAATTCTTCGTATTTATTATGAATGAGAGCAAGAATTTTGCGACCATTTTGTATCATTTTACCTCAAACTTGTAAGCAATTAAAAACATTATTTACCATGATAGGGTTACATCTATATTCGCAATTCGTATAAATTCGGCTATATATAAATTGAAAATGTCTAATTCGTGTTTTGCACTAAAAATTATCATAGAAAACAGAAAAAAAATTTATAAAAAAATTCATTAAGCAAACTAGGAATTATCGACAAATAAATATTTTGATATAAAAATTGAATTTTAATATAAATTCTTATAGTTTCATGCTTTTTTCTAAAAAATTTGCAAAAAATATAAATTATATTTTTACTTAAACTTAATTTTTTTACTAGACATTTTATAAATTTAAATTAATTATATAAATAGATTAATATTTTATTTTTAAAATAAATTTGTATTTTTATTATTAAATAAAGAACCAGCGGGGCAAGCCCGCTGGTTCTTAAGGGTTGACGGAAGGAATACGTGGGACGGTATAAAGAAAGCGCTATCGCGCTTTAAAAGATTCCTAGAAGGGTTATTTTTCATAATAGAATCCATTCCCCATATTTCTGATAAAAATTTAACTCGCGCAGAACCGGTTTAAAAATTTGAACCGGTTTAATTTTCAAAATAAACCTCAAATTCGTGATCCCCATCATCGAAAACCCCTAAAAAAAGTATTGGACCTTGGAGGGATTCGAACCCGCGACCTCCGATTAGCTTCTCCCATCTTCGCCAATCGGCTATGAAGGGAAAAATGCCGAGGTACCAATTTTTGCCGGCCTCCACAGCCCTGGGTTTTGAAGATAGACCCCCATAAACCATATATCATTTTGTAGCTAAGACTCCAACTTAGGTTCCTAGAATAACAATGGGTATCGAAAAATCAAAAGGAAAAAAGTTTTACCTGGGCAAACCGAATAAGTTCAAATTTTTAAACCGGTTTTTGGCTAATATCTCGAAACCGGTTGGGTTTTTGGGGAAAAACGTATTTTTTCCATATGTGGCACCGAAATACGAAACTTTTAAAAAAAAGATCACGAAATTTGGTTGGCTAGAAGTTGAGATGTTTGAAAAAATAACGATAAACAGAAAATATTATAATATAATATAAATCATACTCATGATCTTCAAAAAAATTGTTGATATACTCCCCAACCTCATTCATCTCTTTTGATAACAATAGTAATTTCTAATTTGAAAAAAAATAATATAATTACGATTATTAAAAAAAAATATTTAAATAGTTAAAATTGTTATTTAATAAATTGAATTTATCTAATATATCAATTGCGAAAATCGAATTAGAAATGATTAAAAAATTTTATTTAATTTACTTGCTAAATTGGACTAAAGATTTATGGACTCAACCCAATGAAATATTCGCTAATTGTTCAAAACAATTCGCTGAAAACAGGTGTCATTTATTAATCAAACAGGCAAGAAAAAAATAAACTTTATTTATTAAATAATTAAACATGTATCCTGTTCATTTTTTATGCAAGCGTAATAATTAAAAAGCAATTAATCTGTTATTTATTTGAAATATAGAAAAATATTATTGGAAAAAATTGACTTAAAAAAGTATTAATATTATCAATATATATTATATGTTTAAAAATTTAGCTTGATAGTCATAGTCAATTAATTGGTAATATCAGAGGCAACAGGCCAAACTAAGAATATTCCCTCTGCTGATCAAATGAAAGAGTTTTATGAAATGAGAATTTAGATAAATGTAATTATTTATTTACATAAAATGCGATTTTTTAAAATTATATTGAACAAAAATTTATTTAAAAGTCAATATGTTAACAATAAATTAGTATTCATATTGGTGAAAGAAAAATCTTATTATTAAAAATGGTAAAATTAATATTTATATATAATTTGCTGAAAAGTGAAAAGTCGACCAATTTTTGAAAATATTTTCAATATAGTAAATTTATAAAAGAAAAATCCTTTTTTTGTTTTTCTGGAAATTTGAAAATATCCGAATTAGGGGTGAAAATGTATAAAATTCATGGTTATTTTAATTATTTTTGAACTTTTTTGTAACTCATAAATTTTTTTATCCATTTTAATAATATAATTATAATATTTCTACAAATATTTATAGTAAAGATTCGCCGAGTGCCTTCAAAATTCAAAAGAATAAAAATTAAAATTAAATAAAAAAAACTAAATAGGCAATATGATTTCGCTCTTGATAGGATTTTCCGGGTTCCCCGCTGGCCACCGCTGATGGACTTTTTGGCTCTGCGGCAGATGCCGGTGCAGCCAAACTATTTTCATGTTTTCTTCTCTTTCCGGCACAGCTGGTTCCTCCAATTTTTCGGCTTTTCCACTTTTGTCTTTTCCTCTATTGATTGACGCGGTGTTTTCACCTTAAATTTGGATGTGTTAATTTAAAAAAATTCAATTTAAGAAAATAATAATAATTCCAATAAATTTCATACAACAACTTACATTTTAAAGATTTTTAACTTTTTTCTTAATTTTTTAAACTCATAAAATAAATTTTTTATGTTAAATTTTCTCTAGAATTTTGGCTGACAAAATGCCCCAAAAGAATTGCCGTCGAAATTTAATAAAAAAATGAAAAAAAATTACAATTAAATTGATTTAATTGAAAAATTCATTTTAGAACATTAATAATAATTATATCAGTCAAATTTCATTCAATAATTTATATTTAAAATGATTTTTAACAAATTTTCTAAACTCATAAAGTAAATTAATATGTTTTTTTCTCATGAATTTTATTGATAAAATTTATTCTTTTGTTACATCATAAATATTTAATAAAAAATAAAAATTTAAAAAGAATAAAATTAAAATTTGATACTCTAATTAATCTAAAAATTATTTTATTTTATTGAATATTTTTTACCGTCAATAATTCGTGGCATTCCCATGCCAGTCAATCGTGCCTGAGAGGCCAATTTATTAGTTCCGGATGAAGTGGCACAATTCCTGAATTTCACATTTTAAAATTTAAAAAATTAAGTGTTCCAAAAAAAACTTCACAGTCAAACTCAAAAAGTTAATCCAATTTACAATAATAAAAATAAAATTAAGTCAAAATTAATTTTAATTATAATTTTTTATTATGAATTTAAAATTTTTAACATAACTCCTGCTGCCGTTGGTGCTTCCAGCTCGTCCTCCTCCTCATTAACATATTCATATTCGCATTCCTCTTTCATAGATTTCCTATTGAAGTGTTTTTTTTCTATTTTTTTAAATCCCATAAAATAAATTAATTAGATTTTCCTTATATTTTCTATGGAAATTTAGCTGATAAATTGAACTTAAATTTGATTCGATCGAAAATTAAAAAAAAATAAAAATTTATAATTAAATTACACTTCTTTTAGTAAGAATTTTTGTCACAATCTTAATAAAAAATTTTCCCCAATTTTTATATAACCTTATGAGGATTATTAAATTGATTAAAAATAAGAAAAATGGAATTTTTTATAATAATTTCATTGTATCTCTAAATTTGTAAAATTTTTTCGAAAATTTTCTGATTTTTTAAAATATTATCTAACCCATAAATATTTCTATAATTTATAATTTGAATACATTAAAAAAGAATTTATTTTTTAATTTAACTAAAAAGCAGTAGATATATTAATTCAGAAAAATAATTTAAATAAAAAAATATTATTTGCATTGCACCTTTCGTTTGCCTACGGCCTACGGGTGATCCATCCTTTTTAGGTGTGCCTTCCTTCTTTGCTTTTTATTATTTTATGGGCTTTAGAGCGTAATAATTGGTTCTATACCTCTGTAAATTGGATTATTTTAAATATTTTCAAAATTTTGAGCAAAATTGTTGAATTGGAAATTCAGATATTTCATTTGTTCTTGTGGGAAAGAATAAGAAGCCATGGTGAATATGGGCTGGCGAAAATGAAAAACTTGGATAAAATTTTTGAAAAAATAAGATTCTAATTAATAAGCTGATGATTTTACATAAACGAATGTCGCTGTTTGGGAAGAGTAACAGCAGAGACCTATGAATATGTTTCTTTTTCTGTTAACAAAAAATAAATTGCTTTTTTTAAATAAGTCTTTCTCCTCAAAATTTATTCCAAAATGATGTTTGTGGCAACAAAAATATTCAATGGGCAAAATGGCGAAAAACAGACATAAAAATTAATAATTGATTGGCTATTTGTCTATATATGGAAAATTATTTAGGCAAGGCACACACAAAATATAATGTTGATGGATTAAAAAATAGCGCATTTCCTCCTCCTCCTTTGATGCCGCCGCCCTCCTCCTTTCATTCTTCTTCAATTTTTGTTTCCTCCATTCAACACATTCTGCGCACATATTCCCCACGAACATACTGGGACGTGCCGAATGAATATATTACTTGCAGAAAAAAATATTATTGGATTTATTATAAATACTTTAAATTGAATTTTTTACAAATAAATCAATTAATTATAATTTTTTTTTTATTTTTTTTAATTTTCGATTATATTAATATCATGCATTTATCCAGCTAAATGGAATGGAAATGTAAGGAAAAGACAATTAATTTATTTTATGTGTTAAAAAATTTTTGGAAAAATAAAAAAAAACATTTTTTGGAAATTATTTAATTTGATTGTATTTAATCTAAATATTTTTAAAAAAATTTTACGAAAATTTCTATAAAAAAGATTTTTGAATGTTTCATTAATTTCTAAACTCATAAAATAAATAAATTATATTTCCTTTAAATATTCTCTGGAATTTTATCTGACAAAATGAATATTAATTTGCTTAATCGAAAATTTAAAAAAAAACAAAAAAATTATAATTATGAAATAATTGGATAAATTCAATTTAAGGAATTAATATAATAATAAATCTTATTAAATTTAGTCATTCTTATAGTGATCTCATGATGGGGCATTCATTCCAAAGCCTAATAATTTTTAAATTTATTTAAAATAATATATTTATAGAAAATAATTAATAAACTGCTAACTGATAAGTGATATAACTGATAATTTAATTATCTGTAAAAAAATAAATATTATTCGTATTAAAATTCGTTCAATTTTTATTAATTATTTTATTCTTTTAAAAATTGTGGATTTTAACAAAATGAACTTAATAACCAAAAAGGACTGCAAAATTCATTTCGATAATTTATATTTAAAAAGATTCTAAGTAAGCTTATAAAATAAATTATTTATGTATTCCTCAATATTCCTATGAAAATTTAGCTAACAAAATACAGGAAAATAGACGATATACAAAAATTTTTTTAAAAAAACTAAAAAATTATATAATTAAAATTAAAATTGATGGAAAAATTTAATTTAACTCATTAATAAAAACGCAAATCAAATTTCATTCGACAATTTCCCTTTAAAAAGCATTTTTCGTTATTTTTTCCTAATTTTGAAACTTATAAAATAAATTATTTATGTTTTCATTAAATTTCCTATGGAATTTTAGCTGACAAAATTTAAGGAGTCTATTCCATCGAAAATTTTACAAAAAAAAATAAAAAATTATAAACAAAATTGATTTAATTTAAATCCAATTTAAAGCATACTATTTATTGTAAGGGAGTCCCGCACGTAGACAATTTATTTTATTCAGCTCTTATTCATGGGACTCTCTTATATATTTCAACCACATCTTAATTCTGCCTCTTCACATCCTAATAATAATATCCCCTTCTCTTGATCGGGGAGAAAGAGAGATGTTCTTCCCACTGAAAATCCATCATTCATTCCACTTTCCATACTTACACCAAGTATTATCCCATGGCGATTGTCGCACTGCCGAATTGTCGGACCACCAAAAATATTTTGGCAAGGCCCACACAAAAATAATGTAATGTTGATGGATTTTTTGTTCTTGAATTTTAAAAAATGACTCATTTCCTTCTCCTCCTTTGATGCCGCCGCCCTCCTCCTTTCATTCTTCTTCCATTTTTGTTTCTTCCATTCACCACATTCTGCGCACATATTCCCCACGAACATCACGGGGAGTACCAAAGGCCAACATTCCTTGCTGCAAATTTGATGTAAATTTTTTTAAATTTTTTATTTGTAAATTTTTTGACTAATATTATTCGTAGAATTAATACTAAATTTAAAAATGAATTAAATTGACTTAAAAAATTACTGAATTTTCATAATTCGGGAAATGTTGGGAGGCAAATCTTCGTGGAGTCATCAACATATCTTTTTGTGATTGGGATTGGGATAAGGAAATTAGACATAATTTTTAATCATTAATAATTTTAAATTTTTTTTAAATTTTATTTATATTTGAGCCGAATGTTCTAATTATCTATATAAAAAATAAATCAATTTCCCCATTTTATTATTAATTTTACTAAATAATTTTTTACGGGGTGTAAGTTCGTGGGGGCCAGTGATGTGACCTCAAACTCGTACTTCGTAGTTCGTACATAAAAATGCCAAATTCCTTGCTGAAATTTTTGTTTATGTAAATTTATTTAATTTTTAATTGGAAATTTTTAGGCTAATTAAATTAAATTTTGAAAAATTGAATTAAATTAATTTTAAAATTTGTTGAATTTTCATTAAAAATTAATTTTATAAGACTTTTTTATAAACGAAAAATCAAACTTATAAAATATTCTTTCCAATTATAAAATATATTGAAATTTTTGTGTGAAAATAATAAATAAACGATGAATTATTGGACACCATATTTAAATTAAATTTAAAAAATAATTAAAATCAATCTGTATTAGTACTAAAATTAAAATTCGTTTAATTTTTATTTCTTTTAAATATTGTGGATTTTTTAAAAGGTCCAATTTTTATTTTATTAAAAAATAAATAATGAAACAATAAATTTTTAAATCTCATAAAATTATTTTTATTTTCTCTATTATTAAATATTCTCTGATGAATTTAATACTAAAAATATTTAACATTTATTTTATCCGAAAAAAAAATTGAAAAAATTTTATGTAATTAAAATTATTTTATTTTTGACCTGATTTGCAAAATCAGTCTCTTGACCAGACACCAGACCTGAATGGCACTTCCCGTCTTCGGGAAATGTCCGGTGGCAAGTCTTCGTTCGAATCATCCACATACCTTTTGAACGTTTGTTATGAGAAATAATCATAATTTTTAAATATATTATTATTTTATTTTTTCAAATTTATTTAAATTATTTTCAGAAAATTTAATAAAAATATTTTAAGAATTTTTTTTTATTTATTTTAAAAATAATTTTTATTTTTACATATATTTTGGCTTCCATCCAATCTTTTTTTCTTTTATATAAACATTCAAATTTATCAATTTAATATTAAATTTTTATCTAGAATTTCTTACGGGGTGTAAGTTCGCCGGGGTATACCAAAGACAGTTTTGCCCGCTTGTGAATCCAAGAAATTGATAACCTAAAATTGGTAGAATTAGAATATGAACATTAAGCAAAAATAATTAGTTTTTATTAATTTTTTCAGGAATTTTTAGATAACAAAATTAAATGATCCTAAAATTGATCGAAAAAAAAAACTAAAAAATTATAATTAAAATGATTAATTGGAAAAATTCTTTATTTTTTTGCTTTTAATTTGGAAATATCAAGATTCTGTGTGAAAATGTGAAATTCACTTTTGCTTTATACATTTTTTGTAACTTATAAATTTTTTATACATTTTAATAATATAATTTTAATATTTTTAAAAATGTTTTAAAAATAAGTCTCTCTATCAACGGCGGCAAAACTAAAAATCAAAATTAAAATAAAAAATAAATGACAAATTTGATTGAATTATTCAACAAATTAAACTTATGCTTTGTCTTGCTGTAAAACTTATGATTTTTCCGCAAATGTTTTGGCAAAAAAACCTAAAATAGCACAGCAGATATATGATTTTGGTTTGGTTTGCTTTTTTTAAAATTATTACTAATTTTGCGGAAAAATATAACGGTCAAAAATATAAAAATTTTTGTTTGTTTAAAATAAAACTCATAAAATATTTGTAGATACTTTTCTTTTTTTATTAAATTGAAAATATAAAGATACTAAAATAAATTGCGAATGCGGTGCGAATTAATTAAAAAAATTAACAAAATTAAAAAATAAAAAATAAACTATAAGTCAACATTTTTCTTTATAATTAAAAATTTTAAAGTTCATATTGAATTAGGGAGGAAATTGGCAATTTTTTGTAGATTACAAAATCAAAAAATGAAAAAAAAAAAACACATAAAATATTTTTCAAATTTTTCTTTTAAAGTAATTAAAAAAATCAATTAACTAAAAATATTTCGAAGAATTTTTTCAAAAATTAATCCAATTAAAAATAATAAAAAAAAATATGTCAAAATTATTTTGTTTAAAAATTTTTGATATGAATAATTTTTTAATTTTAAATAATAATTAACCCAGGCTGCCGATGGTGCCTCAGGCTCGATATTTTTATTCCTCATCGTCAAATTCGCTGCCTTCTTCCGCCATTTTTTATTATTTTTTTGAGGGCTATGATGAGAGCGCAAAAATTGTTTCTATATGTCGGCGGCAAAACTGAAATTCAGGCAAAACTGAAATTGCCTAGGCAAAACTGAAATTTTTCACTTTTGCCTGATTTCCCGGCAAAAGTGAAAAATTTCAGTTTTGCCTAGGCAATTTCAGTTTTGCCTGAATTTCAGTTTTGCCGCCGACATATACCTCTAAAAAATAATATTATATTAATAATATTTTAAAAATTGTTGGCAAAATCATTGTAAAAGAAAATGAAAAATCGAGTTTTAATTGAAGGGCTTCTGAATTTTAAGAGTCAAATTGATCCAATATTTTTTTTTAAAACTGGACTTTGGAATTTTAGTTGATGAACCAATTAGAGTTCGAAACAAAAATGGTCAATTAAAAGAAAAAAAATAAATTTATTGGGAATGGGAAAATCTAATTTTTATATTTATTCCTTATATTGAGAATGGGGATTCAACTTTGATTTACTGATCTTCTAAAATTCAATAATGGTCAAATAATTTTTTTTTAAATTATATGAATTCAATTTTTAATTTGGAAAGAGAAATGAATCTTGAAGAATATTAGCCGACGAAAATGAAAAGCTTGATGTTGATTGGTCGATGAATGCATTTTTGTGTTTAAACTTTTTATCCTCCTCCTCAAAATTTATTCCAAAAATGATGTTTGTGGCAACAAAAATATTCAATGGGCAAAATGGCGAAAAACACACATAAAAATTAAAAATTGATTGGCTATTTGTCTATATTAGGGAAAAATTATTTTGGCAAGGCACACACAAAATAATGTTTTCTTGAATTTTAAAAAATGGCTCATTTCCTCCTCTTCTTTGATGCTACCGCCCTCCTCCTTTCATTCTTCATCCATTTGTTCCATTCACCACATTCTGCGCACATATTCCCCTTTAACATCACGGGGTGTGCCAAATGACAACATTCCTTGCTGAAAATTTAAGTAAATTTATTTAATTTATTTTATTATTTGGTAATTTTTTAACTATATATAAATTAATTTTAAATTAAAAAGATGAATTAAATTATATTAAAATATTGTTATGGTCTTTGATGATGAATTTATTTTATATGACATTTTATAATAGTAAAAATCAAACTTATAAAAAATTTCAATTGTAAAATTAATTTATTTATAGAAAATTTCTATGTGCAAATAATAAAAGCGAAAAATTTACGATATCAATAATAAAAATCAATGAGTATTCATAATAAAATTAAAATTCGTTTAATTTTTATTATTATTTATTCCTTTTAAATATTGTCGAATTTTGACAAATCGTCAGCATTTTTTATTAATTAAAAATAAAAATTAAATTTTATTAAGGAAAATATTTTTTAATAATACAATAAATTTTTAAATCTCATAAAAATTTTTCCATTTTCCTATTATTAATTATTATCTGATTAATTAAAAATTTTTCCATTTTCGTATTATTAATTATTATCTGATTAATTAAAAATTAAAAATGTTTTAGTTGTTTTAATGCGAAAAAAATTAAAAATAATATTATGTAATTAAAAATTAATTTTTTATTTGACCTGATTAGCAAAATCAGTCTCCTGGCCTGACCAGAATGGCACTTCAGGTCTTCGGGAAATGTCCGGTGGCAAATCTTCGTGCGAATCATCAACATATCTTTTTGGGGATTGGGATGGGGGAATTTGATAAAATTTTTGATTCAATAAAAATCATTAATTTTAATTAATCATTCTAGAAAATTTTATGAAAATAATGGAGGAAATAATTTTTAATTTCTTTTTAATTTTGTTAATTTTATTTATTTATTTGAACGAATTCTTAGTTTCTATTTTAAAAACCCCAAATTTTTCATTTTAATATTAATTTTTACTCAAAAATTTCTTACGGGGTGTAAGTTCGCCGGGGCATACCAAATGCAGTTTTGCCCGCTTGTGAATCCAAGAAATTGATACCCTAAAATTGATTGAATACAAAAATTAAAAATAATTAATTTAATAATAAAATATTAAAATAATTTTTATTATTTATTTTCAAAAATAATTAATAAAATACCATTTGATAGGGAATCATGCCCTGGGATCGCTGATCTTGATTTTGCAATTGTTGAAGCTAAAAATGGGTAAAATTAATAAAAAAAATTATTTTTTGAGGACCGTATTGTTTCGGAAAGCGCCAAATCCAGTCATTCCTTGTTGGCTGGCACCTGTGGAAAAGAATTTTTATCAAGAAAAATTTTAGATAGGCAATCAGAAAATAATAGTATTAAAATAATATTTATATATAATTTCCGCAATTATTTTATTTTTTACTAATGGGTATCATTCAGTTTTTTCGAAAAATTTTCCTCTTTTATTTAATTTTTTTTATTATTTTAAGGATCTCATAAAATTTTTATTAAAATTTAGAAAATATTCCTTTTTGGGCAATGGGTTGATAAGTAAATTTTAAAAATTTAACTAATTTAAACCAAAAATTTTACAAAACTAGTAATATACTTACATTATTTTTTAATTTTATTTAAATTTATTTTGTTAAATTTTTTTGAATGGGGCAAAAATTAGTCCCTTTCATCAAAGAAATATATTTTCACTTTTAATAAAAATTATTATAAATTATTTTATTCGTTTCATTTTATATATATCGAAATTTTTTTCACTTAGTTCGTTTCAGAAAATGAATAAATTTATATATATATATATAAAAAATTTGAAATTCGTTAATTATTTCAAGTTGGCGAAAATCTAGCCAGCCACTTTTAACCATCTTTTCTGAAAAGTTGCCTATATCGATGGCATATACCAGAAAATTCCAACTTTTTCAAAAACTTAAAGTGGCTTCGAGATATTAGCCAAAAACCGGTTTAAAAAATTGAACTTTTTCGGTTTGCCCAGGTAAAACTTTTTTCCTTTTGATTTTTCGATAACCATTGTTATTCTAGGAACCTAAGTTGGAGTCTTAGCTACAAAATGATATATGGTTTATGGGGTCTATCTTCAAAACCCAGGGCTGTGGAGTCCGGCAAAAATTGGTACCTCGACATTTTTTCCTTCATAGCCGATTGGCGAAGATGGGGAGAAGGGGACGGAGGTCGCGGGTTCGAATCCCACCATGGTCTAATAATTTTTTTAGAGGTTTTCGATGATGGGGATCATGAATTTGAGGTTTATTTTGAATATTAAACCGGTTCAAAGGTTTAAACCGGTTCTGCGCGAGTTGAATTTTGATCAGAAAATTGGGGAATGAATTCTAATTATAAAATATTAACCCTCCTAGGAATCTTTTAAAGCGCGATAGCGCTTTCTTTCTACCCTCCCACGTATTCCTTCCGTCACCCCTTAAGAACCAGCGGGCTTGCCCCGCTGGTTCTTAAGTTCCTCTTTTATAAAAAATTTTTTATTAATGATTCTATGCGTTTCATTAAATTTTTAATTGATCGAAATTTTCTTTATTGATTCTGTGACAAAAATATTTAAATTATTTAAAAAATAATTTAAAAATTTATTGAAACTATTTATAAAAATATCAAAATAATTTTAGTCAAATTATTCACGGAACAGAAAAAAAGACAAAATGTTCAAATATAAAAATTAAAATTTTAAATTATTTTAAAAATTTTTCAACCCATAAAATATTTTGGCAATCTGAAGAATCCGGATCCCTAAATTTTTTATTTTAATTCTTCAAAAATTGGTTTCTGGGGGGCTTTTAAAGGGTGTAGATCATGAATCTGACATCCATTTTGTCATATCTTACCATCTTGGTAAGTTAATGCCGACTTTTTCTAAGAAAATGCCAAGGGGGAACAAAACCAATTTATAAAATATTTTTAATATAGGCATATTATAGCTCAATCGACGCGGCACGGCGAGCTGAATCTAATGGTACCATTTTTATTATGTAATATTGCAATATAGGCAAGTTATGACGAAAAGAAAAATTTATCTTGTTATGGTATTTAGACCTCTAACTTGATCGAAACGAAATATTATGAGATAAAAATGGTACTATTCGATTTATTTCGCTGAACTGCGTCGATTGAGCTATTATATGCCTATATAAAAATTTTTAAAAAATTGGTCTTAGTCCCCCCTTTGCCTTTTCCTGGTAAGAGTTGGCATTATCTTACCAAGATGGTAAATTATGACAAAATATATGTCAGATTCGGTGATCTACACCCTAAATTACCCTAAAAAACCCATTTTTGAAGAATTTAAATAAAAAAATTTGAGGGGATCCGGATTCTTTATGATTGGCAATATTTTAATGAAACTATTTATAAAACAAATCAAAATTATTCTAATCAAATTATTCACGAGTAGGAATAAGAATATAAGACAGAAAAAAATCAAAATTTAAAAAAGAAAATTAAATAAATTTTTTGTAATAGAATTAAACATGCTTACCTTCTTTCCATCCGGATGTTTGTCGAGAAATTGTCGACTCATCATGGGGCATTTCCCCGCGCACTTCATCCTTGTATTTGGTGATCTCGCGACGGGGCATTCCAAAGCCTAAAAAATTTTTTATAATTTATTTTATTGGATAAATTTTAAAAAAATTCAAAAAATTTTTTGAAATAAATTAAAAGTGAAAAAATTACCAGTCATGCCGGACTGGCTAGCGAAGCGATTTGTGCCCATCTGGAGATGGATGAAGCCTTGACTTTCCCGGTCTTGGTCAGCCGTTTTACGAACTAAACAAAATAAATTTTATAAAATCATTGAAATAAAAATGATTAGATTTTATGTGCAAATTTACCGTCAATAATTCGGGGCATTCCCATGCCGGTCATTCCTGCTTGTGAGGCCAATTTATTGGTACCGGATTGAAGTGGCACAATTCCTGAAATTTATTTTTTAAATTATTATATAAAATAATGAATAGGAAATTTGTTAATTAAAAAATAAATTATTTTTTGATCTCATAAAATTATTTACCTAATTTTAAAATATTTTATTTTTTCGAAGGGTGCGTTAAAAATGTCCAATACGTTCAAAAACAAAAAAAGTAAACAATTTTTATAAAAATTTAAATAATTTGAAAAAAGGATTTGGGATATTTTAATTTAATACTTCTAATTTTTTTCAGCTAATAAAAAAATATTCGATTCTTTATAAGAAAGTTACATTTTTTTGATTTTATTATTTTTAAAACTCATAAATAAATTTCAATTTATTTTCAATAAAAATTTCATATTTTTGGGAAAAACAATGATATTTATCAAATGAGAGCATGCTCAAAAAAAGATCAAAAATTAAAAAAAAAAATTTAAAATTACCATCCGTGAGCCGTGCCTTGTCTTCGGGCACTTCGCTGGCCCCACCCGTCCCCATTGGGCGATAATTCACATCACGGGGTGTTCCCATGCCGGTCATGCCCTTTTGTGAGGCAAATTTGTTTGTGCCCGATTGAAGCCAAGTTGAGCCTTTCAATGAGGCAATTTTCGCCTCGTCGGTGATTTCCGCCAAATTGTCCGATTTGACGCGCGATTCCTTCACCACATCACGAGGAGCACCAAATCCTATAAAAGAATAGTGGAATTACATTTTTTTGAATTTATTTACTAAGTTACTAAATATTCATGAAAATAATAAAAAATACATTTTTCAAAAAATCAAAATTTTTAATGAAACACATAAAATTTATTATTTAATTATTTTATATAATTAATACTAAAAATTGTTCACTTTAATAATCAAAAATGAGGTTTGAACATTAATATCATTATTCAAATTAAAAAAATAAAATTATAATTAATTAATTAAAAATTTTACCGGTCATTCCACGCTGGGATGCATATTTGTTTGTGCCAGCCTGAATTGGAATTATGCCTTCGGAGCGCATCAGCTTGCTAAATTTATTCAATTCCATTAAATTAAAATATAATCATTTTTGTTTAATTTTGTAATAGTAAATTAAGACAAAGAAAGAATTAAAATTTAATTACAAATGGGAATTCTTATACAGATAAAGCAAGAACAAATAGTTGAAAATATTTCATTGTTATCTATTCTATTAATCAAAGAAAAGAAATTCCACATTTTATTTTAGTTTTAAGTATTTCAAGTAATTTTTTTAAATCTGGGTTATAAAGTTTATGAAATTAAAGTTTTATTTGTTCATTTTTTCAAATTTTTTTTTGTAACTTATAAATTTTTTACCACTTTTAATAATAATATAAATTTAACATTTTTACAAATATTTAAAATAAGTAATGGTTTGACCAAATCCAAAAAAATAAAAAATAAATATTAAAGATGATTGGATTTTTTATCGAATTAAACTTACGCTTTATCATGGCGACTTGGCTTTCCGCCCGAATAAATTTGTTGCTTTCTCAGTGCCGAGATGGAAATGTTTCGTTCTTGATAAGATTTTCCGGGTTCCCCGCTGGCCACCGCTGATGGACTTTTTGGCTCGGCGGCGGATGCCGGTGCTGCCAAACTGTTTTCATTGTTTTCCTCTCCTTCTGGTACAACGGGTTCTTCTAATTTTTTCGGCTTTTCCACTTTCGGCTTTTCCTCCATCGATTGACGCGGTGTTTTCACCTTAAATTTTTTCGAATTTACATTATAATAAATAATAAAAATGATCAAAGAATTTTTGAAGTTCCTTTTAATTTTATTTTCTATTTTTTTAAACCCTATAAAATAAATTAATTAGTTTTCTTTAAATTTTATCTGGAATTTTAACTGACAAAATGAATGCCATTTTCGCGATCGAAAATTTTTAAAAAAAATGAAAAATTATGAATGAATTCCAGTTCTTTTAATAAGATTTTTTGTCCAAATCATAAAAAAAAGATTTTCCCCAATAATTTTTATAAAGATCTGTGGCTGGGATTTAGAACAATCAAATATTTTAATTTTTGAAAAATTATTAAATATAAAATGGATGTTTTATGCAAGTTATGGAAAATTGTATAAATTTATAAATATTTTAAATTTTGTGAAAATTTTCTAATTTTTTAAAAATTATCAAACCCATAAATATTTCTACAATTTGAATTCATTAAAAAAGGAATTCATTTTTAATATAATTAAAGACATTAGACCGAAAACCATAAAAAAATAATTTAAATAAAAAAGATTATTTGGACCTTTCGCTTGCCAACCGGCGATCCATCCTTTTTAGGTGAGCCCTCTTTCTTTGCAGGAGAGCCTCCTCGTTTTGGTGAGCCTTCCTTTTTGGCTGGTGAGCCGCCGCGTTTTGGTGAGGCCTCCTTTTTCTGAAAAAAATGATAAAATATTTTAATTCATTTTTTAAATTTAATATTATTTATTTTTATAAAATTTTTTATTTTAATTTTGCACGTAGCTGACTCCATTTATTAAAATTACTCTTAGCTCATTGATTAATTCCTTAATTGAAAATAAATTTATAAAAATTCATGGGTTACAAATAAATTTTCATTTTTTAAAAATTAATTTTTGTGATTTATTCGCGATTTTAATTTCATTTAAACTTATTGATAAATAATAAAATAAAAAACGGACTGAAAATTTTTTTTTAATTTTTGAATTTTATCCAGAAATTAAATGAATTTTTTATTTTACGAATATTTATAATTTTTCCGATAAATAGAATAAAAAACGTATTTTAATTCCGGTCGAATCAAGGTTAAAATATTCTATTCGACTCGTTCCAATTAAAATATCCATTTGAATGGACTGTTTTGGTGAGGTAATTTTGCTAGATGAAATGAATAAAATTTCGAATTTTGTCGATGAATTTAGGCTCATTTTTGATATAAATTTTATGCATCTGTGTTCTAAGACTTGGAGTGGTACTAAAACTTTTTAATTGTCTTTTCCGCAGATGTTTTTGCCAACAAAAAAAATATCCAATAGCACAGATGTATGATTTTTTTTGGGTTTTTTGATTTGTGCTTTTTTAAATTTAGATAGCCAAAGAGAAATGCAATTATAAAAAAATATTTTAGAATTGATTAAATTGCTTGGATTATAAATTTTTTTTCTAATATTTTTAAAAATAAAATTATTTTATTATCATAAAGAAAAAAAATTTTTGAGTTGAGTAGAAAAATATTTCTTGTTAAAATTTATTTAAAATAATAATAATTATAATTATCCACTCTTAAAACTAAATTTAATTAAAAAAGAGTTAATGTAACAAGAGAATTCATATTTGTTTGTTTAAAAAATTAAACTCATAAAATATTTGTTGGACTTTTTTTTAATAATCCGAGAATATTAAAATGTTTAAATATTGCTGGTTAATTTTATCAATAATTATCAAAATTAAAAAAGAAATAAAAAAGAAAACAAATTAAATTTAAAAAAATTTTCAAATTGTAGGAAAGCTTGCAAAGTTTTGTAATTTTTGTTTTGTGCAAAAATAAAAAATAAAACCCATAGAATATATCTCATTTTTCTTTTAAATAAATGATAAAATTCAATTATCCAAAAACCCAACGATTACAAAAAATTAATCCAATTAAAAAATATTAAAATTAAAATTATGTCATTTTGTAAAAACCAACCCCAGCCGCCGGTGGTGCCTCCGGCTCGTCCTCTTCCTCGTCCACATATTCATATTCGTATTCCTCATCGTCAAATTCGCTGCCTTCTTCCGCCATTTTTTATTATTTTTTGAGGGCTTTGAGAGCGCAACAATTGGTTCTATACCTCTGAAAAAATAAGATTTTATCAAAAATATTTCCAAAATTGTGAGAAAAATATGTAAAGAAAATAAATAATATTCGCGCTTTAATTAAATGGCTTCTGAATTTTAGTCAATTATACAGAATAAGTCAAAATTTGTTCAATAATTTTTTAAAAGGACTTTTGGAGTTTTCGCTGGTGAAAAAAATAAGATTTGAAACAAAGATGGTGAATTAAAAAGAATTATAAAAAATAAATTTATGGGAATGGGAAAATTTAATCCTTATTTATTCTTTATTTTGATGATGGGAATTCAGCGTTTATCGACAGAATGTCGAAAGTCCATTAATTGTCATATAATTTTTCTTTTAAATTATAGAATTCAATTGTTCATTTTGGAAAGAGAAAGAAGCCTTGAGGAATATGGACCGACGAAAATGAAAAGCCTATTAATGTTGATTGGGAAGAAAAGAGGAAGTAAGCAAAAATCACGACAATTGGTAAAAACAAGTGGAAATTGTGGGGATTTCCCAAAAAAAAAATATGAGGGAATTGTTCTATAATTATCGGAGGACAGCCCCGTGGCCTCTGTAAAATATTGGAGTATCCCTTGCGGGAGGGGGGGGGGGGCGGGTGGAGGTTTAAGTTAAGTTTAGGGAAAGGAAAGCAGAAATTTGAAGGACAATTTTTGCCCTAAGAAAATAGCCATCAGTCAAAGAAACATTTAAAAAATTAATATTTGCTACACAAAAAGATATTGGCTAAAAACTAAAAGTTGACTGAATTTCTTCAGTCCTATTTTCCGCCTCCATCGTCAAAGCCTTTCCTTTTTTCGGGATGCTCAATTTTTGACTTCGTCTTTTCCCGTCATTGACGCCATTTGGTCATCACAGCAGTAATTTGTAAAAATTTTGCCCCATTCTCGTCTTTTTTCCAAAGGCCGGGAATTTAATTGGGAATTGCATCTGGGGAGGATATCACCTGTGATTGAGGAGATGAGAAGAAGGATCGATGGCTTCATCCATCTATCCTTTCATATTTCTTTGGCTAAATTTTTTGCTAATCCCGTCTTCTTCAAAAGGTTTAATATTAGATCAGAGCCGAATTTACCCCATGGGGAAATGTTGGCTTAAAAAAGTGAGAGAGAATTTTAGAAGGAGATGAGGGGATCGGCTCAGGGATGAGCGCATTGCGTTTTGCGTTTTGCGTTAATTGCGTTCATTTTTGGCCATTGCGTTTCGTTTTGCGTTTTGCGTAAAAATGGGAAAATTAACGCAAAAAAAACGCAAAAATGCAATGAAAATTGTTTTAATTTACTTTCAAAAAATTGATTTTTTAATGAAATTTGTTCGTTGATTTACCATTTTTGGCTTGAATTTTTCGCTGCACGGCCATTTTTGGCTTGAATTTTTCGCTGTACGGCTCGAAAAAATTTCTTCACAAAAAACGTAATCTTAGTGCTGGATGTTTCTGGATTGTTCATTCATGATAAAAAAACCTAATTGAAAAATTTTAATCAATTTATATTAGCTTAAAACGAAAATCTTTTTTTTTTCTAACACCAAAATCTTTTTTTCAAGGCCAATGTACTTTTCTTTGAAAATAAATCTGACAGCCCTGACTTGATAATAATTGAAAAGAAAATTTTAATTTTCAAAAAAGAAAAAATTTTTTGACCATTGCGTTTTGCGTTTTGCGTTATTGCGTCCATTTTAGGCCGTTGCGTTGCGTTTTCCGTTTTGCGTAAAAAAAATTTTTGAACGCATTGCGTTTTGCGTTTTGCGTTCGGTAGCTTTTGCCGTTGCGCTCATCCCTGGATCGGCTTCCCCATCTTATTAGATAAACTTTTTAGTCCAAATCTTCGTCTATCCCAAGGGAGAAAATTTTACTTTAACGAATCTTGCCTCAAGAAGTATTGCCTATAGGAAAGGCTAGAAAAGAGAGATCAAAATTAAAGAAAATGATCGACAGTGATGGATACCATCCATTCATTCACATTTTCGGCTAATTTTTTCTCCTAATCCCATTTTTGTTGTGTATTGGCAAATTTGTCCTAATCTCCTCTTTTTCTCCAAAAGTCTGAGAATTTGATAAAGAATAAAGGGAAATTGTATGAAGAGAAATGAAAATAATGAGGGGGAATCGATGACTTCAATCCCCTTTTCAGGCCAAGAATTTGCTAAAGAATAGGGGGATTGACTGAAGAGAAATAAAGGAGGAAGGGGGGATCGATGGCTTCAAATCCACATCCACCCCATTCATCTTTCTAATATTGGCGCGTCTGTTGGGGCACACACAAACATATTATTGCTGGGCATTCAGCTTTGAATTGTGAGTGGGTGGATGTATTAGGTGGGAGAATGTGGCTTAAAGCGATATGACCAGAAGGAAATTTTCTTGCCTTTGCTGTTGGCCGAGAATGTGGATTTGTGATGTGAATTGGATCGGCGAGAAATGGAAAATGAAAGAAAGAGAAAATGAAGGGGAAATGTAGGGGAAAATATAATGGAATTTGGGTTGAATGGTGAATGGGTGAGAGACCGATGTATGTTTTTTCCATCCATTTGGATTATCTGCTTGGGATTGGATCATCTCAATCTCGAGGCTTGGCCATATTGAAAATGTGTGGATGAAAAGAAGGAAATAGAAATAGATGTAAAGTGGATCAAAACATTGAAAAAGGAAAGGGAGAGAATTTTTCTATGGTTTTAAACTGTGATTGAATCGAGGTGAGTGGGCACTGGGCACATTTTGAAATGAAATTAATAGGCAAAATCTTTACATAATAATAATAATTGAAACAAAAAAGGATAACTGGCAACGACAATTCAATTATAATTTTTTGGTTTTTTTAAATTTTTCGAGCGTTCAAATTTTGCCCATTTTATTAGTTAAAATTCCAGATCAAATTTAAATAAAATATAATTAATTTATTTTATGAGTTTGATAAATTAAGAAAAAAAATTTTTTTAAATTGAAATTGTCGAATTAAATTTTATTTGATTTATTCTACCTATTATAAATGCTTTAAATGGAATTTTTCCAATAAATTACACGACCAAATTTAAGGTGAAAACAAAGAGTTATTCAATGGAATAAAAACAAAAAGAGAAAAAGCACATAAAACTAGAGGAACCAGCTGTGCCGAAATGAAAGGAAAAAATGAAAATAATTTAGCACAACCAACATATGTCGCTGATGAGCCAAAAAAGTCCATTGACAGTTCGACAGTGGCTGGAGGGAAGCACAGAAAATCCTAAATAGCAAATTTTTTCGGGCCGAAAAACGATTCACCGGAACCGGAATAAAAAATCTTAACGGGCAATTCAATTAAATTTTTTTTAAATTTTTGATAACTGTATGCAATTTCATCAATTTGTTAATTAAAATTTAAGAGAAAATTTAAGGAGAAAATAATTAATTTATTTTATTAGTTTGAAAAATTAATAAAATTTAAATACTTTTTAAATGGAAATTATCGAATGAAATTAAATTGGTAATGCTTTATGGAATTTTCCAATTAGTATATCAGCGACCAAATTTAAGGTGTAAATATCGCTCAATCATTTTAGGAAAAGCGAACAGTGGAAAAGTCTAAAAATTGGAGAAACAAGTTGTGCCGGAAGAATAAGAAAACAATAAAAAATAGTTTGGCTGTACCAGTATCCGCCGCCAAGAAAAAAAATCCATCCATCGACTATGACCGACGAATAGTTCGGAAAATCTTATCAAGAACGAAATATTTCCGTTTCGACCTTAGGAAATAGCAAATTTATTGGTTCGGAAAGCCGAATCGCCATGACAAAGTAAACCTAATTCGAAAAAAAATTCGGTCAAATTTTTCATTTATTTTTTTAATTTAATTTTTATTTTGGTCTGGTTCATCGTGTCTTATTTTAAATATATGTAAAAATGCTAATATTATAATATTAAAGTTAGCAAAAAAATTATGAGTAACAGAAAATCTGAAAAAAAATGAATAAAACGAATATTTTCATACAGTTTCATTATGTAATTTTCAAATTTTATAAAATAAATTAAAAATAAAAATTCGTATATAAATATATTAGATAAAATGGTACTTTTTCTTTTTAATTATTTTGGAAAATAAATAATAAAAATTATTTTAATTACCCATTCTTCCAATTTTTTAGTTTATCAATTTCTCGGATTCGCAAACGGGCAAAAATAGCTTTTGGTATGCTATGATGAACCTATACCCCATAAGAAATTATTTAGTAAAATTATTTATAAAAGATGAAATTAAATGATTTTTTAGAAAGAAAACTAGCAAAATTTACTCAAATAAATAAATAAAATTATTAAAAAAAATTTAAAAAAATATTAAATTTTTACATGATTTTCAATAAAATTTGCAAGTATGAAATTAAAATATTAATATCTCTTGAATAGAAATTTTGCTAATCAGAATCACTCAACCCAATCAAAAAAGTTATGTTAATGATTCGCATGAAAATTTGTACTCGACATATCGCGAAGACCGAAAATGTCATTCTGGTCTGGCCAAGGGATTGATTTTGCTAATCAGGTCAATTAAAAAAAAATAAAATAAAACATCTTAATCTTGAATCCATTAAAGATTATTTAATAATAGAAAAAAATGAAAATAATTTTATGAGATTTAAAAAATTTTATCAATAAAATGTAATTTTCCTTATAATCATTATTTTTATTTTATTGTTCTTATAATTTATTAATTTTAATTAATCTAAAATATTCCCCATAATTTTCTCCCATTTTCCAAATGAACAAGTGGATTCCTAGAATTTCTAATGGCAAAATTTATTTTTTTAAAATAAGAATACTATATGAAGGAATTATTTAACTGATCATCTACAATCTCTGTTTGAATCAAAAATAAATTAAAAATTTCTCATTTCCACTAAAAAAAATTAAAAAATTACGATTTCTGCTCTTTGATTGAAATAGATTACAATAGAGAGATTTTCGACTATTTGACCTTGCTTTTTCTGCAAATTTTATATAAAATTTAATTGTTCTATTTTTAAATTTGGTACATGGTTTAATTTGACGCAATTTATTTTGCTAAATATTTTATAATATTTTGATTAAAAAAATTTATGTATTAAAAAAAATTTTTGATCTAAATATTTTTGTCAGGCAATAAGAAAGTTTTAACTTTTAAGCTATTAAAAGTTTAATGAAACACATAAAATAATTAATAAAAAATTTTTTATTAAAGAGTTAATTTATTTCTTTAATGAAACGAAAAAGAATTCATACAGAAAATAAATTTAACAAAAAATTTTAAAAAATCTATGTTGATGATATATATGAAGATTTGCCATCCGAAATCTGTCGAAGACCGGCGGAAGTGCTATTCTGGTCTGGCCAAGACACTGATTATGTAAGTAGGTCAAATACATTAATATTTAATTACACAATATTATTTTTATTTTTTTTCATATAGAATTAACAATTAAAGCAGAGTACCCCACATTTTTTCCATAAATTTTTTTATTTTATTATTCAGCGTTGAATTAAATTTCCTGAATCTGTATATTAGTTTTGTAAACCGGTTTCGAAAAAAACTGAACTTTGGTATTTTTGATTAAATTATATTATTAGGCTAGAAATATTCAAAAATATCGACAAATTTAAATTTTATTTATTTTTTATATAAATTATTTTTAATTTGTTAATATATTTTGAAGAATTTGATCGTTCTCATAATTTGACAGTGTTTATTTTGGTAATAATTTTATAAATATTTTCATTAAAATATTTTATGGGTTAAAAATTTTATAAATAATTGAAATATTTTTACCAATTAATAAAAAAGTTCTAATCAACTAAAAAATAATGAAACTAATAAATTATTAAAAAATTTTAATTTTGATGAAAAAACGAACAAAACATTATCCCAAACTCAAAATAAATTTATATGGAAATAAATTGTCCTTAATTCCTGATTTAGCTAAAACCTAATTAATTTATACTTATAAAAAATTGTAAAAATTTTTAAATGAAAATTGGCGAACGGAATTTGATTGAATTTATTATACTATTGTAATTTTTATTTATTAATTCATTAAATGAAATTTTTCCGATTAAATTAATTTTTATAAATTGCATATTTTTTTTATTAAATTTTCGATCATATCCTTGCAACTCATTTTGTCAGCTAAAATTCCTGAGAAAATTTATTGGAAACATAATAACTTTATTTTATGTGGTTTAAATCCAAATTGTCTATGAAATTTAATTAAATTTTTTTATAAATAATGATTTAAATTGAATTATCCCAATAAATCAATTTTTTATAATTTTTAATTTTTTATAAAATTTTCGACCTTTTTTTGCATTAGGAATCAGTTGTGGTTGGGGCGGAAAGAGAGGAAAACGATAAAAATAGTTTGGAAGAACCGCCATCGTCCGTCGTGCCAAAAAGACCATCAGTAATGGCTTGTGGAGAGCATGAAAAATCCTATCAATAACACTTTTCAACAATGAGAAAGTAGCGAATTTATTGGTGTGGAAAAAAGAGCCGTCATGATAAGATAAAGTCTAAGTTTAATTCGATGAGAAATCAATTAAAAAAATTTGACTTTTAGTTTTTTATTTTAATTTTTATTTTTTTAATTCTGTCGGATCGACAATATCATTTTAAATATTTTTATAAATTTTAAACATTATAATATTAAAATAAGTAGAAAAATTTATGAGTTACAAAATAGTTGAAAAAATAATTATAAAGCGAATATTTTCATATATTTTCTTTCTAATATTTTCAAATTAGTAGAAAAACTAAAATAAAAGATAGGATTTCTGCCTTTGATTGAAAAGATTTTATTTATATTTTTGAATGATTTTGGCCTTGTTTTTTCTTAAAATTTTATAAATATTTTAAATTTCCAATTTTTACCGAATTCTTCGAAATTATTCTTTCATTGACTTATTTTGCTGAATTAAAATGAAAAAATTTAAATTTATTTAAATTATTTTTTAATGAATTTGAATAAATTTAGCAACCTAATGCATTCGAGGGAAAATCCCAATCCAAATTCCAAAGTGGCATCAAACAAATATGAATCTCATCGGGGAATGACGAGTAAAATTTAATTTTTATTTAATGTTAATTTTATTTTTATTTTTAAATATTTTTTTGGTTCAGAGCGTAAATTTAATTTAATTAGTATAATTCAATCAAATTTGCTTTTAATTTTTTAATTTATTTTTTTTTGTTTTTTTCCACGTTGCTGTAATTATTTTAAATATTTGTAGAAATGTTAAAATTATATTATTAATATGGGTAAGAAAATTTATTAGTTACAAAAAAAAACTTGAGAAAATTTAATAAAGTGAAATTAATTTCATTTACTTTTACACAGACATTATTTTCAAATTACCAGGAAAAACAAAAATAAAAGTTAAATTTCTGTTTTGAATTGTAATAGATTACATGGAGATGTTTTTAACGATTTCTGACCTTGCTATTTTCTGCAAATTGTATATGAAATTTAATTTTTTTCATTTTTAGCCGAATTTAATTCGTCAATTGACCTATTTTATTAAAAAAAATTAAAATAAGAAAAATAATTTAATTATATTAAATGAAAATGAATAAATTTAGCAAGCTGGTGAGCTCTGAGGGCATAATCCCATTTAAAACTGGAGCAAATAAATATGTATCATAGCGTGGAATGAGGAATGACCAGTATATTTAAACATTTTATTTTTAAGAATTTTATTTTTTTAAATATTTAAAAATATATTTTATGCACCACCACCCTGCTTCATCAATAATTAAAGTGAATCATTTTTAAGATTATTATTTGAAATAATTAAAAAAAAATTTTATGTGTTTCATAAAACTTTTTAATTTTATGAATTTTTTAGTATTTATGATTATTTAATTTTTATTATGGTACGGGAAGTTCCAGCGAAATCTCTGACTGAAAATAAAATTTGTTTGAGAAATTAAAATTTCTCATTCTAATAAGAAACCATTTTTGTTTCGAACTTTGATTCTCCCGAAAATTTTCAACTCCAAAGAGCAGCCATTTTAATTGTTGCATTTCTTCTTATTAGGAAATTCAAAATGAGTATAAATTTGTTTAATTTCCTTTTTTCAATAATTTTCTCTCAATTTAGAAATTATTCTAATTATTTTCATATCTACAATTTTTTTTAGCGGTTTAGAACCAATTGTTGCGCTCTAAAGTAGGGTTGGATCGGTTCGGTTAACCGAACCGAAACCGAAACCGAGGATTTTAGGCCTAAAAATCGAAACCGAAACCGAGACTCGAAAACCGGCCAAAACCGAAACCGAAGGTCAAAACCGATCGGTTTTTCGGTTTTTAGATTTTGCCCGTAGGGCCAATTTTTGGTTAAAACTATGCCTTGAGGAGCCATTTTTTTCTAAAAATTTTCGCTAGCGAGGCATTTTTGGCTTAAAATTTTATATTTAGAAAGCATTTTTGGTAAAAAATTTTTCCTTATCGGGTAATTTTTGACTAAAATTTCCCACTTTCAGTCAATTTTTGGCTGAAATTTCCCCTAACGGGGCACATTATAGTTTAAAATTTCTCTTTATTGAATCATTTTGGCCTTGTGCAAGGCAATATTTGACTAATTTTCTCCCTACGAGGCTATTTTTACTCAAATTTTTCTATTATTAGGTGCGCATTTTTAGTTAAAATTCTTTCATATCAGATCTTTTTTGTCCTAATTTTTCCCTGCGAGGCAATTTTGAATAAATTTTTTCTTTGAGGCCATTTTCATTTTAAACGAACCCAGAAAAAAAAACATAAAAATTGATGAAGAAAATATTGAAAACGATATTTTATTTTGTTTGATTTTTTTACAATTTTTTTATGAAAAATTAAATTTTTTTGAAATTTTTATGACCATTTTTCAAAAACTGCCAAAACCGAGAAACCGAAACCGAAACCGAGGATTTTTTTAAAACCGAAACAGAAACCGAGACTCAAAAACGGGCCAAAACCGAAACCGTAAACCCCGGTTTAAAACCGACTCTGTCCAATCCTACTCTAAAGCCCCAAAAAAATAATAAAAAATGGCGGAAGAAGAAGGCGATGATGATAAGGAATAAGAATATGTGGGCGAGGGGAGGAAGATAAGCCAGGAGGCATCACTGTTAGCCTGGGTTTTGCCATTATTTTAATTGATTTTAAATTCATTTTCATAATGTTTAACTAATTTCCACATAATTTATTTTATTTTACTTGGACTAATTTTTGGAGTAAGACTTCGATATATTTTTGGATCATTGAATTTTTTTTATTTCTTAAAAAGGAAAATGATTCGAAATATTTTTATGGGTTTTAATTTTTTTTAATCTTTTATTTTTGTACACAAAAAATTGCAAACTCTCTCCTAACTTTCTTGAAATTATAATATTTTTAATTTAATTTAAAGTTTATTGACTAATTTGTTTATTTTTTAATTATTTTAAATTGACAATAATATCTTAAGAATGAATGATGTAGTCATTATGGAATGGATTTTTATTGATATCAATATTCTGTTTATGAACTTAAAATAGCTTAAAACCCAAACATGTTTTTTTATCAATATTTTTGTTGATTCGTGGACTTTTTGATTAATATTCATCATTTTGGCAGTTTTTGACCGCATTATCATGAGTTTTTGAAAAATTTTTAATTATAGTTTTTAAGAAAAAAATTGAAAAATTTTTTGAAAAATTTTGGCACTTTATAGAAAATTTTTCACAAGTTTTCCAAAAAGAATGCGAGAACAAATCGCCGATTGGCAAACGAAAGATCGGTCCAAATAATATGATTTCTCCTTTATGACCTTTCTAATTAAATTTAAAAATAAATTACTTTTTTAATGAATTCGAATTTTATAAATACTAGCTCAGGCGAACGCCCTATCGGGCGTTCTTCTGAGCTAGTCAAAATCTTTTTCTCTATCTTACTCATCTTATCTAAATTTTTTTCTTTTCTCTTACTTGCTCATATCTAAATTCTTTTTTCTTTTCTCTTTCTTACTCATCTTATCTAAATTCTTTTTCTCTTTCTTATTCATCTTATCTACGATGTCCCCCGAAACTGATGACGTATCATCTTTGCCCCTTCGGGGCTCAGAAGGTTGATAATGGTTTATGGATATATTCCTCTATAATCTTCGCCCCTTCGATAATGGTTTATGGATATATTCCTCTATAATCTTCGCCCCTTCGGGGCTCAAACGGTTGATAAGGGTTTATGGATATATTTCCGTATAATCCTCACCCCTTCGGAGCTCAGTTCCAGCATCATCAACTTGGCCATAACTTATGGCCTAGCTACGCGAGACTTGAACCAAGTGCAAAATCAATGTCACCATCGTTTTCAGCACCCTCGATTACCCTATATTTGACATTTCTTTCATCAAAATGTAAAATCTTCAAACTTGGCCATAACTTATGGCCTAGCTGCGCGAGATTTGAGCCAAATGCAAAATCAATGTCACCATCGTTTTCAGCACCCTCGATTACCCTATATTTGACATTTCTTTCATCAAAATCTAAAATCTTCAAACTTGGCCATAACTTATGGCCTAGCTGCGCGAGATTTGAACCAAATGCAAAATCAATGTCACCATCGTTTTCAGCACCCTCGATTACCCTAAACTTTTCATTTTACTAAGTACTTGGCATGAATTATACATGATTTCTCTGCTTACCAAAATTCCCTTCTCAAAACTACGGTACTTGATATACCGTATACCAAAATCACGTAAAATCACGTGAATCAAAAAACTTTTTTTATGTGCTTGATCAGCACCATCGAAAACACCTATTCCAAAAAAATTCAGCTCAATCCATCCACACATCTCCGAGAAAATCGAGTAACAGACAAACACACACTCTAAAATTATATATAGGATTTATGGGTTTAATCATTTTTTAAAAAAATCAGAAAATTTTTGAAAAATATTATTTTATGTACTAAAATAGTAGATCAACACCAAGAAAATCAAGGCTTCATCTTTCTTTAAATGGGTACAAATCAATTCGCTATTCAACCTGCTAGCCTGACAGGGTAATTTATTAAATATAATTACTAAAAATATTTTTAAAATATTTGTCAATTATTAATTTTTTTAAATTTAAATTTTCGAACAACATTAATTATGCATTTTGTCAGTTAAATTCTTGAGGAAATTTAAGGAAAACATAATTAATTTATTTTATGAGTTGAAAAAATTTAGAAGAAAAAATTAAAATATTTTTAAATCAAAATTGATGAATGAACTTTGATTGAATTTATCATAATATTAATGTTTTATATTGAATATTTCCAATTAAATCGCAGGACCAAATAAGGTGAAAACACCATGGCCCGTATCTTAAAAACGAGGTAATGGTAAATTTAATTTGCCTGGTAAATACTTATTTACCAGGTAAATAGAAGGAGCAAAAAGCAGGTAAGCCCCAAATAGAAGGGAAAAGAATCAGGTAAAAAAGTAAAATTTTAATCCTGGGTTGGGGCAGGTCGTCATTTTACCAAGTTCTTTTACCTGGTACTTTTACCACATTTTTAAGATATCGCACCATGCCAATCAATGGAGGAAAACTCAAAAAGGGGATGTAAACTGGATAAGTACCTATAAGAATTCAATGAAAATTCAATCAAATTTATTATTTAGTTTTTTTTTTAATTTTTCGAATTGTCATGGACAATCTCAAGGCTGGTTTTAAATATTTGTAGAAATGTTTTAAAAAAATTATATTATTAAAAAAGGTAAAAAAATTTATGAATTACAATAAAAACTTGAAAAAAATGAAAAACCCGACTTGAATTTCACATACATTCACCAGGTACTCGGATATTTTCAAATTAGAAAAACAAAAATCAAAATAGAATTTCTGTTTTGTAGATTTTCTATATTGGAGAGATTTTCAATATTTGTAGTTCCTTTTCACTTTTTCAGCAATTGTGAATAAATTTTGCCATTTTAACTGGAATTATTCATTAAAATATTTTATTGTGACTCAAAATTTTGGATTAAAAAGTACGAATCCCACTACCGTCCAATCATAAATTTTCTATTTCCCTTCTTCATTCATCGACTTTACAAAAATTTTAATTTTAGTATTAATTCATTTGAATTTCAACTAATATGGACCTTGTGTTTTCTAATAAAATTGACTTATAAATTTCTAACATCAAATTTATATTCATTTTTGATTTTATTTAAAAATACTCAAAAATTTATAAAAAATTTTAATAAATCATTAAATTGGGTGCATATTCAAAATATTATAGGTTAAAATGCAATCAAATGAATAAATAATAAATTGATTTCGTAATTTTTAAAATTTAAATTTATTTTTAAATCTCCAATTTTTTTATTTTTTAAAATTATTTTTACAATTTTACTTTGTTCCTTGTGGACATGTCTCAATCTTTAATTTATTTCAACATAATAAATTTCATGTTTTATAATAAATTAATGATTATTAATGAATGGGTTTAAATTTTTTTCTTCAATTTTTAAAATTATGAGTTTCAGAAATATTTACATCTTTTTGAATATAGCGGAGCGAATCGACCAAAAAAATTAAAAACTCCATTCTTGCTTGGGTGATAGCTTCAATTATTTTTTATGATTTTGTATTTGTGGTTGTGTTCTTTTTTTATTAAATTAAAAAATAGTTTATTAATGAATTCAAATTATAGAAATATTTATGAGTTTGATTTTAAAAAATCAAAAAAAAAAAATAGGAAAATATTAAGTTTATAAATTTATATATGATTTATCTTAAAACTTCTATAAAAGATTTACGTTTCCTAATTTGTAATCATTTTTCAAAAAAAATATTTGATTACTGAAGATCTTCAACAAAATTAGAGACTAAATTTGATCAAATTTGAACCAGCCATAGATTTTTGTCAAAATTATTAGAAAAACTCATCATTTATACAAAAATTTTATTAGAAGAACGTTAAATCAATTGTAAATTTTTATTATTGTTTTATTTTATTATTGTTTTATATTTTCGGTCAAAAATCACTCATTTATTTTATCAGTTTTAAATGCAAGAAAAAAATTTAAGAAAACGATTATAATATTTTACTTTATGAGTTTAAAAAATTAGAAAAAAAATGAATAATGCCTTTTAAAAAAATATTCGGATGAAATTTATTAGCATTATTATTAATGTTTTAAATTGAATTTTTTCAAAAAAAAATTAATTTAATTATATATTTTTTAGTTTTTTTTTAATTTTCGTACGAAATTCTTTTCGCCCAGTTTGTTAATTAAAATTCTATTTGAAATTTAAGGAAAATATAAATACTTTATTTCATGAGTATTAAAAATTAGGGAAAAAATTAAAATATTATAAATTAAAACTGACAAATATATTGACATTATATAATTAATATTTTTACAATGAATTTTTCAAATTAAATCACAAGACCAAATTTAAGATGAAAACTATACCCATACGCCAATCAATGGAGGAAAGGCCGAAAATAGAAAAGCCAAAAATTTGGAAGAATCAATTGTGCAGAAAGAGAGGAAAATAATATTAAAAGTCTAGCGGCATCGGGCATCTACCGCCGGGCTAAAAAGACCACCAGTAGTAGCAGTAAAATATTTTATGGGTTAAAATATTTTATAAAATAATTAAAATATTTTTACCAATTAATATAAAAAAGTCCCAATCAACTAAAAATAATGAAACTCATAAATTGTTAAAAAATTTTAATAAAAGCAAAAATTTTTTTGATGAAAAAACGAACAAAACATTATCCCAAACTCAAAATAAATTTATATGGAAATAAATTTAATTTGAATTGTCCTTAAATTCCTGAGAAAATTTATTGAAAACATAATAACTTTATTTTATGTGATTTAAAAAATTTGGAATAAAAATAAAAATCATTTCAAATTAGAAATTTTCTATGAAATTTAATTAAATTTTATTTTATAATAATGCTTTAGATTGAATTTTCCAATTAGATAAATTTTTTATAATTTTTATAAAATTTTCGACCTTTGCATAAATTTTTTCAGTTAAAATTTCATAGGAAATTTAAGGAAAAGATAAATACTTTTTTAAATTAAAAAAATTTGGGGAAAAAATAAAATATTTTTGAATGGAAATTATCAAATTTAATTGAATTATATTGAAATTTTTCAATCAATTCACAAACCAATTTTAAAATGAACAATATTATATTTTGTGTTTGCATTACTAAAGTAATTTTTCTTAGATATAGACAAATAGTCAATTTTCATTTTTATGCATGTTTATCTCCATTTTGCCCATTGCATATTTGCCACAAACATCATATCGGAATAAATTTTGAAGAGGTGGAAAATTTTCATTGAATTCTCCAACCCCGCCCCCCCCCCCCCCATAAAAATCTTCAATTAACTGTCAATGAATTTAATTTCCCATATCTAACTGAATTTTAATATTTCCATTGACATATTATACTAGAAAAAAAATATTTAAAAAAAAGGAAAATATATTTTTTGAAAATGGGTAAATTTATTTACAAACTTATGTGCTCAGAAGGCATAATTCCAAAGGGTTGGCCGACACTTGGGGACCCGACACTTGCGGACGAAACGGTCTGGAGCCGTAGGTGGTAAGTTGGAGTTGCATTGTTTATAGCATATTATTAGGCATAAAATTAGCTACAAAATGACATCAAAAGTTTTGGTCAATGTTAAATATTCACCGAATTATGGCCAAAAAACCGTCAAAATCGCAATTTTAATTAAAACAACGGTTTTTTGGCCATAATTCAGTGAATACCCAATATTGGTCCAAGATTTTGATGCCATTTTTTAGCTAATTTTATGCCTAATAATATGCCATAAACAATTCAACAACAACTTTACCACCTTCGGCTTCAGACCATTTCGTCCGCAAGTGTCGGGTCCGCAAGTGTCGCAGTACTTTCCAAAAATGGCACCAATAAAATATGTATCCTAAGGGGGAATGACTGATAAAATTTTGATTTGATTAAATATAATTTTTTTTAAATATTTTTTTTGAATAATTTATTTAATGTTCTTAATCGCTGATTTCAATTATTAAAGTGAATAATTTTTAAGTTAATTATATAAAATTATTAAATAAAAAATTTTATGTTTTATTAAAATTTTTTTTAATTATTATTATTTTAGGATGTTTTCCTGAAGATCTGAATTATTAAAGAGAACAATAATTAGGTATTATATAAAATAATTTTATAAAAAAATTATGTGTTTCATTAAAAAATTTTAATTTTATGAAAAATGGACAAAATATACATTAATTTTTCATTAAAATTATTTTTTTATTTATTTATATTTAGAAAATTTTGGATTTGACCATGATTCATTAATTTGATTAAAATTATTTTTGTTTATTAATTATAAATATTTTCTTTTAAAATATTTATGGGTTAAATTTTTTTAAATAATTTAAATATTTTTATCAACAATATCAATAAGAAAATTTCTATCAATTAAAAATAATGAATTCATAAATTAATTATAAATAATTATCAATAAAAATAGAAATCTTTTCCTATGATGAAACTGACAGAGGTGCAGTCCCCCCTCAAAATAATTTAAACAATATAAATTTAAATAAAAATTTAAAAAATAATTGTCAATTATAATTTTTTATTTATTTGGTAAAAAAATTTATGGTTTTAATAAATATATTTTTTTAAAAATTATTTTTTTTCTTTTTTACCTGAAAACATGCAAAATTTATATTTTTTAATATTAAAAAATAAGTTAGTCTTTCATTACAAAAATTTTTAATTATTAAAATTTTATTTTTTTACTATTTCTTGAATATTTATTATATTTAAAATAAATTAAATTCAATCAATTATAATGAATTCCTCTTCTTTTTAGGATTCAGTGCTCTCAGTGATTCTATGAATGAATCGCACGTCGGACATTTAGACGGAAATAACAAACAAGTCGAAAATTACCTCCATGAATGGAATCTGTATGGAAATTAGAAACACCGCTTGAAGTGAACTATGGCCCAATGGGGACGAGCGGCGCCAGTGAAGTGTTTTTAAATTATTTTCTAATAAGTTCAGCAGGGTGTGACTGGTAAAATTTTGACTTAATTAATTAAAATTTATTAATAATTTATTTATTGTTCATTCTTATCACGCAGTCGTCAATTTTAAAGTGAATAATTTTTAGTATTAATTATATTAAAAACATTAAATAATAAATTTTATGTGTTTCATTAAAAAATTTTTAATAAAATATTAAAATACATTGTTTATTTTAATTATTTTTAATTAGATAAATTTTTTGGGATTGGCAATTGATAATATTTTTGAATCACGGTATTTTTCAATTTTTTAAAAAGAAAAATTATCCGGAATCTATTATAGGTTTTTTATTTTTTTAATTATTTATTTTCAAATCAGAGATTGGTATAGCTATAGGAAAAAGTAGAGTATAGGTGATTCTATACCTATACCTATAGCTATAGCTTCCTATACCTATACTCTACCTAAGGCCAGCTAAAGGTAGATGTAGAGTAGAGCAAAAAATTTCCAGCTAAAGATAGAGGTGTTTTCCTATACTTTTTCCTATACCTATAGCTTCTTTCTATACCCAAAAATTTAATGGAATTTCCTTATTTTTTAAATTTTTTCTGGCATTTTTTTCAAAAACTGACAATTTATTTCTTGCAATTGAATGAACAATCTTTTACTTCTTTTAATCTAAATTAGTCAAAGGATTTTTCAAAAAATCCTGTCATGGCCACTATTCGGGACGAATTTGTTGCTGAAATTCGAAAAAGATTTTCTTTTGTTTTTGATACGCGTGATCAAAAATTTGACAAAATCTTCATCATTGCCACTTTCCTCGATCCGAATTACTGCTGGATAATGGAAGAAATGGATGAATTCACTGCAAAAGGATTACTAAAATCGAACGTAATTAATTAAATTTTTAACTAAATTTATAAAATAAAATTAAAAAAAAACTATTAAGGTCAAAATCAATTCCCAAGTTCAGAAGCAGCAAATCATCCAAAATCAAATTAATACATCAATTGATGAAAATATATCGTCATTTGATCGATTGAAAGCAGAGAAAAGGCGAATTACTGCAAATTCTTCAAAGGCACAGGAACCCATTAATGAATTGGAAAAAGCAATCAATGCATATTTGAGCTGGGCAAAAGAAACAATGCCTGAAGATATTGATCCGATTGCGTTTTGGGTATTTTTTATATTCGAAAATTAATTCTTAAAACAATTTTCAGCTTGAAGCGGATTCAAAATGGAATGCATTGAAAGAATATGCTATTCAAACTTTGTCAATTCCGGCAACTTCGGCGGCACAAGAGTGGATTTTCAGTTATGCGGGCATTGCGACTGAAAAGAGGAGGAACAGAATTTGTTCTGAACTTTTAAACCAGAAATTATTCATCCATTTGAACAATAAGTTTGATTAATTGTTGATCGATATAAATTTTGCAATATTTATAAATTTATTGTCAATTTAAATAAAAAAAATTAATTTTATTATAAAAATTTTTTTGAAAAGGTATAGGAAAAGGTATAGGAAACTGCTATACTCTACCTATACCTATACTCTACTCTACCTGCCAAAAAAAAGTATAGGTAGATGTATAGGTAACTCTACCTGTGGTCAGGTATAGGTAGAGGTAGATATAGTTGGCAATTTCCCAAGTATACCAATCTCTGTTTCAAATTCAGCAAAAATTTCAAAATTTTTCCTTTTTTTCTCACATGTATTGGATTAATTATTATTATTTTATTTCAATAAATTACGAATAATTTGATTTTTAAAAATATTTTGAACCTGGAGAAAAATTACAATTTTTATCTTTACTTTTTCTTAAATTTCAACTCCAATAATTTTATGATATTTTATGAAACATTTTTTATAAAATTCTTTTGAAATTTTTTAACTAATTTATTTAATGTTTTCTCAGAAGTTTCAATTATTAAAGTAAATAATTTTTAAGAAATTATTTAAAATTAATAGTTAATAAATTTTATGTGTTCCTAAAAAATTTATAAATTTTATAAAAAATTTTTTATTATTTATTTCTTCGATATTTAATTTTGTTAAATAAATTCAAAAAAAAATTCAATACTTATTAAATTACCTTTTTTATTTAGGATTTGATGCTACCCGTGATGTGGTGAAGAAATCACGCTTCAAATTGGACTATTTGACAGAAATCACGGATGAGGCAAAGATTGCCTTGCCGCATTTAAGGATTCCAACTGGCTTCATTCGGGTACAAAAAAATTTGCCTCACAAAAGGGCATGATCGGCATGAGAACACCAAATGAAGTGAACTATCGTCTAAAATCGGGGACATGGGCGGTGCCAGCGAAATGCCTGAAGACAAGGCACGATTTACGGATGGTAAATTTAAAAATTTTTTTATTATATTTTATTTTAATTTTTGTTCTTTTTTTGATCCAGTTGTGATAGTAAAATCATTTTTTTTCCAAAAAAAATAAAAAAATTTTATTGAAAATAAATTGAAATTAATTTATGAGTTTTAAAAATAATTAAAGCAGAAAAATTTTATTTTCTTCCAAAAAGTAAAATATTTTTTATTAACTGAAAAAATTTTGAAAAATTAGATAAGTATTAATTAAAATAATCAGTTCACTTTTTCATTATTTAAATTATAATAAAAAATTTATTTTTTTTTGATCGCAGTATTTTTGACATTCTTTATACATCATTCAAAAAATAAAATTATTCATTTTAAAATTAGTTAAATAATTTTATGGGATTAAAAAATAATTCATTTTTTGAGAAAAAATTGATTTATATTTTAATTAATAAATTTCTCACTCATTTCTATGTAATAATTTAAAATATGAATTTCAGGAATTGTTCCACTTCAATCCGGCACCAATAAATTGGTCTCGCAGGCAGGAATGATCGGCATGGGAGTGCCTCGAATTATTGACGGTAATTTGTTCATAAAATTTAATCGTTTTTTATTTGAATGTAATTTTATTATATTTAGTGCGCAAAACGACTGACTAAGATCGGCAAAGCCAAGGTTCATCCATCTTAAAATGGATACAAATCGATTCGCTAATCATTCAGGTTATGATTATGACTTGAAATGGAATTTTTATTTAATTTCCAAAAATGTTTTTATTTTAATTTAAATATGATTTGTGATATGGCGCTTATTTATTATTTTCGTACAAAAATTTTCAACAAATAAATTTATTTTACATTGAAATTTTTATGAGTTTAATTTTTCAGCTATAAAAAATCTTTTATAAAATTAATTCTTCATGAAAATTATAAAGTTAATTTAATTTTTTTCAAAAATTTAAATTATTAGCCTAAAAATTTCCAAATTATAAATTAAATAAATTTACTTTAACAATAATTTGCACCATGGAATGTTGGCTTTCGACACACCCTGTGATGTTCGTGGGGAATATGTGCGCAGAATGTGGTGAATGGAAGAAACAAAAATGGAAGAAGAATGAAAGGAGGAGGGCGGCGGCATCAAATGAGGAAAGAGGAAGAAATGTGCCTTTTTTTAAATTCTTTGAATTAACATCGGAAAAAACCACTATTACTGTATTTTTTACTTTTTTGCATAATTTTTATACCCATAAAAAATTAAATATCTTTTACTTAAATTTTTTCTGCAATTTTAACTCATTAATATAATGAAGAATATGGGCCGAATTATTTAAAAATAATTTTTATATTTTTTTATTAAATTTTCGATTGCTGTTTCGAGTCGCATTTTTCCAGCAAAAATTTCTGTTAAAATTTAAGTAATGCATAATTAATTAATTTTATGAGTTCAAAAAATTAATGAAAAAAATAAAATCTTTTTAAATGGAAATAACGAATGAAATTGCTTGGATTTATTATCAAAGTTCTAAATTGAATTTTTTAAATAAAATTACAATTATGCATGGCAACCCAAATTTTATTCGCCTAAAATTCCTTACTCCAAAAAACAAAATAACAGGAAGGGGAGGCTGGAATAAGAAGGGGAGGCTGGAACAGGAAGAGGAGGCTGGAACAAGAAGAGTAGGCTGGAACAAGAAGGGTAGGCTGGAACAAGAAGGGTAGGCTGGAACAAGAAGGGTAGGATGGAACAAGAAGGGTAGGCTGGAACAAGAAGGGTAGGCTGGAACAAGAAGGGTAGGATGGAACAAGAAGGGTAGGCTGGAACAAGAAGGGTAGGCTGGAACAAGAAGGGTAGGCTGGAACAAGAAGGGTAGGCTGGAACAAGAAGGGTAGGCTGGAACAGGAAGGGTAGGCTGGAACAAGGTAGGCTGGAACAGGAAGAGGAGGCTGGAACAAGAAGGGTAGGCTGGAACAAGAAGGGTAGGCTGGAACAAGAATGGTAGGCTGGAACAAGAAGGGTAGGCTGGAACAAGAAGGGTAGGATGGAACAAGAATGGTAGGCTGGAAAAAGAAGGGTAGGCTGGAACAAGAAGGGTAGGATGGAACAGGAAGAGGAGGCTGGAACAGGAAGGGTAGGCTGGAACAAGGTAGGCTGGAACAGGAAGAGGAGGCTGGAACAAGAAGGGTAGGCTTGAACAAGAAGGGTAGGCTGGAACAAGAAGGGTAGGATGGAACAAGAAGGGGAGGCTGGAACAGGAAGAGGAGGCTGGAACAAGAAAGGTAGGCTGGAACAAGAAGGGTAGGCTGGAACAAGAAGGGTAGGCTGGAACAAGGTAGGCTGGAACAGGAAGAGGAGGCTGGAACAAGAAGGGTAGGCTGGAACAGGAAGAGGAGGCTGGAACAAGAAGGGTAGGCTGGAACAAGAAGGGTAGGCTGGAACAAGAAGGGTAGGCTGGAACAAGAAGGGTAGGATGGAACAAGGTAGGCTGGAACAGGAAGAGGAGGCTGGAACAAGAAGGGTAGGCTGGAACAAAAGGGTAGGCTGGAACAAGAAGGGTAGGCTGGAACAAGAAGGGTAGGCTGGAACAAGAAGGGTAGGATGGAACAAGAATGGTAGGCTGGAAAAAGAAGGGTAGGCTGGAACAAGAAGGGTAGGATGGAACAGGAAGAGGAGGCTGGAACAGGAAGGGTAGGCTGGAACAAGGTAGGCTGGAACAGGAAGTGGAGGCTGGAACAAGAAGGGTAGGCTTGAACAAGAAGGGTAGGCTGGAACAAGAAGGGTAGGATGGAACAAGAAGGGGAGGCTGGAACAGGAAGAGGAGGCTGGAACAAGAAAGGTAGGCTGGAACAAGAAGGGTAGGCTGGAACAAGAAGGGTAGGCTGGAACAAGGTAGGCTGGAACAGGAAGAGGAGGCTGGAACAAGAAGGGTAGGCTGGAACAGGAAGAGGAGGCTGGAACAAGAAGGGTAGGCTGGAACAAGAAGGGTAGGCTGGAACAAGAAGGGTAGGCTGGAACAAGGTAGGCTGGAAAAGGAAGGGGAGACTGGAACAAGAAGGGTAGGCTGGAACAAGGTAGGCTGGAAAAGGAAGGGGAGGCTGGAACAAGAAGGGGAGGCTGGATCAGGAAGAGGAGGCTGGAACAGGAAGAGGAGGCTGGAACAAGAAGGGTAGGCTGGAACAAGAAGGGTAGGCTGGAACAAGAAGGGTAGGCTGGATCAAGGTAGGCTGGAACAGGAAGAGGAGGCTGGAACAAGAAGGGTAGGCTGGAACAGGAAGAGGAGGCTGGAACAAGAAGGGTAGGCTGGAACAAGAAGGGTAGGCTGGAACAGGAAGGGTAGGCTGGAACAAGGTAGGCTGGAAAAGGAAGGGGAGACTGGAACAAGAAGGGTAGGCTGGAACAAGGTAGGCTGGAAAAGGAAGGGGAGGCTGGAACAAGAAGGGGAGGCTGGATCAGGAAGAGGAGGCTGGAACAGGAAGAGGAGGCTGGAACAAGAAGGGTAGGCTGGAACAGGAAGGAGAGGCTAGAATAGGAAGGGTAGGCTGGAATAGGAAGGGGAGGCTGGAACAGGAAGGAGAGGCTGGAACAGGAAGAAGAGGCTTGAGCAAGAAGGGTAGGCTGGAACAAGAAGGGTAGGTTGGAACAGGAAGGGTAGGCTGGAACAAGGTAGGCTGGAACAGGAAGGGGAGGCTGGAACAGGAAGAGGAGGCTGGAACAAGAAGAGTAGGTTGGAACAAGAAGGGTAGGCTGGAACAAGAAGGGTAGGCTGGAACAGGAAGAGGAGGCTGGAACAAGAAGGGTAGGCTGGAACAAGAAGGGTAGGCTGGAACAAGAAGGGTAGGATGGAACAAGAATGGTAGGCTGGAAAAAGAAGGGGAGGCTGGAACAAGAAGGGGAGGCTGGAACAGGAAGGGTAGGCTGGAACAAGTAGGCTGGAACAGGAAGGGGAGGCTGGAACAGGAAGAGGAGGCTGGAACAAGAAGAGTAGGTTGGAACAAGAAGGGTAGGCTGGAACAAGAAGGGTAGGCTGGAACAGGAAGAGGAGGCTGGAACAGGCTGGAACAAGAAGGGTAGGCTGGAACAAGAAGGGTAGGCTGGAACAAGAAGGGTAGGATGGAACAAGAAATTTAAGCTGGAAAAAGAAGGGGAGGCTGGAACAAGAAGGGTAGGCTGGAACAAGAAGGGTAGGCTGGAACAGGAAGAGGAGGCTGGAACAAGAAGGGTAGGCTGGAACAAGAAGGGTAGGCTGGAACAAGAAGGGTAGGATGGAACAAGAATGGTAGGCTGGAAAAAGAAGGGGAGGCTGGAACAGGAAGAGGAGGCTGGAACAAGAAGGGTAGGCTGGAACAAGAAGGGTAGGCTGGAACAAGAAGGGTAGGCTGGAACAAGAAGGGTAGGATGGAACAAGAAGGGTAGGCTGGAACAAGAAGGGTAGGCTGGAACAAGAAGGGTAGGATGGAACAAGAATGGTAGGCTGGAAAAAGAAGGGGAGGCTGGAACAGGAAGAGGAGGCTGGAACAAGAAGGGTAGGCTGGAACAAGAAGTATAGGCTGGAACAAGAAGGGTAGGCTGGAACAAGAAGGGTAGGATGGAACAAGAAGGGGAGGCTGGAACAGGAAGGGTAGATTTTATGATAAATTTATTTTTTTTATTTTTTCATGAATATTTAATTTAATAAATTAATTCCATAAAAAATCAAATTTTGAAATAAAATTTAATATAGAGCCCAGACAAGAAATCATGCAAATGATATGCTAATCGATAGAGCTCGAATTCATTTATAATTTATATATATATTTTTTTTTATTAATTTCTCGATTGCATCATCAGCAAGCTTTTTGTCAGCTACAAAATTTTATGGGAAATTTAAAGTAAACGTAAATGTTTTTTTTGAGTTATGGTAAAATTAAAATTTGTAAAATTTTATTTTAATTTTTGAGCCATTTTTGCTTGCAAATTGACATTGAAAATATCAATATTTTTCAAAATTATAACATTTTTATTGAAAATAAATGAAAATTTATTTATGAGTTTTAAAAATTAATTTATAAAATTTCGATAAATAATTTCTGCTTTCATCCAAAGTACCAGGCATTTTTAGTTAAAAAAAAATTGGATAAAAAAAAATAATTTTTATAAACCATTCAAACATCTTTTAAATATTTTACTATAAAATTTTTTTATCTCAATTGTTAATTTGATATTTATTACTCGTCATATGAACCATAAACAATGCCACTCCAGCTTTTCCACCTTCGACACCAGAGACCGTTTCGTACGCAAGTGTCGCAGTGCGATTAGAAAATATTCCAATTACGGGTGAAATGAGCAAAAATCATGGTTGTTTCATTCATTTTTTTAACATTTTTTGAAACTCATAAATTTTTAAGGGTGCGCCAAAAGTAACCGGACACTTTTATTTTTCTCATATCTTTTTTCATGTCTTTATTAAATTATTAATTTTATACTCAATTTATAGCCCAATCGATTCTCTATAATGTCCAATAATCGAGATTCAATAATAACATTATACAACAAAAATACAAGCGTCCGAATTATTTCCGCCATTCTTGAGATACCAAAAAGCACGGTTCAGGATGTAATCAAAAAATTCCGGTAAAAAATTTTGAGAGAAAAATTCCAAATAAATTGCATAGGGAGTTTGGCACAAGTGAGGATCACAAAAGAAGCGGGAGACCGAAGTCAGTGAACACACTCAGGAACCGGAAAATCATCAAAATGCGAGTCAAGCGCAATCCAAGGATTTCCATGAGAAAAGTGGCCAGAGAGATGGAATAAGCGAAACTTCAATTCGACGGATGGCTAAATTTGAACTCGGGATCAAGGCTTACAAGCTGCAAAAAGTGCAATTTCTGAATGAACAAAACAAAAAAGTTAGAGTGCAAAGATGTCGACTGCTCCTTCAACGGCACGCAGGTCCAGCGACCCTTTTTTTCGACGAAAATATTTCCACAATAAAATTTCGCGCAACGACCAATTTCATATATTATTGATAGCTAAATCTCCTTTATCAAATTGTATTATTGGCGATTCCCAATATCTCCAATTAGTCTGGATATGGGGATAGGATAAGCGCGAAGTGGCAAAAATCATGTTTTGGCGGATCTCGGGGGCAAAATCAATAAAAATGATAATGTTAAAAAAATTCATTTAGGCATTCTTATAGCTAAGATTCATATTTATTTCATCGATAGGAAAAAAATTTTCCAATCAACACCTAATGCGGACAAAAAGGCAAAGAGTATCAGAAGTGATCCCATGCCAATTATTTTGAATTTTCTATTGACTATTAATGTATCCCTCACAGCCCAAATTTGAATAAGATGGATTATTCTTTTTTGGCTATTTTAGAGTTCAGGGTCTGTGCTTAACCCCAAAAAAATTTGGAGTCACCTAGGCAGTCCCTTCTTCGAGAATAAGACAAAATTCCGGTCCAAGAGCTGCGTGCCATTTGCGAAAATTTTCCCAAACGTTTGCGTCTATGTATCAAAGCCAAAGGTGGCCATTTTGAATCATCTTAATTATTGTTATACCCCATTCTTTTGCCTATTATTTGATTGTATTTTAATCCATTTAACTTTATTTGTAATAAAGTTATTTTAAAAATAAAGTGTCCGGTTACTTTTGGCGCACCCACATTTCCAAGACAAAAATAAAAATAAATACATTTTAAGTGAATTTTTCCATTTAAATCAGAAAAATCAAATTTCATCTTGATCACTGAAGGAAAACCCAAAAGTGAAAAAAGCCAAAAAATAAAGATGAACCTGTTGTGCCGGAAAGAGAGTAAAAAAATGAAAATAATTTGGCAGCATCGGCATCTGCAACGAACCTCATAAAATGTTCATCGTCAATGACCGGCGAAGAATCGGGAAAATCGTATCAATAGCGAAATCCGTTTCTGCACTGAGAAAGCAGTAAATTTATTCGAGCATAAAGCCAAGTCACCATGACAAAGCGTAAGTTTAATTCGATGAAAAATTCAGTCGAATTTGCTTTTTAATTTTTTAATTTATTTATTTATTTTTTTTGATTATGAATTAGGCGTTAGGCCGCAAAATTACTTATTTTAAAAATTTTTAGAATTATTAAAATTATATTATTAAAACTGTTAGAAAATTTATGAGTTACAAAAAAACATGAAAAAATAAATAAATAAAAGTGAATTTCACACTTTCACCCGGAAGACTGATATATTTTCAAATTATAAGAAAATAAATAGAATTTTTGAACAAATTTAATTTTCCCATTTTTAATTGAATTTTAATATTCCATTGACTTATTTTACTGGATAAAAAATATTAAAAAAAGAAAAATAAAATTTAATTATTTTTTAATAAAATTGAATAAATTTATTAAGAAGCCGATGCTTTCCAAAAGCAAAATCGCAATTCACAATTCAGACTGGCACAAACAAATATATACATTCCATAGAGGAAAGACCGGAAAAATTTTGTTTTAATTTTTTTGAAATTGCAAAATTTATTAGTGTTCTTTTTTGCACTCATCAATTATTAAAGCTAATAATTTTTAAGATAATTATATAAAATAATTAAATAAAAAATTTTATATGCTCCATAAAATTTTTTAATTTTATCACAAATTTATTTTTAAATTATTTCACGAATATTTTATTTAATAAAAATAAATTATTCCTCTCTTTTAAGATTTGGTGCTTCCCGTGATGTGGGGAAGAAGTCGCAAGTTAAATTGGACAATTTGACGGAAATCACCGACAAGACGAGCTTCATTGAAGGTTTCCACAACAGACTTCAATCGGGCACAAAAAAATTAGCGTCACAATAGGTCTAGACTGGTTTGGAAATTATTGCCCAATTAGGAAACCAAGCGCCCGATGACAAACGGCTCAATAATGCTAAATTTAAAATTTTTTATATTTTATTTTAATTTTTGAGCTTTTTTTGATTGACCATCTGGTAGAAAATATCACTTTTTATTTTACCAAAAATGTGATATTTAGTTAATGGAATTGGATAAATTTAGCAAGCTGAAGCATTCCGATAGCATAATCCAAATTCAGGTTGGCACAAACAAATATATAATCTCAATGTGGAATGACCGGTAAAATTTTTCATTTAATTAAATATAATTTTATATTTTAAAATATTTTTTAAATAATTTATTTAATGTCCAATTTTTACGACTTCAATTATTAAAGTTAATAATTTTTAGAATTAATAATATAACATAGCACATAGATGGAATATGGAAATTATAATTTTGTTTTGATTCAATTTTTGATTTGTAAAATAAGGTAAGCTCAATTCAAAAAACAATTTAAAGTAAAAAATGAGAGAGAAAATAATTTCCATTATTTTGATTTATCTGAAAAGCAATCAGAGGAAAAATCTTTCCAGTTTTTAATTATTTTTAATGTGAAAAATTCTTTTTATTGTTCTTTGGCAAATAAATAATTTATTTTATAAGCTTAAAATATTAAAAACTTTTTTAAATGAAAATTATTAAAATTAAATTTGCAGTGCTTTTTGGTTATTAAGATTTATTTAAACACAAGAATGTTCAACAAATAAATTAATTTTATATCTGGCAGAAATCCGAATCGCTACTGTCATATGTTTTATGAATATTTCAATAAAATTTGCAATTTATTTTTTTATTTTAATTTTTGTTTTTTTTTCTGAACTTCAATTCAGCGTCCAACTGACTCATTTTAAATATTTGTTAAAAATGCTAATAAGATTATATATTAAAATTGGTAAAAAATTATGAGATGCAAAAAATCATGAGAAAATAAATAAAGCATTTGTGAGTCTTACACTTTTTTCAAATTTGTCAGCTAAAATTCCAAATAAAATTAAAAGAAAAAATAATTTAATTTATTTTATGGATTTAAAAATTTGAAAAAAAAATAAAAATCTTTTTAAATTGAAATTATCTAACGAAATTCCATTTTATTTAATATTTATTATTAATTCTTTAAATTAAAATTTCCCATTAATTCAATTTAATAATAATTTTATAGTTTTTTTTTTATTAAATTGTCGATTGCAGTATCAGTCGCATTTTTTCAGCCGCTAGCCAATCTGGCATGACTGATAATTAAATTTTTAATTTAGAATTTATCATATAAAATTTTAGGCTTTGGAATGCTCCGTCGCGTAATCACCAAATACAAGTATGAAGTGCTCTGTGAAATGCCCCACGACGAATCGACTATTTCTCGACAAACTTCCCGATGGAAATTGGAAAGAGAGTAAACATTTTTCATTTAATTCCATTTTATTATTAAATAACTAAATAACAAAATATTAAATTATACAAAAATTATGGACAGATGTATATTTTTGAATTATTTATTTATATTTTTGAATAAATTTCGACCGCTTTCATAGTTGAATAATTTGATTAAAATTATTTTGTTAATTGCTTTATAAATATTTTCATTAAAATATTTTATGGGTAATGAAAAAATTTTAAATAATTTAAATATCTTTGTCATTCAATAAGAAAGTTTTAATAAATCTAAAAAATTTAATGAAACCCATAAAATAATTTAATAAAAAATTAATAAAAGCAGAAATTTATTTCTGTGTTGAACTTATCAATGCTTTCATCCATCAAAATAATTTAAAAAATATAAATTTAGTCATAAGATTCTCCAACAATAAAATAGTGTTTTTTTTCATCATTTTATAAGTATATATGTAAAATAAAAGAATTCCGAAAAAATTTTGAAACTGGCTACAGATTTAATTGTTTTATTAATATTTTGATGAAAATATTTTATGGGTTAAAAAAAGTAAAAAATTTTAAAGAAGAATTTAAAAATTTTTGTGAGTGAAAAAAGTTTCGAGTATTTAAAAAATGAAACATATAAAATAATAAATAATTTAAAGTGGAAATTTATTTCTTTGATGAAACTTAAAGTACAGCATGCCTTTAAATATTTTAAACGAAATAAATTTAAATAAAATTAACAAAATTAATTGTCAACAAAATAATAATTGTTTGATAAAATTGTTGTAGTTTAAATTAGTTTAATTTTTAAAAATATTTTATCTTATCTATCCATTGCTTAATAAGTAATGATTTTGGAAATTATAATAAAAATTTAATGAAACCCATAAAATAATAAAATTTTGAGATTATAAATCAAATAAGTTTTTCTAACCAAACTCAACTATATTTCTTCTCAAAAAAATTATATTTAAAAATGACAATCATAACATAATTAAATATAATTTTTTACCATTATTTTCTGATTGCCTGATTTTTCTTGATATATACTTCTTTTGCATAGGTGCCGCTGCCAATCTACAAGAAATGACATGCATACTTTCCGAGGACATACCACAATATAATCTGGTACATACAAATAAAATATGTATCCTAGCGGGTAATAACCTGTAAATTTGAAAAATTTTATATTTAAAAATTTATTTTAAAATCTTTTATTAAATAGTTTAATTTATGTTCGCACTAGTTGATTCAATTATTAAGCTGGATAATTTTAAGACAATTATATAATATAATGAATAAACTAATTTTATGGGTTTCATTAAAAATGTTTAATTTTATGAATTTTTCCTTTTATTTATTTCTTGAAAATTTAATTTATTAATAAATTAAAAAACAATCCATTAAAATTTCCCTTCATTTATAGGATTTGGAGCAACCTGTGATATGGTGAAGGAGTCTCGCGTTAAATCGGACATTGACAGAAATCACGGATGAGGCGAAAATTACCGAATTGAAGTAAATCAAAACGGTCAAATTAAAGGTGAAAATACCGCGCGTCAATCAATTGAAGAAAAGCCGAAGTGGAAAATCCCAAAAATTGAAGGAACCAGTTTTCCGGCGAATGTGGGAAGCCCAAAATTTTGATGAGTTTCTTCATTTCATTTTATTAAAAAGAAAAGAATTTAAAAAAATTTTATGAGTATTAATTTTAAAATAATTTTTTTGGTTTTTTGAATTGAAAAACGAAATTTATTTTAAATATTTGTCGAAATTTTAAAATTATATTATTAAATGGCCAAAAAAAATATGAGTTAAAATAAAAAATGAAAAAATTTCATTTCATGACTCGATTAAATTACAAGAAAAACAAAAAAAAATAAGATTAGTTTTCTCGGATTGGAAAGAATTATATTTGTTTTTTAATGATTTATCTTTGTTTCTTCCGCAATTGCCCGGTGTTACAAGAAAATATATGGCACGCTACAGCATCAGATTTCGATCATATTATGAAAATAATTTAAGAATATCCATATTCTGAGAATATTATTAGAATTTGTGAATTCTGAGATTTTGTCTCAGCTTATGATATATTTTTAAAACATATTTTCAACTTATTTTGAGATAGAATCTCAGATTAAGTTAATAATATATTCTCAGAATATGAATAATCTCAAAATATTCGGAGATTTCGTATATTCTTGAAATGTCCTGAGAACACGAAGAATTCTTAAAATATTCTCAAAATGTTTATAATCTTAGAATATGTTGAGGATGCACATATTTTGACAATTTATTTTAACTCTTATTTTGAAAATAATTCTCAGATTAACTGAATAATATAAGCTCAGATTATAGCAAATTTTCATTAAATTCTCAGAATTCTGTGAAATTTGAGAATATTCTGGGGAATTGTGTTTATTGACTTTTCCTCTCGTTTGACTTGGGCCTAGGGCAATGTAAGGAATAAATAAATGTTTTAATGGACGAGGATACATAGCCTCTTTAGTCTTTAGCTCAATGTTATGTCGCTGACTTTGGGCCTTGACTACTCAGGTTCGAATCCCAGCTACGGCCGATGATTAAATAAGTGAAATCAGAATCAGAACAAGGGAAAAAAAGTCAGAACAGTGCGCGAGAAAAATCAGAACAAGGGAAAAATCAGAACAGAAAATCAGAACAAAGGAAAAAATCAGAACAAGGGAAAAATCAGAACAATGCGCGAGAAAAATCAGAACAAGAGAAAAATCAGAAAAGTGCTCGAGAAAATCAGAACAGAGGGAAAAATCAGAACAGAAAATCAGAACAAAGGAATCAGTTTTTTGCCCCATATTCTCAGAATATTCTGAGATTATTCCATATTTTGATGATATTTTTTGTCCATAATCTGAGACTACATGTTGAAAAAAGTGAAAATACGGTGAAAATATCATCTGAGAATATGATATATTCTAAAAAAAATCTCAGAATTTCATATATTCTGAGAATTCATTTTTACACCATATTTTCACCCATATTCTGAGATTAAGAACGCGATATAATCTGAGAATATTTTCAGATTGATTCATATTTTGAATTATATTCTCAGAATATGTATGTTCCAGAAGCGGGGCTAACTGATAGATTTTGAGGTAATCTCAGAATAATCTCAGCATATGTGACAAAAATTGTAACACCGGGTGTGTACATATGAATTTATATCAAAATTTTAATTCCCATTGACATATTTTAATGTAAAAATAAAATTCATTATTTTATTAATGGAATTAAATATATTTTGTAAACTGATGCGACCTGCTGAAGGCATAATCCATAATCAAGCTGACACAAACAAATACGTATCCCAGCGGTAAAAAACTGATAAAAAAAATTTAAATTATTGATTGATAATTTTATTTTTTTTATTAATGTTCTTCTCACAGCTTTCAATTTTTAAAAAGAATAATTATTCGGATAATTATATAAACTAAAGAATTAATAAATTTTATGTGTTTCATTAAAATTTTTTAATTTTATGTAAAATTTATTTTTTTTATTATTTCATGAATATTTAATTTTATTAAATAAATTCTAATAAAATTGTTTGATCTGTATGGAAAAAATTTTAAAAATTATTTGCTTGAGAAGCATCTAATAATTTTCATATTAAATTTTGAATATCGATATTTTATGATAAAAATGAAAAATTATATGAGTTTCCATTGAAAATGAAACACATAAAATTTATTTGATAAATATTTATTTTAATAAATAATTATAATCAATTGATAATTTATCAGAATATAAAAAGACCATAAAAATTTTTACAAAAAAAATAAAAAATGACAACTTCAAAATAAAACTGAAAAATTTTTTAATTTTCTTTTAATTATTTATTTCAATATATCGTAAATCCTCAATTAGAAGTTCATGTGATTATAATTTTCAGAGCCATCAGCCATCACCCTATTCTATGTTTATAATAGAGCTGGGGACGAGCCGGAAATACCATCAACAGCCAGGGTTTGTTAAAGGAAGGGAAGTAGCAAATTTATTCGGGCGCAAAACCGGGTCGCCATGAGCCATGAAAAGACTTAAATTAAATTCGATGTAAATTCAATGAATAATAGATAATACAATACAATCAAATTTGTCATTTAGTTTTTTATTTAATTTTATTTTAATTTTATCGGACATGATGGTAGAGATCATTTTTAATATTTTTTAAAAAAGTTAAATTATATTATTAGAAGTAAAAAAAATTTATGAGTTTTAAATAAATTAAAAAAAATTAATATTTTCAAGCATTTTCATTCTAAAATTTCCAAATTACAGAAAAAAAAAAATAAAAATAAATAAAAAAATTTATTTTAATTATTTTATTTAATTATTTTTGGTTAATTTTTGTTTTCCACGAATTTTAGTTAGTTTTTTGGATTCACAAATGGACAAAACGCTTTTTTTTTAAGCCCGACCTACTTACACCACGTAAGAAATTTTCTAATAAAATTTAATATTAAGATGAAGAAAATGAATGATTTTTAAAAATAATGAGACCAACCTGACTCATTTAAATTAATAAAATATTTTAAAAAATTATTATAAAATTAAATAATTAATAATTTTTTAATAAAATTAAAAATAAACAAAGAAAAATGACAATTTTTGTCAGCCCTAGTAATCAGTAATCAGTAATTACTACCCAGAGTGACAAAGTGGTAACCTAATTTCAAGTTATTTTTTATTTTTTTAAAATATTTTTCTAAAAAATATATAAATAAATCAATTAAAATGGGAAAACAAAATTTATACACAATCTACAAAAAAGCAAGGCCAAATCGCTGAAAATCATCACAATATAGAAAATCTACAAAATAGAAATTATACTTTTTATTTCTTCTTTACCAGAGTAATTAGAAAACATTCCAATTACGGGTGAAATGAGTAAAACATGGTTGTTTCATTAATTTTTTCAATTTTTTTTTAACTCATAAATTTTTTTACTCCTTTTAATAATACATTATTAATAAGATTTCTAGAATTATTTAAATTAAATCACGATATCCAAGAAAAAAATAAAAATTAAAATAAAAATAAATACATTTTAATTGAATTTTTCCATTTAAATCAGCAGAAAAATCTTTTGACTTAATTAATTATAATTTATTTTTTTTTAAATTTTTTTTGATAATTTATAATGTCCTTTCGATTGTCTTGAATTATTAAAGCGAATAAATTTTTAAGACAATTTTATAAAATAATTAGATAAAAATTATATGTGTTTCATTAAAATTTTTAATATAATTTGATGAAAAATTTATTTTTTGTTAATTCATTAATATATAAATAATAACTAGCTCAGGCGAATTCACTATCGGGCGTAATTATGATTCTAGTCAAATTCTTTTCATTTTACAAAATGTCTTCTAAAATCTTTCCCTAAACATTATCATTTCATAATCTTGTTCATTTATTTCTTCATTTTTCTTATGTAATTTGTATGTATAATTTGATATTAATCTGATGAAAAAATTAAAGAGATCTCAATATATCTCGTATTTTCGGGGCTAAAAGTGTTGATCAGTCAGGGCGTTAAATAACTTTATTATCAAAAATTTTTGTTAAATAATTTTGACATAATTTAATTTCTTTTATTTTTAAATGGATTAATTCTTTTGAATGTTCCGCTCGGAAATATTTTTAGCTCATTGAATTTTTCTAATTTCTTAATAACTTAAATGACTCGAAATATTTTATGGATATTATTTTTTATTGTTTTATTATTCCACAAAACAAAAAATTGCAAATTTTTCCCTGTTTTCCAACAATTTAAATATTTTTAAATTAATTTAAAAAATTTTTTAACAATTTATTTGCTTTTTTGTTTCTTTTTAATTTGATATAATTCCATAGGAAATTTAAAGAATCATAAATAATTTATTTTATGAGTTTAACAATTAGGAAAAAAATGCTTTTTAAAGGGAAATGAAATTTGATTGGATTAAAATTATTTTTTTATGATTTCATCTTTATGAACCTTTTTTAATTAAATTAAAAAATAAATTACTCTTTTAATGAATTCAACTTAAAAAAATATTTATGACTTTAATCATTTTTAAAAATTATTAGAAAATTTCTGAAAAATATTGCTTTATAAATTTATGGAATTTGTTTTAAAATTTGTATAAAAGAACCATTTTAATCATTTATCAAAATTAAATTTGATTAATCATCTTGTCTCTAAATGATTATTTTGCAAAATCTCTAAATAATGATAACGACAAAAATCTTATTAAAAAAGAATTTGGAACTCAATTTTAATTCTATTTTTTTTATTTTATTTATTTTGTCATCTAAAATTCCAAATTAAATTTAAAGAAAACATAAATAATTTATTTTATGGGTTTAAAAATTTAAAAAAAATTAAAAATCTTATTAAATTGAAATAATCTAATGAAAGTTCTTTTTATTTATTATTAATTCTTTAAAATGAATTTTTCCCATTAATTTAATTTAATAATAATTTTTATGTTTTTTTTTTATTAAATTTTCGTTTGGTTTGCAGTATCAATCGTATTTTTCCAGCAAAAATTTTTGTTGAAATTTAAAGAATACATAAGTAATTTATTTTATGAGTTCAAAAAATAATGAAAAAAAATTAAAATCTTTTTAAATGGAATTAACGAATGAAATTTGCTCGGATTTATTATTAAAGTTTTAAATTGAATTTTTCCAATAAAATTATAATTTTTTATTTTTTTAATCAAATTTTCGTTGATATCAATTAAATGCATTTTTTTAGCCAAAATACCAGACAAAATTTAAAGAAAAAGCTCCCTATGCTATGGTGATGAAGTCGTACATCAAATCGGAACTTTTGACGGAAATAACGAACTAGGCGAAAATTGCCTCATTGCCATAAATTCAAATGTTTCGCCTGAGGTATTAGGAAAAATTGTTGAAAAATTTTGGCAAGTTTTTTAAAAAAAAAAGTAATGGAAAAATTGATTTTGGAATTTTTATGCAAAAAAAATGGTTTTGACAAATTTTTGTAAATTTTTGATGTTTATAAAATTTGTCTGCTTTCTGAAATGAATTTTAATAATTTGTGAAATAAAAAACATCAAAATATGGAATAATTTGTGCTTACAAGTAATAAAATTTTTTTTGAAATTTCTAACTAAAAAATAAAATTTTACAATAAATTTTCATCAATATTTTGCCTATATTTTGCCAATTAGGTATGTCAATATTTTGCTACTTTTATGTCAATATTTTAAAGCTATATTTCGAGATTCTATATCAATAAAAATCCAGGTCCTAGTCATTGGGCATCCATCTCGTAAAATTATTTCAATCAAAAAATAAAAAATATTTATTTCTAGATTAGTTAAATAAATTTATGGGAGTTGATTTAAATTCTTAATAAATATTTCTTTTCCACAGGTGCCAACCAACAACCAGGAGCCGGGATATTTTTTAATTACCAATTTAAAAATCCATTTTTATATTTTTAATCATTTTTCAAAAATAAAAATAATTGATTGCTTCAAGCCATAAATCATTATAAAAATTATTGGGTAAAATCTTTATGAATGATTGAGTTAAAAATTTTATCAAAAGAATTGAATTCCATTAGAATTTTATTTTTTTTTAAATTATTTGTTGGATCAAATTTAATATTTTGTCATTTAAAATTCCTGAGAAAATTTATGGAAAAGGCAATTTATTTATTTTATGAGTTTAAAAAAATAGAGAAAAATTTAAAATCTTTTTAAATAAATGGAAATTGTCGAATGAATTTTGATTGACATTATTATAAATGCTTTAAATTAATTTTTATTCAATTAAAAAATTTAATTATAATTTTTTTTTTATTTTCGTTTTTGTTCATTTTAATGAATTTTTTCTGATTTTTTCAGCTATAAAAATATCTTTATAAAATTAAAATTCTTCATCAAATTTCACAGCAATATATGTACTTATAATTTAATTTATTTTTAAATTTAATATTAATTGTAAATATAGAGTCAAAAAATTTTTAAATAAAAATTAAATAAATTTACATAAAAATTTGCATCAAGGGATGTCGGCATTTGGTAAACCCCATGATGTTCGTGGGGAATATGTGCGCATAATGTGGTGAATGGAGGAAACCAAAATGGAAGAAGAATGAAATGAGGAGGGCGGCGACATCAAAGAAGAGGAGAAAATGAGCCATTTTTAAATAAGAATAAAAATCCATCAACATTATATTTGTGTGTGCCTTGCAATAATTTTACCTTTATATACACATAGCCAATCAATTATTAATTTCTATGTGTGTTTTTCGCCATTTTGGCCATTGAATATTTTTGTTGACACATTTTGGAATATATTTTAAGGAGGAGGAAAATTTGTCTTTAATATTTCGCCTAATCGCCTTTAAAAAATCTTAAATTATCGTAAATTCTCTATTAATACCACATGCACATGGTTATTTTTTAATCGCCTAAAAATTGGGAAAATTTGTGGGTCTAACTCCTTAATTTGCACCGAACCGAAAAGTCGATTAAAAATGGCCGTGGCCGGTGATGAGCCGGGAAAACCCTAATAAGAATGAAATATTTCAATCTCAAAACTGAAAAGCAGCAAATTTATACGGGCGCAAAGCCGAGTTGCCATAACAAAGCATAAGTTTTATTTGGTGAATAAGGCAATGAAATTTGTCTCATTTTTTTGGCGTTCAAATCGGATTTTTATTTTAAATATTTGTAGAAATGTTATTATATATTATTAAAAGTAGTAAAAAAATTTATGTGTTGTAAAAAACTTGAAAAAATGAATTAAGCGAACTTTTTCACACACTTACTTTTCAAATTATAATAAAATCAAAAATAAAAAAATAGGATTTTATTTTTATATTGATATAGTTAAATCGACAGATTTTCATCAAAAGAATTTACTCAAGAATTCAAATATAAATTTTTCAATTAAATATTTTCGTCGAAATTCGCGTATTCTCATTTTACCTACTAAATTTCCAAAGAAAATTTATGGAAAACATAATTAATTTGTTTTATGATTTTAAAAATTATGTAAAAAAATGTTTTTTAAATGAAATTGACGAATGAAATTTGATTGGTTTTATTATAATATTAATGCTAGGAAAACAAAAATAATTTCTTCATGAGTTTAAAAAATTAGAAAAAAATTTTAAAAATCTTTTAAATTTAAATTTTCGAATGAAATTTGATTAAATTTTTTTATTAGTTTTTTCTTTAAATTGAAATTTCTCACTTAAATAACAATTATATTTTTTATTTTATTTTATATATTCGATTAAATCCTTAACAATGCATTTTGTCAGCTAAAATTCTAGAGAAAATTTAAGGAAAACATAAATAATTTATTTTATGGTGTTTAAAAAATTAGAAAAAAAATCGATAAAAAATAAAATTTGAATGAATTTATTATAATATTAATTCTTTAAATTTAATTTTTTCAATTAAATCACACTACCAAATTAAAAATGAAAACACCGCTTCATTCAATGGAGTAAAAGCCAAAAATGGAAAATAAAAAAAATTGGAGGAGCCAATTGTGTCGGAAGGAGAGGAAAACAATTTGGTAGCACTAGCATCTGCCGCCAAGTCAAAAATTCCATCGACAGTGGCCAGCGGAGAGCCCGGAAAATTCTATCAAGAGGAAATATTTCCATCCAGGCACTGAGAAAGCAGCAAATTTTTTCTGGCAGAAAGCCGAGTCGCCATGGCAAAGCGTAAATTTAATTCAATGAATAATTCAATCAAATTGTCTTTTATCTTTTATTTTAATTTTTGGTTTTGTCGTGGACAATTTCGTGACTGGTTTTAAATATTTGCAGAAATCTTAAAAATTTATTATTAAAAAGGTAAAAAATTTATGATTTACAAAAAAAATTGAAAAAATTGAAAACCCGACTTGAATTTCACATACTTTAACCCGGTATCGGTTTATTTCCTAATTAGAAAAAATAAAAATAAAAAGTAGGATTTCTGTTTTGCAGATTTTCTATATTGGAGAAATTTTGAATATTTGCAGCTTTTTCAGCAAATTGTGTATAAATTTAATTTTGCCATTTTAACTGGAATTATTCATTAAAATATTTTATATAACTCATCAGAGCAGAAAAATTTCGAATCCCACTAGCGTCCAATCATAAATTTTCTATTTCCCTTCTTCATTCATCGACTTTACAAAAAACTTTATTTTAAATTAATTCATTTGAATTTCTACTAATTTGGACCTTGTGTTTTCTAATAAAATTGGCTGATAAATTTTTTTCTAACATCAAATTTATATTCATTTTTGATTTTAATTAAAAATACTCTAAAATTTATGAAATTTTTAATAAATCATTAAATTGGGTACATATTCAAAAAATTATAGGTTTTAAAATGCAAAATGAATAAATAATAAATTGTTTTCGTAATTTTTAAAGTTTAAATTTATTTTTAATTCTCCAATTTTTTAAATTTTTTTATTATTTTTATTTTTACAATTTACTTTGATTGTTGAACCGTTCTTTATGTTTTATATTAAATTAATTATAATTAATGTATGAGTTTAAAATTTTTTTCAATTTTTAAAATTATGAGTTTCAAAAATATTTATCTGTTTTAGTAACATTAAATAAAATTTCCTTTATAATTTAAATTTAATAAAAAACCTCTCTCTGAATATATCAAATTTAAATCTAATATTTTTATTGTCATTTTTTCCTATTTGATTATTTGCCAAGAAAATCAACGAAAATTATTTTTTTTAAGTTTTACGACAATACGGATTTCATCCTTCAAAATCTTAAGCAGGTTCCCTTTCGGGAGTCCCGCATTCCAAAAATTAAAGCAAGACGAATTATCAGACTAATTTGATAATAAATGTCTTCAATTATATTCTCTTTCTTATGTATAATTTTCGATAAGTTTTAAATTTATATTCATTAATTTATTTTTCCTCTTTTTAAATATTAATTATCTAAGATTTCTGTATATTTTAATAATTATTTATGATAATTATATAAGATAAGTAAATAAAAAAATTTGTATATTTCAATAAATTATTTTATGAAAAATTTATTTTTTTTTATGAATAATTAATATAATAAATAGATTCAATAATTTTCCCCGTAACAAACGGGATGCACACATTATTTTATATATAATTTAAAATATGAAATTCCCTAAAATTATACCACATCCAATCCCCTCATCAATAAATTGCCCTAGCAGAGAGGAATGCCCAGCAGGCATGGGAATGCCCTGAATTATTGACGTTAAAAATTTTCAATAAAATTAAATTATTTTTTAATTGATTTTCTTTTATGCTTAATTATGGGTTTGGCCATTTTTGTCAGGCTGGAATATTTTGGAAATACTATGATGGCTTTTAAGCAAAATGTCATTTATAAAAAGAAATTGCGTCAAATTGAAAGATTAAAAAGTGGGATGAAAATTTTTTAATGAATTATGCATATTCATAACAAGCAATTAAATGATTTCGATTTCAGTTCTTTTTTAATTCTCCTCAATCTTCAAGTTCATCTTTTATTGTAGAACACAATCAAATTCTTTGAAAAGCCATTCATTCTTACCAAAATTTGCACGAATTGATTCGTCACGGTACAAATTTACAGCCGGGAAAAGTTGAATTTTGGCAAATTTTGCCGGCAATTTGGCCTTACCTAAGTATTTTATTGGATAAATAAAAATGTTTATTGTGAAAAAATTTTGTAGATATTAAAAAATATTTAGAATTTAAGATTTTTAAGAATAAAATGAAATTAAAAATTTGACTAATAAGCTTTTATATAAAAATTAAATAGCCACCCAACGGTGTTTATTATTTATTTCCATAATCCCAAATAAATCTAAATAATACATTTTCTGAAATATTTATTTTTTCCAAAAACTTTACTTAACATTTTTGTATAGGTTTTCCTATTAAATTTTGCAACCATATTATTTTACCAATTAATTGGCCATTGCATGTAGCAAAACATTTCAACACTGAATCCGGATAATGAACAATGCCAATTCCAACCAATTCCCCTTCCTCAATATAATTATATGCTGCACAATTGAATCCAACCCAATGGCCATCAGCCCAAATTGCCCCTTTGCGATCAATTCCGATTGAATTATTTTTATATCCAAGGCATTCAAATTGCAAAGGAAATTGTTCACCACAAAATCCGATGCCACTGCTACAATCCCTGAAAAATAATAAAAATTCATGATTAAATTTAGTTAATTATTATTTATTATATTATTTATCATTTTTATTATACTATTTAAGAATATAAATTTAAAAAATCAAATTTAAAAAATATACCTAATCTTTATGAGTATTTCCACTTCAAAATAGAAGACAATTGTCGGCTTATTGATGCCCAAATTAATTGCAGGAATTGAAAAATTGGCACGAAAACAATTCATTTTCGCCCTCTCCAGAACTAAAAATATTGATTTTTTCAAATGGCTTAAAAATTATTAGTAAAATTTTGAACAATAATACAATTATATTTTGAATAAATTTAATAGTGAAAATTTATATTTACCATGATAATGGATCGATGAATACAAAAGGAGTCCATGAAAATTGCTAATTTTTGTCCACAGTCATTTTCATTCCATTTGTTTTCCTTCATTGCCTACAAAAATTCAATTCATTTTTATGCTAAGAAATTTTGTACCATTTTAATGCTCTTGACTTTTTTTTGAACATTTCTTGCCAAAATGCCATTTGACATTTTGGCCAAAAGATCAAAAGCATTTTGCAACTGAAAAGAGTCAAACATTTCATTCAACAGTTCAGCTGGCAATCCTCTGCGAATTTTGTTCTGAAAAATTGTAAAAAATCAAATATAAATAAAATTCTTTTTCAAACATTTTCTTTCACATTTTTTGCCATTTTTTCTTCCTTCAATTTCGGATTTTCTTCTTTTTGCTTTTTCACTGTATTCATCATGAAAAATTTTTTCATCAATCCAAAAATTTTCTCCTCATTCGATTTGTCATTTTCAGTGCAGAATTTTTTAGAATTCATTTTAAGCAGTAAAATTCACTGAAAATGATTAATATTTTTATTTAAAGGTAAATTTTATAATTAGAAAATTTATAAATTAGATAATTTTTATTTCAAAAATTTAATTTGTTCACTTTTTTATTTTAAATTAAATAAAAATAAATTTGATTTGAGAATAGAAATGTCCTCATCTAATTCTAATTGTCAATCCAAATTGTACAGCAATGAATTTGACAAAAAAAAGACACAAAATTCATCAATTCATATTCGATTTCGACAATAGCAGAATTCTTTTTCCCAGATTAATAAAATTTAAATTTAAATCCTACACTGAATTTTGTCCATATGAATGAATGCCTAATGCAAAATTCCCAGGAAATCAAAAATAAATCATAATATTGCTTAAAGCTGTAAAATCAAAATTGTAGTCCGAAAAAGTAGAGAAGAGCCTGTTGTGAAAGAATTCTTAGGCTTTGAATGCCTCATTGTGAGATCTACAAATACAAAATGCACAGGTTGAAATGCTAAATGCTCCACGACCGAATCGATCATTTCTCGTCAAAAATGATGGAAGGACGCTAAACATATTACAATTAATTTCATTTCTTTATTGCATAATTGAAATATTCAAAAATATGGACAAACATAATTATTTTTTTTTAAATTAATTTTTTTATTTATATTTTGATTAGTAACTTTGTCAGATGAATTAATTTTACTACAATAATTTTAATATTTTTATAAATATTTTCTTTAAAATATTTTATGGGTTGAAAATTTTAAATAATTTTAAAATTTTTATCAGTAAATAAGAATGTTTCTTGTTTCTATATATTAAAAAATTTAATGAAGGCTTGAATTAATGTAATTTTTTATTTACTTGTTGATCAGTAAGTGATTTTTTAATTATAATAAAAATTTAATAAGTAAAATGAAAAACTGTAAATTAAACGATATTCCTATTCAAAAAAAATTTTTTAAAAATGGTTTAATCATAATTAAAAATTTTTTATTTTTTAATATTTTTTTGAATGGCACAAATTTCATAAATTTTATCAGCTAAAATTCTAGAAAATATTTAAGGAAAACATAATTAATTTATTTTATAAGTTTAACTAGTGGACGGAAGGGAAGTGGGGCGTAAGGGAAGTGGGTATAAGGAATATATGGGGAAAAGGATTTGGTAAGATGTCGTGAGGGATTACAGCCTGTTCATGTTAACGCGCCGAGGCGCGTTTGACCTACCCTAGGACTTCGCCTGGATTTTTAGGGTCGTGGGTTCGAAATGAAATTTTAAACCGGTTTGCACACCGATTTTGACAGAAATATAAAAATATTATTATTAGGACAATTTTTCATTTATTGAACCGGTTTGAAAACCGCTACTTACGCGGATCAAAAAACCAATTTCATTTTTGAATTCCTCATAGTCGAAAACCTATAATCCCCAATTTTCACCTCAATCCGCTCATATTTCCATTTTTGAACTTTTTAAACTGGTTTGCAAACCACTCTCTGCGCAGATCTCAAAACCGATATCATTTTTGAATTCTCCATATTCGAAAACCCCCAAATGTAAATTTTCACCTCATTCTATAAAATTTCCACTTTTTGACATATTTTGAACCGGTTTGCAAACCACCCGTTGCGCGGATCAAAAAACTAATGCCATAATTGAATTCCCCATGGCCGAAAACCCCCGAGTCCCAATTTTCATCATCCAATTCCTACTTCCACTATAGGCTTAGCTCTGGGGAGGGATATGGCCAAATCATGACCTGCGCACAGAACTTAACAAACTCCTCTTAGGCCAAGCCGCGCACCCCAATATGCTATATATCATTTTGAAGCCCCCACTTGTGTGCGGGGTGAGGGCTATAAAACATTTCAAAATACCCACGCGCAAAAAAGTTATAAACCAAAATGTAAAAAATCGGGTCAAATTCTAAGTCCAAAAACCGGTTTTCCCCCTCTGCTAACCACCTGGCCAAACTCAACCTCAACCAAAACCATATCCATATTCATCTATACGCGTGCATTCTGGATGTAGTTTTCCAACTCCCATCCCCCAACTCTCAAACAGAACCTTATTCTACCCGCAAAACCGTGTGACATTAGCTTTTTATATTATATATAAAAAATTAAAAAAATTTTTTAATAGAAAATTATCGAATAAAATTTGATTATTTTTTGGATTTAATATTAATTAATTTAATTTAATTTTTCCAATTGAGTCACACGAAAAAACTGAAAGTGAAAAATTGTGTCAATCAATGGAGGAAAATCAGATATGGAAAATTGGAGGAACCTGTTGTGCCGGAAGAAAAGGAAAACAATGAAAATAATTTGGCGGCACCGGCATCCGCCGCCGAGCCAAAAAGTTCATCGGCAATGGCCAGCGGGGAGCCTGGAAAATCTTATCAAGAACGAAACATTTCCTTATCGGCACTGAAGAAGCAACAAATTTATTCGCATGTGGTGAAGAAGTCGAGAGTAAATTCGTAAAATTTGACGGAAATAACGGATGAGACCAATATTAGCTTAATTTTTAGAAAATCCAATTAAATTTAATTATTATTTAATTTTTGCTTTATTTTTTGTATGTTGTCATTGCATGATTTTAATACTTATTTGCAGAAATTTATAAGAATGAGTAAAAAAATTTATGAGTTACAAAAAAAATTGAAAAAATGAATAAATCAACCATGAAGTTTATAAAATTTCACTCCGAATCCGGATAATTTTCGAATTTTCACCACATAAGAAATTTTTGAGTAAAAATAAATAATAATAATAATTCTTGATTAAATTTATCAAAAATTTCTTTTTTTTTATCGATTATGAAATATTAATTTTTTGTCCTTCTCGATCTAATTATTTGTTTCCAACCTTTCAATGGCCTGATTGCACTCCAGTGCTTTTTAATTTTAACTCCATTGGTCATTACTATAGCATTTTTGTATACATTTGGCCATAAATTATTTTGCTTAAATGAAGCCTTTTTGGGTATTAGTTATTTTGAAGAAGCATTAAACAGCATAACTAGGACTAGACTACACAAATAAATACGTATTAGTTAAATAGCACAGATTCTTGATTATCCATTGATATTCATTTTATAAAAATTGGTTCAAAATTAGTGAAATGATGCCCAAAAAACAAAATTCAAATTAAACGAAATATTCATTGGTTTTTTTGTGTAAAACTTTCTAAATCAATTTATATAGAAAATTATTAGATAGAAAATTTACTCGCTAATTTGATTCAGAAACCATCAAAATGATTCAGTCCTTAATGAGTTATTTATTTACTTATTATTATTATAAACGGTACTACTAAATTGGGTTGTTTTCTGATCCATGTTTCAAAGCGAGTAAAACACTCAAAGGAATATTTCTATGAGTTAAGATATAAAAAAATAAAGGATAAAAAAGATTCAAAAATTTTATATTGCCTATTTTGATTTCTTATTTTTATTTGCGTTTTTTTCTATTGCTATTTTGTGCAGTTGAAAATTCAACGAATTATGGGCCAACATGAATGAGCCGACTTTGCCCTGGCAATGCCCATTTTTACGAACAATCAAACGCAGTCCAAATTCAGTATCCGATCATATCTTTATTAGATTTAGCTAAATAATATAGTCGACAATAAATAATTTTAATTTGTAATTAAATTTATCAAAAATTTGTTTTTAATTATAGATTGTGAAATATTTATTTTTGTCCAATCTAATTTTTTGTTTCCAAATTTTCAACGGCCTGAATACGCTTCATTCTTGTCATCATTAAATTAATTTTTGCAGCAAAATTATATCACATTTTACATCGACGGGCCATTCAAGAACAATTTGGGCTGGGATCCGTTAATGTGAGCCCATTTTCTTCATTCACGCATGACGCGCACTTCCGCTCGGCAATAACTGAAATAAATTTATTTAAAATTATTATTAATATAATAATAAGGGAAATTTCGAAAGAAATAGCTAAAACGGACACGAAAAAATGTATAACTTTTTCAAAATAACCTAAAAGTGAGCTTTGAGATGCATTAGCCTTTTAAAAAATTTGATTTTTGACATAATTTTTTCCATTATGATTTATTTTTAGATGTTGACGAAATATATTTTTAATCTATAGAAAAAATTAATTCCTAGTTTACACTAAAATAGTTTTGTCCTTGATGGATTATATAAGTGCTTGCGAATGCGAAAAGCTGGGCTGGAAAGTGTTGGGAAACTCCGAGATATTTTGAGTAATTAAACCACAAGAAATAATGGGGGTAAGGAATGCATTATAGGCTTACCGTGTATTCAAAGCATTCAGCCAAATCACAATGGATTCGCCCGTCTTTTTGTTGATTAATGTTGGTTGTCTCTCAGCATAAGCCACTGGAATGATGTCCTCGGCATCAAGCAATTCTTGAGGAATCCCCGAAAAAATGCTCAACTTCAAGTCACGGCCCAATGGTTCAATTTCATTCAGAAGTTCCTAAATAAAATATTCATTTAATACAAATTTTAATATGTAAAAATATTTTTACTTAATTCTATAAAAGACTATTTTCAATTTTTTTATATACAAATTTAATAGGCTAGATAAATGGAATTTGTATAAAATAAATAAATTTTAATTGTTAATTAAAATTAATGAATAATAGAAAAATTTAGATTTACCTTTTTCATCAATCCAATCAGTCCTTTTAGCATTCCATTGAACAATTGTGTTTGGGCATCAAAATTCAAATGTTTTTGATTTCCTAAAAAATTCTCTATTATAATTTTTAATTATTATAGAAATTTTAAATGAGAATATTTTGATTTTAATTTTTTTAATGAAGGGATGGGAACTAGAAATATAAGAAGAACTGAATTAATAGAGTTAACTTCCTCTTTGAGCTCTAACATAAATTATGGTAGAAGTCACTGAAATCACCTTATTAAATCAGGCCAATAAAAGACTAATGAGGATTTTCCCATATAATATTTTCATTTTTTAATGTATAGATATGTAAAACAGCAAATATTGGAAATTGGCGATTTCCATTTCGCGAATTCGTTAGGCATTTTGGTTTGCGAATTTTGGAATCTCGATTTCTAGGCCTCGTAAATAAACGTGAGTAGGCTCATTCAACTCGGAATGGTTGATTTACTACTATATTTAATTTCAGTTTAGACTGGTTTAAAGACTAGGGTTAGAGTTAGGGTAGAGGTAGGAATCTAAAGGTAAAGCTCATAATTGTCGGAAATTGAAATTTCAAAGAGTAAACCATGCCGAGACGAATGAGCCTTCTCTCAAACCTGTATGATGCCAAAAAGCCGAGATTTTCAAAATTTGCTTTTAGCCAAATGCCTGCATATTTCCGTAAATAAGAAAATTTCCAATATTCGCTGTAACAGTTATACCATTGAAAAATCAAAAGCTGCATGAGTTTTCAATATTTGAATAAAGTCGAATTCCTAGCCGGTCAATTATGTAAGAACAGCTTTGGGCTTACTATTAAATGTCATTTTTACATTATAAATTTATTTTAATTTCTCTGCTGCTTTTTAAATTTATTCCCTCCTCCCATCCATCCAAATGGAAACCTTCTAATTTGCATCTACAATGCATCCATTTATTCAACATTTCGGCACTTGGCCCAATCTGAAGCTGTTCATCAAATCCAATGCGCTCCTTGAAGAATTCTTGCAATTGAGCACATTTTTTATCAAATTCTTCTATGCCCATTATTTCTCTGAAAAAATTTAATTCAATTTTTATCAATAAAAATTTCAAAAATTAAATTGAATGGTTCTTCCAATTTAAGAAATCAATTAAATTTTGGGCGTGAGCGGGCGTTATAGGCAGGTTTTAACTTATTGCCCATTCAATTCAAAATTTGACCAACTCCGAAAAATAGCCCTTCATATAAATATTATAATCGAACCTCTCCAATTCATCTTAAAGAGCAAGCCAGGCCCTATCCCTTGCTTCAATGGCACATTGTTCAACGGTGGACATTTTTTGCCAGATACAAACAAGCTTGGCAGTATGCAGCAAGCAAAAAAGCCGGTCCCATATTACAGTGGGAGTCTGTGGAGAAATTAAAAAAGTTAAGAATTTATTTTAATTTTATTAAAAAAATTTCTATTATTTCTTTAAATCAATTCTTGCGGTTTTAAAAATCATATCGAGGCAAGTTTTTATAATATTTAGTCAAATAACTCTTAGAACAAATGGAGTAATATTTGTTGCCGCTATTATAAAAATGATAATTTTTAAACTATTTGATCTTCAATTAAATATAAAATTTTCTTTTCTTTCACCGAACAAGTATTTTGGAAATAAAATGTCTTGTTTTGTTACTATTCATAATTCGTAATTGGTTCAAGTAATCGAAGAGAAAATATATCACCGAAACCATTTAAAACAAAAATTTAAGCCCACATAAATCTATTGCCGAAAAAAGAGAAAATAATGTTTAAGTAATTTGGTTTATGGATTATCATAAAGTCATGTAATTTTATAGAAACTCGCCAAGACGTATTGAATGGTTTATAATTTTTCATGATTTATTCAGATATTAAACCATTTAAAAATCATCATTTTCAAATTAAACCCAAGCTAAATCATTATCAAATAATACTTTTTGTTCAGATCTATCAATTGAATTTAAGTTTTGGTAATTAGAATAAATTTTTGAACGGCTAGAGTTCCTCTTGACCATTTCAATACTCTTCGGGAAAATAAATATATTTCCGAATACTCCCCAAATTGTCGCCGCCAGCCGACTATTGGCGCCCACCTTCTTAATGCCCACCCAAAATGTTGCCGTTTATAATAGCTGATTAATGATAAACCAATTTATATGATTTTGATATCATTCTACAAAAATATTAATTTTATTTGAATTGATGTATAATTGATGAAATTATATACGAAAAACCATTGAGAATTCCGATAAACCCCCCATTAACATCTATTAAATGGTTTCTTGAGATAAATTTATCATTTCTGAACCAATTCAAATAAAATTTATATCATTTGATAGTCAAGAGTCTGCTCTTTAAGATGATATAGAAATCATATATATTTTTATTGAATTCTTAATGACCTATTAAAACAGCGAAAATTTGGGTCGGCGAAAATTTGGGTCGGTGATAAGTTGGACCGAGACAAGTTAGGCTGATCCCTATATTTCCATTCGCCACCAACCCCGATAGTGGAAGGTATCATAAAACCTTGTATGGAGTGTTGATCTCAACAATGCGCAGAGGATTGTTCTGGTCGCAGAAAATATGGCCTGTTCCGTTTTCCAGAAAGTCGATTACTCTCAAATCGGCAGACAAATCACCGATTGCAATAACTACCATAGACCGAACAAAATATGGTATCAATTCATTTGCACCATGGGACCAATATAGAGCATCGCTCGGTTCCTATTGGGAGTGAAAAAAAATGATTACAGCAATCTTTAAAAGAATGCACAACTTTCGGTACTGTTGACTTTGGGTCCATTTTTGGAAAGTAAAGGGTTCCCACCTTTGGGTCTTATTAGGGTTTTGGTTAGGGTCCAGAGGTCTAGGATGCAACTAAGGTGGTTTTACCTTACCCTAACCAATCCTGATTAACCTTAACCCGAAATGTGACAAACCATAGGGGGACCAAGCACTTTGCAAAAAAGAGGAATCAAAGTCGACAAGAACCAAACTTCCAAATCAAAATTTAATGTTTTAAATTTGTGGACAATTTTAACTTTAAAAAATAGTTATATTCAAAATAAAATCCCATCAAAAAATCGAAAAAATCAACTTTATTTTTATTGTATAAATAATAACCAGATCTTTGTAGGCTGGACAGAAAGGTTTTGTCAGCACAAAAAAACCATGATTTTCATCGGCTGGAGCCTGAATACGAATATAGGCATTTTTGAGCAGATGCAATGGCCGAACATGGTCACTTGCCAAAATAACATGAAAATGGTGGCAGCTCATTTCAACAGCAATTATGCATTTTCGGGATAAAAATGTGCTCACGTCGAGTAATATATCGTTGGAGAGCATTTTTTTTATTTGATTATTTTGTTTCAGAAATGTTTTACTTTCTTAGATGTTGATAAGTTTATTGATATAATTAATATTATGCTATATTAATTACTTATTTTTATAGCTTTTTAATATTAAGTATTAATGCATCGCTATAGAGTTTTTTTTTTGTATAAATAGGTATAAACATTAATTAAATTATTTTGCTATAATAAGCCTTTTAGAGGGTATTAATTATTTTGAAGAGGCATACTTCTTTGGACCACGCAATCCTAATTACTATTGATTTTAGGAAAAAAATGGGAATGCTTTTTGAGCCATTTTTTCCTTTTTCTTTACCAACATGATTTTATTGGATTGATAAAAATAATGGAATATGGAAGACCATTTATTCGAATAATAGCTAATAAATAAAATTAAATGGAATCCTAAGCTCGCCAATTGGCCATATATTTCCTTTTGGACTCGTCCACTTTGGTGGATATTTTTGGTTGGTTGAATTGTCGGCAACCTCTGCACCATAATCCTTCAAACTTGTTGGCATTTTAAGCAACTCTTTGACTGATGGACCAGCATTTTGGCCCGGCAACCGCGTCATCTTCTCAAATATATTTCAATATGAATTTTTCATCATGAACGAAGCAAATTGGAAATTTTTCGAATTTCCACAAGGCCAACCAATGCTCTCTCATCCATGAGCAGAATTTTTTGGCCAACGACAGAAAAAGGTAAGCAGATTTAAAAGGTTTATATAAAAAAGATTGGATGAAAAATTAAATTGAGAAGTACGGCATATATTGGAAAAACTATTCTAATAATGAAATAAAAATCCAAAAAATTAATTAAACTTTTAGAAAGTTGTGATTTTCTTATAATTAAAAGAGTAAAAATTGCCTATTTTATCAACAAAATTTGTACAATTTCAGCGTTATGATTTTTGGACCATGATTTTGGCTTATTTGTGGTCAATTCAGAATAGAAAATTCGAATCAAATGTATTTATTTTTAATTATTTGAATTGATATGAACTAAACAAAACATATTGGGCTGTACAACAGGCCAAAAATTATTAAGTTTAATTAAAATTGTATACTTTTATTCATAAATATCCAATAACAATAACATACTTATTACTTAAATTTACAATCTTTGCTATACTTTGCAGCCAAAAAATAAGCTGGAACAATTACAGAAAGAAATGGAAAAGTGGCATTAATCTCATCAAGTAATTCATTTACACTGCTTTTACCATCGATTCCCATGAATTTCACCACTGAATCTTTTGCAACATTAATACCGAGCAATTCCCCTTTGTAATTGAAAATAGGGCCACCACTGTATCCTCTTCTGCAACCACTTGAACCACGCATTCGACCCTCGGCATCTCGTTGGATAGACGAAAATACACCTTCCAATGCTTGGTAATTTGTATCGACATTTGGGTAACCCTTAAATAAAAAAAATCAAATCAACATAATATTAAAAAAATAAAAGGTTACCATAAGAATATAACGTTCCAATTTACGAGGAAGTCCAATTACCGGTGGATTATCGACTAATTGAACATCCGACTTTACAACAATGAAATCAACCACGGCGTCGCATTCAACAACTTTCGTTTCAAACTTTTGACCTTGTTGGTTGCAAATAGTCACTTTTGTTTGATCCTATGGAAAAAAAATTATATAAGCTATTTGGCGATAAATAAAAACCTCATCTGGACTCGAGCGCCATTTCTCATGATGCCCATGATTGTAACTAATCGCATAATGAGGTGATATTATTGTAAAGCAGCGCTTAATATCCTCAAATTCTTCATAAAACAGATAATTCTCGAGTTGAAGAATGAGCTCATCAACTTCTGAAATAAAAATATAGTATTTTAATTTTAATTATTAGATTTTTTACCTATCGGAATGTAGATCGGCGGTACATTGCTCTGATGAGCTGAAAATTAAAATTTTTCAAAAATGATTATATTTTAATTTTATTTAATATTTCCCATATATTTCTCACTTGATTGAAAAAAAAAATTTTAGATAAAAAAATATAAATTCACCTGCTGCTGGTGGTCCAGATGATTGAAAAATAACCACATATTCTAAAATCATTTAAAAAGATTTAAAATTTTGAATTCCTCTTCAATTGACCTTTGCCAGTCCAGCCACCTGGTGGTGGACGAAATTTTGATCCAGTTTCATCAGGTCTATAAATAATTTATAAATTAAATTGTATTTTCTAAATAATTACGAAAGTGCACGAAATTCTCCTGTCATAGGATTCTTATATTTCAAGCCATTCGCGCCATCGAATGCATGGATCGAAAATATGTATAATAAATATATTTTAAAACAAATTTTAATATTAATAAACCAATGTTTGAAGTCCCAATGTGTTGTCCTGTTCAATCATTAGCTCCTATAAAATAAATCATTATATGACATAAATAAAAATAAATTATACAATGCGTTCTTCTACCGCATCAATTTCGTGACTTCTTTTCACAATTATAAATGCCGGCAACAGTTTCTCGAGATCACTTTCCATTTTCTCCCATCCTTCTTTTGTTGGCAAATAACTGTAATATTTTAGATTAACTCTTATATTTATTTCATATTTTAATATAACCGTTCAAAAGGTTTTCCGTTCATGTCGATGAGAAAATTTGTGAAATTCAATTTGATTGAGTCCGGCACAGAACCACAAATTTCCTTTTTCAGATATTGGTAAATTGGATGCACATATGAAATAATTAAATTTAAAAAATGGAAATCAATTAATTCAAAATACCATTTCTTTTAACATCGACTTTCGAATAGAGGTCCGGCTCAAAATCATATTTTTCCTTGAAATTCTTAATTTTATTTGTTTATTTTTTTATTAAAATAAACTTTTATTGCTGCCAGAATCTTGAAATGTTCCCTTAATTTGATCACAGAAAAAAGCCGCAATTTCAAGTCCTTTGGCTTTATATTTGTCCAGAACATTTTTGAGCTGTTTGAAATTGTGTTCATGACAAGCCCACTGATTTGGCATTGGCACATTTACAATCATTAGAACTTTTCCCCTGAAAATTTTTTTCTCCCAATTTTTATCCAATAAAATCATTCATTTACTTGTATTTCTCGAAACACACATCATTTTGATCAATATCCTTGGCAGTGAATTCGTAAATAGATTTAGCCTTTTTTGGAACAGCAGGTGTTGATGATGTAGCCATTTTAGCAATATAATCAATGTAAAGAATTAAAATCTGGCATTTATTTATAAATGATCAACATTTGGTAGGGGGTAGGGGCTGTTCAATTAGTTTTCAGTATCTGATCTGCTACTTTTTTGGCCAGACTCAAAAAAACGACTATAGATATATTTTTTAGATATCCAAAAATGACAGTTAAATTTAGCTTTAAAATTAATTTGAAGAAAAGTTATATGTCCTTTGAAATGTAATACATTCAATTTATTAGGAAAGGATTTTTAAATGACTGAACAATTGCCAAGTCGGGTGGAAAGTAACCAATTAATAAATAAAAATTTCATAACAGTCGCATAAAATGGGTTGTGACTTGTGAGATTAGAATGAAAATGAAAAAAGGGACGACACACGACAACAACAAAGGAAAAACAGTTACCGCTAAATTTTTTACCCATTTTATTTCATAAAGCTAAAAATCGAATGCTGAAAGTTTGCGCAGAATTTTATTAAATGACACCCACAAGCCATTCCATCATTTGTTTTGAATGGATTTGAATTTATTTCCTTCTGCTGTTCATTTTGCACAACTTTTCCAAACAACATACTAACAAATAATTGAAATGAAGCATATATTGTACAATAATTTGATTCGAAAACGAAATTAGCATTGAGTTCTACCTTTACAAAATGAATGTTTTTAAAATTTTTTTTAGAATTTCTAAATTCATTCTTGCGATTTTGTCACATTTTATTTTTTATTTTTAAGAATAATTAATGCTATTTTGTGTTGTCATTGGGTAAAAAACGAGCAAGTTGCTCTTTTTTATATGTTTCATTTTCATTTTTTTAAAAGATGCATATTAATTGGTTGGACGAAACTTGCGGACCCGACAATTGCGGACCAAACGGCCTGGTGCCGATGGCGGTAAAGCTATTGCGGAATTGTTTAGAGCATTCTATTAGGCATAAAATTAGCTACAAAATGACATCAAAAGCATTTGTCAATGTTGAATATTCAACGAGTTATGGCCAAAAAAACATTTGGTTTAAATAAAATTGTGTTTTTGGCTGTTTTTTGGCTATTAAATCGGTTAATATTCAACATTGGCTAATGCTTTTGATGTCATTTTGTAGCTAATTTTATGCCGCCTAATATTATGCCAAAAATAATTCCACAATAACTTTACCATCGTCGCCGCCAAACCGTTTCGTCCGCAAGTGTCTGGGTCCGCAAGTGTCGTAAAACGTATTAATTTATTAATTAAATCATCGAATTAATCTAAAATTTCGTAAAGTAATATTTTTGAGCCAATAAAATATGATAGGTGACTAAATCAGGTTAATTATAAATCTATTCTGCTGGTGTTTCTGTTCTATTTTAGACTTAAATAAAATCAAAACTATTATATATGGTAGCAATTTGGTAGAATTATAATAATTTATAATGCTCAAATTTTACAACAAAAATTCTCGCATCCAGTTCCAGCAATGTCCTTTCCATATTTCCATATCCAAAATACATATTTAATTTAAATTTTAATTATTGCTCAAAGAGAAAATTTATTATAGATATAGATTCCACTCCACATTCTTTTGTGAATCATTCGCAAACATTTGCCCACTGGTTGAATGTTCATTCTTATTTAGAAATTTTCATATAAATATAGCCGGAGGATTTTGTTGTTCACAAATATATTTTCTTCTTATAAGTTAGATATGCGAAATGTCACAAATTACCCTTTTTATTCTTTCATTTGGTTTATTTTCTAAATTTAAAATTTTCCTTCCACCGATCTACCCCTCTCTGCCATTTGACCTATTATTGTCCAAAACAAAATGGCTTGCATCAACAATAGTGGATATTTGGCATTTTATGGAAAAATTTGAGTTGGAGAGCAATTTTAAAAATAAAAAAATGTAAGAAAAATGAAAGGAGGAGGGCCAAAGAAGGAGAATGAAATCAGGGCTGGGGCCGCAATTGCGATTTTCGATTACGATTTGATATTTTTCGGGAAAATTTAGAAAAATTATGAAAAAAGTAAAGGGGGGACCCTTAATTTTTTCGATTTATTTGCGGTTGCGATTGCCGCAATGCGGCATTTTTGAGTTGCGGCCCCAGCCCTGAATGAAATCAACCATTTTTTTAAATTCAAGAACTGAAAATCCATCAACATTATATTTTTGTGCGTGGCATGCTAAAATAATTTTCCCTATATAGACAAATAGCCAATCAATTATTAATTTTTATGTGTGTTTTTCGCCATTTTGTCTATTGCATATTTTTATTGTCACAAACATCACTTTTGGGATAAATTTTGAGGATGAGGAATAAAAAACAAATTATTTGTTTAAACAAAAAAAACACCGTCATCGATCTCGATGCAGTTTTTCCAATTCCATCAAATATTATTTGAATAAATAAATTTAATAATTTTAGTGATTTTGTTAGATAATTGAAAAGATATTCGAAATTACTATCTCTTTAATTCAATAGATCATTTTCACTCCATCGATTTTCCAATTAATTTGATGAAAGAATCTGGAAAAAATTTAATAAAAAAATAAATGAATATTTAACTTATCTCATCTTTTTCCTTTTCGACTTTTGATATAAATAATTTTAAATGGAAGGAAAATACTAAATTTTTAATTGGATTTTATTGAATTAATAATTTTAAATGGAAGGAAAATTCTAAAATTTTTAATTGATTTTATTGAATAATGGAAGAAATCTAAAATTTTTAATTGATTTTATTGAATAATGGAAGAAATATAAAATTTTTAATTGATTTTATTGAATAATGGAAGAAATATAAAATTTTTAATTGATTTTATTGAATAATTGAAGAAATATAAAATTTTTAATTGATTTTATTGAATAATGGAAGAAATATAAAATTTTTAATTGATTTTATTGAATAATGGAAGAAATATAAAATTTTTAATTGATTTTATTGAATAATGGAAGAAATATAAAATTTTTAATTGATTTTATTGAATAATGGAAGAAATATAAAATTTTTAATTGATTTTATTGAATAATGGAAGAAATCTAAAATTTTTAATTGATTTTATTGAATAATGGAAGAAATCTAAAATTTTTAATTGATTTTATTGAATAATGGAAGAAAACTAAAATTTTTAATTGATTTTATTGAAATGAAAAAGCAAAATAAAAATATTCCAATGTATTCTGTATTCCTTCAATTCATTCCCCTCAAACCTCAATCAACAAAACCACTTCAATTTGGTGTCATCAAAGGAGGAGAAGGAAGAAACGAGTCATTTTTTAAAATTCGAGAACAAAAAATCCAACAACCATTATCTTTTTTTTTTGTGTGCCTTGCCAAAATAATTTCCCCATATAGACAAAGAAAGAACCAATCAAATTATTAATTTTTATGTGTATTTTTCGCCATTCAAAAAATTGTCCACAATTTGTTCTGATTGTCTTTTGTCTTTTTTTTACAGTAAATCTGAAATTTTTATTGGGAAGAGAATAAAAAATTAATTATGGCTTTTAAAAGCTTTTTATTTTTTAATGGTCTTAAAATTTTTTCAGAATAAATTTACTTTTTTATAATGGATATTATAAAACCTTTTTGAATAATTTATTTTTTAAAATGATTTTATTCAATTCTCTTCTTCTTCTGTGTCCGATAATTCACCAAAAATTCGGCCTGCTAATTCCGATATTTCATTTTGCAAGGCATGGGCATCAGGTGCCGAAGTTGATTGGGCATTTTTCTTCCTCAGATTTGCCTTAAAACGAAATGAAATAATTAATATTAATCATATTTGGAATTTTTAAATTTAGTTGCATGTAAATTTGATATTAAAAAAAATATAATAATTTTTTTCATATTTTATAATTGCTAAAGAATATATTTTTGACACAATTTTATTATTTTTTGGCGCATTTTAAATAAAGTCATAAAAATCTTACCATAAATTCAATTGCTCTTTGCTTTCTATCAGCCTCAATAGCTTGTCGGTTACGTAAAATATTAACGTAGGCTGCCTCTGGCACCTTTTGATGAACATTTTGTTGCCGACGATGAATTGTCCAATCATAGTTCACTTTCCTTTTGGCCAATAAATTTTTGTCTTTCAGTTTACGGAGAATTCTCTTTTCTCGCTTTCTTTGCTCTGCTGAAATAAATTAATTACTTAATAAGACTATATAAAATTCACGAATTTTACCTCTAATCCGCGCTCGTTTCTTTTCCGCCAAACTTTCCTTCCCTTCGTCCACAATTTTTCGCATTTCGTTCAGTGTCATGGTTAGATCCAAGCCAATTTTGCGCAATAATTCATCCTTTTCAGCTTGCACCAGATTCTTGCAAACTTTCCGTTGATCTCGTTGCGTTTCTTTGAATTCTTGTTTACATGTCCACAACGGCAGGGGATCATATGGCCGACCAATATGATGACCGTTTGTCATTTTTGAATGATTTACTGTAAAATTAGAATATGTTAAAATGGATTCAAATATGAGTCAATGGAACCCACCTTCAACAAAATGGTCCACAAATTGTTCAGAATTGCTTTGTCTTTTCTTTCAATCTATCTGAATCTGTATTGGGAAGAGAATAAAAAAATAAATTAATTAAAAAATTAAGATAATCAAATGAATTAACATTTGAATTTGTGAAAATATGAAAATATTTTTATACAAAAATGAAATGATTTAATGAATGAAAATTTCAATATTCTTCTTTTTTGGCACAAGGAAGCCAACAGCAGCAAAAACAAATTGCAAATGAAATGGAAGATTCCCCAAAAAGATTCCTGTCAGTAATGAATATGTCCTATCGATTTAAACACAATTAAAATCAAGGCTCCCGTGAATGTGCACAACGATTTCATACCAGTTTTTTGCAATTCCATATTCATTTTCAATTCAACATTATGCGCCAAAATTAGACTTTGGAATTTGGCCATTAATTTTACCCTTTAATAGAAAAATGATTTTGAGAGAAACTTGCCTGTTGGAAGATATCAAGAAGATTCGTGATCCAATTAGCCCTTGATATTGAAGAAGATACAATTCGATTCTAATTTTATTCTGATTTTGATTTTCCTGTCAGGAAAATGCTCTGATTTTTCATTGATTCGATTTCCCTTTCCGAAATATTGATTGATGCAATGAATGGAATAAAGTGACGAGAATTACGGATGGATAATGGAGAAGAAGCCAAGAAGGTGTGTGTGAAATGTGAATACTGATGAGGCGCAGCACATTAAAAATTCATCAAATTCGTCCCAAAAATAGTTCCCCAACTTTTTGAGCTTTTCACATCGATGTGGAAGGTGTTACACGCCTTTTGCGGATTTGCCAATTGCAGATGAAATGGTTTAGTGCCGCTGGCGATAAAGTTGATGCAGCATTTTTTATGGCATTTTATTAGTCATAAAATTAGCCACAAAATGGCATAAAAAGCTTTGGCCATTGTGTCAGCTCCGCAAAAGATGTAACGTGTAATACGCTCTTAATCTATTTCATCATTTTTTGGGGAGAAGTGAAAGGCCCAATGATCGTCAAAAAGTGGAATGATAGGGGCCACTTGAGCAGCCAGCATTGAAGCGCCGTCCGCCGTGAATGTGGAAATAAGGAATAACGAAATAAAGCCCACCGTGAATGGGGCAATTGGGGAAGAATATAAGGTGGGCCAAATTTTTGAATGCATAATTCATATTCCATTAGCTTTTTCCCTAATGGTAAAGAAAATCAAGCTAGCGGCGCCATCCATCGAAAGTTTTACTTTTAGGTGGGTGGATCGGGGACGGTCTTTTTTAGTGGAAAAAGCACAAAAAACTCAGCTTATAAATAAGCCTAAAAATGAATTAAAATAATCGAATCGTGACCGCCATCCACATCCACAAATCCAATACATAAAAAAAATCCTCGTAGAATTACGGTATACAAAAAGATAATCTCCATTTTTCCCCTGTTGGAAATGGAACAAAAAACAAAAATACAAATAATATATGTCCTCAAGGCTTTTTTCTCGCGATTAGAAGAAGTGAAATTAGAAGTTGAAAAACATTATTATTGGTGACTAAAAAGTTAAAAAAGAAATATCAAAATTAGAGATCATCGAACCAATACGATATATCAACCGACTAATCTAGATAAATTTTATATCAATCGATAGCCAGAAGTGCGCTCTTTAATTTGATACCGAAATCATCAATATCGGTTTCGCCATTAATGAGCTACAAGCGATGTCGCCCGGTTGTCCCTGTCACGAAAAATCAAAGGGAAAATAGCGGCGAAATTGGCCAAAATCAGGGATGGTCTTGGGCGCGAAAAATGCGATATAGTAGAACGGTGCTATGTCAACTCCTGAATAGTGCAAATGTGGTCATGTCCTGAATAGTGCAAATGTGGTCATGCCCTGAATAGTGCAAATGTGGGCGTTCTCGACTTATAATAAATCATAAACCGGTTTCAGACCCCACAAACCTTATACCATTTTGTAGATCTCATCAAGATGCATCGACTGGTATATAATTATTCATGATTTGATCCAAAATTAAAGAGTTTTAAACCAAAAACTTAACAATATTGGTTTAAACGGTTTAACTCTTTATTTTTGGGCCAACAGGACATGACCACATTTGCACGGCCCTTTTTCTTTTCAGGACTTGACCCCGTACGAGTAGAACATTGCTTTTTTTGATTTTTCAAAATTTTGAAAAAAAGTAAAGAGGGCGTTTATGAGATTTTGCATATCCTGGCCAAAATCCTAGTAGGCGTAGAGATGCAGCCAAAATGGCCAAAAGAGAAAGAGGGGAAGAGCGCTGGGGCAAAACTGGATTTGACAGACTGAAGGACCGCATTGAATTCAAATCAGCCAATGATGGAAGAGGGCGGGACAATGATGAATTGGGGAAGGAAGAGAAGCGTTCAAGGCTCAAAGGAAATGTGGAAGGGAATGGCCGCGGAGGGAAAAGAAACGGTCGTCTGTTATTATTGAGGGGGAGAGGGCAAACTTTTAGTGGGGTGCTTTCAAATGGCATATCGCCTTCCGGGAATAGGTTGCTTCCTTGAAGAGATATGGCCAAAATAGCAGCCCGGGTAATGGAACGGCTCTACTGAATTTTCCCGCGGTTCCATATTTTGACACCTTTACTGGGGAGGTGGCGTAAAATTTATTATTCCGTCTCCCCCGCCGATGGTTTATGGATTGAAAAATAGCACAAGAAGAATTTCTAAACTCTAAAAATCTAGCCTATTCCTATCCCTAAACTCATCCGGGCCTACCCTATATAAGCCCTACCATATCATTGCCCAAACTGCATTTTAGGGTAGGGTTGCGCCCCCGAAGGTCGGGGGTGAGTTGGACGGGGACGGGGGTGATCGGGGATGGCACCTTCGGGGACGGGGACGGGGGTGACCTTGACGGGGACCCCCGCGGGGATCCCCGCGGGGGTACGGGGGTGATCTAAATTTTTTAAAAGGCCTTATTTTTCAGACAAAAAATTTTCTGAAGAAAAATTTACTAAAATTTCAATAAATTATAAGCGTAAATATATTTTACATCGTCATTTATTCCAATTTCCTATCTAATTTCTTCCGCAATAAAACCAGATTTTGTTGGTTCCAATTGAAAATCATCCAAATTTGCTTTTACAACTAAAATTTGACGGAAGTTTCTTGGAAAACTTTTAAATAAAATCAACTATATGACGAGATATGATGAAGTCAGATTCTTGTTTCCTAAATTAGCTATAGGAAGTGATTTTCGTAAATCTTTGATTGGGAATTGCATACTTAATAATAGAAAAGTTTAGGTTGAGATCATTTCTATCTCGGCTATTTCCGTATCAGCAATTTTGACGAACCATAGTTCATCAATCATCATCCAAATAACCAATCAGAATGTTTAAAGTGCATCTTATAGCCCAATTATTAGCTATCTATTGATATATTGTTCATAAAAAACTGTAATGTTTTGGCTAAGTTATGGCCATAAATACAAAAATAAAGGCGGTTTTTCAAAGTTTTTGGACAAAAATTGGACAAAACTTACATATTTAGATAATCAACATACCAATGGATAGCCAATATTAGGGCTATTAAACTTACTTTAGATCTTTTAAATTGTTTAATTGGGTGGCGAGCTGCAACTCGTCAAATTCGCTGACTGAGATGGAAGTGGCGAGACGGAAATGTCCCTCGCCGAAAAAGTTTCAATAGCCTTGCAGCGAAAAATATTAGCCAGATAAAGCCGCGCAGCGAAAAATTTTTACCGCCCTACAGAAATCTGCACAAAATTTCTTTATCTTATCCCATTTTCCTTGAAAAATCCAATAATATGGGGTGCATGTTCACCCCCGTACCCCCGCGGGGGTGAGCTTTCGGGGACGGGGATTTACGGGGATGGACCTTCGGGGACGGGGACGGGGGTGAGGCCCAAAATCCTCGGGGATCCCCGTCGGGGGTGGCCCCCGCGGGGCCGGGGGCGCAACCCTATTTTAGGGACTTAGGAAAACTTTTAATAAGATTTAGGATAGATTAAGGTTAAGTTTAAGTAGGGTTAGATGGGTATGGGTTTTAGAAGTGTGGTAGCAATTAGAGTTGGACAAAGTTTAGCCAAGATATGGCCATAAATTCAAAAATAAAGGATAAAATTAACCACAAAAGACATAAAAAGCTTTAGACAATTTTGAGATTTCAGCGAGTTATGGCCAAAAAAACTTTTGATTTAATTAAAATTGTGTTTTTGGCGGTTTTTTTTGGCCATAACTCGGTGAATACTCAAAATTGGCCAATGCTTTTGATGTCATTTTGTAGCTAATTTTATACCTAATAAAATGCCATAAACAATTCAACATCAACTTTACCACCAGCGCCACTAAACCATTTCATCTGCAATTGGCGGGTCCGCAAAAGGCGTGTAATACGCTCTCTTAATCTATTTCATCATTTTTTGGGGAGATATGGGGGGGGGGGGGGGGGGAGGTGTGAAAGCTCTATGATGATGGTAAAAATGCATTGAAGCGCCGTCCGCCTTGAATTTGGAAAAGGAAAAGCGAAATAAAGCCAGCGCGCCCAACGGTGAAGAAATTGGGGGAGAACGAGAAATAAATGGGCCACCAAAATTTTTGTGAACGCATAATTCATATTCCATTAGCTTTTTCCCCAATGGTAAGGTTTATGTGATCGCGAAGAATTGAATTAAAAAAAAAAATGGCGAAGAGGAACTCAAACGAAGGGCGCCGCCATCCCCATCGAAAGTTTTTTTTTGCTGACTGGATTTTTTATGGGTTGGATTGTGTGGATGGATGGATGGTTACGTACGATTCGATTATTTTAATAATTCATTTTTTAGCCAAAATCGACATTTTATAAAATAAAAAAAAAACTCACAGAAAACCTTCTTTGTCGCCTTTACAAATAAATGGAATATAGTGTTGGTACTGAATGGGATATTACGCCTTTTGCGGACCTGTCAATTTGCTCCTTTTTTTATTTATTGAATGAATGTGAACATTCCCCCTAGACAAATTATTGGCCCATCAAATTCGCCCCCTATGGCTGGCAGCTTTTCCCTCTTTATTTCTTATTCAGCTTTTCTTCAAATTTATTTTTTAATTGAAAATATAAATAATAACCAGATTTTTGTAGGATGAACAGAAAGATTTCGTCAGCACAAAAAAACCGAGATTTTTGTCACTGAAGACTGAATACGAATAAATAAAGCATTTTTGAGCAAATGCAATGGCCGAACATGGTCGCTTGCCAACTCAATATGAAAATGGCGACAGCTCATTTCTAGAAGAGATATTCTCTTACGGGACATAAATGTGCTCATGTCAATTAAAATATCGCTGGATAGCATTTTCTTCCTTTATAATAAAAAGATAATTTATCAGAAATATTTTTTTTGTAATCATTATTTTATATAGAAGCCTAATTAAGAAAATTAAAAATTTTTATTATAATAAATATAAGCAAATAACAATAACAAAATTTTTTACCCTTTTATTGTTCATTCAATAAAATAGTGGGCAGATTGATTTATTGTTAGTGGGAGATAGGGAAAAATGAAAATGAATTTTTGACCGAATGTGTGAATGGGAATTTTTGTCTTATTTTAGAAAGTTAAATGAAAAAGCAAAAAAAATATTCCGATGTATTCTGTATTCCTTCAATTTATTCCCCACAAACCTCAATCAACAAAACCACTTCAATTTGGCGTCATCAAAGGAGGAGGAGGAAGAAACGAGTCATTTTTTAAAATTCGAGAACAAAAAATCCAACAACCATCATCTTTTTTTTTGTGTGCCTTGCCAAAATAATTTTCCCATATAGACAAAGAACCAATCAAATTATTAATTTTTATGTGTATTTTTCGCCATTCAAAAAATGGTCCACAATTTGTTCTGATTGGTGCTATGTCATTTCCTAAATAGTGCAAATGTGGGCGCTTCCTAAAATGGTGCAAATGTGCATGTTTTCGACTATAATAAATCAGAAACCGGTTTTAGACCCTACAGAACTTATACCATTTTGTAGATCTCATCGAGACGCATCGACTGGTATATAATTTGTTATGGTATGGCCAAAATAAAAGAGTTTAAAACCAAAAACTGGAAAAATGGTTTAATACCCTTTAATTTTGATTCAAACCATGGCAAATTATATACCAATCGATGCGTCTCGATGAGATCTATAAAATGGTATAAGGTTTGTAGGGTTTAAAACCCGTTTCTGATTTATTATAGTCGAAAACATGCACATTTGCACCATTTTAGGAAGCGCCCACATTTGCACCGTCCTTTGTCTATTTAGGAAATGTCCTCGCACGGTTCTGATTGTCTTTTGTCTTTTTTTACAGTAAATCTGTACTTTTTATTGGGAAGAGAATAAAAAATTAATTATGGCTTTTAAAAGCTTTTATTTTTTAATGGTCTTAAAAGTTTTTTAGAATAAATTTACTTTTTTATAATTTTTAATGGTCTTAAAAGTTTTTTAGAATAAATTTACTTTTTTATAATTTTTAATGGTCTTAATAGTTTTTTAGAATAAATTTACTTTTTTATAATTTTTAATGGTCTTAATAGTTTTTTAGAATAAATTTACTTTTTTATAATTTTTAATGGTCTTAATAGTTTTTTAGAATAAATTTACTTTTTTATAATGGATATTATAAAAGCTTTTTGAATAATTTATTTTATAAAATGGTTTTTAAAAGTTTTATTTTTAATTGTTTTTCAATTATCCAAAGATTTATGCCTTTAATTTTGGAAAGAATTTTAAATAAAAAATCTACAAATTAAATGAAATCAAAAATCAATGTTTTAAAAAATTTTTTTTTTTATAAGGAGAAAAGCTTTTTTGTCTCTCAAAAATTGGCTCTTTTTGCACCAAATTGTTAGATACAATACAGTGGAGAAATAGTGTGGGTAAGAAATTTGGTGCAAAAATAGAACCGATTTTGGGAGACAATAAAAAAAAACTTCAATATTTTATTTTAAATCTGCTATAATTTGGAATGTCCAAAAATCCATCTGAATAATAAAATCACCATTGTATCCTTAATAAATTAATTTGCGCTGAATTTGATCGACCTTTTTCCTCACTTTGCCCCCGGAATATGTAACCCTACAAAATATGATTTAAATGGAATTGTACGTCCTTTTAACCCAACAATTTAATGGCTAATTAAGAAATTTTCTAATTTTAATAATTAAATACAAATATTCATTAAACTATAATTTTTGCCACAAATTATTCTTTGATCTATATGAATATTCGATCTCGCTGATGGATTATCAATGTACACGTCAAAATATTATTTAAAAAAAATCTGAATATGAATTTAGCATGTCCTCAACAGTGATTTTGACATTTTTATTTACTCTCCTTTGATTGGTTGAGAATTTGCATTAGACAAAATATAATTTAATTTCATTCACTCAATTCAAAAATGTTCGAATGAGGCAAATTTAGTTCCAATTCCAATGGATGAAAAATGATAAAAATTAATTTATTTAAGTATATTAGGTAATGATGGTTGGAAAAATAGCCTAAAACGAAATACACAGTAAAATTTATTAAAAAATTCAAATATTTTTCTGAGGCAATTTTCCCAAAGAATTTTAATTGACCCAATTTAAGAAGGTGCTGCATGTACATTTTGATGGATTGAGAAAAATGGAAATATTTAAGAAAAATTGCTCCGAGAAAAGCATTTGTTTTATAAAATGATTTTAAAAGCTTTTTATTTTTTAATGGTCTTAAAAGCTTTTTAGAATAAATTTACTTTTTTATAATGGATATTAAAAAACCTTTTTGAATAATTTATTTTATAAAATGGTTTTTAAAAGCTTTTAAATATTTTTAATCGTTTTTCAATTATCCAAAGATTTATGCCTTTAATTGTGGAAAGAATCCTATATATAATTTTAGACGCGTCTGTTTGTCTGTTCCCTCGATTTTCTCGGAGATGTGTGGATGGATTGAGCTGAATTTTTGTACTCAAGGGTTTAATTCTGTTTTATGTGTTTTTAGTTAAATTCTGATTTTATGTGTTTTTAGTTAAATTCTGATTTTATGTGTTTTTAGTTAAATTCTGATTTTATGTGTTTTTAGTTAAATTCTGATTTATGTGTTTTTAGTTAAATTCTGATTTTATGTGTTTTTAGTTAAATTCTGATTTTATGTGTTTTTAGTTAAATTCTGATTTTATGTATTTTTCCAATTAATTTGATGAAAGAATCTGGAAAGAATTTGATAAAAAAAATAAATATATATTTAACTTAATCTCACCTTTTTTCTTTCCGTTGAATAAATAATTTTAAATGGAAGAAATATAAATTTTTAATTGATTTTATTGAATAAATAATTTTAAATGGAAGAAATATAAATTTTTAATTGATTTTATTGAATAAATAATTTTAAATGGAAGAAATATAAATTTTTAATTGATTTTATTGAATAAATAATTTTAAATGGAAGAAATATAAATTTTTAATTGATTTTATTGAATAAATAATTTTAAATGGAAGAAATATAAATTTTTAATTGATTTTATTGGATAAATAATTTTAAATGGAAGAAATATAAATTTTTAATTGATTTTATTGTATAAATAATTTTAAATGGAAGAAATATAAATTTTTAATTGATTTTATTGAATAAATAATTTTAAATGGAAGAAATATAAATTTTTAATTGATTTTATTGGATAAATAATTTTAAATGGAAGAAATATAAATTTTTAATTGATTTTATTGAATAAATAATTTTAAATGAAAGAAAACTAAAATTTTTAATGGATTTTATTGAATAAATAATTTTAAATTGAAGAAAACTAAAATTTTTAATGGATTTTATTGAATAAATAATTTTAAATTGAAGGAAAACTAAAATTTTTAAAGGATTTTATTGAATAAATAATTTTAAATGGAAGAAAACTAAAATTTTTAATGGATTTTATTGAATAAATAATTTTAAATTGAAGGAAAACTAAAATTTTTAATTGATTTTATTGAATAAATAATTTTAGATGGAAGAAAACTAAAATTTTTAATTGATTTTATTGAATTAATAATTTTAAATGGAAGGAAAATACAAAATTTTTAATTGATTTTATTGAATTAATAATTTTAAATGGAAGGAAAATACAAAATTTTTAATTGATTTTATTGAATTAATAATTTTAAATGGAAGGAAAATACAAAATTTTTAATTGATTTTATTGAATTAATAATTTTAAATGGAAGGAAAATACAAAATTTTTAAGTGATTTTATTGAATTAATAATTTTAAATGGAAGGAAAATACAAAATTTTTAAGTGATTTTATTGAATTAATAATTTTAAATGGAAGGAAAATACAAAATTTTTAATTGATTTTATTGAATTAATAATTTTAAATGGAAGGAAAATACAAAATTTTTAAGTGATTTTATTGAATTAATAATTTTAAATGGAAGGAAAATACAAAATTTTTAATTGATTTTATTGAATTAATAATTTTAAATGGAAGGAAAATACAAAATTTTTAATTGATTTTATTGAATTAATAATTTTAAATGGAAGGAAAATGATTTTATTGAATAAATAATTTTAAATGGGAGGAAAATGATTTTATTGAATAAATAATTTTAAATGGGAGGAAAATGATTTTATTGAATAAATAATTTTAAATGGGAGGAAAATGATTTTATTGAATAAATAATTTTAAATGGGAGGAAAATGATTTTATTGAATAAATAATTTTAAATGGGAGGAAAATGATTTTATTGAATAAATAATTTTAAATGGGAGGAAAATGATTTTATTGAATAAATAATTTTAAATGGGAGGAAAATGATTTTATTGAATAAATAATTTTAAATGGGAGAAAAATGATTTTATTGAATAAATAATTTTAAATGGGAGGAAAATGATTTTATTGAATAAATAATTTTAAATGGGAGAAAAATGATTTTATTGAATAAATAATTTTAAATGGGAGGAAAATAGGCCATTTATGGATTTATAAATTATTCAGCTTTTCTTCAAATTTATTTTTTAATTGAAAAAGGCCATTTATGGATTTATTTCTTACTCAATAAATCAACATTATTGTATTTTAATAGTCGTAGATTTTCGTTTGTTTATGTTCATCTTTGATCAGATAATTTTCTACCCTCGATTTTAGACCAATAAATTCAAGGCAGATTAAAATTTAAAAATAAATTTTTGTTATATTTTCTTATTAGTTTATTAAAGCTCTAAAAATTGGCTTTAAATTGTTCAAAAATGTCCACCAATTTAGAAGTTAAATCGTTGATTTTCCAAATTTTTGAAACAATGAAAAATAATTATCATAGTGAATTAAAAGAACATATAAGCTAATATTTTGGCTGGATAATAGTAAAAATTGCAATGACATTTAAAAATATGAACGGGTAATAATATAAGCTCATTCGATGAAGTTTAGCGAGCTGGATCGAATGGAATAAAGCTCTTCATAAAAATGAATTATTGTCAAAAGCGTGGATTATATTGCTCTTTGTCCCCTTACTTATTATTATTATCCAATAAGGAATAAGACAAGATGTGATAAAATGGATGTAATTCCTGCTGTGAGTAGAATAGGCCAAAGTAGATTTCGGTGTTAGAAAATTGATGCAATTTATTATCGAAAATTGTAGAAAACTAAAAACTAACTTAAAAATTAAATATTTCATACCGACACATTCGAAAACCGACTTTGATCTATTCTAGAACTGAAACTGAAACGCAAATACACCATTAAACTTATTCTTGAAAAATTAAAAATTTTGTTTTATTTTCGGATCACAATTCTAGTCTTTTGCTCAGAATCCATAAAATTTCCCTCAATTTACCCTTCTTTCTCGCTCGCTCTTTTTTCGCTAAATATTCTTTGCCATTGGCAACAATTTTTTGGTGTTTGGACACCGGCATCTTTGATCCAAGCCAATTTTCTGCAAATATTTTTCCAAATATTCCTTCTTTTGCACATCTGCCAGGTCGATCCAAGCCTTATGCAAATTTTTTTCCGACTCCTTGACTTCTTGCTTGCATTTCCATTGCGCAAATGAGTCAAATGGTCGACCAGCACCAGAAGTCATCTTAATTTTTTTTCAATCCTTCAACCCTTTATCTATATAATAAATAATTTTCTTATTAATATAAAATTTAAGAAGGGAAATTTCTGAATGTGTTAAGACAAATTTGCAAAATTTTATTAAAAAATTTTAACTAGGTTTCATATAACCCAAAATTATATTGTTTAAATATTTTTTATGGTAAAATTATGTAACTTTAAAAATTATTTTTTCCGTTCAATGTTAATTTTATAAAATTTCAGACTTAAAAAACAAAAATAAATTTCGAAAATACTAATATATATTATGACATTAAAAAAAATTTTCAACAAATTATTTAATTAAAATATGGTTATTTTTAATTGGCATTAATATGATCGAAAAAATAATTTTGCCTACTTCTGTTTTTATTGCATTATTTTAAATAAGGATAAGGATAATTAATAAAGAGATTATAAGAGAACTGCCAGATCGTTTTGATAAAATATCGGAATTTTGCTAGAATTTTAAAAGCTTTTTTAAGGCCATTAGATAAGGCCATTAGATTTTGAATTTTTAATAACATTTTTTACCATCAATTTTCTTTCTTTAAAATTTTATTATTTTTTTTAGAATTTTAAAAGCTTTTTTAAGGCCATTAGATTTTGAATTTTTAATAACATTTTTTACCATCAATTTTCTTTCTTTAAAATTTTATTATTTTTTTTAGAATTTTAAAAGCTTTTTTAAGGCCATTAGATTTTGAATTTTTAATAACATTTTTTACCATCAATTTTCTTTCTTTAAAATTTTATTATTTAGAATTTTAAAAGCTTTTTTAGGCCATTAGATTTTGAATTTTTAATAACATTTTTACCATCAATTTTCTGGCCAACGTAAATTGCAGGTAATTTTTTAGTGTTTTTAAACATAAAATTTTTATTTTATTTATATCTGAACATTTCTGTTTCGCATTTATTGCTCTTCATTTTTGATATTTGCATGTAGGGGATCGTCATTTGTTTGATTTGCAGCAACATTTTAAGTGCATTTTTAAAGTATATTTTATGCTATATACCAAAATTTGAAAAAAAAAATTTAATATTAAATTTATTAAATTAGAATTTTGTTTACCTTTGAATAAATATAAATATACATGAATTTTTGGTATCAATTTTGTCCAACCAATTTTTATGCCATTTTTGTTAAGCCCAATGCCTTCATTTACCATGAATAAAATATAAATAAATCTTTATCATTTTTGGAGAAGCGAGTAAAAACTAAAAATTAAGATCAAAAGTGGCCCAAATTCCTTTTGCCCTTTCTCCATAGTCTACCCTCCTCCCACCCTATCCGGTTTAATAATTGAATATCCGATAATTTTTTGACACTAAACTTACGAGGCAATAACCAATGTTGGAAGGCGATATTTGGAAGCCCAAAGTGACCTCTACAAAAAGTTTATTAAAATTTTAGGAATTTCACATTTATACAAAAGTTTCATGTCTTTGAATATAATAAATCCGAATTTTCTGATTGAGTAGAGGAAAACCGCTTATTTTTAGCAATGCCCAACTTTGGCTGGTGCTGCTGGGGAGGGGGAATTTGCGCGGGTTGGTGATCCCCCGGAGTCACAAAAAAATGGATGCAAAAATATGTTGAAAATTTGATGTAACTGCCAAAATATTTTAAAAATGGAATAATTCTCAAAATATTTTGAAAAGGCATAAATTGTCAAAATATTTTTAAAATGAGCAAAATTCTTAAAATTCGAAGTCAAAAAAAAATTCAAAAGATTTTGAATATAATAGGGAAAAAATCTGCTCAAAATTGTTCATATTTTCAAAATACACCAACTTCTAAAATATTCTGGAAATAGATAAAATTCTGGGAATATTCAAAAATAAAATATTAAATATTCCTCCATTTATGATTAAAAACAAAAATTAATGTAACCAAAATTGATAAAAGTACCAAAAATTAAAAACTTAAAAAATTATTGTATTTATTCTTTCTTTTTGTATTTTTCTCCTTCTTTATTTCTTTATCAGGATCTGGATTCGCGATAAAAAAATGAAAATTTCTCCTTTATTTATAAATTAATTAAAATTACCAATCATCATTGTCCACTTCCATAACTAAAAATTATAAATAACTTCCATATTTATAAATTTGTAAAAAATTACCTATCATTATTTTTGGTCCACTTCCATAATACTAAAAATTATTAACTTTTAAAGTTATAAATGTGAAAATATTACCTCTCACCATTTTTACTGTCAACTTCCATAGAACTAAATTTAAGTTTTAATGTATAAATTTGTAATAATTACCTATCATCACTCATTTGAGCCTTTTTCAAAACTCTAAAATTCAAAAAAATACATGTATATAAATTTGTAAAAAATACCTTTCATCATTTTTTGGGTCGACTTCCATTTTCATGATACTAAAATTGTTAATATCTTTAAATTAGTAAAAATTTACCTATCATCATTTATTTTTCTCCTTTGTTCCAATAATTTTTCTTTCTTTTTGCCGATTTTCTTCAATTTCCTTACGTCGTTGTTCAATTCCTTTGAGCATTATTTTAGTAATTTGTTTAAATTTTTAAAAAAAAATTTTTAATTTAAAAATTTTTTAAATTTTTTTAGAGCGCTTAAAAATATAAATGTTTAATAAATACGATTTGGAATTTATTGTAAAATGCCTTAAGAGTGAATAATTTTAGGAAAATATTTGTCGAAATTGAGACAGAATCGGAAAAATGAGAGAGGAATATTTTAAAATTTATTAAAAAAATAAAACTATGCCTATTTCATTAAAAAAATCTCCTCTTTAAATGATATAAAAACAATTTATTTCATCAAGATTGGAATAAATTATGCAATTATAAAAATAAATTTATGAATTATAAAAAATGAATAAATATTTTTTTTTAGAAAAGCTGAATAATTTAAAAATCCTTAAATGGTCTTTTTCAATAAAAAATAATTTATGCATTTTAAAAAATGAATAATTATTTTTTCCGTTCAATGTTAATTTTATAAAATTTCAGACTTAAAAAAAATAAATTTCGAAAATACTAATATATATTATGACATTAAAAAACAGTTTTCAACAAATTATTTAATTAAAATATATTTATTTTTAATTGGCATTAATATGATCGAAAAAATAATTTTGCCAACTTCGGTTTTTATTGCATTATTTTAAATTAGCCCAAAGCCCCTAAAACCCATGCCGCCCTGAACCATAACCCTAACCCTAACCCTAGCCCCTAATTCGGTCTGTAATTGAAATTTCATATAGTAAATCGCCTATGACGAATCGAGTGAGCCCACTCTCGAATCTATACGATGCCTAGAAGCCGAGATTCCCGAAACTGCCCAGCCAAAAATCCTGAGCAATCCCGGGAATGCCCAATTCCCCATATTGCCCGTAACATATATATAAAGATGCTTTCGACATTTTCACTTCAAAAACTCTAGCGGTTTTTCTAGGAATTTTTTCGATTTGGAATTTGCACATTCTAGGGGCAACTTTTCAGTGCGCATCTGAGAAAAATACGCGTTTTTTGATAGCGGTTTGGGTTTGGGCCGAAACCGGTTTAAAAACCGGTTTGCCCAGGTAAAACTTTTTTCCTTGGACCTCAATCGATTTTAAACAAAAAAAGGGAGACCCACGGTATGTCAGCTACATTTTGATATATAGGTCGGGGGGTCTACGGTGGCCAGGGAAGGCTGCAAAATTCGGCGACTTGGCCAAGGTCGGGTGCGCGAGACAGAAATTCCCCAATAACTTTTTTGCGAGTTGAGATAGAAGTGCGCGATAAAAAGCAAAGTTGTAGAGCTTGGCGAGACGGATCGAATGGTATATTGCCCGAGTTGTGAAACCAAAATGGTTTCGAGATATAAGGTTAAACCGGTTAAAAAATTGAAAAATACAAGGCGAGCGGAGCAAGTCTTCTAAAACTTGGAATAATAAACCTACTGGGTTACCTTAAAGCGCCCCGCGCTTTTTCCGCAACGGAAGCATGCTTTAAACCAGTGGGGCTCTGCCCCACTGGTTTGAGGAAAATAAACAAAACAATGTGCCTACAAATTTTGAAGAAAAATAAGATAACCCGATGAAAAACAATTATATTTGTTTGCGCCAAAATATCGTAGTTTATTTATACAAATAAATGTTTGGAATATCCACTTTTTATAAAAAGTTTTTTAGGCTATTAAAATTTTGAATTTTATTAAAATTTTGAATTTTTATTTTACAATTTTAACAGCTTTTTAGGCCATAAAGTTTTGAATTTTTATTAAAAGCTTTTTAGGCCATTAAAATTTTGAATTTTTATTTTCCTATTTTATAATTTTGAAAGCTTTTTAGGCCATTAAAATTTTGAATTTTTGATGATATAATTTTCCTTTCAATATTCCGCTTTTAAAAAGGGCGCTAATCGCTAATGGCCTTTCATTTTTTTCTCACATATAATTCAATCTTCAAAACCAATCTCACAATTATAAAATTCAATCAATTATAGTAAAAATTAATATCAATAATGCGAGTTGCAATTTTGGTATTGGCAATTGCATTGAATTATGTTTTGCTTTCAAGTACGTCTTCTCCTAAAGAAGGTCGGTAATTAAAATAAATTTTTAAATTATTTAGCAAAACGAATTAAGTTCAAATTGTCATAGTCTGGGAGGCTGGTTATCAGGGAAGAGGCTGTTCTAGCCACTATTGCAGGAATGATGTGTGTGTGAAAATGTACGATGATATGTGGGCATCGAGCAAATTGAAGGACATGGGCTTTGCTGCCGACCATCTTTGGACCAATTATAGTTAGTTTTATAATACATATTTGGCCATCTTGGTAAGGCAATGTCAACATTTACAAATTTGGATTTATCCACGTTAAATGTTGAAATTTGGCTTACCAAGATTGATAAATTTATAAAATAAAAATATAAGTAAATTTCATGCATATATATAACAATTATAAATAATTTTCTTTTGAATTAACATTTTTCAATATACATAATGCTTATTGTAGCTTGCTATGTTGAGCGCATGACGATTAATAAGGCACTGGGATTGTTGCTTGATGCCGGATTTAAAATTACGGGTAAAACAATTTTAAAAATTTAATTACTAGGCAAAATATAAAATTTTATTTCATTAGGCTCGACCATGTCACCACGGGATTTGGGCACCAACGAATTTACCAATTCAGAAGAGTTGCCAATTTGGACTTTGGTGAAGGCATAAATCCTCCATGATAAAAATTGAAAAACGAAAAATCGATAAACAAATAAAGAAAAGAATAAATAAAAATGTGTTTTAATATTTTGGAATTATTTAAATAGAATAAGATTTTATATCATATTTGGTCCAGTTCATTCATTTTCCACTCGTTTATATTTCATTTTTTTCTTTTTATTCTATTTAAATTAATAAAAAGTAAAAAAGATTTTTAAATAAAAAAATTTTGACTGTCCACCGATTGCATTCAAATCCAATTTTAATAAAAAGTTACTAATGCAATTTTCCCATATTCTGCATAAATTTTATATTATTTAAAAGAGCTCTTTCTTCCCTACAAAATGATATCAAGATTACCACAAATTGTTCAATTTAAGGGAAGTTATTATCAAAAATCCAAATGTGCTCCTTTTTCCGTGTTGATAAAATTGTCATTTATATTTATGTGCCTTATGGCATCATCATTCACCCCACCGCATTTTATTTCCCTTCAATTACCGTATATTTCCCTTGTTCTTAAAGGCAAAAGAAATAGGAGGGGAAAGTGCTTTTGCGCCCTTGCCCCTCAAGAAAAACTATTATCCACCGCCCAACTGTGAGGAAAAAGATGTTTTAACGACCATCCTCCAATTTTTAGGTCATAAAATTCGGCCAATTTGTGGTTAAATATTAATGCCGTTTTCTTTTCAATAGCAAAAAAGCTAACTGCGAAAGGCGCAATTAAATAATATTTACCTTTTTATATGATATTCATTTATCCAAGGAGGCCCATCCATAAAAATGCCAATTCGACATTAATATTTTGGAATATTCTAAAAAACAGAAAAGATGCATTTTGAATATAATTTTATTTAAAATGAAGAGGTTTTTTCGTTTTGTTTGAACATTAAAAATTACAAACAAAATTATGGGCTGATGAGATCATCTATTTCTGACTATGAAATTAACAAAGGGAAATAATCATTAATGTTGATTATGGTAATAATTGGTGGCTGAAGAAATGTTATTCGATTGCACATTTTCCTCCGTTGCCCAAGTTGGCTGATTTTGGGCTGATGAATATTTGGTATATATTGTGGCTGATGGCCATCATCATCACCCCAAGCGGCCACAAATGGATTCTGATGGTTCGTTGTGGAGCCAATCGCCGGTTGTTGTTGATAATAGATAAAAATTAATTTATTTAAGTATATTAGGTAATGATGCATGGAAAAATAGACTAAAATGAAATACACAGTAAAATTTATGAAAAAATTCAAATATTTTTCTGAGGCAATGTTCCCAAAGAATTTTAATTGACCCAATTTAAGAAGGTGCTGCATGTACATTTGATGGATTGAGAAAAATGGAAATATTTAAGAAAAATTGCTCCGAGAAAAGCATTTGTTTTATAAAATGATTTTAAAAGCTTTTTATTTTTTTAATGGTCTTAAAAGCTTTTTAGAATAAATTTACTTTTTTATAATGGATATTATTAAAAAACCTTTTTGAATAATTTATTTTTTAAAATGGTTTTTAAAGCTTTTAAATATTTTTAATCGTATTTCAATTATCCAAAGATTTATGCCTTTAATTGTGGAAAGAATCATATATATAATTTTAGACGCGTCTGTTTGTCTGTTCCCTCGATTTTCTCGGAGATGTGTGGATGGATTGAGCTGAATTTTTGTACTCAAGGGTTTAATTCTGATTTTGTATTTTTGTATTTTTAGTTAAATTCTGATTTTATGTGTTTTTAGTTAAATTCTGATTTTATGTGTTTTTAGTTAAATTCTGATTTTATGTCTTTTTAGTTAAATTCTGATTTTATGTGTTTTTAGTTAAATTCTGATTTTATGTCTTTTTAGTTAAATTCTGATTTTATGTGTTTTTAGTTAAATTCTGATTTTATGTGTTTTTAGTTAAATTCTGATTTTATGTGTTTTTAGTTAAATTCTGATTTTATGTCTTTTTAGCAGAGATTGGTAGACCTAGGATTTTCCCAACTTGACTTGACCTGGCCTACGATTTTCTAACTTGACTTGACTTGACCTTGACATCAATTTAGGTCAAGTCAAGTCAAGGTCAATGTCAAGTCAAGCACTTTTGCTTGACCTTTTCCTTGACGTCAAGTTCCAGCCAATTTCAGCTTGACCTCAAAATTTTTTTTTTATTTTCAAGATGTAAAAGAATTTTTATGTGAGTGAATATGCATTAAAATAATATAATTTGATCATAAAATGAAAAAATTATTCTGAAAAGAAATATTTCTTCTTCTAAAAAATTCACAATTTTTATTTCTGGTACAATAATTCAGGACGGTTTGGGTGTAAGAGCCATATGAGGGGGATGGGAGTGGGGAGGGGTGAATTCTTAAAAAATAAAAAATATTTAGAAATATTTATCTAAATATTTATTGATATATTTTGACTTTTTACAAAATTTTGATGGTCATTCTCGGGTTTTCGGGAAATTTTTAATACCTTCAAGGAATGGTCCTATAATATTAATCATAAGAAGGTGGTTACAATCTAATCTACTCTCAGTGGTGATTCCATGATTTTTTCATAGGGGGATGGGCGCGATGGCGAAAAAAATTTCAGCTTCTATGGATGCAATTTTACAAATTTTTAGGCTTTAAAAACAAAAATTTTGAGAAATTACAAGGTTTTCTGGAAAGAAATCATCAAAAAATTAATGCGATCGGCGATAGGCGCGAGCGCCAAATTTTTTGGTTTATATGTTATTTAGAAAGGAAAAATTCTCGGAATACCGGGGTGTCATTTCCCTAATAAGGGTGTGGTTTGGATTTCGCCAGCCTCCCTCCCTCGCACCCCCTGCCATTGCTACTTTTAAACGAAAAGAAATGCCCTGGTTGAGAGAAAAATTTTATCAAAAATGGCCCCGCAGGGAAAAATTTAGCCAAAATTGATTCCTGAATGAAAAATTTTAATCAATTTTAATTTTCATTCACTCCAAAAATGCTTCAAAATACGGTAAATTTGTCCAAAAATCAGGTCAAGTTAGGGCCTTGACGTCAAGCAAAATGTCAAGGAAAAGTGCTTGACTTTGACCTAGGATTTTCTAACTTGACTTGACTTGACCTTGACCTGAGACCTTGATTTTCTAGCTTGACTTGACTTGACCTTGACGTCAAGGTCAAAGTCAACCTTGACTGTCAAGCTCAACTTGACGTCTACCAATCTCTGCTTTTTAGTTAAATTCTGATTTTATGTGTTTTTAGTTAAATTCTGATTTTATGTCTTTTTAGTTAAATTCTGATTTTATGTGTTTTTAGTTAAATTCTGATTTTATGTGTTTTTAGTTAAATTCTGATTTTATGTCTTTTTAGTTAAATTCTGATTTTATGTGTTTTTAGTTAAATTCTGATTTTATGTGTTTTTAGTTAAATTCTGATTTTATGTGTTTTTAGTTAAATTCTGATTTTATGTCTTTTTAGTTAAAAGCTTCACAGAAATTCTCTCTCACTCATCATTAATTCAATTCCATTTCAAATAAATTCATTTTCATCACAATTTCCACATTAATCCATGTATCAATTAAACCAATATCATTCGTCAATTTGAAAGATATTTGTTAACTTGAATGTTTAAAATATCTTATAATAATTCTTGACTTTAAACTTGTGGCCCCATGTCAATTATCAACAATTAATTTGATGAATGAAACTGGGATAAATTTTAGGGAAATTAAATGGCTATTTTTAAATTTATTTTCACCCTTTTTATTATTTCCATCATATCGTTGCAAATCAATTTTTTGCTGAATGGGAAGGGAATGAATTTAAAATTAAAATGTAAAATGAAATTGAAATGTAAAATTTGTGCAAAGAAATGAGGCGAATTATTCAACGCCTTTGATTAATTGTAAACGAATTTTTTTGGCAACTTTGCCCAATAATTTTATTTATTATGGTGGTTGGTTGAATTAAAAAAGAGAAAATATTGATAACAATAAATTAATAAGAGAAACAAATTTACATAGATTATTCCTTTGAATGATTTTACAACTCAAAGATGGGCTAATATGTGGTGTTGAATTTAAAATACAATTTAATATAAAATAAATATATAAGTTATAAAAATAAAATGATAGAGCTAAATTAAAAATAGAAAAGCATAGTAATGAAGAGTAAATCAAAATTTGTTAAATAAGTATATTATGAATGAATATTATTCAATTTTATTTTCCATTCTTTCATAAATTCCTCAATTTTCCTCTTCTTCTGTGTCCGACGTTAATTCACCATTGCGGGCTGCTGGTGCCGAATTCAACGGTGGGTTTTTCTTCCTCAAATTTGCCTATAAGGGGAATTGAATTAATTTATCAATTTATTAAGAATTTTTAAATTTATTAGGTGCGTCAAAAAAATATCAAAATCTTTTTATAATATAAATTTTAAACAAGAATTCTTAGTTGCTTTACTAAATTTTAATATACCGTATTTCTTCTAATAGAAGCCCCGGGGCTTTTCAATTTCACAGAGACCCTCCAAAGGGGGCTTCTATTAAATTCATAGAAATCTGATCTATTATGAGTGCCAATGTCAAAAACCCTCTTCCTTGTTTCTTCGTCCTTTTTTTTATCAAGTAAGCGAAAAAAAAACATTAGCTAGAGAAGAAATAAAAAAACTGTTGAAAAAATAATTACTGAGATTGGAGGAGCTGCCTCTGTCACCTTTTGATATTTATGGGAATCAGATTTGGACAAAAGAGATCTAATAGTCTCCGGATCACCCATTATTTTTGCCAACGGTCCATTTGGATTGCGCATAGCTGTCACTATGAGCTGTTGGTCCTGGAGAGCTTGTCGAGGATCGCGATGAACTGGGTTGGCATTGGCACCAATGTTTCGAGATGTTGATTGATGCATTTGGCCCTCATTTGATTGGCCATTGGCTGAATCCTGACTTTGGACGGAACATGAGCATTGTGTACACATTTCTATGGGGGAATTTGTTTTTGCCAAAGGAATTCTAATAGTACCGCGTTGATTTGATTTCTTGGCCTTGACAGGTTGCTGTTGACGAAGAACTGCCGGTGGTTGGGCATTGGCAGGCGGATGGACAGAGTTGCGGAATGCTGAAATAGCATAAAATTTATTTTTTACTACTATTGCTAAATTGTATAAACAGACTATTGAGTATCTAATAATATTATTTTATTTAAATTGATTCAGACTTTTTAATATTATGTCCAAAAATACAGAAAATTTTGCTAATCGATAGTATTAACCATAAATCCTGCAAATCAATTTAAATAAAATTAATATCAATTGAGAGTTAATTCTTCTCTAATTTGATATTAAAACTATTAATTCTGGTTCATTTCTTGATAAATTATTATAAAAGGCAAAAAGTTGATTAGGATTTCCACCGTTTGACTGCCCTCCGGCTTCATTCTGCGCGGGCCCATTCGCATTCGCTTCTCGTCGCCTCAAATATTGTGCAAATTCATCCATCAATTGCTCATCCCGTTCCGGAACCAGTGTTCTTCGACTCAAAAATTCATCAAATTTCTTCTGCAATTCCGGATCGCTTTTGTACTCTGCGTGTGAATGACCAAATTTTTGTTGAAAAAGACAACATTTGCACCTGAAAATTATTCAAAATTAATGAAAAGTTTATCAAATTAAGGACAAAAATGGAAAAATTTTGAGTTTAAACTAGTCCAATAATGTCAAATTAGTAAGTTTTAAACTAGATTTTCCATGGTTTTAAACCATGATTTTCACAAATTCGTTTTCGGTTTTTTAAAATGTCTTTTTCGGTTTATCCCATTTTCGTATTAAAGACAAAAATTCCCAATTTTGTTTTAAATTTCGTCGATATTGAAACCATATTTGACAACCCCATTTTAAAACTAATTTTGATTAATATATTTTAATTTATTCTATTGGTTTATTTTCTGCTGATTGGGTATGTGAATAATCCCTTATTTGTTATTCATGAATTTCCAATCCAATCTTCAATTAAGTTCCAATTTTCATACCAATCTTCTCCCGGATTGCGGCCTTTCAATTTTCTTCCATGATCGTTAGCCATTTTTGAAACTGTAAAATTAGAAAATGTTAAAATTAGAAATGGATTCAGAATTCAAATTCAAGTTCCAAAATTTTTTTAAATTAATATAAACATACCTTCAAAAGAATGTTCAACAATTATTTTGTCTTTTTCTTTTCTTAAAATCAATCTGAATCTGTATTAAGAAAAGAATATAAAATCCATGAAATAATAAATTATAATAATCAAATGAATTTGAACATTTGAATTTGTGAAAAATATGATTTTCAAACTAATTTATACAAATATAAATGATTAAAATGAAAATTTTAATATTCTTCAATCCGTCAATGTGACACGCCAACCACAACTAGACATTGTAATTTTGTTACGGCAATCATACTCTTTAAGTATAACAATAATTTGAAAAATCTTACCTGCTGCAGTTGGAAGATATCATAAAGCTTTGTGGCCCATTTACCTCATGATAATGCATATGACTTCGATAGCAAATTAAAAATTAATCTATTTTCACTTAATTCTGATTCATTTCTTCGGTGTCCCCAAATGGATTTGGGGGTTTTTGACTTTTTCCTGAATTAGTTTGAAGGCGGAATTCCAAACAAAAATAAAGTTGAATTGGCAAAAGACGAACTATTTATCGCGAATAAATATTATTATACTAAAATTTGGGTTGAAGAATGGAATTTGGAAAAAAGTTAGGAAAAGGAAAAAGTGATTTGGTTTATGTGGGGAGAAAAATTTTGGGTGTGAAGTGGCGTATAAAATATTATTAAGAAATTTGGTTGGAACTTGGAAGGATGGCTGGATAAAAGTTATGAAAAGGAAAAAGGGGTCCCTTCGGAAAAATGATTTTGGTTTATGTGGGTGGAATAATTTTGGCTGGGAAATGGAAGGGGCCAATTTTGGGGAATGCTCAAAATCTTTATAAAACTAGCAAAGGAATATTCTTTGGAATGTTCAAAACTTTATAAATCTACCAATAAAAAAGTGATATCATTCCCGAAAAAATGCAATAATAAATGGGCGTTACCCCAAAAAGTGCTAAAAAAACGGGCGTTACCCCCAAAAAATGCATAAATAAAAAATTACATGAAAAATGAAAATTCATTAATAAAATAAATAATTTTAATAAAAATCAAAATAAATGTAAATTTCATTTTTATTTATAGATTTTTTTAGACTGGTCGAAGAAAAATAAAAATATAATTTTACTCAATGTTTATTTTAGGCTTTTGAAAAATCGTATCTGTGTAACTAAATTTAGAAATGAATTTAAAAATAAAATGTAAAATGAAATATAAAATTTATGCAAAGAAATTGAGGCGAATTATTCAACGCCTTTTAAAAAATTGATAAAACGAATTTTTCAATTTAATTTTTTTGTGATCGTTGCATTAAAAAAATAATGATAAAAAATTAATAATAGGAATAATTTACAAACATATTCGTTAGGATGATTTACAATACATTTGGGGTCTAGTGGGGTAGTATTGATAATATTGAATTTATAAAAAGGATTAAATTAAAATAAATATAAGTATTAAATGATGGAACTGAATTAGAAAAAGTATGATAGTGAAAATTGAAAGATAGAAGAAATTATTAAATAATATTTATGAATGAATATCATTTAATTTGTTTTTTTCACTTCTTGAATAGATTTCTCACTCTTCTTCTATTTCCTGTAATTCACCATTGCTGGCTGCTGGTGCCAAAGTCAATTGCGCATTTCTTTTGTTCAAATTTGCCTTTAAGATAAATGAATTAATTAAACAATATTTTGAATTTTTTAATTTAAATGCGCCAAACTTATTATATTAATACTAAAGATGAATTTTTGACTTAATTTCATCATTTTTGGCACATCTAAACTTAATGAATTCATAGAAATCTTACCATAATTTCAATGGCATCTGCCAAATTTTGCCGCTCCCTATTGGCTTCAATGGCTTGACGGTTGCGTAAAATTCCAAAAGGAGGGGCTGCCTCTGGCACCTTTTGATGAATATTTTGACAATGATGAATTATTGGATCATAGTTGATTACCTTTTTTACCAAATTTTTGTTGTTGGGTTTAAGGAGAATTCTCTTCTCTCGCTCTCTTTGAGCTGCTGAAATAAAAAATTATTCTGTCAGTCCATAAAAAATTGACAGATTTACCTTTCTTTTGTGCTCGTTCCCTTTCCGCATAATATTCGTTCCCTTTAGCCACAATTTTTCGGTGCTTGCTCAGAGGCATGGTTGGATCCAAGCCAATTTTGACCAAATATTTTCGCAAAAATTCTTTCTTTTCCACTTCCACGCGATTCATCCACGCTTTGTGAAGATCATGTTCCGCTTCCTTGACCTCTTGTTTACTTGTAATTTGTAAATAAGTCAAGTGAATCAAAAGGTCGACCAATACGTCCACCATTCGCCATTTTGAAGCAATTACTGTAAAATTATAATTTTTAAAATGGAATTAAATATGTTAAATATGAATATTTTAATATTGAAATTAAGTGCCCACCTTCAAATGAATGGTTAACAATTTGTTTTGATTGCCTTTTGTCTTTTCTTACAATCAATCTGAACCTGAATTGGGAAGAAATAAAAAATCAATTAAATAATAAATTAGATAATCAAATGAATTAACATTTGAATTTGTGAAAAAAATATGATTTTTTAAACAAATTTATACAAAAATTAAATGTAATGAATAAAATAATGAAATTTTCGATGTTCTCCAATTCATCAATGCGCCACAATTTGACAATGGAATTCGGCCATCCATTTTCCTTTTTAATAAAATAATGATTTAGAGAAGAGACTTGCCTGATGCTGCTGGAGCTGATGATATCAAGAAGATTTTCGATTCAATTGCTTTAAAATTTTTTATGAAATATATCCAACATTGACGACAAATATAATTTCAATCCAAGCCATTCTATTTCATTCCGGAATATATTTTGACCACACTTTCCGGAAATATTGTGTTTATTTGTTTTGATTTTTCTTTCCGGAATTTATTGATTTTCCCTTCCACAATATGTTCTGATTTTATTCTAATTTTTATTTCCATAAATCTTCTGATTTTTTTCCTTATTTCTATTTCCAGAATTAATAAATTAAAATTTGTGACTTATGATTTAATCCTGCGATTGAATTGCCACATAAATTTTTGAAATTTGATTTGGACAGAATTAAGTCAGATTGATCTTTTCGATGGTTGATATTTTTGAATCTCTTGAGGCTTCAGTCTCGTGATTTCTGCTTTTGCAATTATAAATAATCAATTTTTTAGTCATGTGTTTTTCCTACTCTTGCCTCATGTGTTTGCCTTCAAAAAATCGTATATCCGAGCGTCATATGTTCAAATTGATTGATTGGTCCAATCGAGTCAGATCCGTTCTTACTAGACTTTATTAAAAATTCAAAATCTAATGGCCTAAAAAAGCTCTTAAAATTCTTAAAAAATAATAAAATTTTAAAGAAAGAAAATTGATGGTAAAAATGATATTAAAAATTCAAAATCTAATGGCCTAAAAAAGCTCTTAAAATTCTTAAAAAATAATAAAATTTTAAAGAAAGAAAATTGATGGTAAAAATAATATTAAAAATTCAAAATCTAATGGCCTAAAAAAGCTCTTAAAATTCTTAAAAAATAATAAAATTTTAAAGAAAGAAAATTGATTCCAAAATTGACGACAAATATAATTTCAATCCATGTTATTCTATTTCTTTCCGGAATATATTCTGATTTTCCCTTCCAAAATATTTTCTGATTTTATTGTATTTTCCCTTTCTGGAATATCTTCTGATTTTTTCTAATTCCTTTTTCCTGAATTAATAATTAAAATTTATGACTTATGATTTAATCCTGTGATTGAATTGCCACACAAATATTTGAAATTTGATTTGGTCAGAATTACGTTTGATTGATCTTATTCGATGGTTGATATATTTTTGAATCTCTTGAGGCTTCAGTCTCGTGATTTCTGCTTTTGCAATTATAAATTTAATCAATTTTTTAGTCATGTGTTTTCCCTACTCTTGCGTCAAGTGTTTGGCTTCAAAAAATCGTATATCCGAGCGTCAGGTGTTCCAATTGATTGATTGGTCCAATCGAGTCAGATCCGTTCTTAGACTTGAAACTGGTCAACTGTCAAATTCAATTGACTAACAGACTTATTGGACATATTGGACATAATACTTTTTACTTTGTTTTACAAAAATTGACATTTGAATTATGGCTGAATGTACGACATATACTGGGTCACAACTTTTAACTTGAAACTTTTTGGACATTTGCTTTTTCCACCAAAAATGTCATTAATCTTGGGGGTTAAATGAACTTATTTTTGAGGAATATCACCAAATTCAGCGAATTTCCATGGCAGCTCAAAATGAATACTATCTTTCGGATTTTATTGAGGGTCAAATTGACTTGGAACTTATTATGTGAAAAAGACCTTTTTGAGTACTTCTACATTTCCACAAAAATTGATTTTGGCCTAAAACAAAATTGCTGGATATCCTGGGGGTCAAATGAACTTATTTTTATAGAATTTCACCAAATGCGTTGGCATTGGCCCTCAAAAGAAATCGCAACATTTGTGATTCTGTAATTGCTTTTCATCTGTATCGATCCTCTTGATGGAATCTGCGAACATTAATTGATTATGAAAATAATTCAGTGAAAAAAAATAAATAATCAAATAATGGTCATATTCTTTGTGCTTTTTCTTCCATCTTTTACAAATATCGTCTACATCTTTCTTTTACTTCACGGTTTTAATTCATCGCTATTTTACATCGCCTACATCGGTATTTTACTCCATCATCTTTTCCATTCCATTTCAATTAATAAATTCCATCACATTTTCCAAATTAATCCACTTATCAATTCAACAAAAGCATTCGTCATTTTGAATGATATTTGTTAACTTGAATGTGTAAGAAAATTAGATATTAAATCTTGGCTTTAAACTTAGCCCAATGGCTTAGGCCAATTGTTGTTCAACAAAACATTTTCCAATCGATTTTTCCAATCAATTGGATAATTTGATGAAAGAAACTGGAATTAATTTGAAAGAAATTAAAGGCTATTTAATTATATTTCACCTTTTTTATTCTTTCCGATTTTTGCCAAATCAAAAGTCAAAACTGAAATTTGGGAATGAATTTAAATTTAAATATGCAAAATTGAAATATGAAAATTTGTTCAAAGAAATTGAGGCGAATTATTTAACGCCTTTGAAAAATGGAAAACAAATTTTTTTGGGCAACTTTGCCCAATAATTTTATTTATTTGTGGTTGTTGCAAAAAAAAAGAAAAAATAGTGGTCAAAAATAAATTAATAATTAAAACAAATTGCATTTTAAATTACATAGATCATTCATTTGAGATGATTTCTACAATGAATTGTGGTGGGGTGTGGTGTGGTGAATTAAAAACAATTAAATATAAATAAGACATATAATATGATGAAGCTGAAATTTAATTTTTCGCTCATTTTTGATGATTAAAAAATTTACATAAAATATTGGCGAGCAAAATAATTATTTATTTTTGAGTTTTTTTATTTTTTGCAGAAAATTATTTATTTTTGAATTTTTTATTTTTTGCCGAAAATTATTTATTTTTGAATTTTTTATTTTTTGCCGAAAATTATTTATTTTTGGGTTTTTTTTAATTTTTGCCGAAAATTGTTTGTTTTTGGGTTTTTTATTTTGCTGCCGTTTTTTTGTATTTTTGTTTTTTTTTTTTGATTGAAATGAATGAAAATTTGTTTTTGGGATTTTTTAATTTCAGCTTTACATAAAAAATAGATGAAGAAAGATTTGTGGGGTGGCATAATTGGCGAATATAATTTATTTTACTATGACTATAAATTTTATTTTCAAATGACTAAATATTGGCTATGTCCTTCATCCAACCAAAACCAATTTCTTCAACTTGCATTCATTCATTTCGACGGCTTCCACCGGCAGAAGGCTTGGATCGATCGGTAAACTTTGATTTAGGGATCAAAATATCGTCTGCTGGTGATGGCTGAAAAAATTGAAACATTGCATTTTTTAAAGTTTTAGAAATTAGGAACAGTCTAAATTGGCTTTTTATTAATAATTCATTAAGGAATAAACCAAATTTAATGATTTTAATATCAATTAAGGAGAAGACTATTGGCTATTAAAATAATATTTTGTTAATTGGTTCGGAATTAATGAAATTGTACACTTAAAACTTTTTATTATCCTTTATTATGGAATAGCGAATTTTAAAGTTTTTTGGGAATAGCTCAATAAATTATGAATCAATTTAGATAAAATTAATATTATTTGATAGCCAAAAGTCTGTTCTTTAATTTGATAACTAAATCCTAAAAAATGATTCAGTGATTGATGATTTATTATGAACAGCGCCAATTGGGTCCGGCGCCAAATTAGACTATTCACAATCTAAAAAGCTTACAGCTGGTTTTTGTCCCGATTTTGCCACTGTTGCCCCTTTCTTTTCTTCATTTCGGCCTTGATTTGTTGGCCCATGAATGGCATTCGAAGTAGATGTTCCTTGCTCATTCGATGTTCCTTGCCCATTCGATAGTCCATTTCCGCCTCCATTCGATGGCCCATTCCCTCCATTTGGCTTGTTTCCAGTAGATTGCCCATTATTCACTCCCGATGCGCCAACATCTGCCGGTGTTGCTGTGCCAAAAAGGAATCTGACTCTTTTGGTGCCACCCGTTCCCTTTTGATCACCCGGGCTTTTTTGCTGCTGACGATTGGATTCAGCAGCGGTAGCCGGAGGCGATTGTTGACCATGAATCGATGGAGGAGTAGATGGCCGAGTTGATGTTGACTGACGTAATTGACCATCATTGGATGAATTCTGACGTTGATGTGTCACTGGTGCCGTGGAGCTTTTTTCTCCATTCGCATTTCCTGTGTTTTTATGGGAATGGGGTTTGGCCAAAAGAGATCTAATTGCCCCGGGATCACCCATTGTTTTTGCCAGCTGTCCTTTTGGATTGTTCATGGCCGACATAATGATGTTTTGATCCCGGAGAGCCGGTCCAGGATCGCGATGAACTGGGTTGACATTGGCACTAATGTTCCGGGATGTTGATTGGCGCATTTGGGCATCCGTCATTGATGAATTTTGACCATTCATTGCCGCTGGGCGTCGTGGAGGATCCATTGCTTCAATGCCATGGAAATTGGATTTAGTAAAAGGAAATCTAATTAATAATACCTCTTTCACCCGATTTCTTGGCCAAATTTGCGTTTTTGGCCAAGGTAGTGTGGCCATCCTTCACTGATGAATTCTGACCATTCATTGCCGCTGGGCGTTGTGGTGCTCCATCCGTTTCTTTGCCTTTAAGAGAATTGGATTTGGCCCAAGGAATTTTTTGAGCCCCGGAATCACCTGCTGATTTCGTGGCCAAAGCTCCGTTTACATTGTTCTTGGCCACTACAAGCGGCGCGACACCTAATCGAGGGTCGACAGGTGCCTGTTGACGGCGAACTGCCGTTGGTTTGGCATTGGCTGGCGGTTGAACAAAATTGGTATTGCCACCAATTTTCGGACCATTGGCAGGCGATTGGACAGAATTGGCATTGACATCAATTTTCGGACCATTGGTTGAACTCTGGCGTTGGACGGCGGCAGCTGGTTTTATGGGCACATTCATTCCAGCTGTGATATAATGGGATTTTATAGGAATTCTAATATCGCTGGATTCACCTGATTTCTTGGCCAAAATTCCCTGTGGATTTGCCTCGGCCACAACAGATGGTTGTTGACGGACTACCGGTGAATTTGGAGGTGGCTTAACGGAGTTGGCATTGTCCTGAATATTCTGCGATGTAGATTGCCGCATTTGGTCCTCATTGGCTTGGCCATCAATAGCTGAATTCTCTCGCTGGGCTGCTGCCGCTGGTTGTTCTGCGGGTGCATTATCCATTCCTACAAGGAAATTGAGTTTGAATAGTGAAAATCCAATAGACTCAGGATCACCCAATAATTTCTTAGCCAAAGGTCCGTGTGGATTGATCGTTGGCTTCCAGCCCTTCTTACTTTTCGGCGTTGGTTTCCGGCAGTCTTTCTTTTTCGACACATTCTTTTGCTGATTGGTGCCCGAGGGATGGTCAACATTCTCATTTGGACTCATTGGAGTCGGAGGTGAAGCAATGGGATGAGCTGAAATTATGGAAAATGAATTTAATTTAGCATAAAATTTTAAAAAATTTGCATAAAAATTTAAAATATTTATACCTAAAAAACTATTTTAATTGCTATCGATTTGTATATAATCTTTTATTTTCCCATTGTTTTCTAATAATTCCACATATTCGATTTTGAGGACTTATTAACTTTTGACAGAGTGAAATTTTTGAATCGTTTATTGCATTTTCTAAGTCCTAAAGTCCTAAAAATCCGCTCTAATTTTTTAGATGTCCTCAAATTAAAGTGAGAGCAATAAAAAAAATTTAATATGCAAACAACGAAAAAAGCAAAATTTAATAAAAATTTTTGAAAAAACCCCTCCAAAAATGTGTCCCTAATTTGCCCCCAATTCACTCACCATCAGCAGAAGAATGTTGTACTGCCGGTTGTTGCACAACATTTCCCTCATTTGATATTCCACCTTGATGGCCATTGTTTCCCAAATTCTCCACATTTCTTTGTCCACCGCCGCCAATTCGTTCATATTTAGGATTCAGGGCAGCCGCGCCAGCAGCCGGCTTCTCCGCCTTTTTGGCACGTTTTTCGCCACTTTTTCTTGGGCTGTCAGATCGACGCTTCTTGTTGGGTGCATTTGGATGGATTGCACCAAGCGGTGTGCGTTCATCAACATTTTGGGGAGTTTGGCCATTTCCAACTGTGGCGGGTGGCATGGCGACATTTCCAATGTGAGGAGGTGATGTCACAGGAAATTCGAAAACATCGGCCATATTCGATGGCGATGGTGTGAAATTGGATGTCACTGAAAAAAAATTAATTTAAAAAAAAGATGAAAAATTGCTCAAAGCATAATTCTAGACTTTAAAAATAAGCTCTAATGATTTAGGTATAAAGAATAGGGTCCCTGGATTTGGTAAGAGTTAAACTTTTGGCGTTGAACTCTTCAAGGACTAAACAAATTTTAGTGATTTTAGTATCAAATTAAATATTTAAGAGTAACTTTTTGGCTTTCCAATATTATCAGATTATTTTAAATTGGTTCAGAATTTTTAAATTTTTCCTTTAAAATATTTAAAAATGTCTTTTACTATAGATAAACAAAATTTTCAATTTCATCGTTTTTCTGGGCTTATCATTATTTCTGAACCAATTTAATAAAATCAATAAATTAGATATCCAAACTTCTTTTAATTTGAAAACAAAAACATAAAAATTTGTTTAATCCTTAATGTTATTAGAAAGAGTGGGGATCCAATATAATTCTAGGTTATAAAAATAAGCCCTAAGAGTCGGGCCTAGGCCTACCGTATTTAAATTTAAATTCCAACAATTCTTGACTCTAAAAAAGTACTAATAAAGATTTGACTTGTCCATCCCAGGGTTATTCTACCGAAAAATAAAAAATGATGAACGATAACGTATGGTCAAAATTACGATGATAAAATTGGCAAAAAATGGGATATTTTTAATAAGCGATAACGGAATATTTTTGAAAATTTTTTATAAGTAAGATGAAATAATAAATTATTTATAGTTTAGGAAAACAATTTTCTGCAAAAATAATCTGTGGTTTTTTTTCTTACTAATTTGCTAAAATAATTTATTTTTCAACTGGGTTGAATGTTTACTACTTTCAAGAATATTTTGTTCTTTGTTTGCAAAACATGATTAACATGATTACCTAATTAGAGAGAATGGGATAGGCTTTTAATTTTTAGGGCATTTTATTTTATTTATTTTAAATCAAAAAAATTATATTTTTGCCATGAGATATATATTTTAAATTTGCCAAAAGGTAGAGAAGGAATTAAAAGAGAGAGCAAATACGATATGTAATGAAGATAATTGATACGATACCTTAGAGCTGGTCTAAAGTCAGGATTTAAGCTCAAAAAATTCAACCACTTATAGAACCAAAAATGCTTGGAAATGCTTTTAAGCAAAAAATGAAACTAACAAAAAAATTCCCTTTTGTACTTACTCCAAATTCCTTGCTCCGGTGGATTTCGCTGTTGTTGAGGTGTCGACGATTGCTGCTGAGGCTGTGAATTTTGTTGGCCATTCACAGTTAAAATAGGCGATGATTTTGCCTTTTTCTTCGTCATTTCCTCATTTTGTTGAATGCCATCCGAATTCGATAGATGAGGAGATTGTGGAGCTTCATTGGCATCCATTTGCTCATTGGTCAAATTTTGCTCCTGAAAATCAGAAAAAATTTACAAATTTGAAAATCAGTAAAATTTTTAAAATTTTTTAATTCACATAAATTAAATTCGTTCAAAAAATCATTTATTCTGAAAGAGGAGAGTTTTCCTTTAGAAATAAATTTGGATTTTTTGTAACAAAATTACAAAAAAAAAGTTGGTAACCGTTAAAAGATAAGAATCAGGTAAATTAGTATTTAAATGGATTTACAATAAAATTTCTGTTGAAATTTACATAGTCTTTTTAGGGTTGGTCAAAGTCCATTTCGGTTTCATAAAATCGATGAAATTTAAAATGGAATTTGGAAATTTTTGCTCTTTTTCAAATGAAAATAGGAGAAATCGAAATAGAAAATTGACATTTTTAAAAATCAAAATTGGTTTTCCAAACAGACTTTAACCAATTTTCAATTGAAAATAGGAGAAAGCAAAACCGAAAAATGACATTTTTACAAATCAAAAACCCGAGTTTTTAAAACCGATTTTGACCAATCCTAGCTCTCTTTACAGTGATTTTACCTAGTATTTTTACCAAATTTTTAATATATTGGACCTGCTGGCCTAAAGTTGCTTCGGTGATGGATGCCAAATTTGTTTGTGGAGGCTGACTATCCGGCAACACATCTTGAAGAAGTCGTTGATCCAATGTTCGCCCATTGAAATTGGAGCCAGCCGATGATGAGGGCATTCTCTCCATATTGGCAAGAATTTCATCAAATGTCGTTGATGTTGATGGTCCATTCGGCGGATTGGCTGCCGCTTTTTGCTGGCCTGGCTTCTTCGGAACTGAAAAAGAGAGAAATTTTCGTAATTAATTTGCCAAAAAAATTGGAAATTGTGAAATAAAACATTAATAAAGGACGAAATTCTATCTCAAATCGACAGATCTATTTGGTCAAAATTAGAGGGCACTAAATAGGTTAAGCAATTCTTCCATTTTATGGTTCAAAATTAATTAAAATTTAGTTAAACCTAGGCCAAATTATTATCAAGGTTTAAATTTTAATCTTGATTGAACAAATTTTTCGCCATTTTTAATATCTTTTTTTCATCATTTTCTATACTTTTTTTCGCCTAATTAAAATATATATTAACAAAAAATGCTCAAAGGAATCTTGAGAATTCAAAAAATAAATATGAATAATTCCCCGAAGGTAAACTTACTGCTTCTGTTGGTATTCAATTTCTTCCGATCATTCCCATAAGCATCATCAGATGAATTCAGACTTGGATTGGCATCGGCGAGTGGCGGTGAACCCTGGGCAATATTTGTATTGTTGTTTCCATTCGATGTTGATTGAACATTCGATGCGCCACTCCCATCATTTTCCAATGCTCCATCATTTGGCTGTTGATTTCTGCCTCTTGATCTTGACCGCCCTCGGGTGGCTCTCTTTTGTTGTGGAAATGGCTCATCCCCATTCATTTCTCGATGGTTCAAATATTGCCTCAAAAATTGCTCAAATTCCTCCTTCAATTTTTCATCCTCTTCCGCAATCATTGTTCGTTGACGAATATATTTGGCAAATCTCTTCTTCAATTCTGGATCATTGTCATATTCTTCGCGTGGATACCAGCCAAATTGTTGGTGAAAAAGGCAACGTAAGCACCTGAAAATAATATAAATTAATGAAAAAACTATTTTAAAAATAAAAAATCAAATTTAGAAGAAAATGGGAAATTTTGAGATTATCTTAATTCAACAGAAAACAGCTAAACTTGTCGCCTTTTATAATAACTCATCAAGTATTTAACTAATTTTGTGGATTTTATTATCAAATCAAAAAGCAGGCTTTTGTCTATATTTAATGATAGCAAATTTATGTAAATTGGTTCATAATTGATGGAGTTATATCCAAAAATCCATTGAAAATTTTATTTCTATAATAAAGAATATTTAAAAAAAATTTTTATTATTCAATTCTGAACCATTTTAATAATTAGATAATGAATAGTCTGATCTTTAATTTGATTATAAAATTTTCAAGATTGGTCCACCCCTTGATGAGTTATTTTAAATTTAAATAGCGATAATTTGGGGCAGCTAAAGAGGCATTCAAAAATGACCAATGTATTTTAAACCTAATTTGGACTAAAAGTTTCGAAAACTAGAATCGGTGAATTTAAATATAAATTTATATATTTATTAGACCCGACCCATATTTTATTTGTATTCCTCAATTTCCTTACCAAGGTTCCCCAGGGTAGCGGCGTTTCAATCGTTTTCCATTCGCTCTTTGATGATTTCCCCCAGCATTTGTGCCATCAATTTCATTCTCGTTTGCCGGCTCATCCTCATCTTCTTCTTCCAGCTGCTGATCGTTGTTGTGCCCATCATCGCATTCACAATGATGATGTTCATTTTCTTCTTCATTTTGAACATCTTCCTCGGCATTAATTTGTTGGATTTGTTCATTCTGTGACGGCTCTAATTCTTCATTTCGTGATTGGTTATTTTCTGCTGCTGTTGGTTCTTGGCCTCCTTCACCCATCTGCTGATCTTCATTTCCCACATTGATATTTGCTTCAGGCATAACTTCATTTTGAACATTTGCGCCAAATTCGTTGAAGTAATTGTCCAAAATTTGGCGCCATTCAGCCAAATTACGGCGGCGAGCTTCTTCATCAATTCGAACTTGCAATTCTTCTTGGCATTGTTCAACCTTAAATGTATGAAAAATAATATAAATGGGATGGTAAATTGTCTAATGTTTAATTCAAATTCTAATTGATTGTGACTATGAACGGATTTAAATAGTCGACAAATATGTAGAATCAAAAGAATCTCCCATTGTTATGAATATTTTATTTCAATTTTTATTTTAGTTTTATTTATGGAATGGAAAAAAAGAGAATTTGGCTTGGTTTAATTAATATTATATTTCTGATACTTCTACTATTCTGATTTCCTTTCTGAAAATATTTTATTCTTTTTTATTCTAATTAATTAATGAAAATATTCAAATTTTTTTGTAATTTCATTTTCCGGAAAATATTTCCATTTAGTGATAACCTTTTTTCTCCCCAAGAAAAACTTTTTTTTCCCCAAAAAAATCTTTTTTTTCCCCAAAACTTTTTTTTCCCCAAAAAAAACTTTTTATCCCCAATAAACCCAAAAGTGAAAATTTTTTGATTTTTTCTTAAAAATCATAAAAGTAAATGGAAAGCAACTCATTTCACATGTTCCAATCTGCAAAAAAAAATAAATTTTTTTTAAGTTTAATGTTTTTGACTCGGATGTGGTTTTCCGAATTAGGGGCTTGGCTCCATGGGTTTTAGCTTTTAGGGGCTATGGGATAGGGTTAGGCTAGGGTCGGAGGATGGGTTTTAGGGGCTACGGGCTAGGGTTAGGGTAGGTTAGGGTCAGAGCATGGGTTCTAGGGGCTAAGGGCTAAGATTAGGGTAAGTTTTTGAGCTAGGTAAAGATAAGTTTGTAATGCCGAAAGAAATTTATATGAAAATTCACATTAAAAATATTGAAATAATTTCATCTTCTGAAGCTTAAATTCCATTTACTTTTATGATTTTTAAGAAAAAATCAAAAAATTTTCACTTTTGGGTTTATTGGGGATAAAAAAGTGTTTTTTGGGGGAAAAAGAGGTATTGGGGATAAAAAAGTGTTTTTTGGGGAAAAAAAAGTTTTGGGGAAAAAAGAGATTTTTTTGGGGAAAAAAAAGTTTTTTTTGGGGAGAAAAAAATAGCATGTTTTCCATTTAGGGAATAGGTAACATAATATTTCTTCCTGCATTTGATCAAACAATCTCCCTTTTCGATCCATCCTGAAGTAATATATTATTGGGAAATGCTAATTAACATATTTTCTGGAAATTATCGCATAAATAAACCCTCAATTCGTTATTCAATTTTTCTTCCCATATTTTATTGATGAAAATGTTCATTCTCTATAAAAAAACACTCACATTTCCATCCGCCTCATTTTGCGCATTTTCTGCTGCTGATCCATCCACTTCCATTGCATTTTCCTGCTCCAACTCTTCTTCCTCATCATTAATCTGAATCATCGCTTGCTCCTGTTGTTGTTGTTGTTGTTGCTGAAGATGTTGTTGATTGCATGAGAGGATGGGCGGTGCTGACAATTGCTGAATTTTGCTACTATTGCCATTTCGTTGCGCAAATGGTTGAGGAACACTGCTGCTGGAATCCTCCCGTTGACTTGGTCTAAGCGTGCCTGAAGTAAAAATTTTTTGACAAATAATTTTATTATAAAACTCTTTTCCTTACTATATTATTTTTATTTTATGAATATTTTGCCTAAAAATAACGGGGAAGGCATTACAAATTTTTAATGCCCATCCCCCATGCCCAACCCATAAAATTAAATATTGTCCCCCTCCTCCCCCTCACTAAAATAAATAAAAAAAAATAATAAATTAATGTATATAAAATTTTTAATGGATAAAAAATTTAAATATAAAATTTTTAATGGATAAAACTTAAATATAAAATTTTTAATGGATAAAAAATTTAAATATAAAATTTTTAATGGATAAAAAATTTAAATATAAAATTTTTAATGGATAAAAAACTTAAATATAAAATTTTTAATGGATAAAAAATTTAAATATAAAATTTTTAATGGATAAAAAACTTAAATATAAAATTTTTAATGGATATAAAATTTTTAATGGATAAAAAATTTAAATATAAAATTTTTAATGGATAAAATTTTTAATGGATATAAAATTTTTAATGGATATAAAATTTAAATATAAATTTTTAATGGATAAAATTTTTAATGGATATAAAATTTTTAATGGATATAAAATTTAAAATTTTTAATGGATATAAAATTTAAAATTTTTAATGGATAAAATTTTTAATGGATATAAAATTTAAAATTTTTAATGGATATAAAATTTAAAATTTTTAATGGATATAAAATTTAAAATTTTTAATGGATAAAATTTTTAATGGATATAAAATTTAAAATTTTTAATGGATAAAATTTTTAATGGATATAAAATTTAAAATTTTTAATGGATATAAAATTTAAAATTTTTAATGGATAAAATTTTTAATGGATATAAAATTTAAAATTTTTAATGGATATAAAATTTAAAATTTTTAATGGATATAAAATTTAAAATTTTTAATGGATAAAATTTTTAATGAATATAAAATTTTTAATGGATATAAAATTTAAATATAAAATTTTTAATGGATAAAATTTTTTTATGGCTATTGGTTATAAGAAAAAAGTGTCTCTTTCAATTTTTCTCCATCCTCGGAAATTCCTAAATCCTTTTAAAAACATAGTAAATTTCTAATTCCTTATAAAAACATCGTTTTTTTGTAAAAAAATAACTAAATCTTTAAAGAAATATGATCTTTTTGAAAATTCCTTATTGCTTATTAAAAAAAGATAATCTTCTTGAAAATTCCTAAATACTTATAAGGACTTGCTAATCTCCTCTCTCTCTCAAATAAATTTGTATTCCTATTAACTCAGGGTTCGGATCTGTCCTTATTTATAAGATTTGTCCTTATTTTGAGAGGTCAAATCTTACAAAATTAAAATGTCCTTATTTGTAAGATTTGTCCTTATTTTTGATGAATTGTCTTATTTTGTCTGATTTTACATAAAATTTCATTTTTTTCCTTAAAAATATCCAAATTTTTCGCTGCGCGGCCATTTTTGGGTCTAATTTTTCGCTGCGCGGCAATTTTTGGGTCTAATTTTTCGCTGAGCGGCCATTTTTAGGTCTAATTTTTCACTGCGCGGCCATTTTTAACTCAAATTTTTTGCACGGCCTTGATTTAAATTTCTCCTTCAAGGAGTAAAAAACTAAAGCCAAATAGATTATGGGAGATGAAAAATATGATATTTAAACAATTTTTACATGAATAAACCGATTTTAAATAATTTTAAAGTACTTTTGTAAAAATCTTATTTTTGACCACAAAATCTTATTTTTTGAAGTAATTTGTCTTATTTAGAAAATTTTTTGATCCGAACCCTGTATTAACTGCGAAAAAATGCGTAAAATAATGGCTTTCGGGCGATATCCCTATTAAGAATGATTTTTTTAATTCTTATACAAAAAATACTAAATCCTTGTTTATGGCCAATTAAGGCCTCAAAAAGTTCTAATTCTAATGCGCCCTAAATCCTAAAAATCGCAAATACTCACGTGAGCCAATAGCATTTCCGTCTGTTGGAGAATTCGACGATGCAGCTGCTTCCTTTGGACCATCATTTTCCTGCTGTCCATCTTGGCCCAAATTTCCATTGATTGCGGCGGCAATTTGAATTTGCAATGGCTGTGGTGTTGTCGTTGCCGATTGATTATTCAAATATTGCTGGCGCAATTGGCCCACAAGATAAAGTCGACGTGCATTGATTTGCTCTGCGGCATCATTTGCTTCTTGGCGCACATTCTGTAATAAAAAAAATTAAAATAAAATTTTGAAAATCTCTATCCATTCATTAATAGACCAGCAGCAGATTAACCTAGAATTACTAAATACTAATTAATTTCACAATTTGCAAAATTATTAAATTCGGACTAAAGCCAATATTCCCTATGATTTTGTGGAGACTATCTTAGAAAAGGAAATTGATTTTTTTCTGATTTTAGATGCTAGGGCTAGGATTTTTAGGCCACAAAATAGTGCCTATTTAAGCGTTTTCCTGAAATAACAAAAATATGTTTAACAACTTCAAAAGGTAATTGTTTTTTTTGCATTTCTAATGAAATTTTCCCTCAAAAGTTCCAAAACATATCAAAAAAAATTAAGTCAATAACATCAAATAAATGCTCTAAAACATTATTTTTGTGCTTTATCATCAAATCTGATGCATAAAAAATAGATCAAATTCCAAAAATCCCAACCCAAATAAATTACTATTAATGCCGTTTCCACATTTGAGAGACGCTGGATTTCGGCATACAATTCCTCAAGAGTCATTGGCGGATGGTCATTTTCATTGTTTTCACCGTTGTTGTCAGTGTTTGTCATTTTGTGAAGCTTTTGTCGATGTTTTTGATTTGTTAGTTGGTTGGGTGGTTTAATTACTGATGTATTTCTAATCTAACCTAAAAATAGAAGGGGCAATAATTAATTTGGCTGTTTTTTATAAATTTGAACGCGATAAAATGTTAAAGAAATAAAATTTTGCGCGAAAATGAATATGTCAAAATGGAACACTTTTAGAAAGGGGAATAAGGAATAAAGGGGGCGGATGGAAAAATTTATCTCGAATAAATGTAAATTGATTAAAATATGAGCGTTAAAATAGGTTGGGTTTATGGCTAAAAAAGTATTGGAAATGGCAAAACATTATAATCGATTCAGTGTTTAGTCTTAAAATCCCAACCATATATAACCAATCAATAGATATCATCAAGGCGCATCGAATGCTATATAATTTTTCAAGGATTGGTCAAACCGTTTAAACCTTAAACCATTTCATGGTTTTTGGTTCAAAATTTATTAAAATTAGTTAAACCTAAGCTGAATCATCATTATCAAACGATTAGTCTCGAAGTGATATTGGGTATATGGTTTGGGGGTCTAAGGACAAACCATTAAAACGCTAAAATATTCTCGCCATCTAAAATGTTTTTTTTCGCCATTTTAAATATTTCCCATTAAAATATGTTTATGTCAAATTCAAATGCATTAAAAGCCTTAAAATAAATTTAAAAATGAACGGAAATAAGCGGAAAGGCAATATTTGCCCACCCAATAAAATAATGGCTTTGGGCCATAACCCCTAAAAGCGAATTTTTAAGGAATAAGAGGGTAGGCGGGCAACAATATTTGTCTCGCATAATTGTAAATTTATTTAAAATATAAATGTAAAATATGTTTGTGTCAAATGCATTAAAAAGCTTATAAATAAAAAATGAAGGTAAGAAAGGGAGGGAATATTTGCCCCATAAAATGATGGTTTTGGGACTTGGCCAATAAAAATAAGCCATCCTTCTTTTCTCGGCTTTAACACTTTTTGGCGGAATTTAGGACGAAAAAAATTTGGGGTGTGAATGGAGTACGAAAAAATATCGATTTTAAAGGGGACGAGACTGGCCTAAAAGGTTGTGGGCCAAGAATGGAGACATGACTCGTCGAAAAACAAAATGTGTACAAAAAAAATGCTTTCCTAATGAAATGGCCCTACTTTACAAAGAAAGAATTCCCTCGGGGGCGAATATATTAAAAGAAATGAATGAATCAATGGAAGAAGGGGAAATCGATATGGGGGTTTAATAAAAATAATTGGGCCATATGTTAGAATGATTAATAATTTGCCCCTGAATTGGTTCAAAGACAAACAATTTCCTGAAATTACCCTTCTTTAAAAGAGTTCATTTCCCTCCGAATTTATTTAAAAAAAGGGAAAACTAATGTAAATAGGTGGGAAAAATTGATAGGGAATTTGTTTTAAATATAAGTGATTGTGACATATGTTTTTGTCTGGAATGATTAATAATTGGACCCATAAATTGGCCCGCGAAGGGGAAAAAAATTTCCCAGACTAATTTGTTGTTGAAGTTGTCTTCTATAAGCTATGGAAGGGAAGGGGAGACGGAGACTTTCAATGCCCTATAATGGCGGCGACATTAAAATGTCCTTTTATTTTTTGTTTTCATATATTCATCAGTGGGGCCAAGCAAGTTGCTAAAAAAGCGAGAAAGGCTAAATTTAAATTATTATTGCTAACGGGATTAAATTCTCAATTTAGATTGCCGAAAAATGGGCTAAAAATGAAGTGAGTAGAAAATAGGGGAAAAGAGAAAGAAAATGAATTTGGATTTGTGCGCAGTACTGTATGCTTGGAATAAAGCAATTTCCATTTCCTTCCAAAAAAGTGAGGGGGGCCTTAAATTTTTTTGTTAATTGGATCAAAATAATTTTAGGATGCTGTGGGAATAATCCTTAAAGAAAAGTGAGTAGAAAAATTGAAAAGAGAGAGAAAATGAATTTGTGTGCTACAGTATGCCATGTGATTTGACTAAAGAAAATTTCCATTCCTCAAAAGTATATGGAAGGGGATTAATTTTGTTGATTGATGCGAGATATAAGGAAAATCAAGTGGATTTACCTGAGCTGTGGAAATTATGACAACGGCGCTAGAATTGCAAATCGAAGATGGTCCCCTGCTCTTTATTGGCTGGCTGTGACCTGTGACATGTGAGTTTGAAAGCTTTGGTTCTGATTGGAAAAAAATGTGAAATGGTCTCCGGATGTTGGCTTTAAGCCTAGAAGGAATGGCGATGATTGGAAAAATGAATATGGGCGATGATCCCTCGCTGATGGTTTTGTGCGCTGGAAGGAAATTATGTCGAGAAAATGTGTGATGGTCCCCGGCTTTTGGCTGTGCATTGGAAAGAATGGCGATGATTGGGAAAAAATGAATATGGGGGATGGTCTCCGGCGTATGTTAGCTTTGTGCTGGAAGGAATGTTTCTGCTGATTTTAAATATTAATAAAAATGGAAGATGGTCCACGGATGTTGCTGTGCTCTTGAAGATATGGCGATGATTGGAATAAAATGGGATGGTCCCCGGCCAGTTGGCTGTGTACCGGACTGAGACTGGAATGGGGACGATCCTCGGATAATGGCTTTGTGCGCTGGGAGGAATGGGGCTGATTGGGACAAATATAGGAGATGGTCCCCGATTGATGGGTTTTGTGCGTTGGCAGAAAATTATATCGGGAAAATGGGAGATGGTCCCCGGATGTTGGCTTTGAGCTGGAAGCTATGGCGCTGTTTGGGACAAAATGGAAGATGGTCCCCGGCTGATGCCTGTACGCTTGAAGGCATGGCTCTGATTAAAACAAAAATGGGAAATGGTCCCCGATTGATGGCTTTGTGAGCTGGCAAGAAATTTATGTAGGTAAGACGTAAGATCGACTGCGAATAAATATGAGATGGTCCCCGGCTGTTTGGCTGTGTGCTATCCATAAGGCAGGCGATGACTAGAAAATGAATATGGGGATGGTCCCCGGCGGATGTTAGCTTTGCGCTGGAAGGTGAAAGCTATGGGGCTGATTGGGAAAAAATGGGAAATGGTCCCCGATTGATGGTTTTGAGTTGGCAGGAAATTATGTAGGAGAGATCGACTGCGAATAAACATGGGATGGTCCTCGGCTGTTTGGTTGTGCGCCTAGGCCTTTTTTTCGGTGATACATCGATTGATTGGCTCATAAAGCCAAATTAATTTATAGTTGGCCTTAAGCGGTGGTCTATAGGTGGTTATTGTGCTGCGGATACTCTAAAATCTGAATTGGATAGCTCAGTTAAATTGGGAGGGTGGGGGACGGAATTTTGGGTATTTGTCGGTTATCTCTGCCCTCATTTTTACTTTCAAAATTACCTTATTAAGTTACTTCCAAAATTGGTCAACCCTAAAATTATCTAAAATAATGTTTTTTCATTGTTTTACAATCAGAATTAAGAATAATAAAATAAAAATTCCAAAAAAATTTTCAAATGAAGGCACAGATTACCGACAAAGTAAACGAATTCGCTGTGGGCGCAAAACCAAAGACAGAGCAGAGTGGAAGTAGATAGGAAAAGAGAGCGAAATGAATTTTAGGAAAGGAAGGAGGATTAGTGTGCGCAGTGGCGCACAAATGGTTATATACTGTATGCTACATCTTCATTGGTGTGCCGTGTCCCCCCCCCCCCCCCCCCCATTCCGCCTCAAGCAATTTTATTTTTGTTTTATTTTTGGCTTTTCCTTTTTAGTTTTTTAGAGCATTCCGCCCCAAGCAATTTCATTCTTTTGTTTTATTTTTTGCTTTTCCTTTTTAGTTTTTTAGAGAAAATGGGAAAAACGAAAAAATCATTCAGTCTCAAAAATGATGTCGGCGGCATAGAGCCAGCCAGCTGGGTAGGTGGAAGGAGGAAAACTGTGCAAGGAGAGAGCACTCCTTAATTCGGTGATTCATTATTCATCGGTTCATTTAAAATCAACATTATAGTTGATTGTTGGGACTTAAAGTGTGATGGAAATGGTTGTCGACTGTTTAACTTTGAATTGGATTGCTCACGGGCTGCGGGGGAATTTTCTTGGGGCAAAGCCAAACCAGATGTTGTGGAAAGTAGGGTTGCGCCCCCGTCCCCGCGGGGACGGGGACGGGGGAGGATCCCCGCACTTTTTGGGCCTCATCCCCGTCCCCGTCCCCGCAAGTCCATCCCCGCAAATCCCCGTCCCCGCAAGAGCCACCCCCGCGGGGATTCATCCCCGCGGGGGTGAACATGCACCCCATATTTTTGGATTTTTCAAGGAAAATGGAAAAAATTTTAAGCAAAATTTTTATAATTTTTGAATTTTTGGCTAAAATTTTTCACTACATGGCTAATATTCGCTAAAATTTTTCGCTGCGCGGCCATTATTGAGCAGAAATTTTTCTTTAGAAAAATTTTTGTGAAAAATTAGACCTTTTTCAAAAATTTAGTCTATCCCCGTCCCCGCGGGGATCCCCGCGGGGATCCCCGCAAGGGTCATCCCCGTCCCCGTCCCCGCAAGTGCCATCCCCGCATATCCCCGTCCCCGCAAACTCGGCCCCCGCAGTGCGGGGGCGCAACCCTAGTGGAAAGAAGAAAAAGGAAGAAAAGGGAAAAGGCGCAAATGAAATGGTTGGAGGGGGAAGGAGAATTGCTGCGCGCACTAATGTTATTATACTGTATTGTGTATGCTGTATGCAGCTTTTTCTTCATTGGTGTCCCCATTCCCTAAAGCAATGTCATTTTTATTATTTTTTGCTTTTCCTTTTTAGTTTTTTAGAGAAAGTGGGAAAAGTCAGTTCCTCAGTCTCAAAAATGTTGTCGGTGACTTAGAGCCAGTCGATTAGATGGAAAGTGGAAATAATAAGGGCAAAATAACAATCTCATCAGTCAGCTAATTTTGTTGATTATATGGAAAATTGGAAGGAAGGGGGCATCTCACATTTTTTGTGAAGCAAAACTTTTGTTAAAAAATTGGCGAATGAATGCTGGAGGGCGGTTGTTCGCGGTGGGGAAGGGGCCATTAGTCCGCAGTCGGGGAGGGGGAAGAGGGTCGCCGAGGGGGAAAGGGGGCCGGAGGGGCGAGGGAAGGGAAGGAAGGGCAAAAAGGAAGGGCAAAAATATGGAGGGTAAGTTCTAAGTTGACTATGCAAAAAAAGTCAGCACTGGAGGGGCGAATAGGAAGGACCGCGGCGGCGAGAAGAGGAGGAGGCTGGAGGGGAAGAGCGGAGGACAAAAATATCGATGATTGAGCACAAATTGTCGGTGCATTGACATTTTTTTGATCATTTTTGTTTATTGGTCCGGAAATTGGAATTGGAAAGGTGGGCAAGGGAAAAAATCCTCAAAACAACAAAAAAAAAACTAAGAGAATCGGCATTTATAATTAACAAAAATAAAAAAGGAAATGGCCAAATTGGCCAAATCAAAGATCAGAGAAAATGTTAATTTTCCCCAAAGGTTAAAAAAGGAGATAAGATAAAATATAGGCCGTGCGAATGGATGTGAAGGACATAAATAGGGAGGGGAAATTGATTGTGCAAAAGTCGGCGGCGCATTTGACTTTTGATCGATTTTTTCCATTGTTTTGGAATGAAAATGGGGATTAGGAGAAGAGTGTTTTTTCCATCCTCCAAAAAAAAAGAAACAAAAATTCAGAAAAATTTGCATTTTTAGTTAAGAAAAATGAAAGATTGAAATGGCCAAAAGATCAAGGAAAATGGCAGATGGTCAAAAAAAATTTACAAAAAAGAAAAGAAAGCGGGGATAAAGTGGATGGGATTTAAGTAATGAAGGTATGAAAGAATATAAAGAAAAGGGATGCCGAAAATGGAGACAAATGATGAAAGAATGTGCCGTCAATTCGGCACAAAAGAATGAATGGGATAAGCGTCTCGAGATTTGGCCAATGATTGATATAAGGCTATAAGGGCCATTCACTCATAAAATCCTCAGCCAAATAAGATGCCAAATGGTGAATGAATATGCCGACCATCCATTATTCGGCACAAAAGAATGAATGGGATAAGGGCATCGCGAAATTTGGTTTAAACCAATTTGATGAATATCCACCCATAAAAACATCAAAGTGATTGAGCGGATTCATTCGAGAATGTTTCATATTTCTGGGCAGATGGGCGCGGATAAAGGATTAACCAATTTAAATATAAAGAAAAATAGCAATGCCAATGAAATTGGATCGCGAGGGATTTGGACGAACAATTTGATGGATATATGATGGCGGGGTAGGGGGTCATATTCTTCAGACACGAACAAACAATTTTTGATGATGGATTACCCAAATTTATAAGGAAAATTGCCAATGAACCAAGGGATGCAATCCAATGGGAATATGGACTAAATTAGTGAATAACGTATAATTTCTGAAAGCGCATTATATATTACAGTTTTTATCTAAAGAGAATGAACGCTGGTTAGACAATTAATAAGGGAAAAAACAATTGATACACTCAAAATTAATGGGCATCAAAAGAGGTATTATTTCACTGGGAATAAACCACTTTTTTGGAAAGAAATGCCCAATTTATTTCGCCAAATTTGAAAGCGCTAATTAAAAATGTTTATAAAGATAATTATGCGAATAATGAGGAAATGAGAGAGGGGAGAAGAACACAAGGAATATTTAATACCCCCTAATTAAACTAATCTATGTTTTGATCTCGTATTAAATAAGCCAGACACATTCTCACCTTTGCTCTTCGAAATATTTTTGGACGAAGGGATGAGGGAACGGTAAATGGGCTAGCCCACGAACCAGCTGCTGCTGGCTGTCTGCAGAAAGTGCTCATTAAAAATGTTTTTAATAATTATATGAATAATGCGAAAATGGAATAATAGGGGGAGAACGGAGAACAATGGAATATTTAATATTTAATTACTCAATGTGTGCACTCAAGGTTCAACCCCTAATTAAACTTGTTTGGTCCTATTAAATAAGCCAGACACATTCCCGGTGCAATTTCGAAACATTTTTGGGTGGAGTGAACAACTGGTTGGGGAGCCGGGAGCCAACGAACCAGCTGGTTGCATGGAAATGGATGAGGAAGAGGAAACAGGAAATTGGCTCTGTGATGAGTCAACAACCCCGACGGGCTGATTGCAAAAATGGAGGGAGAACGGAGAAGTGTGGCTCACGGCCAACGAAAAGGATGAACAAAATTGTTGGGCGGAGGAATGGGAAGGGTCCGCAAAACAGTAAAAGAGGGAATGAGGAGCAAGGGCAAATGGAAGATGAATGCTTCCTTCCATCTATTTTTAGCCCATTTTTGGGCACTGCGTGCACGTGAATTGGTAATGGAAATGAGGGATGACTTTTGGGAAGAAAATGTTGAAAAAGTGGGATTAAAAGCGTGATGTGTTAATGCAAAGGAAAAATTCAAGAGGAAGGCTCCTCATCCAACCAATGTTGTCCCCGTAGGGAATATAGCCAACAGCAGAGCCAGCAGCGGCCGCCGGCGGCCGCCGGCGGCAAATGGATGGAATAAGAGAGGAGGAAAAGTGGAAAGGAACAACTGCTGACAGCCTGCTGTTGGGGAGGATGGATGTTTTATATTTCCCTTTGAGGGAGAATTGGGGAGGTGCCTGTTTAACGCAAATGGTAAGAAGATTGGATTCAAATGGAGGCCGCTGGTTCGAAGTTTGAGTGAGGCAAATATTAAAGTTGCGCGAACATTTGTTGGATAAAAGCAATCTAAAAGTTGCCGCGCCAACGGAAAAGAGGATAAAATGGATAAAGCGGATAAAATGGATAAAATTCAAAGGAAAAGCGGATAAAAATTTGGGATTTTGGAAGAGGAAGGAGCAGTTGACAATTGATAGTGTAATGAAGTTTTGGGCAAAAAAAATGTTGTAAACTTGCCAAGCAGAAACAGTCAAAAGTTCCAACAAAGTGAGTGATAAATTGAATTGACCCGACAATTGGAGAAAATGCACAAGTCCAAGAAATGCGGAAAGGAAAAAGGGATGAATCTTGGATGAATCTTGGAGGGGAGTTGGAAAATGAAAACGCGAAAAATGTGGATGGAAGGAAATTGTGATGAAGCACAAAAAAAAATGTTGAAAATGGAAATGTGGATGGAATTCTGTGAAATGTTGGGATGGAAGGACGGAATAGGAAGGAATGGAATCGGGGATGGAATATTGGGACGGAAGGACGGAATAGGAAGGAATGGAATCGGGGATGGAATATTGGGACGGAAGGACGGAATTGGAAGACGGAATTGGAGGATTGTTGTGTAGGTGGGGGTAGGGAGAAATGGCCATCCTGGCCGATATTCCGTCCCTTATATAGAGGCCCCATGGGGGCGTGGCCTCGCACCTCAACAGGAAAAATTCTATCGTAGGAAAATTGAGGCAGACGAAGGAATTCGCTTCAATAAAAAGATGGCGAATTGGATTGAGGAATAGTCCTTTCGGAAGGAAAGACGGATGTGCCTTAAGGGAAGAGGAATATGGCTTAAAACAGGAAATGAAAGTGATGACTCATCCAATGAGTTTCTCGCAATGATGAGAGGGAAAGGGAATGCTAATGGAATGGCCAAATTCATAGGAAAATATGCATTTTTGGGTGAATCAATGGTAATGGAAGGGGATGATAGGGTGCTGTTAAAGGGAAGAATTTGATGAATGTGAATGAAAATGGAAGAATTTAATTGTGAAATTCTACCGGTAGATTTTGGTAGAACCAGTTTTACCAGTAGAACCGGTTGGGCCGGTAGAATTGGTTGAATAATGGAATGGAGCCATAAATCCTGGAGAATTTTGAACCAAATGTGTTTATAAAATATATTGAATTGAAATGACATTTTTGAGAAATAGGGAAACTGAAATTTAATTAAGAAGAACAAAGGAGAAGAAGCAGATGACTTCATCAAACGCACTTTTTGTGGCCAGAGGGAAAGGAAAAAGAATATTTTCCAATATTATATTATGAGAGAGGAAAGAGGAAGGGGTGATGGCGTTTTTGAAGAAAGGATATGATGAATTTGGGTTGAAATGGAACAATTTATAATTGAGAAATACCGGTAAAACCAGTAGAAAATGAAATTGAGACATAAATTTTAGAGAATTCAAATGTTGATTGGCCAAATGTCCCTAATTTCAAATGGCATTTTTAGGGAATATGGAGGAATGGCTTAATTGGCTTATAATTAGGAAGAGCAAACGAGAAGAACCCGGAGTCACAAAAAAAATGTGTGCAAAAATATGTTGACAATTTAATGTAATTGTCAAAATATTTTAAAAATGGCAAAATTCTCAAAATATGTTGAAAAGATATTAATTGTCAAAATATTTTTGAAATGAGTAAAATTCTGAAAATTCAAAGTCAAAAAAAATTCAAAAGATTTTGAATATAATAGGAAAAAAATCTGCTCAAAATTGTTCACATTTTCAAAATATACCAACTTCTAAAATATTCTGGAAATAGATAAAATTCTGGGAACATTTTGAGAATTCAAAAATTTTTAAAATCTATTTTCATATACTTTTTCAGAATCTTTTGAAAATATGACCAAAAATGCTTCCTAAAATGCTAAACATTTACAGATTATTTTCAGAATTTAATAATTTTGAAAATTATTTTAAATCTTATTTTCACAAGATATTTTGAGAATTTGACTAAAATAATCTGAGAATATCGCAAATTTTTTAGTATATTTTCAGAATTATATGCCAAATTTCAGAATAAGAATTGTATTTAGAAAATGGAAGAATGTGTACTATTTCTATTAGACGATCAGAGATGGCTCTGCCTATTTCCTCCTATTGTGTGCTTCTCATAAAATTTTTTTACCCTTCAGCCTATATAGCACCCAGATTTATAAGGGGAAGACATGGCTGCTGCCCTTCATGGGGCATGCTTCAGGCGTATTAGCCGTTTGGGATTGGACTCGCGCCAGGTCCTAAGACTCCCGAGTGCGCGGGATCTTGGGATTCTCGAGATCCTGGGACTCCCGAGTGCGCGGGATCCCGGGATTGTCGAGATCCGGATGCGCGAGATCCTGGGATTCCCGGGTGCGCGGGATCCTGGGGATTCTCGAGATCCCGGGTGGGTCCGCGAGAATTTTGATTCATCCTGTAAATATGATGAAAATTATTTCTCGAAATATTCTGAAAATGGTTAGCATTTTGAAAATATTTTTGCATATTATTTTGACTAGATATTGAAAATAATGTCTCGAAATATTCTGAAAATGGTTAGCATTTTGAAAATATTTTTCCACACTATTTTGAATAGATATTGAAAATATGGTACTAAAAGATTTTGAAAATGCTCAGAATTCTTAAATTATTTTAAAAATTCAAACAAATTTTTAAATTCATTAGATTTTCACTAGATTTTTAAAATGAAAATGGAAAAAATTTTAAATATCTTTTCAGAATATATGCCATTTTTAAAAAATTCTCAAAATAATGTGCATTTCTAAAGTGGTCTAACTCAGAAAATTTGGTGAAATTTTCACAAGATTTTCAAAATTCGGTCCCAAAAATGTGACTCCGGGAAGCAGATGTTGCTGGAGAGGGAAATGAAAAAGGATAAGGGGATGATGGCAATTTTGCAGGGCAGCATGTGATTAATGTGAGATGAAATGAAATAGAACAATTTATATTAGTAAAATTCTAAGGGTTAAATTTTGTAGAATCGTTAAAATAGATTGAATGAGAATGATGAAAATCCAGAAATTGGATGAGTCAAATTTTCTTCGTCGAAGGCGAGATAGAAGTCTAGCGGAAGTTTTACTAAACACACTCATATCAGTCTGAAATTCAAACTTCATATAGTAAATTGAACTTTCCTGATGCAAAATAAATTAATGCCGGAGGCATTAAATTAATGTCCGGCATAATATTGTTTATAATTACTATTTCCAACCATTAAATGAATAAAATGATTAATCAATTTTGCTTTCCGAAAGCAAACTATTGTTTAAAAATATTTTTGTAGACATAAGGAAAAATATTTTAATAAAGAAAACACATGAAATGAGAATAAAATTAAATATATTCCAATTAAAAACAATTTTATAAATCTACCAATAGATTGAATGAGAATGACGAAATTGGAATGAGATCCAAAAATTAAATGAGAATAAAATTAAATAAATTCCAATTAAAAACAACTTTATAAATCTACCAATAAATTAAATGAGAATGACGTCATTGGAATGAGATCCAAAAATAGCATGAGTCAAATTTGCCTAAAATACATTGAAATGATATTTTTGAGGAATATGACCAAAATGGGGAAATCGATTGGACAGAAAAAATGTGATCATAATAATTGGAATTTTGAACATATAAAAGAATGAGAATGCAATAAATGGATATAAAAGATATAAAAATAGAATGGATTGAACGAGAATGTTGAAAATAGAGCCAGACGGATTAGTTGACAATTAAATTTTGATTGTCGAAAATACATTTGAAATGAACATATTTGGCCCTAACTGAAGAATATCATTAGGACATAAAATGGGATTATGATGAAATTGACATAAATAAAAGGACGAGAATCGATGGATTAAGTGATCAAAAGAAAATGAAAAATGAAGCATGTGAAATATGTACAATAGATGAATATGAATACTGTAATTTTAGAAGGCATTCCTATTTTGGTATAGATTTTAGTTAGATAGATAAAGTTAAAGATTTTCAATTTTTCGAAATGATTAAATACAATTAGTAATATTTTGGTAATTGTAAGCACGAAAGTAACTAAAATAAGACGGAGAAATACACCTTAAAATGAAATACAAATTTTGTTGATAACAACAAATAAATGAAAATATTGAGACAAATAACTTTCATTGCTATACTCGGCAGCTGATATCCATCTTATCAGGTATTAAAACAATTGTGCGAAATGGTGAAAAGATAGTGTGCTATCGAGTATGGTATAATAGGCATGAATGGTATTTGTTTTGATGAAAGATAAAGTTATGCAAAAATCTGGGGAATATTGTATTCATGTTCATTGTAATTGGTATTACAGTTTTTCTTGCCCTTCCATTTCTCTCCCAAACATTTAATCTACATCCATTCCATCCATGGATCCTTTTTCCATGGCACATTCCTTTACCTTCATTACAGTCATTCTCCAATATTCCTTTCAACATTTTATCAACACAATCCATGATCACTACTAAATTTCCAATTCAAATTTTCCTCTAGGTATATTTTATTTTAAGTAATTTTTGCACCATGTCCTCCTCATTTGAGCTTTCCCATTTTTAACAAAAAAGCCTTTATTAGGCATTTTCAATAGACCAAATTTTTCTCTAATTAGCCTACATTCGGTCCACCGTAATTCATTGCGTCCATTTTGTCTTCATAACTCAATATCATAGCCCAAATTCCATATTCAATAATCTAGTCTAATATAATCCTACAAAATTCTTAGGCTTCGACTCTAACCTAACTTTAATTGAAATAATTAAACCGAATGAATGGCGATAGTTTGCACGGTGTTAAGTTTAGTGATACGGCAAGTTGGGTAGAAGACGACAAATTGACTGGCAACAAATTGTCCTGCACAAGTTGATCGTTGAGAAGGGGTAGATCGCAGATGTAACGGTTGATTAGTTGGCTTATGAGGAGGGTGGCAGCTGGTTTGGATGATAAACTGGCAGGTGGCAAGTCAGCAGGCTCGACTTTGTCTGTGGCAACAAATTGCTTGGCGAAAAGTTGGTCGAAAGCAGCTGATCCGGAAACCATATATTGAACAACGGCAACTTTGTTAGCAGCAAATTGGATGGTGTGAAAATTTAGATGGAGGCATTGGCCAGAAATTGATAAGTTGAGAAAGCCAAATTGGGCCGATACTGTTTGTGGAGAGCCGGATATAGGTTGGACGCAACGGCAAGATGGGTGTGGCAATTATGCCGGTAACATATTGGATGTGTGAGGCAGGCAAATTGGTCGGTAAAAAGTTTAACGGCAAGACAGTTGAATGGCAAAAAGTAGGACGATGGCTGATTGGGTGTTGGCGTATGGCGTTAAGTTGAACTTTGGCAGTTTACTGGACAATATAGGCGGATGGAATCGGCCGGCGAAAAGCTGGAAGTCCGGCAAGTGGGCAGATGTTGGAGGCGACAAAGTTAGATGACGGCAAGTTTTACATGCCGCCGATCAGTTGGCCATAGTCAAATGTGCCTTTCCGTCATCTGCTGAATGTCCGTACTCCATATTATCTATGCTTTAGTGCCATTCCTCAAAAAAATGTATCAACAAAAAGCAAATTATTGAATAAACCGTATTTTATATGGCATCGTTTTAGCCCTCATCTCAAATGGTCAGAATAAAGGACTAGTTGGCCATAAATTTGGGCTATTCCGTCAAATGCCTGTCCGCATCCATATTATCTATGTTTTGTGTCATTCGTCAATAAATTATTGTTTGAACAATAACAAATTATTGAATAAACCGTATTTTATATGTCATCGTTTTTCACATCCATCATTATTGGCCAAGGCAAACGAATCTTTCTTTGAAAGTACTGTCATTATGACAAATTTCTCTACGTGCCATTACCATCACCCATCAGCATTTAAGCACTATACTCTGCTGGCGATCTTTTCAACAAAATTAAATGAATTTTGTAACAAGATTTTATGATTTTTATCGTTTTTAATGTTTGTGAATTGATCCAGACAAGAATGGCAGGCAACAATGATTTTTCCAACAAAATATTTGGACATCGATCGCAATCAACAATATGATTTCCAAATTTATTAAGAAAATTTTTGAATGAAAGCGCATGAAGGCATGAAAATGTTCAAATGAAAATAGGAAAATGTTTTGCTTTTGATGAGTGGGGAACAACAAAATTTTGGGCGCCATTAATTTCTGCATTTCTCTAGCCTACACTCCATTTTTTCTATAATATTCATCAAATTTTCGTTCTCTCGCCATTGACGAAAGGGCTATTGAATAGATTATATTTAAATTTAGAAAATTAAGCAAAGCGTATTTTAGACAAAAAATCTCAAAACATGCGAGAGTTAATGGAATTTTGAGAGATCATGTAGTAAAATGAGAAAAGATTTTGTCGATAAAATACAAAACAAGATCAAGAGATTCTTTTGTCGACAAAATCGGTCTTTTTTGTCGACAATGTAATAACTTTTTGTATTTGAACTTAAACCTTATACTATTCGAAAGAGCTCATCGAGATGCAGCGGTTGACCTATAGATGTAGAGGTTTAAAATCAAAGACAAAAAAGTTAAAAACCAAAAACAGGATAGTGTTTAAACGGTTTAATACCTTGAATTTTGCCCAAACCATGGCAGATTATATCTCAATCGATGCAACTCGACGAGCTTTATAAAATGGTTTAAGGTTTGGGGGTCTAGGATTAATCACTAAAAAGTTATAAACAAAAAACCGAGCTCTTGGCAAAAAAATGTATTTTCTCGACAAGCAATTGATGCTAAATTGCAATGCGATCAATAAAAAAAGATCGATAAATCTCACATTACAGAGAATTCAATCGTGTTTTATTCATGTTATGGAAAATCATCGAATTTTATGACATGAATGCTGAAGGTTTTTATCAAATGTCTCATCGACTAATAAATCGGGCCAGTTTTAGACCCATAAACATGATACCACGTCTCGATGAGACCTACAAAATTAGCATAAGGTTTGTAGGTCTAAAAACGTTCCCTAATTTATTAGAAGTCGATGAGACATTTGATCCAAAAACCATCAAAGACATAGACAAAGATCATCAATTTTGATGGTTTTTTCCATTTCCGCACCGCGCACCCACCCTGCTGGTTTTTATTTTTAGATATAATAGTTTTTTGATGAATGAGAGAAAATAATGTGATTGTTATTGAAAGTAAACGATTCTACTGGCCAAGTAGAATGTTTCTTATGCGGATTGGGATTTGGGGATGGTGGAAGGAATTCGGGATGGGATGATGATCGGAATGGCTAGAGCGAAATGAGCTCGCGATTACTCATTTGTTGATGAAATACCCCAGCCTTTCCCCAAACCCAATTCTCCCCAAAAGATGGTCGAGAATAAGATGTTTATTTATTCATTTATTCCGCATGAAAATGGCAGTGGATGGAAAAGATGGTGCTGGGAGTCAAATCCGAAGAATGATGGTAGAATGGCCATAATAGAGGGGAAGAAGTTGGATTAAATAAACTGGGGTGATTCAACATAAAGGGGAAGTGGGAATGGTCGGGGATCGAGAATGGAAGGGAAGTCCAAAGTAGGGGTGGATGAATGGAGGGGAAGATGAAGATGAGAAGGATGAATGGAAATGAGTGGGCAAAGGTTGGAAGGGAAATTGATTGGGCCACTAGAGCTGACCAAACCCGGGAATCCTCACACGCCCCACCAACGGCAAAACTGGTCCCTCAGTTTCAATTGAAGGATTTTTAGGCAATGATATCTTCTGGGACTAAGGCCTGGATGGCCTATTGGGAATAGAGAAGCGTTTGCAACCACCTCGCCGGCTGATCGCCGAGGCAAATGGACGGATCAATCACATCCCCTTTCCCTCATCAGCGCCTCGTCTTTTCAGTCAAATCCAGCCTTTGAAACGGCTGATGCCTTAAGGCGCTATTTGCCTCCTTTCCTTCATTTGCCTCAAATTCCAAAATACTTGGGATTGGGATAGACAATTGGGATTTTTGCCTCCAACACGCCGTTTCTTTTTTCTTCATATACGATCGATCCAATTCTTATCGGATTGATTAGACGAAGCATTGATCCTCCTAAAAGGATAGAACTTTATTATTTATCTCATTTCATTCTATTTAATAATTGAGAACTAATTATTTATTTTCTAATACTTTTACATTTTATTCTCATATGACCCACTTCGTCCCAATCCCAATTTTCAGGGCAATAGAAAACTCACAAAACCGATTTGAAAACATATTTTTGAAAAATCTAAAACCAGAATTTTCGTAATGCAGTCTAAAATCCATTCTATCTTAATCAATTATTTTTCGGACGGAGATCCAAGAGAATAACCCCATACCATAATCAATAAATTTTTTTTTCAATTATCATACCAATTTTCGTGTTTCTCCTTCCAAATACTTAATAATTTTTGTGCCAATTTTTAGACCAAAGCCCTAAAGATAAGATAATCAAATTCGCATTTGATTATCCATGGCAATTTATCACTATTCTTAAACATTCCTTAAATTATTATTTAATTGTCCCCTATCCTTCCTCCATATTTTGGCAAAGAAATAGCTGAATTCAATTCTTCTTTGTTAATAGTTTTATTAACCGGAAATGGTTACAAAAACTGGCAAAAAGCCATCTTCAAACAATTAAGCTTCCCTACCCATCCCAATCAACATCCTTCTCCAAATTTTTACTTTTTTGGCCTATTTTTTCCCCTGCAATATCCTCAAAAATTGGGTGAGAATGAAGAAGTTTTTGAGAGGCGAAGACAGCCGTCCTCTCATCCGAAATATCATTCCCCCTTTTTTCTATTTAAACCGACCATTTTTTATCGATGCTCAATGCGGCAAATTAGACAGGAAACAAACCTCCTCAAAGCCATTCCCTTCTATCATTCCTCCGGGGGTTTCTGTTTCCCCTCATCATCCACTGATGAGCCATTTATTCTCATACACAAATGGGGAAGGGCAAAAGGGAACCCCCAATTGGCGCTGATCGATTGGCGGCACACAACAATTGGAATTGGGGCTAAATCCAATGCCCAGAGTCACAATTTTTTGCGCGAATTTTAAAAATCTGGTGAAAATGTACCCAAATTTTCAGAGTTATAAACAAAATGAGAATGCATGAATTTTAGGGATATTATTAAAATTGCTTATATTTTGCAAAGATATTTAAATATTTTTACATTTCCATTTTAAAAATCTAGTGAAAATCAAGTGAATATAACAATTTTTCAGAATTTCGAAAATAATTTGAAAATATGAAACATTTTCAAAATCTTTTAGGACATATTTACAATATCTATTCAAAATACCAAGACAAATATTTTCAAAATGGCAATCATATTCAGAATATTTTGAAAATGGGGCAAAAATCTGTTTTCCCTTGTTCTGGTTTATTGTTCTGATTTTTCTCGCGCACTGTTCTGACTTTTTTCCCTTCTTCTGATTCTGATTTCACTCATATAATTACCTGCCGCAGCTGGGATTCGAACCCGAGTAGTCAAGTGCCAAAGTCAGCGACATAACATTGAGCTAAGGAGGCTATGTATCCTCCTCCATTAAAACATTTATTTATTCCTTTCATTGCCTTTCTCCAGAATATTCTCAAAATATAGATATTTTTCGAAAATATTCTGAAAATTTGTTCTATTTTAGGTTGTGAAAATGAATCGAAAAATTTGGCGAAAATCTTAGAATTCTGAAAATTTTCTGAAAATTGTATCCATTTTTAATCTGCATTTTGGGTCTTATTTTCAAAAGCTTATCAAAATGGATGCAAATATAAATTTTCAAAATTATAAAATTCTCAAAATGTTTCCTGGATTTTACTAATTTTAAGAATATTATAAGAATTGATGTATTTTCACTTAATTTTGTAAATATGTAAAATTTTGAACATATTTTTTTCCTTCTATGTTCAAAATCTTTTGAATTTGTCTTGACATGGATTTTCAGAATTTTATTCATTTCTAATATATTTTAGCAATTTATCGGTGCTTAACATATGTTGAGGATTATTTATTTTTTTAAAAAATTTTCAAAATTACAATGAAATTTTCAAAATATTCTGCACATATTTTCTTTGTGACTCTGGGTGGGAGAATATCTTCAATAGGGAAACATTTTGTATACTTTTTTGCTTGAATTTTCGTGATTTTACTTTTAATCAAAAAATTTTTTTGAAAATTTATTTTCACATTTTTAGGCAAACCTATTTTGATTATTTTTGGCACATTTTTCAAGGAAATTATCATTAAAAATTTTTAAAAAGAGCCCAAAAGCTTTAGACTTTTCTGAAATCTCGGCATGCTTTTTGACCCTTAATAGGCTTTATTAAATAAAATTAATAATAATTTAAAAACATATAAAACAATCACTCGCCCATATTTTGCATTAACAATTCCCATCTCTTTCACTTTGACTGCTCGCAATTCGAGCTTTTACCGAAAGCATTTCTTATTCCGTCCAGCTATTCCAAAAATTTTGACATCGAATAACCCATAATTGGGCATCATTATCAAGTATTTATATAATATCGGATCGATAGAAATTGATGGATCCAATTACTAAAAATAATTCATAAAATGGCATATTTCTGTTTTTTATTTTTCTAAATTCTAAACAAAATTGACGGAATTACAACGGCGGACTCTGAACTTTTTATTCTATCACTATGGAGCCTGTCAAAATGCACACACCACACAATCGATTTCACGCTCTATGTTTTCTAATATTCCACCTCCGCGGTGTCCTCATCCTCATTCAATAAAGTGATCTTCACACGCATATCCTCGGCCCAAAGCAACAACAAGCTTTTTGTTCCCAACCTCAAAGTTTTTTGAACTTTTCACCTCGCAGGCAGCATTCCAAGAGTAGAAAACAAATGCGTGAAAGACTAGCGTGTGAAGTGCGCGCCAAGCTTAATATCACAGATCGCGCCTCTCGATCATTTCTCTTCCCTTATTCCCAATTCCAATCACCCTTGATTATTTTACCCACATTTCTATTTTAAATTACTTAGCGCATTTTTCTTACTGGCCATATGCTTCTTATCCTTTTACTGGTGTCCTATTCCGGATTACTTTTAGTTAATTTTCGATAATTAAAATTATTAATTTCAATTTTGATAAGTCAAAGTTGGTTTTTTAATTTATTTATAAAATTAACTGAAACTCATAGAATAAACTCTAATCCATTTTTTGAAAATTAAAAAGAAAATTTAGCCTGAAACTGAAATCAATTTAATTTCAAATTTTATCCGCCAAATTTTTTTTATTATAATATTTTCCTCAATAATTGGCTATTCACAACAATTTTTGTTGGATTGATTTTATTCCACCTCCTATTGCCTGAACCTCATCAAAATCAAAACCAACCACCTCTTTTTTCATCTGTGTGTTCGCCTTCTCTTTATTTATCCCCCAAAGCTTTCTTTTATCCCCGTTTTGCGTCAAATGCGCCCAAAGCGGCTGCTCTATTTTGTCTTTTCCCTCATCATTCAGAGTCAAATCAATCTGAATCTCATTCGTCCGATCCCTCCACCTCTTCCCCCTCACCTTGACTTTTTCCCCGTTATCATCATCCATCGGCCAGAATCAACAAAAGCGTTCAAAAATTCACTTTTTAAGCGATTCCTAAAAACACACAAAACTTAGTGTATGTATGATTCACATCAATAAATTCCTTTTGCCTCTGAAACTGATGATAGTTTATTTTTAAAATCTCCAGTAATTCAAAAAATGAGTTTATTCTTTATGATAAATTTAGAAAAATAAACAATAAACAAAAATAAACGGAATTTTAAGCATTTGAGCATTTATTTTATGCTTTTACATATTTTTAATCTATGTTTTCATTTTTTGAGGAAAAATTTCATTGTAAAACTCCAATAAATAGTCAAAAATTATCTATTTTTAGAAGTTTTCTTTGGGAAATTTCAAAGGGAAAAAAGTTAAATAGACACCTATTTTGCCATTTTTGTGATTTATAAATTTAGTTTCTGAATTATAAGAGCCTGTTATCTTTTTAAAGAATAATTTCTTTTTATTATTACATTTATTTGTACACTGCATTTTCACCTAAAATTAGATCTTGCCTTTTTTGACCGGCTTAAATGCCGGATCCTTCTACCCATTCATCGACCACCAGCACCAAAAACATCGGTAATGGCCATCAACCGCCAACTTCTCTTTCCAATAACAAACAACCCACCCTAAATGCACAACAAAAGTTGAATCCGGCCGCAGCAGCAGCCAAATTGCTTGCCGAAGGCAAAACAGCAATTCCAATGAAAGCGAGCGGCTCTAGGTCCGGAGGGAAAAAACAACAACCATTGGTTGAAGAGGCACAGGCCAAATACACCGTCGATGCTGTTTATGCCGCCTTTCATCCACAGACGGAAACAGGTGGCGGTGGCAACGGCGGAAATGCCGGTAAACAACCAAAATCCACTGCTGGATTGGCCGGAAAGCCACCAGCCTCCCCATCAATGTTAGCACGAAGAGAGTTGAACAGGTTGGCAAATCGGCGGGATCCGGAGGAAGAAAAGGAGAATGGGGGCGGCAATGCAGCCAAACAACTTCAGCCTCCTTCCACCCAACAACAATTGGCCCATTCCCATTCGGGCAGTGCCCGCATTGGAGGGGAAGAAACTTCGTCTGCCACCGCAACATCACAACAATCCAGGCAACAGCAACAATTCGCACGATTCCGTAATGTTCCGCCTTCTTCCAGGCACAATATGCCATTGGTGGCCGTTTCCATTGATCATGAGTTGGATTCGCCACCGGCTGTTCCCAATTTCCGTCGTCCTCCAGAATATCAGGCAGAATGTTCCACAACACTGGCTTTGTTGGCATCGGCGGCCGAAAGTGCCGAACAAAGTGCAACGCCTAGTTCCGAGAGACGAGGCAGAGATAGGAGGGGAAATGACAAGGAAGACGGCAAAGAAGATGAAGAGGACGAGAAAAGCCGGAGGGAAGGCCACTCGCAGGCACCGCCTCCCAACCAATCCAATAGTCGGCCACCTTTAGAGTTCCAGGCTACGGTAGAGCTGGAAAATTCTTCCGATATGCCGAAAGAAGCGCGCGATGAAGGAGGCAAACAAAAGGAAGAAGAGGAAGAAGAAGAAGAGGAGGAGGATGAAAGCTATGAAACCCCGGGTGAATCTACGGCAGAAGCGCGAGTGCCTGTCCTAAATTTGTCCCGGCATCAAAGGCAAATTTTACCGGGTGAAAATGCAATAGCAGGCCAACATCATCCAAATCCTCCAATTCCTCCACCTCCATATCCGGGTCGTCCCCAACAATCCACTGCTCAACAACAAAAACCGCTACAAAAAGTGATGAACCCGGCCACGGCCTCCCTCATTGCCTCTCTTCAATTGCCTCCATCCGTTTCCGCAAAAGTGGATAAAATCATTGCCGGTGGTGGGACAGGAACAGCAGGCAGTGGAGTCCGAAAAAGACCATTGTTGGTGGGTGTCCGCGTGAATTGGATTGAGTGTGTGCGATGGATTGGAATGGGCCGAACTAATCCACACTTCGCAATGTTAGAGTGAATTTTTGTTTTTGTACTAATAAATTTATTAATTCTTGATTTTAAATCATTCACATCTCTCCCTCAAAGGCAAAGAGTTCATAAATAAAAAATTCGATAATTTATTTTTATTTTTTGATTTTTTTACCACCTATTAAAATTTCACCTAAAAATAATGTAAAAATTAGTTTTATTCCAAAATTATTTGAAACCCATAAAATTTTTTCCCTATAATTTTCAATTAAATGGGAACTAATTTATTTTCCAAATCAAATATATTCTGTGATTTATTCAATTTTACATTAAAAAAATATTGAGAAAAAAAATTTTAAAAAATACAAAAAATTAATTTTCTAACAATAACAATTTTGCGTGAATTTTGTGCAGTTTTATTAAACACTTATTTTCTTCCAACCACATTAAACTATAATCATAAATTAAAGGAACATGCGGGTGGCAGCAGTGCCGGCAAAACGACGCATCATCATGGGGCACATGGCGAGGTGGCACCTTCTCCCGGAGGACATGGCCGTCAGCAACAACCACCAATCCAGGATGACAAGGAAGGGCATTTGATTTACTACAATGGGCAGATAATCGACAATCGATGTGAGTTGAAAATATTGGTATCAAAAATTAAAGAAAATTAGGGAATTATTTTTATTTTGAATTTCATTTTTAAGGTAAATTTATTAACTAAAAAATCAGCTTACAAAAGTTTTAATTTCAAATAAAAAATAATTCAATAAAAATTGACAAAAATTTAAATTTTTGTTGAACTCATAAATTATTTTCAGGCAATTTATTTTAAATCATTGAACATATTTATTTAAATTAAATACTTATTCGCAGAACTTCTCAACAAAAAAAATTTAAAAAAAATAACTAAAAAATTAATTAATATTTTATTTAATTTTATCCTTTAGAAAATTTTTATAAAATTGTAACAAATATAAGGAAAAAATAATTTTTACCAAAAAAATTTACATTTTTTGAACCCATAAATTATTATTCCAAGCAATTTATTTTAAATCATGCATATATTTGCTGAAATAAAATATTTGTCGAAGCTCGAAGAAGACATTCAAACAAAAAAAACTTCAAAAATAAATAAAATAATAAATTTCACAAGCAAAATTTTTTTTTGAACCCATAAATTATTTTTCAAGTTATTTAATTTAAATCCTTCCACATATTTGTTGAAATTAAATATTAGCCTTACATTTCTCTACAAAAATTTCTTTAGAAAATAAATATGAACTTAAATTTCGCAGATGAAATTACCAAAACCCTGGGCGAAGGGACATTTGGCAAAGTGGTTCAAGTGAAGGATTTGCGTGCCGAAGGGAAAAGTGGAGGAGGAGGCGCCCCGCAACGCGCTCTCAAAATCATCAAAAATGTGTCCAAATACAGAGAGGCCGCCCGTCTTGAGATCAACGTTTTGCGCAAACTGAAAGATAAGGATCCGGAGGGAAAACATTTGGTCATCCAATTGCTGGATCATTTCGACTATTATGGACATGTGAGTTTTGGCTGGATGAGAATTAATAAATTTTTTGTGGTTAAAATTAGTGAATTACTTTCAAAATAATTCGATTTACGAATTTTTTTTGTAACAAAATAAAATATAAAATTCCATAAAAATATCATGATTTTTAAAAAATTTACATCCAAAATTTTTTGAAACGTTAAAATGACCAAATTAATTATTTTAAAATTTCCCAATCATTTCAAGATGTGCCTTCTGTTCGACCTTCTTGGATTGAGTGTGTTCGACTTTATGGTAATTTTAATTTCAAGAATGTGAAATTGATTAAAACAAAAATTGAGACAAAATTAAATATTTCCATAAAAAATTTTGCACACCATAGATTTTAATTTTATTGAAATTAATATAACAAGAGAAAATTTTTTAAATATAATTGACAATGGATGACAATGAATTCGAAACCAAAAATAATTTATATAAAATATCAAAATAAATTCACATTTTTTCTAGAAAATGAACGATTATCGGCCATATCCAATGGACCAAGCCCGTTATATTGCCTATCAAGTGAGATTTATTTTTCCATTACTTTATAGATTAACTATTTCTCATTTCTATTTTATTTCTTTAAGATAAATAAATTTTTTAAATTTAATATAAGTAGAAATAAAAAAATTATCTTTTATTTTTTAATAAAAATTTTTTTCAATAAAATTTTTAATTTTTTTCCTCAATCATTTAAGTTGACCCATGCTGTCAAATTTTTGCACGACAACCGGTTGACCCACACGGACCTGAAGCCGGAGAACATCCTATTCCTCAACTCTGATTACACCACAATTACCAACAATGGAGCCGGCGCAAACGGCGAAGGGGAGGCCGGACGTCGTCGAAAACCAATGCGCGTTGTAAAGGTGGGAAATTTATTTAAAGAAAGGATTTTAACATTTAATTAAATGAATTTTATGGAATATAAAAATTAATTTTTTAAATTATCTTTTTTGATCGCAGCGTCCTTTCCAAATTTTTATTTTCTCTTAAAAGTCACCGATTTTGTCTTAAATTATAATTTAAAATTTTATGGGTTACATTTTTTTAAATTTTTTTAAACCAAAAAAATAAATTTGATTTTTAATTTGAAATAATTAATTAAATAAATTTAAGGATGCCACTGTTCGCCTCATCGATTTGGGTTCTGCCACATTTGATCATGAGCATCATTCCACCATTGTCTCAACTCGCCACTATCGAGCACCCGAAGTCATTCTTGGTTGGTTTTTAACGAACTTTATAATTCACCTTTTTCAAAATTTTAAAAAATATTATTATTTTTTTTACCACTTCACTTATTATTAATTTTTAATTTAAAATAGTTTGTCCACATCATCTGTTTCTAAAATTAACTTCAAATTAAATAAATTCCTTTTTATTAAAAATGTGACTAGAATTTTTTATGGGTTTCTAAGAAATATAATTTAGTTTTCATTTTTATGGATAATTATTTAATTTTAAATTGGGCATTTCTCGGTTTGTTATAAAATTGAATTCAAACTAAATAATTCTCTTTTTATTAAAAATGTGACTAAATTTTTTTATGGGTTTCTAAGAAATATTTACAATTTATAGATTATTTTTTTTTTGCTTCTTATTCTTGAAGTTTGATTTTATGATAAAATTAAACTTTCAAAATTTTAATAAAAATATTTAAGTTTTTATTTTTACCTCTTTTTTATTTAATTTATAATTTGGTTTTAAAAATTTTGACCATTTTGGTGGCATATTAAATTGACTTCAAATTAAATAATAATTCTCCCATTTATTAAAAAATTGACAAAATTTTTTTATGAGTTTCTAGAAATTTTAAAGCAATTTTTATGAATTATATTTCAAAAATAATGAATTTTCCACCCAATTACAGAATTGGGCTGGGCCCAGCCTTGCGATGTTTGGTCCATTGGATGCATCATGTTTGAGCTGTACACCGGTCAAACACTGTTCCAGACCCATGACAATCGTGAACATTTGGCCATGATGGAACGCATTTTGGACAATATTCCCTATAGGATGGGCCGCAAAACGAAGTGGGTTTTCACATTTTTATAATTTAATTATGGAATTTATTAACATTAAAATATTGTTTTTTTTTTATTTTTTTTATCGAATTTTTTGGGTTAAAATTGGAGGAAATTGTCTTCCTTTCTTCTTTATTGGAAGGCAAAGAGGGGGAACATAGGAAAAAAGAAATGGTGGGTTGACCACTGGCCCTGTGGCCCAATTGGATAAGGCATCGGCCTACGAAGCCGGGGATTGCAGGTTCGAGTCCTGCCAGGGTCGAAAATTTTTTTTCGACTTATTTCAACAGAAAATGTCAACTAAAATTAAAATTCGTGAAAAAATTAATACAAAAAATTTTTTAAACACTAATTTCCCATACAATTGCAGGACAAAATACTTTTACCATGGCCGTTTGGATTGGAACGAACGCACTTCGGCTGGACAATATGTACGGGACAATTGCAAGCCATTGCAGGTGAATTCGAATAAATTTTAAATTTATAATAAATATAAAATATTTTTTCGATTATTGAAAATTTTATTAATATTTTAAAAATATTTTTTTCAAATTCATTTAAAATATTTAATTTTATTATTTTATTTTCAGCGCTATATGCAATCAAATACGGAGGAGCACCAGCATCTTTTCAACTTGATCCATCAAATGTAAGTGAATTAACTGCTGATTATTCATGAATAAATAATTTTATTTAACTTTTATTTTTAAAAATATTTTTCGTGGTATCCCTCTTTGTCCAAAATCAATTACGACCTTTTTTGCTTTAATTATATAATATGAATCGGAATAATTTTTATGAGATTCAAAAAGGAGGTCAAATTTTTTCTAAATTTTTAATTCTTTTATAATTTCTAGAATATTTTAAAGATCATAAAAAAGTTTTCATTTTTTTCTATATAGTTTTTTATGATTTTTATAGAATATTTTGATTTACATTAATTTTAAAAAGAATTTTCTAATTTATATATATATTTTTTAAGCCTGAGGAACAGATTAAACAATCTTTTTATCAATTAAATATTTCAATAAATAAATTATAGATTATTTCCCTTTTCCTAAGATGCAAATTAAACGAACATTTTTATTTAAAATTTCAAAATTAAATTATGAATTAATTTTACCCTTAAAATTTGCAGGTTGGAATATGAGCCCAATTCCCGTGTGCAGCTGGGCGAGGCCCTTCGCCATGTCTACTTCGATCGTTTGGACCCAAAATTGCGCGCACGTGTGGACGGTACAGCCGCCGATGCCCCATCATCATCAGCAGCTTCGGCCGGAGGCAGTGCCGGACCATCCTCATCCCGAGAGCGTGAATGATTTGATTATTTTGTGGATTAGCAGCAAAGATGAAAAGGAGGGACAGAATCGATTAAACATTTTTTTGGGATTTTACACACATTTTTCTTTCTGTTTTTTCCTCCTAAACCCAATTATTCAATTAAAAAAAGTTATTTTGCTCCAGTATTTTTGCTCTGTATTTTTCACACATAAATTTATTTTAACATTATTAAAATGCAACTTTATACGCCTATATTTGGCTTTATTTGTTCATTTTTTTTTGCACCACCACCACAATGTCAAAAAAGCCAAATTCCCTAGTCCCCCCCCCCCCCCCCTAGTCCTCCCTCCTACCCATCCATGCATTATTATGCCGAAAATGATGGCTCATTTCGGCTGACTGAGAATAGAGTTGCTCAAAGTCGGTTTTCGGTTTTTGAAAAATGTCGGGTTTCGGTTCAAGTTTCTCCAATTTTCCGTTTTTTGAGCGAAATTTCCCAATTTCTATTCTAAATTTCACCGATTTTTTCAAACCGACTTTGTCCAACCTCCAACCCTAATGAAAATGTTATTCTAAAATGCCCTATATTTTTTCCTTTCGAACAATTTATTTTTACCATTAAATTTCCCACCTTCCTATTTACTGTTATTTTTTCCATACAAATTTGCTCATTTGCGCACACATAAATTTTGTCGGGCTTCCATCCCTCTCAAATACAGATGATTTTATAAAATGATTTTTGCCCGTGGGATAAAAGATGATTTATTTGGAAAATAAGAAATATTTGATATTTTTGGAAAATCTGGTACGATAAAAATGCAAAAAAAACAAGATCACATCATTCATTGCTTTTTTTTTAAATATTTCACTTATTAAAAAATGAGTGGACTGAATTATTTATTTTAGGTACTATAGCCAATATATTATAGTTAGAATAATTTTATGCCGAGAATTAATTAACATCAATTATTTCAATTTAATTGTGTTAAAGCTTTTAAAAATTCCAATATTTCTCTTTGTTTATTTTCCAACATTTCTTTTCATTCAGTGCAAACGTGGACGACAAACTCCCACTGCATCGCAAACACCTTGGATAATTTTATTAATTTTCTTAATATAATTAAAAAAGTCACCTTGAACACCTTTTTCGATATCCACGAAGCATCTTTGTGAATGACTGCTTTTTTGAATCTGTTTGAAGAGATGAATCGGCAATTGTTTTATAAATGCAAATGTTGAAACATGAACGCATTCTTTAATTTTTACGGTTATTTTATTAGTCTATTTTAATAATCATATCAACATAGATCTAAGAAATGAGAATTCCTTATTTTTAGTATATTCATCATATTTTAGTAATTAACTTAAAATTTGCTAATTATTACTACATTTTTTTTATTTTTGAAATAATTAACTAAAAATTTTTTTTTAAATATGGAATCAAAACCAGAAATGGAGCCTTTAAAAATGTGTTGTGATGTTTGATTTTGACTCTATTAAAAGTAAGAAATTTGCAATGAATAATTAGAAGGATTTTGTTAAATTTAATCGAAATTAAGTCATTTTATTAGTAAATTATTAAAAAATTACCTTCTTTGTCTTTTGGTCTGCAGTAAATATCGCCTTAAATTGAAAAATCACGAATATAATAATAAAAAAAACATACATCCATTTCGAGGTTGACGGCATTTATTTGCACCCAAAAATTCACAAACATCCAAGCAGACTCCGTTTTTACATAATCCTTCTTGTTTATACTAAATAATACTTCAAAGTAAATATAATATTTGTATATTTACTTTCTCTTCTTGGCAAATTATATTACCGCGAACGTGTTGCGGCTCAGGGCATTCAGATGATAATCCATTGCAAATTGATGGCAATAAACATTGGGTACCTTCAGAACATTTATTGCCAACAGTAAATTTACAATTCAATCCGCAGCAAAGATCATTTTTGGAACACTGACTTGTTTTGCGCAACTTGCATGCATTTGATTGGTATTGTCCATTGTCATTTGTTAAGGGTGTACAACAATAATCACTCCATGGCAAATTGCATTCTAATGATGTGAAACCACAATCGCATTGTTCTCCGTTTTCAGCATCCTTATTGTGATCGCCACAATAACTTTCTTTAGCTCCTAAATAATTCAAAATTTTATTGAGTTTTCACAAAATTATCAATTGTTCTAGTTTTATAAATATAAATTAAAAAAAATTATTTAAAACAATTTTTAAATTTGCTAATATAATGAAATTTTAGAATTGAAATTTCCTTTAAATATTAATTTTTATTTAAAAAATAGAAAAGCCAATATTTTTGCAATTTTTTATAGCGTAAAATATTTACACGGAATCTTATAAAATGAAAATGTAGAAATTTTGGGAATTATTAAAAAGACGAATATTTTTGGATGATTGGCAACAATTTAAAAATCAGAAAAACAAGATAATTCAACAATATTTTTTAAAAAAATTCTCTGAAGATGAATCAAAAAAATTCAAAAATATTTATCTCAAAATTAAACTTTTTTAAAATCTGTTCAAAATATAAAAAATAAATGAAAATATTTAGCGCGTAAAATTTTTTTTAAATCTAATTCTAAATCTATTTTTAGAAATCATGACCATGTGGCCAAATATTTTTTTTGAAAATATTTTGGAAGAAATTAACAAAATATAAAAATTTATGTTTTTCCATTTATATACTAATTACCATTATTATCATGAGCATTCAGATTAAGAATATTTTTCAGAATTTAATTAATTATTAATTTATTTAACAAAATTCGGTCTATTTCACCCAAATGGTAAGATTTTTTTGTTAGTAATTTTTTGGTAAATCTTTGGAAAATAACTTCAAAATTTCACAAATTGTGACAAATTGCATCTTTGGTTTGAGAAATTACTGAAATCTTATTGCATCTAAAATTTAACAATAAAAAATATTTTTGGATTGCAAAAAATAATAGAATAAAATACATTTAAAACAGTTGCCTATTTCGTTTAGTCAGCAGATTACCGTAAGTAAATTTTTAAAAATAAATTTATGTAAAAATAAATTTCTTTTTAAATTTAAAAAATTTTGAAAAAATATTGAATTAGATCATGTTAAAATCTTAAATTTTTGATAATTTTTTGATTAAAAGCTGATTAAAAATTTATTTTTAAATTTAGATTAATTAATATCATATAATTTTTTAAATATTTTAAAATATACCTTCATTTAAACAATTCCTTTGACTGTTATGTGCAAAATATTCATGAAGCGATTTTGTTTCCAGTTTTACCAATTCTCTTAAAAAATGAGATACACTATCAATACTACACGGCGAAAGTTTGAATGCATTTGGGTGGAACAATTGGAGGGTGTCGATTGTCTCGGCTGGGCCCAAATTGTTTGCTGAACCCATTATAAAATTGTCTTGGCCGCCAGGTAAACATTCGGACCGATCAAAAAATTTTTCATCGTGCTAAATTTTATAAAGAATATACCGTATTTTTATTATTAAAAGCCTACTCTAAGCACTCTTAAAAATTTATTCTTCATTAATTTTTGGTACCTAGATATTTTATGAAGTTCTGATTCTAAAAATTTTTTTAGTTGCAAAAATTTAACTTTGAGAATTTTAAAAACATGTAAAAAACATGATTTGAATCTGAAAAATAGGATTTGAATTTCAAAATCATTTTTTAATTTTTTACAGGATTTTAAGGTATTTCCTGGTATTACACAAGACCGGATCTCATTCATTTTGTCATATTTTACAATTTTGATGATATTTCTTACTCGTAATTTATAAAAGCTAACAGTGATAAATTTCATAATTTTTATTAGGCTATATTAGAGCTTATTCAATATATGTATAAAATAGGACATTGATAAAAATCATAAAATTCTGTAAGTATATCTAAAATATGAAATATAACGAATTTATTCATCATACTATGACAACTTTCTCTTTATTTTTAATTTATATTTATTAGATCGAGAATTATAATTATATATCAAAAATCATTTTTAGTAGTTTAAAAATTTTTTTAGTTTTAAGATAAGAAGAAAATATTGTAAAAATCTTTAAAGCATCATCGATATGACTGGGACTAACTAAAAGTTTCGGAATTGATTTAAGCAAAAAATTCAATTAAAAAAATTAAATTGTAAGAAAAATTTTCTCCCAAAATTCATAAAAGAATTATTAGAAAAATATGGCACTTACTTCTGCCCCCATCAAGTGCAACACCTCATGAATGAATCTGTGTATGCTCATTTCTAATGGAATATCTCTCGGTCCTTGTTGCGATTCTTCAATGTTATTTGTTAAACTTATAAATGCAACATTGTTTGAAAAAAGTCCCATTGTGGAGCAAATTCCATGGCCTATTTTTCCGAAGTTTGATTTTATCAAAATAAATAGACTTTTACTTTGTGAAATATCTCCTTGTTTATGAGCGAGCCCATTTATGTAAACTGGCTTTCCATCCTCTAAATCTATTTGAGAATAATGCCTAAAGGTTAAAACCATCATTAAGCAGCTTTCTGAATAATTTCCTTTTGCGATATTAGTAATGTATTCCGTGTAATGCATTTGATTGCATAAATAGTTTTTGGGGATGCAAGTTTCATGAATCTGAATTTATGAAAATTCAAATTTTAATCTTGAAAATATAGCAACATTTTCTAATTTGGATTTATCATAAATTATTGCTTGCTTGGATCCAGAAATTTTAGTCTCCGATTTTTATATAGGGTGAAAAGATGTTACTTTTATTATTATAGGCAGAAAGATTTATTTTACAATATTAATTAAAAGAATGCGACTAATAATCAAAGATTTTCATTTTAGTTTCCATGCTAATAGGCATTATTTGTAAACAAATGGATGAAAATCCAAAGGAGAAATAAAAGAAATGCGCCTTTTGGCAATTCTCAAAATAAAGCAATATGTGCTGTATTTTATAGTTTTTTTCCTTATTAATTGATCATTAATATACTTACAGCCGTGCTTTGAAGTCTCAACTGCAAAATATAATCAATTCTAAAATCAGTTGACCTTAGAACCATATTTGCGGCCAAGATCATTGTTTCAATAATGGAAGACAAATAAGTGAGAACGCTTAAAATAATAATATTTTCAAAAATTGTTTCATTTTTAATGGTATAATATATAAAAGTAATTAATGTTTAATTTCTAGAGGGGAGGGGGACATTCACTTTTCCATCTTTGATAATACAATATAGTGGACGGCTACAATCATCCTATGGCTCAAAATTATTTTTCAGAAATTTTCAGAATAAGTTGTATTTTTATAAATGCCAAAAATTATTGAGCGTTTTAATTCGACTTCGTATTTGTAATTAGAATTTTTGATGCATTTTAATTTTATAGTACGGAATATGTAGGATTCGATATGAAAATTAAATAAAAGAAATTATTATGAAAAGTGTTTAAATGATTATATTCTTAGCAATTTGATAAGGAATTAGTAAAACAAATTTTTGAAAATTATATAAATACATTTAGTTCAAGAAAAACTCACCCGATTCGATTATTTCCCATATTTTGAAGCAGGCGATTGTATAAAAAGTTGTCAACAATAAATCCAACTTCGCAAATTTTTGTCATTTTTGTTGAAAATGGAAGTGGATTAAAATAGCTTCTTAAGAATTTATTTTATTTCGGGATTAGATTAGAGACTAAACTCGTCTCTGTATCGTTGCCCGTTAAAGGGAGAATCATTAACACTTGATAAGTCGAGATTGTCTGAACCATCACGAATATTTGCATACTTCCACCATTTTTTATCGATATTTATCATGCTCCAAATTTTGTTTTCACCGAATTTAATCCCAAATACCGTGCTTATATTTTCTTGACCTAAGTTATGAAAATAATATATTTTAAATTTAATTAATGTAATCATCAGAGCTCGGATTTATATTGACAATAATCCTTAAATATTGATTAAAAAATCGCAAAATATGTATGAAAATTTCAAAATATCGGCAAAATATAGATGAAAGAGTGAAGAAAATTTTTTAAAAAATGCTATAATATATCAAAAATACATAAAAAATTTTTTCTTTTATTACAATAAGAAATTATTCAAATTTTTGAGATTTTTATTCAAAAAAATTTTAAAAATACACTTTTTCAAAAATTCAATTTTTATTAAATTTTGCGAAAAAAATTCAAAATTAATTTCGATAATTCTTTTATAAAAAAGGAAATTTTTTTAAAAATTTATGAATTTTTTGAAAATATGTGCAAAATTTTTTTTAAAAATTGACAAAAATTTTTCATTTTTTTTCTTTGAAACTAAAATTTAGTAAAATTCATCAAAAAATCTCAAAATATTGGCAAAAATATCCAAAAATGCTGAAATATTGAAATCAATATTGAAATTCTAGGAAAATATTGATGAATATTGACAAAAAAATGTTAGGAAAATCAAGTAAAACATAAATAAAAATGTTTTACATTGGTTTCTAGCTGTTTTAAGTTCGCAAATAAAAATATTGATATCAATATAAATCCGAGTCCTAGTAATCATCACCTCTTATGGTTCCAAAAAGTGTCGAAGTATTCACAATAATTTTTGTTCCATTATCTGTACTATTGTAAATTGTCAGAATGTTCGGTTTCCGTAATGGGCTGAGCATTAATTTTGAATTGAAATCAACCATATGATTACTAAACTTTTTTTTCCAATGGATTCAATCTATATTGTACCTTCGACTATGACTTTTGGCCTCATCGCTTTCAGGGTAAAATAAGGAGCCAATTATCATAAAAACACCGAGAAGAGCAAAAATTTTGAGGAATTTTAATGCATTATTTGGTTGAATTCGTGATAATGATTTTGGTGCATCATCTACAAGTCTCATTTTTTATTAAATAAATTTATGTCCAAACTACGCACCCTGTATTTCTGTTCTTATAGGAACAAGTTTTATTGCTTCATTTTCGCCATTGATTGTTGGGGAATTTTGTTTACGTTTTTTGGAACTCATTTTGGCATTTTGAATATTTCTAAAATTGATATAATAATGTTTAATTTGTTAAAATAAAAATTGAAAAAGGAAATTATTGGAAATGGTGAAAGCTTATAATGGTTTGTTTAATAATGTGTCTAGATCCTTCTAAAACTCTATACTCAGTCGATAAATCTCGAAAAGATGCGTCGATTGCTATACATACTGTCATAATTTGATAAAAATTACGGTTATTAAACCATTTGAACAAACTTAATATTTTGTTTCAAACTGATTAAATTAATTTAACTTAAATTCTCATCGATATCTATCAATATCAACTATCAGCTGAGTAAAAGGCTACTTTAGGATAAGCTAAAGGACCTTACAATCGCCGCATACAATTAATTTTTCGCCATTTTCAGCGGTTTTTTGTCTGATTTTTCCTAAATTAATGAATATTTTATGGCAAAACCATGGCATTAGGCTGGAATTTCTTCTGATTTCATTGAGCAATTTCATTATTCTCAACCAGAATATTATAAAAAATATTGTGAATGCAAAAATGTACAAAAGAAATGATAACTTGGACATTTTTCTCGAATAAAACAACAATTTGATATAAAGAAATAATTTGAAATGGAATAAATTGTTCATTTTTATTCTCCATTTTCTAACAAAAAATTTAATTTTTGCTTTAAGCATGAATGGGTAATTAATTCTTCACAAATTATTTAATTCATTTTATTCCAATTTCTTTTTTATTTGTTTGAATTTAACATTGGAAATTTTTTATATCAAAAAATGATTCCATTCAAAATAAAAAAAATAAAATGAATTTAATTTTTTGAACAATACATAAAATTTCAAAATGCTGAAAATCACGAAAAATTACAATAGAATTTAAAAACGAATTTTTTACGATTTTAAAATGGTTTAAATTCATTGTCTTTAGATCAAGCTGCTGCTTTATTTTTTTTATCATATTTTTATTGAAATTTTTTCCATTTTTTCGTTCATTTCTCGATTTATTAAGGTTTATCAATAATAAAAAATAAATAAATAAAAACTATATATAAGGAGTGATGATTGGGGAATCCATTTATTAATAATTCAATAACTTAAAGCAAATGTAAAATTATTTGATTTAATTTATTTAGCTATATTGAAAATGGTACCAAATACTTTCATTTTTCTAGCTGGGCGGTTTTCATTTAAAGAAAATGTAATAAATGAAATTTTTTACTGGAAGGAATTCAAAATCATATACGTAGTATTTAATTTTACCTAAAAATATTTATTATTTAATTATCATTTTTTTAATCAAACATATTTTTTATTTTTTTATTATGTTTTTCTAAAAATTAGCTAGCTAATACCAAAATTAACTAATTCCCTAGCTGCAACATACCTCTATTTATAGTAAAACTTGAGAATTATCAAAATCAAAAATTGAAGATTCGCGAAAATTTGGCGAATCACACAATCAATAATTGGTCAACTATTGGAAATTCGTAATTTTCAATGATCGATGTAACATATAATAATATTTATTGATTCAAATACAATCAATTAAATGTATATGCTTATTGTGTTATTAACCATATGAATTTCCATATCTTTTAAAAAAATATTGTGGATTGGACAAATGCCTGTATGGTTTTATGCTTAGCGGCATGTTCAAGCACTCCACAGCTTGACTTGTTGCTCGAAAAATCAATTCACAATATGGAGCTATCCGAATAAGTATAGCTTAAAAAATTTTATAAAGTATAAATACAATTTTTATTGAATTTTTAAAAAATTATAAGATTGATATTTGTTAAATAGATATTTTTAACTTCTGTTGGAGTTTTGGTTTTCATTATTTGTCACATTTAAATTTATTCTGAACAATCTTGTTTTTGTCTGTTTTGACTAATGTTTTGATTGCCATACAGTTCTACAATAATTTAATCAATTTGACATTTTGAATCTAACAAGTTTTTATTCAAATTTCGGGTTCAAATATTGTTTAAAATTTTTCAATTATTACTTTACATAAACTAAATATCTGTCATTGTATTGTATTTAGTCAGTCAAAATCAAATTGATTGCCAAATATATTAACTTAATTGGATCCAAAAGACTATAAAATAATTGTCTAAAAATAATCGCCATTCACGGTAATACGAAAAATTGAATATATTTAAAAGATATTATTTTGGACTAACTTTTATTCCTCTCTCCTGAAATTGACTGTGTTCTACGCAATTCGATGGCTCTGATTGAGCCAAAATGAAACCAGTAGTCATAGGTGTAGTGCAAAACGTATTCAACATTTTTTGGCCTTTTTGGTCCATTTGAAGGACCAGCAGAAGCACCTTTTTGCCATCCAGTCTCGCTTTCGGCAAAAATATCGCCAAAAATTGTTGATCCATTCTTTTTTTCGATCAAATATCGGTTCTCTATGACCGGCCACTTCGGCAAGTTGATCCCATCAAATTGAATCGTTTGTTCATAAATTTCGCCTAAAGAAATTAATTTATGGTTGCTGATCAATCAGCTTTAATCATTTGATGTTACTTTAGCTTCTGTAAAAATATAAAATAAATATTTTTGGCCTTTTCGAATATGAAGGAAAATTGAAATTTTTGTTTTATTTAATTATAATATCATAGGCTCCGGCCTCCGGACACTTTACCTACGGGCTATTTGAGACTTACTTACCATATATCCTCTAACTAAAAATTGTTATTTGGCCTAGAAATTCAATATTTAAAAATTATAATACATATGTAGTACAGATTTTTGCGGAGTATATAAAACAGATTAACAACGAAAATCTATAATAGTAGTTATAAATCTATAGTAATTTGTATTCGACTGTTATAGATCATAATCATAGTCATATTTAATAAATTCGGGTTATAGTTATAAATTTTGATTTGTACTATGAATAAAGGTCATAGTTATAAAAATCGTACGGCGACACTTGCGGACCCGACACTTGCGGATGAAACTGTCTGGCGCCGATAGTGGTAAAGCTGTTATGGAATTGTTTATGGCATATTATAAGGCATAAAATTAGCTACAAAATGACATCAAAAGGTTTAGCCAATGTTGAATATTCACCGAGTTATGGCCAAAAAACCGTTGATTTAATTAAAATTATATTTTTGTCTGTTTTTTGGCCATAACTTGGTTAATATTCAACCTTGACAAAAACTTCTGATATCATTTTGTAGCTAATTTTATGCCTAATAAAATGCTATAAACAATGCTACTCCAGCTTTACCACCTTCGGCTCCCGACCGTTTCGTCCGCAAGTGTCGGGTCCGCAAGTGTCGGCCAACCAGTTATAAATCATAGTTATAAATTTATAACTAAAAATTTATTATTTTAATTTGTATTGGCTCCAGAGGTGGCTTCTTTCCCAATTCCATTTTTATTGCCTTCAGTTTCTGGTGATTTTTGTTCAGATTGCAATGCTTGCTGTCTACTTATTAACCATGTTTGTTGCCTTTTGCCATATGATTCTTCTTTTAGGTTGCTCTTTTTCTTTGCATTCAAATTTATTTCCATATCTTGTAGAGGTAAACACACGGGAAATGCCTTTTGCGTAAATTTGATTGGACTATTCAGCTTTATAAAAATAATATTAAAATGATTTTTTAAATCAATTACTATTACCTTTAAGGCGAAGAACCGAATACGATTCAGAAAAATTCCATGTTCAAATATATTCACTTTAGTAATTAGATATTTTGCTTCATAATTTGCAGAGTTCCTTTAAAAAAACATTAAATTTTGATAAATATTTTTTTTGCTACCAAAAATATTTTTTTACAATCAAAAATTTTTAATTTTTAGTAAATCAGAAACCAATTTCAGACCTTAAACTTTACATCATTTATTATGTAGATCTCATCGAAACGCATCTATTATTATATAATTTTAATTTGTCATGTGGTTTGGGTCAAAATTAAAGGGTATTATAAACCGTTTAAAACATATTATAAAAGTACTATGTCATTTTTACAATGGTGTAAGAAGGGCACTACCACAATGATGTAAAAATAAAGTTTTTGGCTTCTAATAAATCAGAAACTGGTTTTAGACCCCACAAACCTTAGACCATTTTGTAGATTACATCGAGACGCCCCGATTGGTATATACCTAATATGTTAGCTTTGCCCCAAAATAAGAAAGTTTAAAACCAAAATCTGCAAAAAGCTTAAATGGTTTAATACTTTTTAATTTTGACCAAATCATAACAAATTATATACCAATCGATGCGTCTCGATGAAATCTACAAAATGTTATAAAATTTGTAGGGTCTAAAACGGTTTACTGATTTATTTTAAGTCAAGAAGTACCCATTTTTACATCGTCCTTTATCTTTTGTGGAGATGACCCCGCACGATTATCAAATTTTTTATATTATACTTTTAAATTTTAATTTTAGGCCAAAACCTGACATTCTATATACCATTTGATGTGTTTCAAAGTGATCTACAAATGTAATTGTAGGGTCAAAAACCGGTTTCTGGATCAAATATTTTTAAATGATTAAATTATCGAAAATTTTCATAGTATGAAAAATTGGTAACATTTTTAAACCGAAAATTAAATATGTTTGGATAAAATAAGACAAAAAATAATATCATATATGTTCTTATTTTTAACGCATTGGCGCGTTTTGAAAATAGTACATTAATAATTTCAATTTACTCTAATAAATCAGAAACCGGTTTTAGATCCTACAAACCTTATTCCAATTTGTAGATATCGACAAGACGCATTGAATAGTATATAAAATGTAAAGTTTTGGCTCAAAATTAAGGGTTTTAAACCGTCTAAACCATTTTACCAATTTTTGATTTTAAACTCAATCTTAATTTTGGGTAAAAAGTAAAAACCTGAAATTTTATATGCCATTCGATGCGTCTCGATGAGATCTACAAATTGGTATAAGGTTTGTAGGGTCTAAAACAGGTTTATGATTTACTATAGTAAATTGAAATTATAAATGAACTATTTTCAAAACGCGACTCAACCATTTTTTATAACCTCTCAAATTGAATAAATTTGTGTCTAACACTAACTTCTTAATTTATGAACATTTTTGAACAATGAGTCCTTAAAGCCGAGGATGGGGATTATTAGAATATATGTTGCCACGAAAATTGAAAATCCAGCAAACAGGAAATTACACATTATCTCGCTGAAAAAACAGAGCACAAATCTAACTCTAAACCTTACAATTAGCCCCTACCCTTATACACATGCCGTCTCAGCCCTAACTCCTACTTAAATTCAGTTTTTTGACATCTTGACTTTCTTTGCATCTCTGACGAAAATAGTTTGTAAATTTTTTTTTTCGCAGAATTTCACTTTTCGCGCCGACATATTCTGTAATAAAAAATAAACTGCATTTACATATTCTCAACGCCGGTATATGCATAAAGTTGATATGATTTATTCTTTTTTTGAGCAATTGCATTCAACAAAATATCACCGGCCTCATCAATTTCAATTGCCAGCACCCATTCACGCCCAATCAAGATGCCATTTATCCAATTTCCATAAATTGATTCTTTTTGTTTTCCATATTTAGATTTATCTCCGTCATTTGATGAAGAATCTTTCACATTAATTAATATTTGAAAATATTTAATATTGATATTTATATTTAAACACAGACCATTAGAAGAGGGCGACCCCAAATGAACAGTCGAAATTACAACTGACCATGGCCAACGATTAATATTCGACTTTGTTAAATTCCAATTGTTTTGAAGAACTAAAATAATAAATCGGGGTTATTTACGAAAACTGATGAAAAATGGTCACTATAGATTATAGAATTAACTAAAAAAAGACATAGAATTTGCAACAAAAATTTCTGTGAACATATTTTTGGCCTAATATTTTAGGTCGATAAACGACATTTAAAAAATTTAATTTTCAATTGGTAAAATGCGGATATGTAGGGCTTTTTTAGATTATCTTATTATACGCGAGGAAAAGTATATAATTTGTCATGGTTTAACCATTCTAAATTAAGTTTTGAACCTAAAACCATAATGGGTTTGAATTTAAAAGATTTTAATACCCTTTATTTATACTATTCCATGAATTTTGACGAGATGATTGGATATATAGTTTGGAGGTCTGGTACAAATAAATGAACCATTAAAAGTTTTTCGCCATTTTCCATACTCTCAATATTCTTTTCAACAAATTAATTACTATCTTCTAATTAAATATCTTCTATTATTTGATTAAAATTATTCTATATCTTTAAAAAAAAGAAAGTTTGCATCATTGGAATCACCTATATTTACATCTTTGTATTTCTATGCACGACTTTTTATCAAATTTAACATAAATATACTTTCAAATCGGTCATCATTATCGTGCGACTTGGGCGCCCAACCACAGAAGGGATAAAATTGATTGTTAGCCGAATTGTTCCAAATGCCATACCGGAACAATTCATCATTGGCTTCTTTACTTTCGTTCCAATATGTTTTGAAGAAATGTGTGAATTCCTCGACTCCAGGTGTCAACTTATAAATATTAGTTCCTTTTACTAATAATTGAAATTATATTTTTTTATATCTAGATTAAAATTGGTCTCGTTTTTTGTTTATTGATTATATGGTTTTGGCAAAAGTTTTAATTGTTTTTTTTTATCTTGGATTACAAATTACAAATAAATTGGAGAAACTACAAGGGGAATTAACAAGTTTATCGCTTGTCTTAGCAATGGGTTACCATAATAACAGATTTCTCGTTAATTTTTCATATTTTGATGTCCTACCCAGAATTCTCTCAGATTTTTTTGTTTATGCCAGATTTTTGCCAGTTTTTTAAATAATTTGACAGATTTTAAAATTTTCAGTATAAAAATTAAAAAATTTTTACCCTGCGCGGCCATTTTTGGGTGAAAGAAAATTTTTTGCTGCTGCTATTTTTAGTTTTAAATTATTTCTTGGATCAGAGTGAATTCCCTCACTAAAAATAAATCAAGTTAGAAATAATAACTAGAAAAATTTTATAAAAGCTTTTTAAACGTTTTTAGTATTCCCTGTTTTTGCCTAAATTTTGAAATTTTTTTCCCATTTTTTCCAGATTTTTATACCGTAAAACAGATTTTTGAATCTTGCAAATGGCAACATTGCTTAACATTTATTTATTTGTTCTTTGTTGACTTGGGAATTTTGCCGAAAGACAAATCATTAAATCATTTTGTTTTTTTTTATTTATGATATCAAAATTTATATTTATAAATTATTAAATTTCTACGTATATTCTATATTCAAACTGACTGCCAAATCTGATTCCAGAAACTGTATTTTTGGAATTGATGAACTAATATTGTTCAATTCTTCATTTAATATGTTGCTGGTTGTATTTTGTGTTAATTGAAGACCAGTGAAAAAATGCAAGTTTATTAGGATAGACAATAATTTTGGTTTATAATTAAGCGAAGATTTGGAATTTGATGACATAATGCTAAAAAAAGTAGAGAAAATAGGACAACTTCACAAAATGTCAATCATACAAACCTATTAACAATTTTTGATTTCTAATATATCAAATACCGGTTTAGAAACTATAAAACATAAAAAAATTGTAGATCTCATCGAGACGCATCGAAAGGAATATAAATGTTAGGTTTTGACTAAAAATTAAAGTATTTAATAACCAAAAATTAGAAATATGATTTAAATAGTTTAAATTGCTAATTTTCAATTTAAATTAGGCAATTATATATGTCAAAAAACGCGTTTCGATGAGATCTAATAAATTGAAATAAGATTTACAGTGTCTATAAAACCGATTTCTGATTTATTAGAATTCAAAACTTATAAATTGTTTAGGAATAGGCATTTTGTAACTTCTTATGGTTATAGGCATTTTGTGGATCGGTGGGAAATTGTTAGGAAAATGGAAATTGAGAATAAAGTTGTTTTGGAAACGGGAATATGGATTAATTCGAATTTGCGATTAAATCGTAAATTGGATGACCCGTCGATGATACTTCAGCATATTGGATTGTGATTGTGAGAAGATATCGATGGTTGAAAGCAAAACGGGTGATGGATGTGATTGAAGATTGAACTGATTTGGTGGATTATATCAGCGTATTTTATTTTTATTAAAAAATTTGCTTAATTATTTCTATTTATTAACATTTGATTTAGATTTCTATATAAAATGTAATTTTATGTTTTTTTAACACATTAATTTTTGAAGTTTTTAATATACATATAAAAAATAAATTACAAAAACCTGCAAAAATCATTCTTTAAATTAAATGGCTATGGTTAAATTAGGTTAACAATATTTAAACATATATTTAAATCCTAGTAGCCCGAATTTTGCGGCTATAATTTTGCAGTCTTACCAAAATATGAAAAAATTTATTCTACTTTAATTCATATTTTTGTGTATTTTTTACAGATAATTTAATTAATTAAATCCCCAAAAATGCTTGTTTCAAAATTAATTTAATGGCTACAAATTCTGTATGCAATTATTTCTTTGAAAATTTCGTGAAACACAAAAATAATATAAAAGTTCTATTGAAAAAGTTGTGCCCAAAAATGTACATAAATTTGTATTTGGTTGTTTGAATTGTTCTTCCCCATCCCATACAATTCTCTTTAGTCTTGAGTAATTTGTATTTTATAGTCATCAGAAAATTAAATATTTTCGGAGAAAATTAACTCAAATTTCCTTTAACTACAAATTTCGCATGATGTCAAATTGTTGCCTAAATTTTGTGCATTGGCCATTTTGGCCAATATCTTAAAAATCTTTTAAGTTTTAAGCTTTTAACAAAATATTTTTTAATCGAATTAATCATTTTCTGTAGAGCATTTTATTATAAAAATAATAAAATAATAATAATAATAATTGACTATAAAATTATAAACCAAAAACGAAAATTGGAAAGTTTTAGGCAATTTGAAGCTATTTATTCATATTTTTTGAAATTTATATATGTTAAGTCCATTAATTCTTTCTATGATCAACTTATCCCAATCAAGGCTAATATTATTAAAATTTTTTAAATTTGAAGCTAATATCCATTTTAAAATTAATTTTAAAACAAAATTCTGGTGGGCAAATTTGGTTTCTTACATTTTATATTAAAAATATTCAATAAATTCATTTTCAATTAAAATTAATTAAAATGTAATTTTATTTTTTATTATAAAAAAATTTTAGTTTTGGTTTCAAATTGCTCCCAAATTATTAAAAATATTTTTTTTTAGTTTTTTTCATGACATAAACTAAATAGAGGCGTTTTCTGTCTTAAAGTCAGAACCCACAAAAACCAATTTTGCAAAAATTTCAAAAATTTTGCTTAAACATAAAAACAATTTAGGTGTCATGTTTTATGTTTTATAGTTAAAAGATGCGGATAGTTTATTAACATTTTTTATTATTCATCAAATCTCGCTAAGGATATTAATTGTTTTTACACGCAAATTAGGGTTAATTATTGATTTTTCATTTTTGCCCATGGGATAGGGGGCAATGTTTTTATTATTTTTTTGTCACAAATCTGAAGGATTTGATATTTTTTCCTGCTGGATAAATATTGATAATATTTGTTTTTTATGTGGAATAAATTCGAAATTTAATGTTAGAGAGAGAAGATTCAAAACCTGTTTGCACCATTTTTCGACCCTAATTTTAGAGAAAATAGTCATTCTAGAAAATGAAAAAATTTTATGAATTCCAAATATTAATTCGCAATCTACGATAAGAATTCTGATACTATGCCCCCTTTCTTTTACAAAATCGTCCGGGGTCGATTCTACAATAGACAAAGGGCGGTGCAAATATGGGCGATTCCACAATGGTACAAATATAAAATTTTTGGCTTCTAACAAATCAGAAACTGGTTTTAGACCCCATAAACCTTATACCATTTTGTAGATCTCATCAAGTCGCATCGATTGGTATATAATATGTTAGCTTTTGACCCAAAATAAGAAAGTTTAAAACCAAAATCTGGAAAAAATGTTTTAAATGGTTTAGTACTCTTTAATTTTGACCAAATCATGACAAATTGCATACCATTCGATGCGTTTCGATGAGATCTACAAAATGATATAGGGTTTGTGGGGTCTATAATCAGTTTCTGATTTATTAGAAGCCAAAAACTTTATATTTGTACCATTGTGGAATCGACCTAGCACCTTCAAAAATGTTCCCATTTTGAATGATGAGACACGACGATTGGTGGTCCGTTTCCCTAAACGGGTCCATTTCCCTTTTCGATATTTTAGAATTTGCCGGTCATAGCTTATATTATAGGGCATTAATGGCTCTGAGGGAATTTTATAATTCTCACAATAAATTTTCAAAAATTTTTAATAATCATTTGGCAAATTTATTTGTTCCCTTTTCAAATTTGCTAATATTGTCTAAAAATTCAAATTTTGTTCACAGAAATTCCCAGCCAAAATATAGAATTTGTTGTGGGAAATATTGGAAATGGCACAATGTCCTATTTTATTAATTTAAAGTTATAGGAGAATTTAAATATGAGTATAAATGAATAAATCGATACATTCATTAATTTTGATAATTTTTAATTAATAGTACACATATATTATATCATAAACGGTTGGTGCAATTCTCTTTTCTTCAACACTTTTCAAATATTTTCGAACTCGTTTTGCGCCCAATTTCATCGACAATATGACCAGAAAAATGCCAAGCAAATTGAATAAAAGCGGCCAAAAAAAAGGAATCATCCCAACTGCACAATGTTTGTATACTAGTAGGAAAGAGAAGAACAGGCAAAGGGGAACAAATGTTAACAAGAAAACAACGATGCCTGGAATAATTGCCATCCAACTGAATTTGTTTGATTATATTAATTTTTTCATTTAATTTTATTGGAAATTAAAATTACATTTGATTTATACCTCTATTTTTATTTATCATTATCCTAATATTTAAGTAATAAAAATTTTTTTTTATTAAAATTTTTGAACCCCAGAGAATTTTTTCATTAATAAATACATAAAGTCGACAATCAATTCATAACTATTTAAAAAAGTGCTTACCGACATTTTCAGACGAAACGGTCTAGTGTCGCTAGTGATAAAGCTGCTGGGGCATTGTTTAATATATTTTATTAGGCATAAAATTAGCTACAAAATGATAACAAGCCATGGCCAATGTTGAATATTCACTAAAAGGTATGGCCAAAAAACGGATAAAAATAAAATTTTAATTAAACCAATTGTTTTTTGGCCATAACTCGGTGAATACTCAACATTGGTCAATGCTTTTGATATCATTTTTGGCTAATTTATGCCGAATAAAAAGCTATAAACAATTTGTCACAGCAGCTTTATCACTAACGGCACTGGACCGTTTCGTCTGCAAATGTCGCAACACGCTAAAAATTTCACCGTCCAAGAGTTCAATCAAGAACAAAATTAAAAATAAAAATTTTAAAGAGAATAATTGGGACGCGAAAATTCTTCGCTCATTCCCCAATCATTATACATTTATTTGCCAAATAATATTCGAATTAAAATTATTCGTTTTTTTCCATTTTTTAATAATAAATTAAATAACCAACCTATCAAGTCCGAAATTGGCTGAAAATTTTAAGACAAGCCAAACGACAATAAAAACGAAGAAAAAACTGATGAACCAAGCCGGTAGAAAAATTGCCATAAAATGGCCAATCAATTTTGGATTTGTTTGAAATTGAATGATTTCAAGGGCAGAAAGTGCCATCATAAATAATCCGCACAAAATGTACTGAATTTTTTTAAAATTATTTTTAAATTAATAAATATAAAAAATTTACAAATTTTAATTTATTTATTATTATTTTTTATTAATAATTTCTCACATAAATTCCTGTAATGGCCGCATTATGTGGTTTTCTCTGTCGCAATTTTTCATTCTTTTTCATAATGATGAAAATTGCAACATTTATAATTCTGAAAATTATGAAATTTAAAAATTTATTAAAAATTAATTATAATTAAAAATTTTAAAAATTACAAAATCGCCAGCATCCCGATTAAAATTGCCCAAATATTCAAATTCTTTATAAAATGTGGAGAAATCCGAAAGATACTAAAATTCATAAAAATTAAAAAAAAAATTATTTCCTAAAAATTACATCAAAGGCAAAACTGAAAATACAGCCATGATACCAATCTACGATGGGAAAATAAAATTTTTATAAAAAAATTTAATAATTATTTTTAAGATAAATTTTTAAAATTATAAAAAAATATTTTTAATTATTTTTAATAATAAATAAAAATATATTTTACCGCCATGGTATTGTGAAAGAACCATTTATGTGAAATTTCATGTTCCATTTTGTTTAATTGAAAATTGAATATTCTAAAATTGGAAGAATAATTTTAAAATTTTTTATTTTATTTTTAATGTTTTGGAATTCAATTTTTTGGGTCGTCCAAACTTTAAATCTGTTTTTATCAACCGCCAATCGTTAAATGTGTTGAATTGGATGAAAAAACAATAAAAAACTGGTTTTTATTATTCCTTTTTTCCAAGTTTTATAGCACCCACACCATTCGACGCCCATTCCCCAATACCCAAAAATACCCATCAATTGAAATAAATATTTACAATCAGCAGTAGAGTGAATTAAATTGTAATTTTCGCTGCCGGTCTTTTGGTATAGGGAGGGGTAGTTTCGTTCCAAATTTTTGTCCCAATTGATTTTTCGTTATATATCTAATGCAACCAAAAATAGCAAATTCGGTATAAATCGAAAGCTCTTGATCAGCTCTCTCCAATAAATAATATTTTAAAAATAACACTTAATAAATTAATTTTTAAATTTAGATTAAAAAATTTCTAAATCATCAAATTCTTCTAAATAATTTTGTAGCTAATTTTATGCTTAATAAAATGATATAAAACAATGCCACAGCAGCTTTATCAATTATCACTAACTAAGGACTCTAGACCGTTTCGTCCGCAAAATGACAATTCCGCAAAAGCAAAAGGTGTCATATCATACGTTAAAAATTTGGCTTATTCCCAAATTTCATTAAATGATGAATTGGACCTCATTAAATTGCTTATTTAGGAATTAATAAAAACATTTTTTAAAAATTTAAAATTCTAAATAGGATTTTGTATCAATAATTTTATGCATATTTTCAAGTGTAAATTTTGCTCCAATAAATTCATCATCATATTTTAATCTCTCGTCCAATCCATCCATTCCTTGTGTTACCGCCGCCGCCGCTGTTTGTTTTCATTTCCTGTTTATTCTTTTCAATTTTCCTGGCAATCACCAAAAAAATCCATGAATAAAAAATTGAGCAAATGGCCAATTCCAGGTTGAACATTGTCAAATCCAGCACGCCTACAAATTGACTCAAATTCTTTCCAGTTAACTTAATTTTTGGGATTGACAAATGTTAATTGAATTTTTAAAGAAACCAAAGTCAAGATTAAATTCACAATTGTTGGACAAATATTCAGGCAAATTTCGGTAATTATTGTAAATTTGACGACTCTATACTTCTTAAATAAATTATTTTATTTTGTTTTTAAAATTATTGAGTGATTCTACAATTTTCTTGGCCAATTCAGCATTAAGAGTATAGAAGAAATAGAAAATAAAAATTAAATTGCAAATTCCATATGTCAGTTTGGAAACATTTTGTGGCATAAATTTGAATTTGGGCGCAATGCAAACCAACGGTGCACATTTTAGAGCTGTAAAATAAAATTGGATTTTTCAATATATGGAATTAATTTTTTGAAAAATTTAGAAAATAATAAAAAAATTTTTGAAAATTTGTTAGATTTTAGAAAAAATTTTAGAAATTTTTTTGAGTATTAAATTTTTAATTTTTATATAAATTTAATAAATGAGGCAAATTTACAAAATTAATTTTTTTGTTTTTTCCATTTTTAAAAGTTTTCAAATTTTTGAGAGTAGAATTAAAAAAAAATAAAATTCTCTAAAATTTTCGTCTAAATTTTAAAATGTTTCAGATATATTAAAAATACATTTATGATATTTTAAATTAATTTAATTTATAAGAAATTCAATTAATTTTTGAATAACAAATAAAATTATTTATTTATTTTTTACCTTCTTCCGGACGGAGAGGAAGTTCTGCAATGAAAAATGAAAAAGTGATGGAATAGAGGAAAATGGTCATCAAAGTGATGATTAACAGAAAAAATTTGGAATATTTTGGCAAAGTAAACGGAAAGCGGAGGAAAATGATGCGTTCAATTGTGAGGAAAAGTGTGATGAATGGGCCAATACTCTGATTATAATTTCCATTGAATGCAAAGATCCAAAAAAGCAAAATGAGTGATTTTGCTGGATCAAAAATGGAGAATACCTTTGTGAATAGAATTTTATTTAACCTTATTTTGTCATCTAGACGAAAAAAGGCAGCAATCCTTACGAATTTAGATCCCAAAAAGGAGCTTTCTGATAGTTTCAATTTCAAGGATGTTGAGGTTGAACTTATCATCTATTTATATTTAATCATAGTTTACCTATGGGCAATCGACGTTTTTCTAGAAAAATTTTAATTCCCCCTGTCTTCTGGAATGTTTTAACCGGAAAGAATTAATTCCGCCTTTTTTCCGGAAAGTTTTAACCGGAAAGAATTAATTCCGCCTGTTTTCCGGAAAGTTTTAACCGGAAAGAATTAATTCCGCCTAGTTTCCAGAAAGTTTTAACCGGAAAGAATTAATTCCGCCTTTTTTCCGGAAAGTTTTAACCGGAAAGAATTAATTCCGCCTGTTTTCCGGAAAGTTTTAACCGGAAAGAATTAATTCCGCCTTTTTTCCGGAAAGTTTTAACCGGAAAGAATTAATTCCGCCTGTTTTCCGGAAAGTTTTAACCGGAAAGAATTAATTCCGCCTGGTTTCCAGAAAGTTTTAACCGGAAAGAATTAATTCCGCCTAGTTTCCGGAAAGTTTTAACAGGAAAGAATTAATTCCGCCTAGTTTCCGGAAAGTTTTAACCAGAAAGAATTAATTCCGCCTAGTTTCCGGAATGTTTTAACAGGAAAGAATTAATTCCGCCTAGTTTCCGGAAAGTTTTAACCAGAAAGAATTAATTCCGCCTAGTTTCCGGAATGTTTTAATCGGAAAGAATTAATTCCGCCTAGTTTCCGGAAAGTTTTGACCGGAAAGAATTAATTCCGCCTAGTTTCCGGAAAGTTTTAACCAGAAAGAATTAATTCCGCCTAGTTTCCGGAATGTTTTAATCGGAAAGAATTAATTCCGCCTAGTTTCCGGAAAGTTTTGACCGGAAAGAATTAATTCCGCCTAGTTTCCGGAAAGTTTTGACCGGAAAGAATTAATTCCGCCTAGTTTCCGGAATGTTTTAATCGGAAAGAATTAATTCCGCCTAGTTTCCGGAAAGTTTTGACCGGAAAGAATTAATTCAGCCTAGTTTCCGGAAAGTTTTAACCAGAAAGAATTAATTCCGCCTAGTTTCCGGAATGTTTTAATCGGAAAGAATTAATTCCGCCTAGTTTCCGGAAAGTTTTGACCGGAAAGAATTAATTCCGCCTAGTTTCCGGAAAGTTTTGACCGGAAAGAATTAATTCCGCCTAGTTTCCGGAAAGTTTTAATCGGAAAGAATTAATTCCGCCTGTTTTCCGGAAAGTTTTAACCGGAAAGAATTAATTCCGCCTACTTTCCAGAAAGTTTTAACCGGAAAGAATTAATTCCGCCTTTTTTCCGGAAAGTTTTAACCAGAAAGAATTAATTCCGCCTTGTTTCCAGAAAGTTTTAACCGGAAAGAATTAATTCCGCCTAGTTTCCGGAAAGTTTTAACAGGAAAGAATTAATTCCGCCTAGTTTCCGGAAAGTTTTAACCAGAAAGAATTAATTCCGCCTAGTTTCCGGAAAGTTTTAACCAGAAAGAATTAATTCCGCCTAGTTTCCGGAATGTTTTAATCGGAAAGAATTAATTCCGCCTAGTTTCCGGAAAGTTTTGACCGGAAAGAATTAATTCCACCTAGTTTCCGGAAAGTTTTGACCGGAAAGAATTAATTCCGCCTAGTTTCCGGAATGTTTTAATCGGAAAGAATTAAATCATAATTCCGCCAGTTTTCCTAAATGTTTTAATCGAAAGAATTAATTCTGCTAGTTTTCCGGAATTTAAAATACATGCCAAATTAATGTTCAACAAACTCGAAAACTACCGAAAGCAATTTAAGAAAAATAATTTCCCCAATTCGAAAGGAATGCCCGAAAACTAATTTTTCATTCTCTTTCGTAACATTAAAAAAACTAACTTTATGAATGGAGGCCGGTAATGATGTTAAAATGCCGATTGAATGGAAAAAAAGGAAAAGTCGAAAAGTTGGTTGAATTTTTGTGCCAAATTTGCCTCCATAAATGTGTGAATAAAGGAGTAAATTTATGAAGAGAATTAGTGCAATGGATTGGCAACACAGGATTGTGATATTTTCATATCGAGTGAATTGGCCAATCAATTGAGGTGATGGAGTGGACAAATTCAAAATGGGAGTCCATAATAATGAGGAGGAAGAAGACATTTCCTTGGGGCAGTAAAAGTGACTCAAATACTAAAATTTTAATTTTTATGGGAATATATATATTAAAGATTTCAATAGCAGTAGACTACTACATTTTTATTATTCATCAAATCACAGCCACAGATCTCAGAACAAGTACAAAAATTTTTTGTATTATTTTTGTTCACGCAAATTAAAATTAAATTAATTTAAAGCAATAAAAAATTTGACATATTCCAAAATTTCGTGACTGTGATGAATTTGCCCTTTTATTAAATTGTTTATTACTTGGAAGTTGGAAGTAATAAAAATTCATCTCATGATTTATTTTGCTTAAAAATTTTTAGCAAAAAAGTGCGGTATAAAACTTGCCCAAAAAATAAAGCATGGATTTATTTCTTTATCATTTACATAAGTGAAGAGATTATATATGTTTTAACAAAAAATAAGATCATCAACAAATCTTTTCCATATACTTTTTTCATTTCATTGCGCATTTCTCCATCTCCCATTCCATTCAGTAATGGCACCAAACATTCAGACGTCGAATTTCGTCCTTCTGCTCTTCGGTGAGATCATCATCAAGGCCGAAATTATCCCGAATTTCCTGCTCCGACATAACCTTGATCCGATCGGCCATAGTCATAGTGCCGAGAATGTACTAAAAGAATTGAGAATTTATTTTAATTAATAAATAATTTTAGGCTATTAAATTTGTTCTTTCATTTTATTAAATAAAACTTTTATACCATTAAATTAATTTTATATCAAAACAATTGATTAAATATAATTTGAGACTTAATTATGGTCAAAAAATTAAATTGCTTGTTTTTAATTTTTAATATTTTTTGACCACCTTTCGGGCCAATTATATATATATGATCAATTATTTTGATATTTTCTATAGAAAGAGATTAAAATTATTGTATAAAATTTATATAAATAGCCTAAATCAGAAATGTGAAACGATCTTCGATTAGCTTAGTTTGAGTCCAAAAAATTTTATACTTCTGAAAATTCGATTTGCAATTTTTGAAACATTTTTGAAAACCTGAAATCACGATTTGTGATTTTTAAGAATTTTTTGATCCCTAATCGATTTGCGATTTTTTTTTTGAGACATGGATCCCATCCCTCTAGCCTAGATGATATGGGCAAATGTTGAGAATTCATGTGAAGGAAAAAATTAATTTGGAAAAACTCTTTTATTAAAGTGGAAATAATTTTTTCGATTTTAATAATTTGATTTGAATCCTACCAGTGATTGGATGTCCATAAAGTCGGAAACATTCAACAATTCGGCATGAGTGGTGAAATCCAATTCCTTAATTTTTCTAAAACATTAATTTTATTTTAAATATTTACATACATCGAAGAATTTCTTCTGGAAATCATTCAATGTAATTGGCTTTCGGTCACCATTTTCATCCACCGCAATGTCGGATCGATCGATTTGCTTTTGTTCGACTGTGGAAAAATTTTAAAATAAAGAGAAGATTCATATATTATTTATTTTTTATTTTAAAATAATTTTATTGGTACTTATAATTGCTAAATGAACGAATTTTATCTTTATTTTGTTCAATTTATACCAATCTTGGTAAGCAAATGCCAACATTTATCAGGATAAAAATGACAACAAAAACAATCTTTATTTTGGGGTCCCGAAAAAAATTATTTTATAATTTTCAAAAATTGTTTTTAGAGATTTTGGAGGCATAGAACTCGAATCTGATATCCTTTTAGAATAATGAAATATTACTTAATAAAAGTATAAGTAATTGCAATGGTTCCTTTTTATATTTTCATGCTAAAAGTCCATGATACCAAGATGGCATGATATAATGAAAATGTCAGATCAGATTTGTGAAAAATTAAAAATTTTTTTTGGGCCACAATTCATAAGGATTGCCCGTTACTAAAATATTTTTTAACTCACGAATTTGAGCTTCCAACCAGTCGACGACAAATTTGAATGTTTTCTTGCTGGCTTCTGGTACAGGACAAACCAATTCCGTGTCTTCATTCATTGTTGAATTCTAAAAAATTGAATATAAAATTGTAAATTTAATTTATCAATTTAGAATTTGTAAAATTTAACTAATGCCAACATTTTCAAATTTGGATTTCTTCGTAATGGCAAAAGATGAAGTAGAAAATGGGGGCCATATTCATGCTTAAAATTCCAAATTACCTCTAAGTATTTATGAGTTACAATTAAAAATATTTTTTATCCCTTTTTGGTGTATTTTTTACCTCAAAAATATTTTTTGATTCTAATAAATCAGGAAAAACCAATTTTAGACCTAACAAGCCTTATAACCAATTTAATAGGTCTCATCGATACATGTCTTTTGTCATATAAATTTCTTAATTAGTTTAAATCGAAACTGAGCAAATTTAACTGTCCAGACATATTTCCATAAATCATTTTTAAATTATTTAGTTTTAAAAATCTGTCAAAAAATATTTTTGGGATAAAAGGTGGGGTAATAAATTGTTTTCCAAATTAACATTGGAATTTTTTGAATTAAATTATATATAGATTCCATTTTTAGGAAAATTTTTCAAAAATTTAAAATCAGTGGAATTTACTTGGTACATGCTGAGGAAGTATTTGCTCAATGTCAACAATGCCACACGAACTTCCACAGTACCATCCTTTAGATTGCAACGGACCAAGCGATTGTACATTGTCTCCGGAATCGAATGCGCAGGCTCTTCCACTTCGACTTTTGGTGAGCCGGATTCCTTTGGTGATGAATCAACTTTTGCCGAGTCGGACATTTTTGATTTTTGATTGTTGTGGTAAAGCAAAAGAGAGAATGATTTGATAATCTTAAAAAAGAATAAATAATATATTTAGATTAGTTCAAATTGCAGAAATTGACGCGAAAAAATAATTAGAAAATATATAAATTTAACTGAATGACTACCCGAATTTTGCGCACTGAACAATAACTATTATATGATTAAACTCTTATATAGAGCATCTGAATTCTTATATTGAATTCAAATTTGATTGCATAACGATGAAAAATATACTATTTTAGGGTTGGAAAGTTATAATGAATTTTTAGGGTAATTTATGGCGATTTTTGGGGGAGAAAAACTGGTTAGATAAACACAAAAAATAATTGTCAAAAAACGCAAACTGGACGGTTTTGTCCTATTTTGGACTTTTTTATTCAAATTTTTTGTAATTTATAATCAAATTTACTAAAATTTAAGGCTAATAATTCCTTGAAAAATTTGTTTTAATATGGAAATTCCTTGTTTTGAAATAAATTTCCTATAAGGTTAATAAATAAGGAAAAATGAAAATAAATAAATGTTTTGATGCGATTTTTTGTTTGAATGAAGTAAAAAAATGGATGTTGTCTATTGATTGCTTTGTGACCTAGTTCCCAATGGCCAAGGCCGCGCTCCACCCAAAGGGACAAAATAAAACCTAACCATTGAAAACATTTAACAAAGAAATGCAATGAAATGAATCATTGCTAAAGTCATCATTATTATTTAACCATTATGTGACTTTTAGAAGAAATTTTTGGGTTATTTTAATTCACAATTTATTAAAAGGGAAGAATGGATTTTAAATAAATGAATGAAAAATAATGTGAATTTTGGAAAAAGAATTGTATAAGTATTTTGAAATTAATCTGTGACTCATCAATGAGATTGACAATTTATTCAGCGAATGCACAGTAAATAAGGGGACACAATCCTAAGGACAAAGAAGACGGTAGATAATCAAACAAAGAACAAAGGGGAAATTGGCAAAAATGCCCTGCCTTATCCATTTTTCCCATTCCATTGTTCATTCTATTCTTATTTTTTTGATCTACCCTTCTCAGCTTAATCGAATTATATATTTCATAAATTCATTCTGCAACATTAATCAATCAAAAAATCAGACAAATTCACCATTTTCCCAAGAAAAAAAAATTCCAAATTTTAATCCCCATTGGATGTCTCTTTATGATTTTTGTCTTTCTTCACCTTGAATTGTCCGAAATTCTCTTCATATTTGTTAATTATAAAGATAAATTTATACAAAAAGGCGGAATTTATACAAAAATGCGCACTTGAAGCATAAAATTCTGATATTGTATTTTTGTAAAATTCTTTTATCCAATTCTGATTTTTTTGTGTTTTTACCCAATTCTGATTTTTTTGTGTTTTTATCCAATTCTGATTTTTTTTGTGTTTTTACCCAATTCTGATTTTTTTTGTGTTTTTATCCAATTCTGATTTTTTTGTGTTTTTATCCAATTCTGATTTTTTTGTGTTTTTATCCAATTCTGATTTTCTATGTTTTTTCTTAATTCTGATTTTTTTGTGTTTTTACCCAATTCTGATTTTTTTGTGTTTTTATCCAATTCTGATTTTCTATGTTTTTTCTCAATTCTGATTTTTTTGTGTTTTTGCCCTATTCTGATTTTTTTGTGTTTTAGCCCTATTCAGATTTTTTTGTGTTTTTGCCCTATTCTGATTTATTTGTGTTTTTATCCAATTCTGATTTTCTTTTTTTTTCTCAATTCTAATTTTTTGTGTTTTTGCTCAAATTCAAATTTTTTGATTAAAAATGTTTTATTTTCAATATTAAATAAAATAAAATCATTGAATTATATTTTCATATGACATGCGTGATGAAATCCAATATTTCTTTCTTCAATTCTTAATTTAATTGCATTCCGGATGGCCACAACATTGAACGCAATAGTTTGGGCGCCCCATTGCACAACGGACATTAGCTTGACGACAATTGCTGCATTCAAAAAGCACAATGACACGGCCAATTGTATATGTCTCATGATTCACATCCTCAAAAATCTGTGTAAAAAAATATATAAATTTTTTAATTGATTTTTTTATCGTATTGGGATTTTCATATTTTTTCAAAAAATATTTTATATTTTAGCTAAAACATGTATTCAAGTTTTTTCAATGATGGCTAATTCGAATTTAGCGAACTATTTTAAGTTCAAAAACCGGTTTCAAATATTTTTTTTTGTCTTATAGCAAACCAAAAGCAAATTTATGCTCGGCTCACTGAATCGCATTGATTAATTTATAAGATGGTCCAAAATATTAAAGTTAATTTCTTACAAACTGGTTAATTAATCTATGCTGGTTCAAGCAATTTATTTATTCAAAAATGAATTCAAATTTACCACTGTTAAATGATTGCGGGAACATTCATTTTTGAGATATGCAATGAGCCGATCCATGTTTATGGGAAGTCAAGTTCAAATATAAAGCAAAAAATTAAACAGAGAACTTAAAATGGAAATTAATTGAATCTGAAATTATAATTGATGCAAACACATTTCACAATTAAAAAAAAATACAATAAAAAATGAAATTTTTAAAATAAAATAGAAATTATATATGTTAAAATCGAATAAAAATGGCTAAATTATTTGAATTTAAGCAGCGAAAATTTCAACAATTGGTTTATTGTTGGAAAAAATATGGAATGGATTTAGGGGAAATAAATAAACAAGAAAAGTGACCCGACTTAGGGCCGATTATATAGTAATAACTCATCAAGGAATAAACCAATTTGAGTGTATCTCACATATTTATACTTTCGAAAATTTTGCTTGCTTTCAAAATAGCAAAGGCAAATTAATTTTTTTTCCATTTTTTGTTAACCTATCTATTCCCTACCAATGCTGTGAAATTCCATTGTCCTTTTTTTCGCGTTGAGAATGGAATGAATAATTGACGGAAGATTCGCATAAAAAGGAAAATTTCTCCTAAATGACATCATTAAGAATTTTTACCATTTTGCTTTAATTCTCATTTAACCATTTTTTGTTGGTAGGCTATCTATCCAATTAAATCTCCATTTAATTCCTTGCAAAATTTCTAAAGTCCTGTGATTGAATGCAATTTTATATAGGATGAAATAAATATCCGAATAGAAAAGTTTTCTCCTAAATGACATCATTAAAATTTTTTTACCATTTTGCTTTAATTTAAACAGCAAATTATTTTGAATTTCTAAATTAATAAATCATATCATCGTATAAATGTCGTCTCATTTTTTTTCATTGGACAAAGAATTAAATAAATTATTTTTCTTTTTTTCTAAATTTTTTATCACAATTTTATTGAAGAAAATGTAAATGTATTTTAAAACAACTATTTTATAAATTTTAGTTAGAATTAGTAATTGGTGGAACGATTATCTAACTACCGTTCACATTTCACCCATATGTATTTCCCCTTAGGAATCAGAAAATTCGAATTCAAATTTTCCATTGAAATTTGCAGATGAATAAAAAATTTAAGAATTTTTTTGCCCAATGTGAAAATACTCTATCCAATCAAATTTATTGAATTTATTTTTTACAAAAATTTTTGTTTCAAAATTTTACAAATTTATTGGAAATAGAATGATTTTTTTTATTTTCGTGTGAATTCATTTTTAACTATATTTTGTTTGAAAATTTACGAAAATTTGTTAAAAAAATTTCAAAAATATTTTATTTTTTGCTTTAATTATTTTTAAAATTTTTATAACGATTTATTTGTCAAAAATATTATAAAATAAGCAAAAACCCAAAATTGTGAAAAATGTCTCCCTTTTTGCAATTCCAACTCGTAGACAAATTGTGGGATAAATTAAAATAAATCATTCCTCAGAATCCGGTGAAATCAGACGAAAGTCTCCTATTGAAGGTAGACAAAATTGTTCACTCTTTGTGAGATGAATATTTTAATTTTGGAATTTGCATTGCCTTTAATTAGGCAATGCTTAAAATTTTAGTGAATTTATTTTTTACAACAATTTTTCTTTCAAAATTTTACAAATTTATTGGAAATAGAATGATGTTTTTTATTTTCCTGAGGAGGGATTGAATTCATTTTTAACTAAATTTTGTTTGAAAATTTACGAAAATTTGTTAAAAAATTTCAGAAATATTTTATTTATTGCTTTAATTATTTTTAAAATTTTTATAATGATTTATTTGTCAAAAATATTATAAAATAAGCAAAAATCAAAAATTGTGAAAAATGTCTCCCTTTTTGCAATTCCAACTCGTAGACAAATTGAGGGATAAATCAAAATAAATCGTTCCTAATAATCCGGTGAAATCAGACGAAAGTCTCTTATTAAAGGTAGAAAAAATTATTCACTCTTTGTGAGATGAATATTTTAATTTTGGAATTGCATTGCCTTTAATTAGGCAATGCTTAAAATTTTATTGAATTTATTTTTTACAAAAATTTTTCTTTCAAAATTTTACAAATTTATTGGAAATAGAATGGTGCTGTCGCGTTTCGTAAAAAGTGTAAAATGTTGCATTTCGTAAAAAGTGTAAAAATGTCGCGTTTCGTAAAAAAAGTGTAAAAATGTCGTGTTTCGTAAAAAAAGTGTAAAAATTGTTTTTTTTTTATTTGATCTCATTGTTAATCCAATAATATAACTTTAGAAGAAATTATTTGTCTATTTGTATTTGTATGTCTCCAAATTTTCTTTTGAAGATGAATTGAGCTAATTTTTTATACTCGGGGTTTTCTGGGTTGATGAACATTGGTCGCCAATATCTAATTGGTTTTTGATTTGGCTAAGTCCTGCGCAGCTTGGCCTTAATTTATGGCCAACTTTGGTGATTTAGATTTTGCCGATGAAAATATCAAATATGGGGTAATCGATGGTGCTGAAGACGACGGTGATAATGATTTTCAATTTGTTTTGAGTTATGAGACATGAAGTAATCCTGAAGCGAGGAAAAAGACGAACATTATGGTTGAACTAATAGAATAACAATTGCTAACATCTGATGACTGATGAGCCCCGAAGCGTCAAAAAAGACAAAATCAAATATGAACTAGTATTTTATAATTTTCCAAAAAAAACCTGAAACAGTGGCATATCGATTCCGCAATTCTGCCATATATTTATATATATATCTCTTCTTTTTTAATTTTAAATATTTTCAAAAAATCAAAAAATTATATGTAATATTTACAATAGATTCTTGATGATATTTTTTATTATCATTTCTTTTGAACTAATTTAAAAATGATGTTAATGAAATTCGGGATCGCATGATAGATATGCGTCAAGATCGTTTTTGGGCAGGAAACGTCGAATTACTAGCCGCAGCAAAATTATATAATTTTAATGTTGTTATCTGTGAAAAATATCCAACCCCTGATGGCACTAATCATATCATGCGCTGGCAAATTTATTCTCCAGAAATAACAATTTCGGTATTTTTAACAAATTTATTTTTATTTTTCTAAATTTAGTTGGTGAATTCTGATCAAAACCGTGAAAAGAAATCCATATTTGTTTATTATGATCCTTTTCCTGGACATTACCAAACAATTATTCATCCTATGCGCATTGAAAATAATCAATAATTTTTTTATTATAATTTATTTTACGTTTATTTTATAAGTTTTCCTTTTTTCTATGAATTATTATTTTAATTTTTAAAATTCCTTTCTTTGATTTTTTCGATAAAATTTAATACTGATATGATTTTGTAATTTTTTTTGAGAAAAGTAACAATTTGCCACTTTTATTAGATAACTAAAATTTTGCAATTTTGAAATAAACGCATATATATGTCATATTTACTCAATTTGCATTTTATTTTTTTATCTATCCGGATAGCATCATTAAGATTCAGAATAGGGTTGCGCCCCCGCAGTGCGGGGGCCGAGTTTGCGGGGACGGGGATATGCGGGGATGGCACTTGCGGGGACGGGGATAGACTGAATTTTTGAAAAAGGTCTAATTTTTAACAAAAATTTTTCTAAAGAAAAATTTCTGCCCAATAATAGCCGCGCAGCGAAAAATTTTAGCGAATATTAGCTATGTAGTGAAAAAATTTTAGCCAAAAATTCAAAAATTATAAAAATTTTGCTTAAAATTTTTTCCATTTTCCTTGAAAAATCCAAAAATATGGGGTGCATGTTCATCCCCGCGGGGATGAATCCCCGCGGGGGTGGCTCTAGCGGGGACGGGGATATGCGGGGATGGACTTGCGGGGACGGGGATGAGGCCCAAAAAGTGCGGGGATCCTCCCCCGTCCCCGTCCCCGCGGGGACGGGGGCGCAACCCTAATTCAGAAATCGGAATAAATAAACTATATTGATTAATGATTAGATGAACCTACTATTTCACAAATAATTGGGCACTATATGGAATTAAGGGCTTTTTGAAAATTTTTTTCTAAGTCTCGCTGGAATGTGTTGGAACTGCGGAGGAATGTAAGAGTGGACTCCGGAGTGTGCGTAGCCGTAGCGCGGGAACTGGACGAGCCTTGGCGAGCGAAGCGAGCCAAGGCTCGTCTGGTCGCGCGGAGGCGGAGCACACGGAGGAGTCCACTCTGAAATGCCCACCGCAGCAGTTCCAATCCGTATTTCCTTTGCGCAACTATAACTTTTTTACTTTTGGATTTTAGGCGAAACCAATAGCAGAGTCGATTGGTGTATCATTTCATGACTTTGAAAAAAATTTTATAATAAGCCTTTAATTCCATATAGCGTCAATAATTGGATACAAATTTATTATACCCGATAATTTTATAATATTTTTTGATTTAAATGCAAACGCGACATTTGTACACTTTTTTTACGAAACGCGACATTTTTACACTTTTTTTACGAAACGCGACATTTTTACACTTTTTTTACGAAACGCGACATTTTTACACTTTTTTTACGGAACGCGACATTTTTATACTTTTTTTACGAAATGCAACATTTTACACTTTTTACGAAACGCACCCACACGAATAGAATGAGGTTTTTTTATTTTCGTGTATAGGGATTGTATTCATTTTTAACTAAATTTTGTTTGAAAATTTACGAAAATTTGTTAAAAAATTTCAGAAATATTTTATTTATTGCTTTAATTATTTTTAAAATTTTTATAATGATTTATTTGTCAAAAATATTATAAAATAAGCAAAAATCAAAAATTGTGAAAAATGTCTCCCTTTTTGCAATTCCAACTCGTAGACAAATTGAGGGATAAATTAAAATAAATCGTTTCTCAGAATCCGGTGAAATCAGACGAAAGTCTCCTATTGAAGGTAGACAAAATTGTTCACTCTTTGTGAGATGAATATTTTAATTTTGGAATTTGCATTGCTTTTAATTAGGCAATGCTTAAAATTTTAGTGAATTTATTTTTTACAACAATTTTTCTTTCAAAATTTTACAAATTTATTGGAAATAGAATGATTTTTTTTAATTTCGTGTGCAGCGATTGAATTCATTTTTAACTAAATTTTGTTTGAAAATTTACGAAAATTTGTTCAGAAATATTTTATTTATTGCTTTAATTATTTTTAAAATTTTTATAACGATTTATTTGTCAAAAATATTATAAAATAAGCAAAAACCCAAAATTGTGAAAAATGTCTCCCTTTTTGCAATTCCAACTCGTAGACAAATTGAGGGATAAATTAAAATAAATCGTTCCTCATAATCCGGTGAAATCAGACGAAAGTCTCCTATTGAAGGTAGACAAAATTATTCACTCATTGTAAGATGAATATATTTAATTTTGGAAATGCATTGCCTTTAATTAGGCAATGCTAAAATTTTATTGAATTTATTTTTTACAAAAATTTTTCTTTCAAAATTTTACAAATTTATTGGAAATAGAATGATGTTTTTTATTTTCCTGAGGAGGGATTGAATTCATTTTTAACTAAATTTTGTTTGAAAATTTACGAAAATTTGTTAAAAAATTTCAGAAATATTTTATTTATTGCTTTAATTATTTTTAAAATTTTTATAATGATTTATTTGTCAAAAATATTATAAAATAAGCAAAAACCCAAAATTGTGAAAAATGTCTCCCTTTTTGGAATTCCAACTCATAGACAAATTGAGGGATAAATTAAAATAAATCGTTCCTCATAATCCGGTGCAATCAGACGAAAGTCTCCTATTAAAGGTAGACAAAATTATTCACTCTTCATGAGATGAATATTTTAGTTTTGGAATTGCATTGCCTTTAATTAGGCAATGCTTAAAATTTTATTGAATTTATTTTTTACAAAAATTTTTCTTTCAAAATTTTACAAATTTATTGGAATTAGAATGATGTTTTTTAATTTCGTTTATAGGGATTGTATTCATTTTTAACTAAATTTTGTGTGAAAATTTACGAAAATTTGTTCAGAAATATTTTATTTATTGCTTTAATTATTTTTAAAATTTTTATAATGATTTATTTATCAAAAATATTATAAAATAAAGCGAAAATCAAAAATTGTGAAAAATGTCTCCCTTTTTGGAATTCCAACTCATAGACAAATTGAGGGATAAATTAAAATAAATCGTTCCTAATAATCCGGTGAAATCAGACGAAAGTCTCTTATTAAAGGTAGAAAAAATTATTCACTCTTTGTGAGATGTGTCTTCGACAGTTGGAATTTTGGATTTTCAATAATATTTAAATAAGTAATTTGATACCAATTCCCCTTATCAAGCCTAAAGGCAAAAATCATCTTAGTTTATTAATGGGGAATTTTAGGCCATTCTAATCCGGGCTGGGCTTTTTCTTTGTTTTTAGCTTGTGCCAATAGCCCGTTTTGCTCTCCATTCAGCCAAGGGAAAAAATGATCGCAATCTTTGTTTGGCTCAGCTTAAAATTCGAATGGGCTTGGCATTGTCTGTCTTTCGTTTTGCCCAATCAGGCCAGAAAATCTTGGGGTTTTCCCTCTCCTTTCCCCATCTTTTTGCAGAATTTGCTTGCCTTCGTTTGCCCTTTTTGCTTGCTTATTTTGGCCGAGATTCCCGAGGAACGCCCAATTTTGGATGGATATAAAAGCGATTATCCCCTTCCCCTTTTTATGTCACTTTTAACCCTCTCCCCATCAGTGCGTTTCAACTGAATTTTCCCCAATAAAAGTTATTCTATTCAAATTTATTTATTGGGGAATTTGGACATCAAATTTGGCTTGGGGGTAGTTCTTCATCCTGGTTTGTCTGCCGTGGACAATTTGGGCTGCCGTCTGCCTTGCCGTCGACTAATTGGGCTGCCGTCTGCCTTGCCGTTAACCTATTGGGCTGCCGTCTGCCCTGCCTTGAACCATTCCCCTCTTCCCACCCCCCTTGGTCGAGTCCGCCAATCCTAGCGGGATTTGTCGTGGACAAAGGATTAAGAGTAGCTGTCACTCTACCGACTGAGAGCTAATCGGGCCAAAGCTCTCCAGGTGGGTTTAACCATTTCAAACCCTATTATTAGCCATTAGGGCAAACTTATTTATTGGTCATTGAGTCAAAAACTTGTAGGGTTTAATCTTGCAACCCGCTTTATAACATTTTTGACAAATTCATTTAATTTTATTCAAAATTATCGGCCTTTAGGCAAATTCTTTTCAAAAGTTTTATAGGCCTTTAGTTATATTCTACATTCATTAGCCATTGAGGCCAATTCAAATTTATTCATAATTTACTTGCCATTTAGACAAATTCTCATTTTGTCAAAAATTTATTGACCATTCAGAATCCTCATCTTATACGAATTTTTGGCTATTTCGGCAAATCAATTATTCCCAAAAATTGGACAAAATTTTCATCATTATTAAGCCCATTAATTAAATTTCCATTATCTATTTAATTATCCTTGGGGGCAAAATTATTAAAAATGTCTATAGTCATCCGCAATCAGTTGGAGGTGACTTTGGACAGCCTTTTGGCAGAAACCGCCAAGGCAAAAACACTCTATTCCGCCGATTCCCCCTCATTAGCGGATTTAGGGGCTTCTGGCGAAGGAATAGCTCGAGGCATAAATGTTGCCCAAGCCTTCCTCGATCAATGGACTAAGGTTATGATATCCTTGTCAGCCGATGATCGAACAAATGAAGAAAATACTTTTACTGGATTTAAAGTGAAGGACAAATCACCGGCTCTAATTTTACATGAGGCGTTTCAAGCCCAAACAAATATTGATATAAAAATTGATAAATTAAGGGTGGGAGAAAGGGCTGATGAGCACCCAAAACCACCGGCTCATGATTTTGTACCAAATGTACGCCTTCCCACTCTAGATTTGCCTACTTTTGATGGACAAGAGTCCAATTGGCCAGCCTTTTGGGCCTCATTTGAGCATGCTGTGCACGATAATAAATCGCTAACTGGCGCTCAAAAATTCACATATTTAATGGGCAAATTAATAGGCCCTGCAAAAGGACTAATAGAAGGATATGCCGTATCCGAAGCCAATTATTTAAGTGTCATTGACCTCTTAGTAAAAAGATTTGGTGATGACGAGCGGCGTTCCGCTCAGCTTCAAAGCGAGTTGTTCCATCTCCCACGCCCATCCAACTCCCATAATTCTTTACGTAATTTTTACGATAACGTAGAACGCATTTGCCGACAATTAGAAGGGATGGGAGTAGATATTAACTCAAATCCTTTTTTGACAATTGCCCTTAAGGAAAAAATGCCCACTGAGGCAAAAGTCCAATTATTTGACAAGGAAATGACATCCAATAAAAAATGGACACCCAAAGAGTGGCGAGAAGCCCTCGGCCGTTTTGTCCAATTGAAGGAGGCAATTGGGTCATCCACTGACGAACCCTCCCAGCCCAAATCGACCCCAAGTACCGTACCTATGGGTCCCCCAAAGAATGAGATAATCCGGCGAGTCTTCCCAATAGTGGATGGGGAAATTGAGGGAAAAAGAGCCGATTGTTCGCTCTGTGAACAAATGGGACACAAACCCTCCGCCTGTCCCCAATATTATTCAGCCGCTCTTAGGAAAGAGCGTCTACAAAAGCAAAACCGGTGTCTAAATTGCGCCATTACCGGTCATTCTATAGAATATTGCAAATCCACCAAAAGGTGCAAAAAATGCAATGAGCGCCATCATTCTTTAATATGCACCGCTAGAAAGCAGGATGTCCATTCTAATCCTATTTTAAATCAAACCCAAGAAATGGAAGAACCATCATATGGCAAAATAAATGATACAATTACCGGAGCCATTTTGTATCAAAAATATTAACTAAATTTTCTAAAATTACCATTACCAATATTATCTTTTCTGGCAATAATTATACAAATTTATTTACTTATTTTAGCCAAAATTTAATAATATTTTTCTCCAGATTTCTGCTTTTTGAAATCAATTTTACGGGCCAATTATCATTTTGTTTTCCGCCATTTGGAATCAATTTTTGGACCCCCTTAATTGGTCACCTTAATTATCATATTGATTTCCGCCTTTTGAAGGCAATTTTTGGCCCATTTAGTTAGTCCTTTTAACTATAATGGTTTCCGCCGTCTGAAATCATTCACTAACTTTTTTATGATTTCTGCTGTTTGAAATCAGCCGCTGGCAATTTTCAAAATTTCTGCCGTTTGAAATTGCCGCTGACATTCGAATTTTCAAGATTTCTGCCGAGTGAAATCTAATTAATTAATGATTTCTGCCTTTTGAAATCAGCCGTTTATTAATGATTTCTGCCATTTGAAATCATCCATTTATTATCAATGATTTCTGCTGTTTGAAATCAGCCAATTATTAATGATTTCTGCCGATTGAAATCAGCCGTTTATTAATGATTTCTGCCGATTGAAATCAACCATTTATTAATGATTTCTGCCGATTGAAATCAGCCGTTTATTAATGATTTCTGCCGATTGAAATCAACCATTTATTAATGAGTTCTGCCGATTGAAATCAACCATTTATTAATGATTTCTGCCATTTGAAATCAGCCGTTTAATTATTAATTATTGATTTCTGCCTTTTGAAATCATCCATTTATTATCAATGATTTTTGCTGTTTGAAATCAGCAATCCTAACGGGATCAAAGCTTTCAAGCGAAATTGACCTATATCATTTCATTACTTTTGGCCGTTTATGGCCCATTTCACTTTAAATGGAAAAGGGAAATTCCCCTTTTCTCAAATTTGAAATTTCTAAAATTGAAATTCGCCTAATTAACTCGCTGTTAGTGCCGGAAGCAGCGTAGAGGCGGCCCTGGTGGGCAGGCTGTCTTCGACAGTTGGAATTTTGGATTTTCAATAATATTTAAATAAGTAATTTGATACCAATTCCCCTTATCAAGCCTAAAGGCAAAAATCATCTTAGTTTATTAATGGGGAATTTTAGGCCATTCTAATCCGGGCTGGGCTTTTTCTTTGTTTTTAGCTTGTGCCAATAGCCCGTTTTGCTCTCCATTCAGCCAAGGGAAAAAATGATCGCAATCTTTGTTTGGCTCAGCTTAAAATTCGAATGGGCTTGGCATTGTCTGTCTTTCGTTTTGCCCAATCAGGCCAGAAAATCTTGGGGTTTTCCCTCTCCTTTCCCCATCTTTTTGCAGAATTTGCTTGCCTTCGTTTGCCCTTTTTGCTTGCTTATTTTGGCCGAGATTCCCGAGGAACGCCCAATTTTGGATGGATATAAAAGCGATTATCCCCTTCCCCTTTTTATGTCACTTTTAACCCTCTCCCCATCAGTGCGTTTCAACTGAATTTTCCCCAATAAAAGTTATTCTATTCAAATTTATTTATTGGGGAATTTGGACATCAAATTTGGCTTGGGGGTAGTTCTTCATCCTGGTTTGTCTGCCGTGGACAATTTGGGCTGCCGTCTGCCTTGCCGTCGACTAATTGGGCTGCCGTCTGCCTTGCCGTTAACCTATTGGGCTGCCGTCTGCCCTGCCTTGAACCATTCCCCCCTTCCCACCCCCCTTGGTCGAGTCCGCCAATCCTAGCGGGATTTGTCGTGGACAAGATGAATATTTTAATTTTGGAATTGCATTGCCTTTAATTAGGCAATGCTTAAAATTTTAGTGAATTTATTTTTTACAAAAATTTTTGTTTCAAAATTTTACAAATTTATTGGAAATAGAATGATTTTTTTTATTTTCGTGTGAATTCATTTTTAACTATATTTTGTTTGAAAATTTACGAAAATTTGTTAAAAAAATTTCAAAAATATTTTATTTTTTGCTTTTTTTTAAAATTTTTATAACGATTTATTTGTCAAAAATATTATAAAATAAGCAAAAACCCAAAATTGTGAAAAATGTCTCCCTTTTTGCAATTCCAACTCGTAGACAAATTGTGGGATAAATTAAAATAAATCGTTTCTCAGAATCCGGTGAAATCAGACGAAAGTCTCCTATTGAAGGTAGACAAAATTGTTCACTCTTTGTGAGATGAATATTTTAATTTTGGAATTTGCATTGCCTTTAATTAGGCAATGCTTAAAATTTTAGTGAATTTATTTTTTACAACAATTTTTCTTTCAAAATTTTACAAATTTATTGGAAATAGAATGATTTTTTTTAATTTCGTGTGCAGCGATTGAATTCATTTTTAACTAAATTTTGTTTGAAAATTTACGAAAATTTGTTCAGAAATATTTTATTTATTGCTTTAATTATTTTTAAAATTTTTATAACGATTTATTTGTCAAAAATATTATAAAATAAGCAAAAACCCAAAATTGTGAAAAATGTCTCCCTTTTTGCAATTCCAACTCGTAGACAAATTGAGGGATAAATAAAAATAAATCGTTCCTCATAATCCGGTGAAATCAGACGAAAGTCTCCTATTGAAGGTAGACAAAATTGTTCACTCTTTGTGAGATGAATATTTTAATTTTGGAATTGCATTGCCTTTAATTAGGCAATGCTTAAAATTTTATTGAATTTATTTTTTACAAAAATTTTTCTTTCAAAATTTTACAAATTTATTGGAATTAGAATGATGTTTTTTAATTTCGTTTATAGGGATTGTATTCATTTTTAACTAAATTTTGTGTGAAAATTTACGAAAATTTGTTCAGAAATATTTTATTTATTGCTTTAATTATTTTTAAAATTTTTATAATGATTTATTTATCAAAAATATTATAAAATAAAGCGAAAATCAAAAATTGTGAAAAATGTCTCCCTTTTTGGAATTCCAACTCATAGACAAATTGAGGGATAAATTAAAATAAATCGTTCCTAATAATCCGGTGAAATCAGACGAAAGTCTCTTATTAAAGGTAGAAAAAATTATTCACTCTTTGTGAGATGAATATTTTAATTTTGGAATTGCATTGCCTTTAATTAGGCAATGCTTAAAATTTTAGTGAATTTATTTTTTACAAAAATTTTTGTTTCAAAATTTTACAAATTTATTGGAAATAGAATGATTTTTTTTATTTTCGTGTGAATTCATTTTTAACTAAATTTTGTTTGAAAATTTACGAAAATTTGTTAAAAAATTTCAGAAATATTTTATTTATTGCTTTAATTATTTTTAAAATTTTTATAATGATTTATTTGTCAAAAATATTATAAAATAAGCAAAAACCCAAAATTGTGAAAAATGTCTCCCTTTTTGGAATTCCAACTCGTAGACAAATTGAGGGATAAATTAAAATAAATCGTTTCTCAGAATCCGGTGAAATCAGACGAAAGTCTCCTATTGAAGGTAGACAAAATTGTTCACTCTTTGTGAGATGAATATTTTAATTTTGGAATTTGCATTGCTTTTAATTAGGCAATGCTTAAAATTTTAGTGAATTTATTTTTTACAACAATTTTTCTTTCAAAATTTTACAAATTTATTGGAAATAGAATGATTTTTTTTAATTTCGTGTGCAGCGATTGAATTCATTTTTAACTAAATTTTGTTTGAAAATTTACGAAAATTTGTTCAGAAATATTTTATTTATTGCTTTAATTATTTTTAAAATTTTTATAACGATTTATTTGTCAAAAATATTATAAAATAAGCAAAAACCCAAAATTGTGAAAAATGTCTCCCTTTTTGCAATTCCAACTCGTAGACAAATTGAGGGATAAATTAAAATAAATCGTTCCTCATAATCCGGTGAAATCAGACGAAAGTCTCCTATTGAAGGTAGACAAAATTATTCACTCATTGTAAGATGAATATATTTAATTTTGGAAATGCATTGCCTTTAATTAGGCAATGCTAAAATTTTATTGAATTTATTTTTTACAAAAATTTTTCTTTCAAAATTTTACAAATTTATTGGAAATAGAATGATGTTTTTTATTTTCCTGAGGAGGGATTGAATTCATTTTTAACTAAATTTTGTTTGAAAATTTACGAAAATTTGTTAAAAAATTTCAGAAATATTTTATTTATTGCTTTAATTATTTTTAAAATTTTTATAATGATTTATTTGTCAAAAATATTATAAAATAAGCAAAAACCCAAAATTGTGAAAAATGTCTCCCTTTTTGGAATTCCAACTCATAGACAAATTGAGGGATAAATTAAAATAAATCGTTCCTCATAATCCGGTGCAATCAGACGAAAGTCTCCTATTAAAGGTAGACAAAATTATTCACTCTTCATGAGATGAATATTTTAGTTTTGGAATTGCATTGCCTTTAATTAGGCAATGCTTAAAATTTTATTGAATTTATTTTTTACAAAAATTTTTCTTTCAAAATTTTACAAATTTATTGGAATTAGAATGATGTTTTTTAATTTCGTTTATAGGGATTGTATTCATTTTTAACTAAATTTTGTGTGAAAATTTACGAAAATTTGTTCAGAAATATTTTATTTATTGCTTTAATTATTTTTAAAATTTTTATAATGATTTATTTATCAAAAATATTATAAAATAAAGCGAAAATCAAAAATTGTGAAAAATGTCTCCCTTTTTGGAATTCCAACTCATAGACAAATTGAGGGATAAATTAAAATAAATCGTTCCTAATAATCCGGTGAAATCAGACGAAAGTCTCTTATTAAAGGTAGAAAAAATTATTCACTCTTTGTGAGATGAATATTTTAATTTTGGAATTGCATTGCCTTTAATTAGGCAATGCTTAAAATTTTAGTGAATTTATTTTTTACAAAAATTTTTGTTTCAAAATTTTACAAATTTATTGGAAATAGAATGATTTTTTTTATTTTCGTGTGAATTCATTTTTAACTATATTTTGTTTGAAAATTTACGAAAATTTGTTAAAAAAATTTCAAAAATATTTTATTTTTTGCTTTTTTTTAAAATTTTTATAACGATTTATTTGTCAAAAATATTATAAAATAAGCAAAAACCCAAAATTGTGAAAAATGTCTCCCTTTTTGCAATTCCAACTCGTAGACAAATTGTGGGATAAATTAAAATAAATCGTTTCTCAGAATCCGGTGAAATCAGACGAAAGTCTCCTATTGAAGGTAGACAAAATTGTTCACTCTTTGTGAGATGAATATTTTAATTTTGGAATTTGCATTGCCTTTAATTAGGCAATGCTTAAAATTTTAGTGAATTTATTTTTTACAACAATTTTTCTTTCAAAATTTTACAAATTTATTGGAAATAGAATGATTTTTTTTAATTTCGTGTGCAGCGATTGAATTCATTTTTAACTAAATTTTGTTTGAAAATTTACGAAAATTTGTTCAGAAATATTTTATTTATTGCTTTAATTATTTTTAAAATTTTTATAACGATTTATTTGTCAAAAATATTATAAAATAAGCAAAAACCCAAAATTGTGAAAAATGTCTCCCTTTTTGCAATTCCAACTCGTAGACAAATTGAGGGATAAATTAAAATAAATCGTTCCTCATAATCCGGTGAAATCAGACGAAAGTCTCCTATTGAAGGTAGACAAAATTATTCACTCATTGTAAGATGAATATATTTAATTTTGGAAATGCATTGCCTTTAATTAGGCAATGCTAAAATTTTATTGAATTTATTTTTTACAAAAATTTTTCTTTCAAAATTTTACAAATTTATTGGAAATAGAATGATGTTTTTTATTTTCCTGAGGAGGGATTGAATTCATTTTTAACTAAATTTTGTTTGAAAATTTACGAAAATTTGTTAAAAAATTTCAGAAATATTTTATTTATTGCTTTAATTATTTTTAAAATTTTTATAATGATTTATTTGTCAAAAATATTATAAAATAAGCAAAAACCCAAAATTGTGAAAAATGTCTCCCTTTTTGGAATTCCAACTCATAGACAAATTGAGGGATAAATTAAAATAAATCGTTCCTCATAATCCGGTGCAATCAGACGAAAGTCTCCTATTAAAGGTAGACAAAATTATTCACTCTTCATGAGATGAATATTTTAGTTTTGGAATTGCATTGCCTTTAATTAGGCAATGCTTAAAATTTTATTGAATTTATTTTTTACAAAAATTTTTCTTTCAAAATTTTACAAATTTATTGGAATTAGAATGATGTTTTTTAATTTCGTTTATAGGGATTGTATTCATTTTTAACTAAATTTTGTGTGAAAATTTACGAAAATTTGTTCAGAAATATTTTATTTATTGCTTTAATTATTTTTAAAATTTTTATAATGATTTATTTATCAAAAATATTATAAAATAAAGCGAAAATCAAAAATTGTGAAAAATGTCTCCCTTTTTGGAATTCCAACTCATAGACAAATTGAGGGATAAATTAAAATAAATCGTTCCTAATAATCCGGTGAAATCAGACGAAAGTCTCTTATTAAAGGTAGAAAAAATTATTCACTCTTTGTGAGATGAATATTTTAATTTTGGAATTGCATTGCCTTTAATTAGGCAATGCTTAAAATTTTAGTGAATTTATTTTTTACAAAAATTTTTGTTTCAAAATTTTACAAATTTATTGGAAATAGAATGATTTTTTTTATTTTCGTGTGAATTCATTTTTAACTATATTTTGTTTGAAAATTTACGAAAATTTGTTAAAAAAATTTCAAAAATATTTTATTTTTTGCTTTTTTTTAAAATTTTTATAACGATTTATTTGTCAAAAATATTATAAAATAAGCAAAAACCCAAAATTGTGAAAAATGTCTCCCTTTTTGCAATTCCAACTCGTAGACAAATTGTGGGATAAATTAAAATAAATCGTTTCTCAGAATCCGGTGAAATCAGACGAAAGTCTCCTATTGAAGGTAGACAAAATTGTTCACTCTTTGTGAGATGAATATTTTAATTTTGGAATTTGCATTGCCTTTAATTAGGCAATGCTTAAAATTTTAGTGAATTTATTTTTTACAACAATTTTTCTTTCAAAATTTTACAAATTTATTGGAAATAGAATGATTTTTTTTAATTTCGTGTGCAGCGATTGAATTCATTTTTAACTAAATTTTGTTTGAAAATTTACGAAAATTTGTTCAGAAATATTTTATTTATTGCTTTAATTATTTTTAAAATTTTTATAACGATTTATTTGTCAAAAATATTATAAAATAAGCAAAAACCCAAAATTGTGAAAAATGTCTCCCTTTTTGCAATTCCAACTCGTAGACAAATTGAGGGATAAATTAAAATAAATCGTTCCTCATAATCCGGTGAAATCAGACGAAAGTCTCCTATTGAAGGTAGACAAAATTATTCACTCATTGTAAGATGAATATATTTAATTTTGGAAATGCATTGCCTTTAATTAGGCAATGCTAAAATTTTATTGAATTTATTTTTTACAAAAATTTTTCTTTCAAAATTTTACAAATTTATTGGAAATAGAATGATGTTTTTTATTTTCCTGAGGAGGGATTGAATTCATTTTTAACTAAATTTTGTTTGAAAATTTACGAAAATTTGTTAAAAAATTTCAGAAATATTTTATTTATTGCTTTAATTATTTTTAAAATTTTTATAATGATTTATTTGTCAAAAATATTATAAAATAAGCAAAAACCCAAAATTGTGAAAAATGTCTCCCTTTTTGGAATTCCAACTCATAGACAAATTGAGGGATAAATTAAAATAAATCGTTCCTCATAATCCGGTGCAATCAGACGAAAGTCTCCTATTAAAGGTAGACAAAATTATTCACTCTTCATGAGATGAATATTTTAGTTTTGGAATTGCATTGCCTTTAATTAGGCAATGCTTAAAATTTTATTGAATTTATTTTTTACAAAAATTTTTCTTTCAAAATTTTACAAATTTATTGGAATTAGAATGATGTTTTTTAATTTCGTTTATAGGGATTGTATTCATTTTTAACTAAATTTTGTGTGAAAATTTACGAAAATTTGTTCAGAAATATTTTATTTATTGCTTTAATTATTTTTAAAATTTTTATAATGATTTATTTATCAAAAATATTATAAAATAAAGCGAAAATCAAAAATTGTGAAAAATGTCTCCCTTTTTGGAATTCCAACTCATAGACAAATTGAGGGATAAATTAAAATAAATCGTTCCTAATAATCCGGTGAAATCAGACGAAAGTCTCCTATTGAAGGTAGACAAAATTGTTCACTCTTTGTGAGATGAATATTTTAATTTTGGAATTTGCATTGCCTTTAATTAGGCAATGCTTAAAATTTTAGTGAATTTATTTTTTACAACAATTTTTCTTTCAAAATTTTACAAATTTATTGGAAATAGAATGATTTTTTTTAATTTCGTGTGCAGCGATTGAATTCATTTTTAACTAAATTTTGTTTGAAAATTTACGAAAATTTGTTCAGAAATATTTTATTTATTGCTTTAATTATTTTTAAAATTTTTATAACGATTTATTTGTCAAAAATATTATAAAATAAGCAAAAACCCAAAATTGTGAAAAATGTCTCCCTTTTTGCAATTCCAACTCGTAGACAAATTGAGGGATAAATTAAAATAAATCGTTCCTCATAATCCGGTGAAATCAGACGAAAGTCTCCTATTGAAGGTAGACAAAATTATTCACTCATTGTAAGATGAATATATTTAATTTTGGAAATGCATTGCCTTTAATTAGGCAATGCTAAAATTTTATTGAATTTATTTTTTACAAAAATTTTTCTTTCAAAATTTTACAAATTTATTGGAAATAGAATGATGTTTTTTATTTTCCTGAGGAGGGATTGAATTCATTTTTAACTAAATTTTGTTTGAAAATTTACGAAAATTTGTTAAAAAATTTCAGAAATATTTTATTTATTGCTTTAATTATTTTTAAAATTTTTATAATGATTTATTTGTCAAAAATATTATAAAATAAGCAAAAACCCAAAATTGTGAAAAATGTCTCCCTTTTTGGAATTCCAACTCATAGACAAATTGAGGGATAAATTAAAATAAATCGTTCCTCATAATCCGGTGCAATCAGACGAAAGTCTCCTATTAAAGGTAGACAAAATTATTCACTCTTCATGAGATGAATATTTTAATTTTGGAATTGCATTGCCTTTAATTAGGCAATGCTTAAAATTTTATTGAATTTATTTTTTACAAAAATTTTTCTTTCAAAATTTTACAAATTTATTGGAATTAGAATGATGTTTTTTAATTTCGTTTATAGGGATTGTATTCATTTTTAACTAAATTTTGTGTGAAAATTTACGAAAATTTGTTCAGAAATATTTTATTTATTGCTTTAATTATTTTTAAAATTTTTATAATGATTTATTTATCAAAAATATTATAAAATAAAGCGAAAATCAAAAATTGTGAAAAATGTCTCCCTTTTTGGAATTCCAACTCATAGACAAATTGAGGGATAAATTAAAATAAATCGTTCCTAATAATCCGGTGAAATCAGACGAAAGTCTCCTATTGAAGGTAGACAAAATTGTTCACTCTTTGTGAGATGAATATTTTAATTTTGGAATTTGCATTGCCTTTAATTAGGCAATGCTTAAAATTTTAGTGAATTTATTTTTTACAACAATTTTTCTTTCAAAATTTTACAAATTTATTGGAAATAGAATGATTTTTTTTAATTTCGTGTGCAGCGATTGAATTCATTTTTAACTAAATTTTGTTTGAAAATTTACGAAAATTTGTTCAGAAATATTTTATTTATTGCTTTAATTATTTTTAAAATTTTTATAACGATTTATTTGTCAAAAATATTATAAAATAAGCAAAAACCCAAAATTGTGAAAAATGTCTCCCTTTTTGCAATTCCAACTCGTAGACAAATTGAGGGATAAATTAAAATAAATCGTTCCTCATAATCCGGTGAAATCAGACGAAAGTCTCCTATTGAAGGTAGACAAAATTATTCACTCATTGTAAGATGAATATATTTAATTTTGGAAATGCATTGCCTTTAATTAGGCAATGCTAAAATTTTATTGAATTTATTTTTTACAAAAATTTTTCTTTCAAAATTTTACAAATTTATTGGAAATAGAATGATGTTTTTTATTTTCCTGAGGAGGGATTGAATTCATTTTTAACTAAATTTTGTTTGAAAATTTACGAAAATTTGTTAAAAAATTTCAGAAATATTTTATTTATTGCTTTAATTATTTTTAAAATTTTTATAATGATTTATTTGTCAAAAATATTATAAAATAAGCAAAAACCCAAAATTGTGAAAAATGTCTCCCTTTTTGGAATTCCAACTCATAGACAAATTGAGGGATAAATTAAAATAAATCGTTCCTCATAATCCGGTGCAATCAGACGAAAGTCTCCTATTAAAGGTAGACAAAATTATTCACTCTTCATGAGATGAATATTTTAATTTTGGAATTGCATTGCCTTTAATTAGGCAATGCTTAAAATTTTATTGAATTTATTTTTTACAAAAATTTTTCTTTCAAAATTTTACAAATTTATTGGAATTAGAATGATGTTTTTTAATTTCGTTTATAGGGATTGTATTCATTTTTAACTAAATTTTGTGTGAAAATTTACGAAAAATTGTTCAGAAATATTTTATTTATTGCTTTAATTATTTTTAAAATTTTTATAATGATTTATTTATCAAAAATATTATAAAATAAAGCGAAAATCAAAAATTGTGAAAAATGTCTCCCTTTTTGGAATTCCAACTCATAGACAAATTGAGGGATAAATTAAAATAAATCGTTCCTAATAATCCGGTGAAATCAGACGAAAGTCTCTTATTAAAGGTAGAAAAAATTATTCACTCTTTGTGAGATGAATATTTTAATTTTGGAATTGCATTGCCTTTAATTAGGCAATGCTTAAAATTTTAGTGAATTTATTTTTTACAAAAATTTTTGTTTCAAAATTTTACAAATTTATTGGAAATAGAATGATTTTTTTTATTTTCGTGTGAATTCATTTTTAACTATATTTTGTTTGAAAATTTACGAAAATTTGTTAAAAAAATTTCAAAAATATTTTATTTTTTGCTTTTTTTTAAAATTTTTATAACGATTTATTTGTCAAAAATATTATAAAATAAGCAAAAACCCAAAATTGTGAAAAATGTCTCCCTTTTTGCAATTCCAACTCGTAGACAAATTGTGGGATAAATTAAAATAAATCGTTTCTCAGAATCCGGTGAAATCAGACGAAAGTCTCCTATTAAAGGTAGACAAAATTATTCACTCTTCATGAGATGAATATTTTAATTTTGGAATTGCATTGCCTTTAATTAGGCAATGCTTAAAATTTTATTGAATTTATTTTTTACAAAAATTTTTCTTTCAAAATTTTACAAATTTATTGGAATTAGAATGATGTTTTTTAATTTCGTTTATAGGGATTGTATTCATTTTTAACTAAATTTTGTGTGAAAATTTACGAAAAATTGTTCAGAAATATTTTATTTATTGCTTTAATTATTTTTAAAATTTTTATAATGATTTATTTATCAAAAATATTATAAAATAAAGCGAAAATCAAAAATTGTGAAAAATGTCTCCCTTTTTGGAATTCCAACTCATAGACAAATTGAGGGATAAATTAAAATAAATCGTTCCTAATAATCCGGTGAAATCAGACGAAAGTCTCTTATTAAAGGTAGAAAAAATTATTCACTCTTTGTGAGATGAATATTTTAATTTTGGAATTGCATTGCCTTTAATTAGGCAATGCTTAAAATTTTAGTGAATTTATTTTTTACAAAAATTTTTGTTTCAAAATTTTACAAATTTATTGGAAATAGAATGATTTTTTTTATTTTCGTGTGAATTCATTTTTAACTATATTTTGTTTGAAAATTTACGAAAATTTGTTAAAAAAATTTCAAAAATATTTTATTTATTGCTTTAATTATTTTTAAAATTTTTATAACGATTTATTTGTCAAAAATATTATAAAATAAGCAAAAACCCAAAATTGTGAAAAATGTCTCCCTTTTTGCAATTCCAACTCGTAGACAAATTGTGGGATAAATTAAAATAAATCGTTCCTCATAATCCGGTGCAATCAGACGAAAGTCTCCTATTAAAGGTAGACAAAATTATTCACTCTTCATGAGATGAATATTTTAATTTTGGAATTGCATTGCCTTTAATTAGGCAATGCTTAAAATTTTATTGAATTTATTTTTTACAAAAATTTTTCTTTCAAAATTTTACAAATTTATTGGAATTAGAATGATGTTTTTTAATTTCGTTTATAGGGATTGTATTCATTTTTAACTAAATTTTGTGTGAAAATTTACGAAAAATTGTTCAGAAATATTTTATTTATTGCTTTAATTATTTTTAAAATTTTTATAATGATTTATTTATCAAAAATATTATAAAATAAAGCGAAAATCAAAAATTGTGAAAAATGTCTCCCTTTTTGGAATTCCAACTCATAGACAAATTGAGGGATAAATTAAAATAAATCGTTCCTAATAATCCGGTGAAATCAGACGAAAGTCTCTTATTAAAGGTAGAAAAAATTATTCACTCTTTGTGAGATGAATATTTTAATTTTGGAATTGCATTGCCTTTAATTAGGCAATGCTTAAAATTTTAGTGAATTTATTTTTTACAAAAATTTTTGTTTCAAAATTTTACAAATTTATTGGAAATAGAATGATTTTTTTTATTTTCGTGTGAATTCATTTTTAACTATATTTTGTTTGAAAATTTACGAAAATTTGTTAAAAAAATTTCAAAAATATTTTATTTTTTGCTTTTTTTTAAAATTTTTATAACGATTTATTTGTCAAAAATATTATAAAATAAGCAAAAACCCAAAATTGTGAAAAATGTCTCCCTTTTTGCAATTCCAACTCGTAGACAAATTGTGGGATAAATTAAAATAAATCGTTTCTCAGAATCCGGTGAAATCAGACGAAAGTCTCCTATTGAAGGTAGACAAAATTGTTCACTCTTTGTGAGATGAATATTTTAATTTTGGAATTTGCATTGCCTTTAATTAGGCAATGCTTAAAATTTTAGTGAATTTATTTTTTACAACAATTTTTCTTTCAAAATTTTACAAATTTATTGGAAATAGAATGATTTTTTTTAATTTCGTGTGCAGCGATTGATTTCATTTTTAACTAAATTTTGTTTGAAAATTTACGAAAATTTGTTCAGAAATATTTTATTTATTGCTTTAATTATTTTTAAAATTTTTATAACGATTTATTTGTCAAAAATATTATAAAATAAGCAAAAACCCAAAATTGTGAAAAATGTCTCCCTTTTTGCAATTCCAACTCGTAGACAAATTGAGGGATAAATTAAAATAAATCGTTCCTCATAATCCGGTGAAATCAGACGAAAGTCTCCTATTGAAGGTAGACAAAATTATTCACTCATTGTAAGATGAATATATTTAATTTTGGAAATGCATTGCCTTTAATTAGGCAATGCTAAAATTTTATTGAATTTATTTTTTACAAAAATTTTTCTTTCAAAATTTTACAAATTTATTGGAAATAGAATGATGTTTTTTATTTTCCTGAGGAGGGATTGAATTCATTTTTAACTAAATTTTGTTTGAAAATTTACGAAAATTTGTTAAAAAATTTCAGAAATATTTTATTTATTGCTTTAATTATTTTTAAAATTTTTATAATGATTTATTTGTCAAAAATATTATAAAATAAGCAAAAACCCAAAATTGTGAAAAATGTCTCCCTTTTTGGAATTCCAACTCATAGACAAATTGAGGGATAAATTAAAATAAATCGTTCCTCATAATCCGGTGCAATCAGACAAAAGTCTCCTATTAAAGGTAGACAAAATTATTCACTCTTCATGAGATGAATATTTTAGTTTTGGAATTGCATTGCCTTTAATTAGGCAATACTTAAAATTTTATTGAATTTATTTTTTACAAAAATTTTTCTTTCAAAATTTTACAAATTTATTGGAATTAGAATGATGTTTTTTAATTTCGTGTGCAGCGATTGAATTCATTTTTAACTAAATTTTGTTTGAAAATTTACGAAAATTTGTTCAGAAATATTTTATTTATTGCTTTAATTATTTTTAAAATTTTTATAATGATTTATTTGTCAAAAATATTATAAAATAAGCAAAAACCCAAAATTGTGAAAAATGTCTCCCTTTTTGGAATTCCAACTCATAGACAAATTGAGGGATAAATTAAAATAAATCGTTCCTCATAATCCGGTGCAATCAGACGAAAGTCTCCTATTAAAGGTAGACAAAATTATTCACTCTTCATGAGATGAATATTTTAGTTTTGGAATTGCATTGCCTTTAATTAGGCAATGCTTAAAATTTTATTGAATTTATTTTTTACAAAAATTTTTCTTTCAAAATTTTACAAATTTATTGGAATTAGAATGATGTTTTTTAATTTCGTTTATAGGGATTGTATTCATTTTTAACTAAATTTTGTTTGAAAATTTACGAAAATTTGTTAAAAAATTTCAGAAATATTTTATTTATTGCTTTAATTATTTTTAAAATTTTTATAATGATTTATTTATCAAAAATATTATAAAATAAAGCGAAAATCAAAAATTGTGAAAAATGTCTCCCTTTTTGGAATTCCAACTCATAGACAAATTGAGGGATAAATTAAAATAAATCGTTCCTAATAATCCGGTGAAATCAGACGAAAGTCTCTTATTAAAGGTAGAAAAAATTATTCACTCTTTGTGAGATGAATATTTTAATTTTGGAATTGCATTGCCTTTAATTAGGCAATGCTTAAAATTTTATTGAATTTATTTTTTACAAAAATTTTTGTTTCAAAATTTTACAAATTTATTGGAAATAGAATGATTTTTTTTATTTTCGTGTGAATTCATTTTTTAACTATATTTTGTTTGAAAATTTACGAAAATTTGTTAAAAAAATTTCAAAAATATTTTATTTTTTGCTTTTTTTTAAAATTTTTATAACGATTTATTTGTCAAAAATATTATAAAATAAGCAAAAACCCAAAATTGTGAAAAATGTCTCCCTTTTTGCAATTCCAACTCGTAGACAAATTGTGGGATAAATTAAAATAAATCGTTTCTCAGAATCCGGTGAAATCAGACGAAAGTCTCCTATTGAAGGTAGACAAAATTGTTCACTCTTTGTGAGATGAATATTTTAATTTTGGAATTTGCATTGCCTTTAATTAGGCAATGCTTAAAATTTTAGTGAATTTATTTTTTACAACAATTTTTCTTTCAAAATTTTACAAATTTATTGGAAATAGAATGATTTTTTTTAATTTCGTGTGCAGCGATTGAATTCATTTTTAACTAAATTTTGTTTGAAAATTTACGAAAATTTGTTCAGAAATATTTTATTTATTGCTTTAATTATTTTTAAAATTTTTATAACGATTTATTTGTCAAAAATATTATAAAATAAGCAAAAACCCAAAATTGTGAAAAATGTCTCCCTTTTTGCAATTCCAACTCGTAGACAAATTGAGGGATAAATTAAAATAAATCGTTCCTCATAATCCGGTGAAATCAGACGAAAGTCTCCTATTGAAGGTAGACAAAATTATTCACTCATTGTAAGATGAATATATTTAATTTTGGAAATGCATTGCCTTTAATTAGGCAATGCTTAAAATTTTATTGAATTTATTTTTTACAAAAATTTTTCTTTCAAAATTTTACAAATTTATTGGAATTAGAATGATGTTTTTTAATTTCGTTTATAGGGATTGTATTCATTTTTAACTAAATTTTGTGTGAAAATTTACGAAAATTTGTTCAGAAATATTTTATTTATTGCTTTAATTATTTTTAAAATTTTTATAATGATTTATTTATCAAAAATATTATAAAATAAAGCGAAAATCAAAAATTGTGAAAAATGTCTCCCTTTTTGGAATTCCAACTCATAGACAAATTGAGGGATAAATTAAAATAAATCGTTCCTAATAATCCGGTGAAATCAGACGAAAGTCTCTTATTAAAGGTAGAAAAAATTATTCATTCTTTGTGAGATGAATATTTTAATTTTGGAATTGCATTGCCTTTAATTAGGCAATGCTTAAAATTTTATTGAATTTATTTTTTACAAAAATTTTTGTTTCAAAATTTTACAAATTTATTGGAAATAGAATGATTTTTTTTATTTTCGTGTGAATTCATTTTTAACTATATTTTGTTTGAAAATTTACGAAAATTTGTTAAAAAAATTTCAAAAATATTTTATTTTTTGCTTTAATTATTTTTAAAATTTTTATAACGATTTATTTGTCAAAAATATTATAAAATAAGCAAAAACCCAAAATTGTGAAAAATGTCTCCCTTTTTGCAATTCCAACTCGTAGACAAATTGTGGGATAAATTAAAATAAATCGTTTCTCAGAATCCGGTGAAATCAGACGAAAGTCTCCTATTGAAGGTAGACAAAATTGTTCACTCTTTGTGAGATGAATATTTTAATTTTGGAATTTGCATTGCCTTTAATTAGGCAATGCTTAAAATTTTAGTGAATTTATTTTTTACAACAATTTTTCTTTCAAAATTTTACAAATTTATTGGAAATAGAATGATTTTTTTTAATTTCGTGTGCAGCGATTGAATTCATTTTTAACTAAATTTTGTTTGAAAATTTACGAAAATTTGTTCAGAAATATTTTATTTATTGCTTTAATTATTTTTAAAATTTTTATAACGATTTATTTGTCAAAAATATTATAAAATAAGCAAAAACCCAAAATTGTGAAAAATGTCTCCCTTTTTGCAATTCCAACTCGTAGACAAATTGAGGGATAAATTAAAATAAATCGTTCCTCATAATCCGGTGAAATCAGACGAAAGTCTCCTATTGAAGGTAGACAAAATTATTCACTCATTGTAAGATGAATATATTTAATTTTGGAAATGCATTGCCTTTAATTAGGCAATGCTAAAATTTTATTGAATTTATTTTTTACAAAAATTTTTCTTTCAAAATTTTACAAATTTATTGGAAATAGAATGATGTTTTTTATTTTCCTGAGGAGGGATTGAATTCATTTTTAACTAAATTTTGTTTGAAAATTTACGAAAATTTGTTAAAAAATTTCAGAAATATTTTATTTATTGCTTTAATTATTTTTAAAATTTTTATAATGATTTATTTGTCAAAAATATTATAAAATAAGCAAAAACCCAAAATTGTGAAAAATGTCTCCCTTTTTGGAATTCCAACTCGTAGACAAATTGTGGGATAAATTAAAATAAATCGTTTCTCAGAATCCGGTGAAATCAGACGAAAGTCTCCTATTGAAGGTAGACAAAATTGTTCACTCTTTGTGAGATGAATATTTTAATTTTGGAATTTGCATTGCCTTTAATTAGGCAATGCTTAAAATTTTAGTGAATTTATTTTTTACAACAATTTTTCTTTCAAAATTTTACAAATTTATTGGAAATAGAATGATTTTTTTTAATTTCGTGTGCAGCGATTGAATTCATTTTTAACTAAATTTTGTTTGAAAATTTACGAAAATTTGTTCAGAAATATTTTATTTATTGCTTTAATTATTTTTAAAATTTTTATAACGATTTATTTGTCAAAAATATTATAAAATAAGCAAAAACCCAAAATTGTGAAAAATGTCTCCCTTTTTGCAATTCCAACTCGTAGACAAATTGAGGGATAAATTAAAATAAATCGTTCCTCATAATCCGGTGAAATCAGACGAAAGTCTCCTATTGAAGGTAGACAAAATTATTCACTCATTGTAAGATGAATATATTTAATTTTGGAAATGCATTGCCTTTAATTAGGCAATGCTTAAAATTTTATTGAATTTATTTTTTACAAAAATTTTTCTTTCAAAATTTTACAAATTTATTGGAATTAGAATGATTTTTTTTATTTTCGTGTGCAGCGATTGAATTCATTTTTAACTAAATTTTGTGTGAAAATTTACGAAAATTTGTTCAGAAATATTTTATTTATTGCTTTAATTATTTTTAAAATTTTTATAATGATTTATTTATCAAAAATATTATAAAATAAAGCGAAAATCAAAAATTGTGAAAAATGTCTCCCTTTTTGGAATTCCAACTCATAGACAAATTGAGGGATAAATTAAAATAAATCGTTCCTCATAATCCGGTGCAATCAGACGAAAGTCTCCTATTAAAGGTAGACAAAATTATTCACTCTTCATGAGATGAATATTTTAATTTTGGAATTGCATTGCCTTTAATTAGGCAATGCTTAAAATTTTATTGAATTTATTTTTTACAAAAATTTTTCTTTCAAAATTTTACAAATTTATTGGAATTAGAATGATGTTTTTTAATTTCGTTTATAGGGATTGTATTCATTTTTAACTAAATTTTGTGTGAAAATTTACGAAAATTTGTTCAGAAATATTTTATTTATTGCTTTAATTATTTTTAAAATTTTTATAATGATTTATTTATCAAAAATATTATAAAATAAAGCGAAAATCAAAAATTGTGAAAAATGTCTCCCTTTTTGGAATTCCAACTCATAGACAAATTGAGGGATAAATTAAAATAAATCGTTCCTCATAATCCGGTGCAATCAGACGAATGTCTCCTATTAAAAGTAGACAAAATTATTCACTCTTCATGAGATGAATATTTTAGTTTTGGAATTGCATTGCCTTTAATTAGGCAATGCTTAAAATTTTATTGAATTTATTTTTTCCAACAATTTTTCTTTCAAAATTTTACAAATTTATTGGAAATAGAATGATTTTTTTTATTTTCGTGTGCAGCGATTGAATTCATTTTTAACTAAATTTTGTTTGAAAATTTACGAAAATTTGTTAAAAAATTTCAGAAATATTTTATTTATTGCTTTAATTATTTTTAAAATTTTTATAATGATTTATTTGTCAAAAATATTATAAAATAAGCAAAAATCAAAAATTGTGAAAAATGTCTCCCTTTTTGGAATTCCAACTCATAGACAAATTGAGGGATAAATTAAAATAAATCGTTCCTCATAATCCGGTGCAATCAGACGAAAGTCTCCTATTAAAGGTAGACAAAATTATTCACTTTTCATGAGATGAATATTTTAGTTTTGGAATTGCATTGCCTTTAATTAGGCAATGCTTAAAATTTTATTGAATTTATTTTTTACAAAAATTTTTCTTTCAAAATTTTACAAATTTATTGGAATTAGAATGATGTTTTTTAATTTCGTTTATAGGGATTGTATTCATTTTTAACTAAATTTTGTGTGAAAATTTACGAAAATTTGTTCAGAAATATTTTATTTATTGCTTTAGTTATTTTTAAAATTTTTATAATGATTTATTTATCAAAAATATTATAAAATAAAGCGAAAATCAAAAATTGTGAAAAATGTCTCCCTTTTTGGAATTCCAACTCATAGACAAATTGAGGGATAAATTAAAATAAATCGTTCCTCATAATCCGGTGCAATCAGACGAAAGTCTCCTATTAAAGGTAGACAAAATTATTCACTCTTCATGAGATGAATATTTTAATTTTGGAATTGCATTGCCTTTAATTAGGCAATGCTTAAAATTTTAGTGAATTTATTTTTTACAACAATTTTTCTTTCAAAATTTTACAAATTTATTGGAATTAGAATGATGTTTTTTAATTTCGTTTATAGGGATTGTATTCATTTTTAACTAAATTTTGTGTGAAAATTTACGAAAATTTGTTCAGAAATATTTTATTTATTGCTTTAATTATTTTTAAAATTTTTATAATGATTTATTTATCAAAAATATTATAAAATAAAGCGAAAATCAAAAATTGTGAAAAATGTCTCCCTTTTTGGAATTCCAACTCATAGACAAATTGAGGGATAAATTAAAATAAATCGTTCCTCATAATCCGGTGCAATCAGACGAAAGTCTCCTATTAAAGGTAGACAAAATTATTCACTCTTCATGAGATGAATATTTTAGTTTTGGAATTGCATTGCCTTTAATTAGGCAATGCTTAAAATTTTATTGAATTTATTTTTTACAAAAATTTTTCTTTCAAAATTTTACAAATTTATTGGAATTAGAATGATGTTTTTTAATTTCGTTTATAGGGATTGTATTCATTTTTAACTAAATTTTGTGTGAAAATTTACGAAAATTTGTTCAGAAATATTTTATTTATTGCTTTAATTATTTTTAAAATTTTTATAATGATTTATTTATCAAAAATATTATAAAATAAAGCGAAAATCAAAAATTGTGAAAAATGTCTCCCTTTTTGGAATTCCAACTCATAGACAAATTGAGTGATAAATTAAAATAAATCGTTCCTCATAATCCGGTGCAATCAGACGAAAGTCTCCTATTAAAGGTAGACAAAATTATTCACTCTTCATGAGATGAATATTTTAATTTTGGAATTGCATTGCCTTTAATTAGGCAATGCTTAAAATTTTAGTGAATTTATTTTTTACAACAATTTTTCTTTCAAAATTTTACAAATTTATTGGAATTAGAATGATGTTTTTTAATTTCGTTTATAGGGATTGTATTCATTTTTAACTAAATTTTGTGTGAAAATTTACGAAAATTTGTTCAGAAATATTTTATTTATTGCTTTAATTATTTTTAAAATTTTTATAATGATTTATTTATCAAAAATATTATAAAATAAAGCGAAAATCAAAAATTGTGAAAAATGTCTCCCTTTTTGGAATTCCAACTCATAGACAAATTGAGGGATAAATTAAAATAAATCGTTCCTCATAATCCGGTGCAATCAGACGAATGTCTCCTATTAAAAGTAGACAAAATTATTCACTCTTCATGAGATGAATATTTTAGTTTTGGAATTGCATTGCCTTTAATTAGGCAATGCTTAAAATTTTATTGAATTTATTTTTTCCAACAATTTTTCTTTCAAAATTTTACAAATTTATTGGAAATAGAATGATTTTTTTTATTTTCGTGTGCAGCGATTGAATTCATTTTTAACTAAATTTTGTTTGAAAATTTACGAAAATTTGTTAAAAAATTTCAGAAATATTTTATTTATTGCTTTAATTATTTTTAAAATTTTTATAATGATTTATTTGTCAAAAATATTATAAAATAAGCAAAAATCAAAAATTGTGAAAAATGTCTCCCTTTTTGGAATTCCAACTCATAGACAAATTGAGGGATAAATTAAAATAAATCGTTCCTCATAATCCGGTGCAATCAGACGAATGTCTCCTATTAAAAGTAGACAAAATTATTCACTCTTCATGAGATGAATATTTTAGTTTTGGAATTGCATTGCCTTTAATTAGGCAATGCTTAAAATTTTATTGAATTTATTTTTTCCAACAATTTTTCTTTCAAAATTTTACAAATTTATTGGAAATAGAATGATTTTTTTTATTTTCGTGTGCAGCGATTGAATTCATTTTTAACTAAATTTTGTTTGAAAATTTACGAAAATTTGTTAAAAAATTTCAGAAATATTTTATTTATTGCTTTAATTATTTTTAAAATTTTTATAATGATTTATTTATCAAAAATATTATAAAATAAAGCGAAAATCAAAAATTGTGAAAAATGTCTCCCTTTTTGGAATTCCAACTCATAGACAAATTGAGGGATAAATTAAAATAAATCGTTCCTCATAATCCGGTGCAATCAGACGAAAGTCTCCTATTAAAGGTAGACAAAATTATTCACTCTTCATGAGATGAATATTTTAATTTTGGAATTGCATTGCCTTTAATTAGGCAATGCTTAAAATTTTAGTGAATTTATTTTTTACAACAATTTTTCTTTCAAAATTTTACAAATTTATTGGAATTAGAATGATGTTTTTTAATTTCGTTTATAGGGATTGTATTCATTTTTAACTAAATTTTGTGTGAAAATTTACGAAAATTTGTTCAGAAATATTTTATTTATTGCTTTAATTATTTTTAAAATTTTTATAATGATTTATTTATCAAAAATATTATAAAATAAAGCGAAAATCAAAAATTGTGAAAAATGTCTCCCTTTTTGGAATTCCAACTCATAGACAAATTGAGGGATAAATTAAAATAAATCGTTCCTCATAATCCGGTGCAATCAGACGAATGTCTCCTATTAAAAGTAGACAAAATTATTCACTCTTCATGAGATGAATATTTTAGTTTTGGAATTGCATTGCCTTTAATTAGGCAATGCTTAAAATTTTATTGAATTTATTTTTTCCAACAATTTTTCTTTCAAAATTTTACAAATTTATTGGAAATAGAATGATTTTTTTTATTTTCGTGTGCAGCGATTGAATTCATTTTTAACTAAATTTTGTTTGAAAATTTACGAAAATTTGTTAAAAAATTTCAGAAATATTTTATTTATTGCTTTAATTATTTTTAAAATTTTTATAATGATTTATTTGTCAAAAATATTATAAAATAAGCAAAAATCAAAAATTGTGAAAAATGTCTCCCTTTTTGGAATTCCAACTCATAGACAAATTGAGGGATAAATTAAAATAAATCGTTCCTCATAATCCGGTGCAATCAGACGAAAGTCTCCTATTAAAGGTAGACAAAATTATTCACTTTTCATGAGATGAATATTTTAGTTTTGGAATTGCATTGCCTTTAATTAGGCAATGCTTAAAATTTTATTGAATTTATTTTTTACAAAAATTTTTCTTTCAAAATTTTACAAATTTATTGGAATTAGAATGATGTTTTTTAATTTCGTTTATAGGGATTGTATTCATTTTTAACTAAATTTTGTGTGAAAATTTACGAAAATTTGTTCAGAAATATTTTATTTATTGCTTTAGTTATTTTTAAAATTTTTATAATGATTTATTTATCAAAAATATTATAAAATAAAGCGAAAATCAAAAATTGTGAAAAATGTCTCCCTTTTTGGAATTCCAACTCATAGACAAATTGAGGGATAAATTAAAATAAATCGTTCCTCATAATCCGGTGCAATCAGACGAAAGTCTCCTATTAAAGGTAGACAAAATTATTCACTCTTCATGAGATGAATATTTTAATTTTGGAATTGCATTGCCTTTAATTAGGCAATGCTTAAAATTTTAGTGAATTTATTTTTTACAACAATTTTTCTTTCAAAATTTTACAAATTTATTGGAATTAGAATGATGTTTTTTAATTTCGTTTATAGGGATTGTATTCATTTTTAACTAAATTTTGTGTGAAAATTTACGAAAATTTGTTCAGAAATATTTTATTTATTTCTTTAATTATTTTTAAAATTTTTATAATGATTTATTTATCAAAAATATTATAAAATAAAGCGAAAATCAAAAATTGTGAAAAATGTCTCCCTTTTTGGAATTCCAACTCATAGACAAATTGAGGGATAAATTAAAATAAATCGTTCCTCATAATCCGGTGCAATCAGACGAATGTCTCCTATTAAAAGTAGACAAAATTATTCACTCTTCATGAGATGAATATTTTAGTTTTGGAATTGCATTGCCTTTAATTAGGCAATGCTTAAAATTTTATTGAATTTATTTTTTCCAACAATTTTTCTTTCAAAATTTTACAAATTTATTGGAAATAGAATGATTTTTTTTATTTTCGTGTGCAGCGATTGAATTCATTTTTAACTAAATTTTGTTTGAAAATTTACGAAAATTTGTTAAAAAATTTCAGAAATATTTTATTTATTGCTTTAATTATTTTTAAAATTTTTATAATGATTTATTTGTCAAAAATATTATAAAATAAGCAAAAATCAAAAATTGTGAAAAATGTCTCCCTTTTTGGAATTCCAACTCATAGACAAATTGAGGGATAAATTAAAATAAATCGTTCCTCATAATCCGGTGCAATCAGACGAAAGTCTCCTATTAAAGGTAGACAAAATTATTCACTTTTCATGAGATGAATATTTTAGTTTTGGAATTGCATTGCCTTTAATTAGGCAATGCTTAAAATTTTATTGAATTTATTTTTTACAAAAATTTTTCTTTCAAAATTTTACAAATTTATTGGAATTAGAATGATGTTTTTTAATTTCGTTTATAGGGATTGTATTCATTTTTAACTAAATTTTGTGTGAAAATTTACGAAAATTTGTTCAGAAATATTTTATTTATTGCTTTAGTTATTTTTAAAATTTTTATAATGATTTATTTATCAAAAATATTATAAAATAAAGCGAAAATCAAAAATTGTGAAAAATGTCTCCCTTTTTGGAATTCCAACTCATAGACAAATTGAGGGATAAATTAAAATAAATCGTTCCTCATAATCCGGTGCAATCAGACGAAAGTCTCCTATTAAAGGTAGACAAAATTATTCACTCTTCATGAGATGAATATTTTAATTTTGGAATTGCATTGCCTTTAATTAGGCAATGCTTAAAATTTTAGTGAATTTATTTTTTACAACAATTTTTCTTTCAAAATTTAACAAATTTATTGGAATTAGAATGATGTTTTTTAATTTCGTTTATAGGGATTGTATTCATTTTTAACTAAATTTTGTGTGAAAATTTACGAAAATTTGTTCAGAAATATTTTATTTATTGCTTTAGTTATTTTTAAAATTTTTATAATGATTTATTTATCAAAAATATTATAAAATAAAGCGAAAATCAAAAATTGTGAAAAATGTCTCCCTTTTTGGAATTCCAACTCATAGACAAATTGAGGGATAAATTAAAATAAATCGTTCCTCATAATCCGGTGCAATCAGACTAAAGTCTCCTATTAAAGGTAGACAAAATTATTCACTCTTCATGAGATGAATATTTTAATTTTGGAATTGCATTGCCTTTAATTAGGCAATGCTTAAAATTTTAGTGAATTTATTTTTTACAACAATTTTTCTTTCAAAATTTTACAAATTTATTGGAATTAGAATGATGTTTTTTAATTTCGTTTATAGGGATTGTATTCATTTTTAACTAAATTTTGTGTGAAAATTTACGAAAATTTGTTCAGAAATATTTTATTTATTGCTTTAATTATTTTTAAAATTTTTATAATGATTTATTTATCAAAAATATTATAAAATAAAGCGAAAATCAAAAATTGTGAAAAATGTCTCCCTTTTTGGAATTCCAACTCATAGACAAATTGAGGGATAAATTAAAATAAATCGTTCCTCATAATCCGGTGCAATCAGACGAAAGTCTCCTATTAAAGGTAGACAAAATTATTCACTCTTCATGAGATGAATATTTTAGTTTTGGAATTGCATTGCCTTTAATTAGGCAATGCTTAAAATTTTATTGAATTTATTTTTTACAAAAATTTTTCTTTCAAAATTTTACAAATTTATTGGAATTAGAATGATGTTTTTTAATTTCGTTTATAGGGATTGTATTCATTTTTAACTAAATTTTGTGTGAAAATTTACGAAAATTTGTTCAGAAATATTTTATTTATTGCTTTAATTATTTTTAAAATTTTTATAATGATTTATTTATCAAAAATATTATAAAATAAAGCGAAAATCAAAAATTGTGAAAAATGTCTCCCTTTTTGGAATTCCAACTCATAGACAAATTGAGGGATAAATTAAAATAAATCGTTCCTCATAATCCGGTGCAATCAGACGAAAGTCTCCTATTAAAGGTAGACAAAATTATTCACTCTTCATGAGATGAATATTTTAATTTTGGAATTGCATTGCCTTTAATTAGGCAATGCTTAAAATTTTAGTGAATTTATTTTTTACAACAATTTTTCTTTCAAAATTTTACAAATTTATTGGAATTAGAATGATGTTTTTTAATTTCGTTTATAGGGATTGTATTCATTTTTAACTAAATTTTGTGTGAAAATTTACGAAAATTTGTTCAGAAATATTTTATTTATTGCTTTAGTTATTTTTAAAATTTTTATAATGATTTATTTATCAAAAATATTATAAAATAAAGCGAAAATCAAAAATTGTGAAAAATGTCTCCCTTTTTGGAATTCCAACTCATAGACAAATTGAGGGATAAATTAAAATAAATCGTTCCTCATAATCCGGTGCAATCAGACGAAAGTCTCCTATTAAAGGTAGACAAAATTATTCACTCTTCATGAGATGAATATTTTAATTTTGGAATTGCATTGCCTTTAATTAGGCAATGCTTAAAATTTTAGTGAATTTATTTTTTACAACAATTTTTCTTTCAAAATTTTACAAATTTATTGGAATTAGAATGATGTTTTTTAATTTCGTTTATAGGGATTGTATTCATTTTTAACTAAATTTTGTGTGAAAATTTACGAAAATTTGTTCAGAAATATTTTATTTATTGCTTTAATTATTTTTAAAATTTTTATAATGATTTATTTATCAAAAATATTATAAAATAAAGCGAAAATCAAAAATTGTGAAAAATGTCTCCCTTTTTGGAATTCCAACTCATAGACAAATTGAGGGATAAATTAAAATAAATCGTTCCTCATAATCCGGTGCAATCAGACGAATGTCTCCTATTAAAAGTAGACAAAATTATTCACTCTTCATGAGATGAATATTTTAGTTTTGGAATTGCATTGCCTTTAATTAGGCAATGCTTAAAATTTTATTGAATTTATTTTTTCCAACAATTTTTCTTTCAAAATTTTACAAATTTATTGGAAATAGAATGATTTTTTTTATTTTCGTGTGCAGCGATTGAATTCATTTTTAACTAAATTTTGTTTGAAAATTTACGAAAATTTGTTAAAAAATTTCAGAAATATTTTATTTATTGCTTTAATTATTTTTAAAATTTTTATAATGATTTATTTGTCAAAAATATTATAAAATAAGCAAAAATCAAAAATTGTGAAAAATGTCTCCCTTTTTGGAATTCCAACTCATAGACAAATTGAGGGATAAATTAAAATAAATCGTTCCTCATAATCCGGTGCAATCAGACGAAAGTCTCCTATTAAAGGTAGACAAAATTATTCACTTTTCATGAGATGAATATTTTAGTTTTGGAATTGCATTGCCTTTAATTAGGCAATGCTTAAAATTTTATTGAATTTATTTTTTACAAAAATTTTTCTTTCAAAATTTTACAAATTTATTGGAATTAGAATGATGTTTTTTAATTTCGTTTATAGGGATTGTATTCATTTTTAACTAAATTTTGTGTGAAAATTTACGAAAATTTGTTCAGAAATATTTTATTTATTGCTTTAGTTATTTTTAAAATTTTTATAATGATTTATTTATCAAAAATATTATAAAATAAAGCGAAAATCAAAAATTGTGAAAAATGTCTCCCTTTTTGGAATTCCAACTCATAGACAAATTGAGGGATAAATTAAAATAAATCGTTCCTCATAATCCGGTGCAATCAGACGAAAGTCTCCTATTAAAGGTAGACAAAATTATTCACTCTTCATGAGATGAATATTTTAATTTTGGAATTGCATTGCCTTTAATTAGGCAATGCTTAAAATTTTAGTGAATTTATTTTTTACAACAATTTTTCTTTCAAAATTTAACAAATTTATTGGAATTAGAATGATGTTTTTTAATTTCGTTTATAGGGATTGTATTCATTTTTAACTAAATTTTGTGTGAAAATTTACGAAAATTTGTTCAGAAATATTTTATTTATTGCTTTAGTTATTTTTAAAATTTTTATAATGATTTATTTATCAAAAATATTATAAAATAAAGCGAAAATCAAAAATTGTGAAAAATGTCTCCCTTTTTGGAATTCCAACTCATAGACAAATTGAGGGATAAATTAAAATAAATCGTTCCTCATAATCCGGTGCAATCAGACGAAAGTCTCCTATTAAAGGTAGACAAAATTATTCACTCTTCATGAGATGAATATTTTAATTTTGGAATTGCATTGCCTTTAATTAGGCAATGCTTAAAATTTTAGTGAATTTATTTTTTACAACAATTTTTCTTTCAAAATTTTACAAATTTATTGGAATTAGAATGATGTTTTTTAATTTCGTTTATAGGGATTGTATTCATTTTTAACTAAATTTTGTGTGAAAATTTACGAAAATTTGTTCAGAAATATTTTATTTATTGCTTTAATTATTTTTAAAATTTTTATAATGATTTATTTATCAAAAATATTATAAAATAAAGCGAAAATCAAAAATTGTGAAAAATGTCTCCCTTTTTGGAATTCCAACTCATAGACAAATTGAGGGATAAATTAAAATAAATCGTTCCTCATAATCCGGTGCAATCAGACGAAAGTCTCCTATTAAAGGTAGACAAAATTATTCACTCTTCATGAGATGAATATTTTAGTTTTGGAATTGCATTGCCTTTAATTAGGCAATGCTTAAAATTTTATTGAATTTATTTTTTACAAAAATTTTTCTTTCAAAATTTTACAAATTTATTGGAATTAGAATGATGTTTTTTAATTTCGTTTATAGGGATTGTATTCATTTTTAACTAAATTTTGTGTGAAAATTTACGAAAATTTGTTCAGAAATATTTTATTTATTGCTTTAATTATTTTTAAAATTTTTATAATGATTTATTTATCAAAAATATTATAAAATAAAGCGAAAATCAAAAATTGTGAAAAATGTCTCCCTTTTTGGAATTCCAACTCATAGACAAATTGAGGGATAAATTAAAATAAATCGTTCCTCATTATCCGGTGCAATCAGACGAAAGTCTCCTATTAAAGGTAGACAAAATTATTCACTCTTCATGAGATGAATATTTTAATTTTGGAATTGCATTGCCTTTAATTAGGCAATGCTTAAAATTTTAGTGAATTTATTTTTTACAACAATTTTTCTTTCAAAATTTTACAAATTTATTGGAATTAGAATGATGTTTTTTAATTTCGTTTATAGGGATTGTATTCATTTTTAACTAAATTTTATGTGAAAATTTACGAAAATTTGTTCAGAAATATTTTATTTATTGCTTTAATTATTTTTAAAATTTTTATAATGATTTATTTATCAAAAATATTATAAAATAAAGCGAAAATCAAAAATTGTGAAAAATGTCTCCCTTTTTGGAATTCCAACTCATAGACAAATTGAGGGATAAATTAAAATAAATCGTTCCTCATAATCCGGTGCAATCAGACGAAAGTCTCCTATTAAAGGTAGACAAAATTATTCACTCTTCATGAGATGAATATTTTAATTTTGGAATTGCATTGCCTTTAATTAGGCAATGCTTAAAATTTTATTGAATTTATTTTTTACAAAAATTTTTCTTTCAAAATTTTACAAATTTATTGGAATTAGAATGATGTTTTTTAATTTCGTTTATAGGGATTGTATTCATTTTTAACTAAATTTTGTGTGAAAATTTACGAAAATTTGTTCAGAAATATTTTATTTATTGCTTTAATTATTTTTAAAATTTTTATAATGATTTATTTATCAAAAATATTATAAAATAAAGCGAAAATCAAAAATTGTGAAAAATGTCTCCCTTTTTGGAATTCCAACTCATAGACAAATTGAGGGATAAATTAAAATAAATCGTTCCTCATAATCCGGTGCAATCAGACGAATGTCTCCTATTAAAAGTAGACAAAATTATTCACTCTTCATGAGATGAATATTTTAGTTTTGGAATTGCATTGCCTTTAATTAGGCAATGCTTAAAATTTTATTGAATTTATTTTTTCCAACAATTTTTCTTTCAAAATTTTACAAATTTATTGGAAATAGAATGATTTTTTTTATTTTCGTGTGCAGCGATTGAATTCATTTTTAACTAAATTTTGTTTGAAAATTTACGAAAATTTGTTAAAAAATTTCAGAAATATTTTATTTATTGCTTTAATTATTTTTAAAATTTTTATAATGATTTATTTGTCAAAAATATTATAAAATAAGCAAAAATCAAAAATTGTGAAAAATGTCTCCCTTTTTGGAATTCCAACTCATAGACAAATTGAGGGATAAATTAAAATAAATCGTTCCTCATAATCCGGTGCAATCAGACGAAAGTCTCCTATTAAAGGTAGACAAAATTATTCACTCTTCATGAGATGAATATTTTAATTTTGGAATTGCATTGCCTTTAATTAGGCAATGCTTAAAATTTTAGTGAATTTATTTTTTACAACAATTTTTCTTTCAAAATTTTACAAATTTATTGGAATTAGAATGATGTTTTTTAATTTCGTTTATAGGGATTGTATTCATTTTTAACTAAATTTTGTGTGAAAATTTACGAAAATTTGTTCAGAAATATTTTATTTATTGCTTTAATTATTTTTAAAATTTTTATAATGATTTATTTATCAAAAATATTATAAAATAAAGCGAAAATCAAAAATTGTGAAAAATGTCTCCCTTTTTGGAATTCCAACTCATAGACAAATTGAGGGATAAATTAAAATAAATCGTTCCTCATAATCCGGTGCAATCAGACGAAAGTCTCCTATTAAAGGTAGACAAAATTATTCACTCTTCATGAGATGAATATTTTAGTTTTGGAATTGCATTGCCTTTAATTAGGCAATGCTTAAAATTTTATTGAATTTATTTTTTACAAAAATTTTTCTTTCAAAATTTTACAAATTTATTGGAATTAGAATGATGTTTTTTAATTTCGTTTATAGGGATTGTATTCATTTTTAACTAAATTTTGTGTGAAAATTTACGAAAATTTGTTCAGAAATATTTTATTTATTGCTTTAATTATTTTTAAAATTTTTATAATGATTTATTTATCAAAAATATTATAAAATAAAGCGAAAATCAAAAATTGTGAAAAATGTCTCCCTTTTTGGAATTCCAACTCATAGACAAATTGAGGGATAAATTAAAATAAATCGTTCCTCATAATCCGGTGCAATCAGACGAAAGTCTCCTATTAAAGGTAGACAAAATTATTCACTCTTCATGAGATGAATATTTTAATTTTGGAATTGCATTGCCTTTAATTAGGCAATGCTTAAAATTTTAGTGAATTTATTTTTTACAACAATTTTTCTTTCAAAATTTTACAAATTTATTGGAATTAGAATGATGTTTTTTAATTTCGTTTATAGGGATTGTATTCATTTTTAACTAAATTTTGTGTGAAAATTTACGAAAATTTGTTCAGAAATATTTTATTTATTGCTTTAATTATTTTTAAAATTTTTATAACGATTTATTTGTCAAAAATATTATAAAATAAGCAAAAACCCAAAATTGTGAAAAATGTCTCCCTTTTTGGAATTCCAACGCATAGACAAATTGAGGGATAAATTAAAATAAATCGTTCCTCATAACCCGATGAAATCAGACGAAAGTCTCCTATTAAAGGTAGACAAAATTATTCACTCTTCATGAGATGAATATTTTAGTTTTGGAATTGCATTGCCTTTAATTAGGCAATGCTTAAAATTTTATTGAATTTATTTTTTACAACAATTTTTCTTTCAAAATTTTACAAATTTATTGGAAATAGAATGAGGTTTTTTTATTTTCGTGTATAGGGATTGTATTCATTTTTAACTAAATTTTGTTTGAAAATTTACGAAAATTTGTTAAAAAAATTTCAAAAATATTTTATTTTTTGCTTTAATTATTTTTAAAATTTTTATAACGATTTATTTGTCAAAAATATTATAAAATAAGCAAAAACCCAAAATTGTGAAAAATGTCTCCCTTTTTGCAATTCCAACTCGTAGACAAATTGTGGGTTAAATTAAAATAAATAGAATCCGGTGAAATCAGACGAAAGTCTCCTATTGAAGGTAGACAAAATTGTTCACTCTTTGTGAGATGAATATTTTAATTTTGGAATTTGCATTGCCTTTAATTAGGCAATGCTTAAAATTTTAGTGAATTTATTTTTTACAACAATTTTTCTTTCAAAATTTTACAAATTTATTGGAAATAGAATGATTTTTTTTAATTTCGTGTGCAGCGATTGAATTCATTTTTAACTAAATTTTGTTTGAAAATTTACGAAAATTTGTTCAGAAATATTTTATTTATTGCTTTAATTATTTTTAAAATTTTTATAACGATTTATTTGTCAAAAATATTATAAAATAAGCAAAAACCCAAAATTGTGAAAAATGTCTCCCTTTTTGCAATTCCAACTCGTAGACAAATTGAGGGATAAATTAAAATAAATAGTTCCTCATAATCCGGTGAAATCAGACGAAAGTCTCCTATTGAAGGTAGACAAAATTATTCACTCATTGTAAGATGAATATATTTAATTTTGGAAATGCATTGCCTTTAATTAGGCAATGCTAAAATTTTATTGAATTTATTTTTTACAAAAATTTTTCTTTCAAAATTTTACAAATTTATTGGAAATAGAATGATGTTTTTTATTTTCCTGAGGAGGGATTGAATTCATTTTTAACTAAATTTTGTTTGAAAATTTACGAAAATTTGTTAAAAAATTTCAGAAATATTTTATTTATTGCTTTAATTATTTTTAAAATTTTTATAATGATTTATTTGTCAAAAATATTATAAAATAAGCAAAAACCCAAAATTGTGAAAAATGTCTCCCTTTTTGGAATTCCAACTCATAGACAAATTGAGGGATAAATTAAAATAAATAGTTCCTCATAATCCGGTGAAATCAGACGAAAGTCTCCTATTAAAGGTAGACAAAATTATTCACTCTTCATGAGATGAATATTTTAGTTTTGGAATTGCATTGCCTTTAATTAGGCAATGCTTAAAATTTTATTGAATTTATTTTTTACAAAAATTTTTCTTTCAAAATTTTACAAATTTATTGGAATTAGAATGATGTTTTTTAATTTCGTTTATAGGGATTGTATTCATTTTTAACTAAATTTTGTGTGAAAATTTACGAAAATTTGTTCAGAAATATTTTATTTATTGCTTTAATTATTTTTAAAATTTTTATAATGATTTATTTATCAAAAATATTATAAACTCCCTTTTTGGAATTCCAACTCATAGACAAATTGAGGGATAAATTAAAATAAATCGTTCCTCATAATCCGGTGCAATCAGACGAAAGTCTCCTATTAAAAGTAGACAAAATTATTCACTCTTCATGAGATGAATATTTTAGTTTTGGAATTGCATTGCCTTTAATTAGGCAATGCTTAAAATTTTATTGAATTTATTTTTTCCAACAATTTTTCTTTCAAAATTTTACAAATTTATTGGAAATAGAATGATTTTTTTTATTTTCGTGTGCAGCGATTGAATTCATTTTTAACTAAATTTTGTTTGAAAATTTACGAAAATTTGTTAAAAAATTTCAGAAATATTTTATTTATTGCTTTAATTATTTTTAAAATTTTTATAATGATTTATTTGTCAAAAATATTATAAAATAAGCAAAAACCCAAAATTGTGAAAAATGTCTCCCTTTTTGGAATTCCAACTCATAGACAAATTGAGGGATAAATTAAAATAAATCGTTCCTCATAATCCGGTGCAATCAGACGAAAGTCTCCTATTAAAGGTAGACAAAATTATTCACTCTTCATGAGATGAATATTTTAGTTTTGGAATTGCATTGCCTTTAATTAGGCAATGCTTAAAATTTTATTGAATTTATTTTTTACAAAAATTTTTCTTTCAAAATTTTACAAATTTATTGGAATTAGAATGATGTTTTTTAATTTCGTTTATAGGGATTGTATTCATTTTTAACTAAATTTTGTGTGAAAATTTACGAAAATTTGTTCAGAAATATTTTATTTATTGCTTTAATTATTTTTAAAATTTTTATAATGATTTATTTATCAAAAATATTATAAAATAAAGCGAAAATCAAAAATTGTGAAAAATGTCTCCCTTTTTGGAATTCCAACTCATAGACAAATTGAGGGATAAATTAAAATAAATAGTTCCTCATAATCCGGTGAAATCAGACGAAAGTCTCCTATTGAAGGTAGACAAAATTATTCACTCATTGTAAGATGAATATATTTAATTTTGGAAATGCATTGCCTTTAATTAGGCAATGCTAAAATTTTATTGAATTTATTTTTTACAAAAATTTTTCTTTCAAAATTTTACAAATTTATTGGAATTAGAATGATGTTTTTTAATTTCGTTTATAGGGATTGTATTCATTTTTAACTAAATTTTGTGTGAAAATTTACGAAAATTTGTTCAGAAATATTTTATTTATTGCTTTAATTATTTTTAAAATTTTTATAATGATTTATTTATCAAAAATATTATAAAATAAAGCGAAAATCAAAAATTGTGAAAAATGTCTCCCTTTTTGCAATTCCAACTCGTAGACAAATTGAGGGATAAATTAAAATAAATAGTTCCTCATAATCCGGTGAAATCAGACGAAAGTCTCCTATTGAAGGTAGACAAAATTATTCACTCATTGTAAGATGAATATATTTAATTTTGGAAATGCATTGCCTTTAATTAGGCAATGCTAAAATTTTATTGAATTTATTTTTTACAAAAATTTTTCTTTCAAAATTTTACAAATTTATTGGAAATAGAATGATGTTTTTTATTTTCGTGTGCAGCGATTGAATTCATTTTTAACTAAATTTTGTTTGAAAATTTACGAAAATTTGTTCAGAAATATTTTATTTATTGCTTTAATTATTTTTAAAATTTTTATAATGATTTATTTATCAAAAATATTATAAAATAAAGCGAAAATCAAAAATTGTGAAAAATGTCTCCCTTTTTGCAATTCCAACTCGTAGACAAATTGAGGGATAAATTAAAATAAATAGTTCCTCATAATCCGGTGAAATCAGACGAAAGTCTCCTATTGAAGGTAGACAAAATTATTCACTCTTCATGAGATGAATATTTTAGTTTTGGAATTGCATTGCCTTTAATTAGGCAATGCTAAAATTTTATTGAATTTATTTTTTACAAAAATTTTTCTTTCAAAATTTTACAAATTTATTGGAAATAGAATGATGTTTTTTATTTTCGTGTGCAGCGATTGAATTCATTTTTAACTAAATTTTGTTTGAAAATTTACGAAAATTTGTTAAAAAATTTCAGAAATATTTTATTTATTGCTTTAATTATTTTTAAAATTTTTATAATGATTTATTTGTCAAAAATATTATAAAATAAGCAAAAACCCAAAATTGTGAAAAATGTCTCCCTTTTTGGAATTCCAACTCATAGACAAATTGAGGGATAAATTAAAATAAATCGTTCCTCATAATCCGGTGCAATCAGACGAAAGTCTCCTATTAAAGGTAGACAAAATTATTCACTCTTCATGAGATGAATATTTTAGTTTTGGAATTGCATTGCCTTTAATTAGGCAATGCTTAAAATTTTATTGAATTTATTTTTTACAAAAATTTTTCTTTCAAAATTTTACAAATTTATTGGAATTAGAATGATGTTTTTTAATTTCGTTTATAGGGATTGTATTCATTTTTAACTAAATTTTGTGTGAAAATTTACGAAAATTTGTTCAGAAATATTTTATTTATTGCTTTAATTATTTTTAAAATTTTTATAATGATTTATTTATCAAAAATATTATAAAATAAAGCGAAAATCAAAAATTGTGAAAAATGTCTCCCTTTTTGCAATTCCAACTCGTAGACAAATTGAGGGATAAATTAAAATAAATAGTTCCTCATAATCCGGTGAAATCAGACGAAAGTCTCCTATTGAAGGTAGACAAAATTATTCACTCTTCATGAGATGAATATTTTAGTTTTGGAATTGCATTGCCTTTAATTAGGCAATGCTAAAATTTTATTGAATTTATTTTTTACAAAAATTTTTCTTTCAAAATTTTACAAATTTATTGGAAATAGAATGATGTTTTTTATTTTCGTGTGCAGCGATTGAATTCATTTTTAACTAAATTTTGTTTGAAAATTTACGAAAATTTGTTAAAAAATTTCAGAAATATTTTATTTATTGCTTTAATTATTTTTAAAATTTTTATAATGATTTATTTGTCAAAAATATTATAAAATAAGCAAAAACCCAAAATTGTGAAAAATGTCTCCCTTTTTGGAATTCCAACTCATAGACAAATTGAGGGATAAATTAAAATAAATCGTTCCTCATAATCCGGTGCAATCAGACGAAAGTCTCCTATTAAAGGTAGACAAAATTATTCACTCTTCATGAGATGAATATTTTAGTTTTGGAATTGCATTGCCTTTAATTAGGCAATGCTTAAAATTTTATTGAATTTATTTTTTACAAAAATTTTTCTTTCAAAATTTTACAAATTTATTGGAATTAGAATGATGTTTTTTAATTTCGTTTATAGGGATTGTATTCATTTTTAACTAAATTTTGTGTGAAAATTTACGAAAATTTGTTCAGAAATATTTTATTTATTGCTTTAATTATTTTTAAAATTTTTATAATGATTTATTTATCAAAAATATTATAAAATAAAGCGAAAATCAAAAATTGTGAAAAATGTCTCCCTTTTTGGAATTCCAACTCATAGACAAATTGAGGGATAAATTAAAATAAATCGTTCCTCATAATCCGGTGCAATCAGACGAAAGTCTCCTATTAAAGGTAGACAAAATTATTCACTCTTCATGAGATGAATATTTTAGTTTTGGAATTGCATTGCCTTGAATTAGGCAATGCTTAAAATTTTATTGAATTTATTTTTTACAAAAATTTTTCTTTCAAAATTTTACAAATTTATTGGAATTAGAATGATGTTTTTTAATTTCGTTTATAGGGATTGTATTCATTTTTAACTAAATTTTGTGTGAAAATTTACGAAAATTTGTTCAGAAATATTTTATTTATTGCTTTAATTATTTTTAAAATTTTTATAATGATTTATTTATCAAAAATATTATAAAATAAAGCGAAAATCAAAAATTGTGAAAAATGTCTCCCTTTTTGCAATTCCAACTCGTAGACAAATTGAGGGATAAATTAAAATAAATAGTTCCTCATAATCCGGTGAAATCAGACGAAAGTCTCCTATTGAAGGTAGACAAAATTATTCACTCATTGTAAGATGAATATATTTAATTTTGGAAATGCATTGCCTTTAATTAGGCAATGCTAAAATTTTATTGAATTTATTTTTTACAAAAATTTTTCTTTCAAAATTTTACAAATTTATTGGAAATAGAATGATGTTTTTTATTTTCGTGTGCAGCGATTGAATTCATTTTTAACTAAATTTTGTTTGAAAATTTACGAAAATTTGTTAAAAAATTTCAGAAATATTTTATTTATTGCTTTAATTATTTTTAAAATTTTTATAATGATTTATTTGTCAAAAATATTATAAAATAAGCAAAAACCCAAAATTGTGAAAAATGTCTCCCTTTTTGGAATTCCAACTCATAGACAAATTGAGGGATAAATTAAAATAAATCGTTCCTCATAATCCGGTGCAATCAGACGAAAGTCTCCTATTAAAGGTAGACAAAATTATTCACTCTTCATGAGATGAATATTTTAGTTTTGGAATTGCATTGCCTTTAATTAGGCAATGCTTAAAATTTTATTGAATTTATTTTTTACAAAAATTTTTCTTTCAAAATTTTACAAATTTATTGGAATTAGAATGATGTTTTTTAATTTCGTTTATAGGGATTGTATTCATTTTTAACTAAATTTTGTGTGAAAATTTACGAAAATTTGTTCAGAAATATTTTATTTATTGCTTTAATTATTTTTAAAATTTTTATAATGATTTATTTATCAAAAATATTATAAAATAAAGCGAAAATCAAAAATTGTGAAAAATGTCTCCCTTTTTGGAATTCCAACTCATAGACAAATTGAGGGATAAATTAAAATAAATCGTTCCTCATAATCCGGTGCAATCAGACGAAAGTCTCCTATTAAAGGTAGACAAAATTATTCACTCTTCATGAGATGAATATTTTAGTTTTGGAATTGCATTGCCTTGAATTAGGCAATGCTTAAAATTTTATTGAATTTATTTTTTACAAAAATTTTTCTTTCAAAATTTTACAAATTTATTGGAATTAGAATGATGTTTTTTAATTTCGTTTATAGGGATTGTATTCATTTTTAACTAAATTTTGTGTGAAAATTTACGAAAATTTGTTCAGAAATATTTTATTTATTGCTTTAATTATTTTTAAAATTTTTATAATGATTTATTTATCAAAAATATTATAAAATAAAGCGAAAATCAAAAATTGTGAAAAATGTCTCCCTTTTTGCAATTCCAACTCGTAGACAAATTGAGGGATAAATTAAAATAAATAGTTCCTCATAATCCGGTGAAATCAGACGAAAGTCTCCTATTGAAGGTAGACAAAATTATTCACTCATTGTAAGATGAATATATTTAATTTTGGAAATGCATTGCCTTTAATTAGGCAATGCTAAAATTTTATTGAATTTATTTTTTACAAAAATTTTTCTTTCAAAATTTTACAAATTTATTGGAAATAGAATGATTTTTTTTATTTTCGTGTGCAGCGATTGAATTCATTTTTAACTAAATTTTGTTTGAAAATTTACGAAAATTTGTTAAAAAATTTCAGAAATATTTTATTTATTGCTTTAATTATTTTTAAAATTTTTATAATGATTTATTTGTCAAAAATATTATAAAATAAGCAAAAATCAAAAATTGTGAAAAATGTCTCCCTTTTTGGAATTCCAACTCATAGACAAATTGAGGGATAAATTAAAATAAATCGTTCCTCATAACCCGATGCAATCAGACGAAAGTCTCCTATTAAAGGTAGACAAAATTATTCACTCTTCATGAGATGAATATTTTAGTTTTGGAATTGCATTGCCTTGAATTAGGCAATGCTTAAAATTTTATTGAATTTATTTTTTACAAAAATTTTTCTTTCAAAATTTTACAAATTTATTGGAATTAGAATGATGTTTTTTAATTTCGTTTATAGGGATTGTATTCATTTTTAACTAAATTTTGTGTGAAAATTTACGAAAATTTGTTCAGAAATATTTTATTTATTGCTTTAATTATTTTTAAAATTTTTATAATGATTTATTTATCAAAAATATTATAAAATAAAGCGAAAATCAAAAATTGTGAAAAATGTCTCCCTTTTTGCAATTCCAACTCGTAGACAAATTGAGGGATAAATTAAAATAAATAGTTCCTCATAATCCGGTGAAATCAGACGAAAGTCTCCTATTGAAGGTAGACAAAATTATTCACTCATTGTAAGATGAATATATTTAATTTTGGAAATGCATTGCCTTTAATTAGGCAATGCTAAAATTTTATTGAATTTATTTTTTACAAAAATTTTTCTTTCAAAATTTTACAAATTTATTGGAAATAGAATGATTTTTTTTATTTTCGTGTGCAGCGATTGAATTCATTTTTAACTAAATTTTGTTTGAAAATTTACGAAAATTTGTTAAAAAATTTCAGAAATATTTTATTTATTGCTTTAATTATTTTTAAAATTTTTATAATGATTTATTTGTCAAAAATATTATAAAATAAGCAAAAATCAAAAATTGTGAAAAATGTCTCCCTTTTTGGAATTCCAACTCATAGACAAATTGAGGGATAAATTAAAATAAATCGTTCCTCATAACCCGATGCAATCAGACGAAAGTCTCCTATTAAAGGTAGACAAAATTATTCACTCTTCATGAGATGAATATTTTAGTTTTGGAATTGCATTGCCTTTAATTAGGCAATGCTTAAAATTTTATTGAATTTATTTTTTACAAAAATTTTTCTTTCAAAATTTTACAAATTTATTGGAATTAGAATGATGTTTTTTAATTTCGTTTATAGGGATTGTATTCATTTTTAACTAAATTTTGTGTGAAAATTTACGAAAATTTGTTCAGAAATATTTTATTTATTGCTTTAATTATTTTTAAAATTTTTATAATGATTTATTTATCAAAAATATTATAAAATAAAGCGAAAATCAAAAATTGTGAAAAATGTCTCCCTTTTTGCAATTCCAACTCGTAGACAAATTGAGGGATAAATTAAAATAAATAGTTCCTCATAATCCGGTGAAATCAGACGAAAGTCTCCTATTGAAGGTAGACAAAATTATTCACTCATTGTAAGATGAATATATTTAATTTTGGAAATGCATTGCCTTTAATTAGGCAATGCTAAAATTTTATTGAATTTATTTTTTACAAAAATTTTTCTTTCAAAATTTTACAAATTTATTGGAAATAGAATGATGTTTTTTATTTTCCTGAGGAGGGATTGAATTCATTTTTAACTAAATTTTGTTTGAAAATTTACGAAAATTTGTTAAAAAATTTCAGAAATATTTTATTTATTGCTTTAATTATTTTTATAATTTTTATAATGATTTATTTGTCAAAAATATTATAAAATAAGCAAAAACCCAAAATTGTGAAAAATGTCTCCCTTTTTGGAATTCCAACTCATAGACAAATTGAGGGATAAATTAAAATAAATCGTTCCTCATAATCCGGTGCAATCAGACGAAAGTCTCCTATTAAAGGTAGACAAAATTATTCACTCTTCATGAGATGAATATTTTAGTTTTGGAATTGCATTGCCTTTAATTAGGCGATGCTAAAATTTTATTGAATTTATTTTTTACAAAAATTTTTCTTTCAAAATTTTACAAATTTATTGGAAATAGAATGATGTTTTTTATTTTCCTGAGGAGGGATTGAATTCATTTTTAACTAAATTTTGTGTGAAAATTTACGAAAATTTGTTCAGAAATATTTTATTTATTGCTTTAATTATTTTTAAAATTTTTATAATGATTTATTTGTCAAAAATATTATAAAATAAGCAAAAACCCAAAATTGTGAAAAATGTCTCCCTTTTTGGAATTCCAACTCATAGACAAATTGAGGGATAAATTAAAATAAATCATTCCTCATAATCCGGTGCAATCAGACGAAAGTCTCCTATTAAAGGTAGACAAAATTATTCACTCTTCATGAGATGAATATTTTAGTTTTGGAATTGCATTGCCTTTAATTAGGCAATGCTTAAAATTTTAGTGAATTTATTTTTTACAAAAATTTTTCTTTCAAAATTTTACAAATTTATTGGAAATAGAATGATTTTTTTTAATTTCGTTTATAGGGATTGTATTCATTTTTAACTAAATTTTGTTTGAAAATTTACGAAAATTTGTTCAGAAATATTTTATTTATTGCTTTAATTATTTTTAAAATTTTTATAATGATTTATTTATCAAAAATATTATAAAATAAAGCGAAAATCAAAAATTGTGAAAAATGTCTCCCTTTTTGCAATTCCAACTCGTAGACAAATTGAGGGATAAATTAAAATAAATAGTTCCTCATAATCCGGTGAAATCAGACGAAAGTCTCCTATTGAAGGTAGACAAAATTATTCACTCATTGTAAGATGAATATATTTAATTTTGGAAATGCATTGCCTTTAATTAGGCAATGCTAAAATTTTATTGAATTTATTTTTTACAAAAATTTTTCTTTCAAAATTTTACAAATTTATTGGAAATAGAATGATTTTTTTTATTTTCATGTGCAGCGATTGAATTCATTTTTAACTAAATTTTGTTTGAAAATTTACGAAAATTTGTTAAAAAATTTCAGAAATATTTTATTTATTGCTTTAATTATTTTTAAAATTTTTATAATGATTTATTTGTCAAAAATATTATAAAATAAGCAAAAATCAAAAATTGTGAAAAATGTCTCCCTTTTTGGAATTCCAACTCATAGACAAATTGAGGGATAAATTAAAATAAATCGTTCCTCATAACCCGATGCAATCAGACGAAAGTCTCCTATTAAAGGTAGACAAAATTATTCACTCTTCATGAGATGAATATTTTAGTTTTGGAATTGCATTGCCTTTAATTAGGCGATGCTAAAATTTTATTGAATTTATTTTTTACAAAAATTTTTCTTTCAAAATTTTACAAATTTATTGGAAATAGAATGTTTTTTATTTTCCTGAGGAGGGATTGAATTCATTTTTAACTAAATTTTGTTTGAAAATTTACGAAAATTTGTTAAAAAATTTCAGAAATATTTTATTTATTGCTTTAATTATTTTTAAAATTTTTATAATGATTTATTTGTCAAAAATATTATAAAATAAGCAAAAATCAAAAATTGTGAAAAATGTCTCCCTTTTTGGAGTTCCAACTCATAGACAAATTGAGGGATAAATTAAAATAAATCGTTCCTCATAACCCGATGCAATCAGACGAAAGTCTCCTATTAAAGGTAGACAAAATTATTCACTCTTCATGAGATGAATATTTTAGTTTTGGAATTGCATTGCCTTTAATTAGGCAATGCTTAAAATTTTATTGAATTTATTTTTTACAAAAATTTTTCTTTCAAAATTTTACAAATTTATTGGAAATAGAATGATTTTTTTTAATTTCGTTTATAGGGATTGTATTCATTTTTAACTAAATTTTGTTTGAAAATTTACGAAAATTTGTTCAGAAATATTTTATTTATTGCTTTAATTATTTTTAAAATTTTTATAATGATTTATTTATCAAAAATATTATAAAATAAAGCGAAAATCAAAAATTGTGAAAAATGTCTCCCTTTTTGCAATTCCAACTCGTAGACAAATTGAGGGATAAATTAAAATAAATAGTTCCTCATAATCCGGTGAAATCAGACGAAAGTCTCCTATTGAAGGTAGACAAAATTATTCACTCATTGTAAGATGAATATATTTAATTTTGGAAATGCATTGCCTTTAATTAGGCAATGCTAAAATTTTATTGAATTTATTTTTTACAAAAATTTTTCTTTCAAAATTTTACAAATTTATTGGAAATAGAATGATTTTTTTTATTTTCGTGTGCAGCGATTGAATTCATTTTTAACTAAATTTTGTTTGAAAATTTACGAAAATTTGTTAAAAAATTTCAGAAATATTTTATTTATTGCTTTAATTATTTTTAAAATTTTTATAATGATTTATTTGTCAAAAATATTATAAAATAAGCAAAAATCAAAAATTGTGAAAAATGTCTCCCTTTTTGGAATTCCAACTCATAGACAAATTGAGGGATAAATTAAAATAAAGGGTGCGGTTTTTTTTGTCCCCAAAATCGGTTCTTTTTGACCCCAGAGTGGTTTTTTTTGTCCCCAACTTTTAAATAGTTTTTTTTGTCTCCAAAATCGGTTCTTTTTGTCCCCAAAGTGGTTTTTTTTGTCCCCAACTAATAAAAATTTGTTTTTCACGTTGTAAATGATATAAAACAGTTTTACAACACTCCAAGGGTGCGCGGAAGTCAAAAAGAGGTGCGCGGGATATATCCGGATATTGAGGGATTAAGGAGGATTAAGGGGGATTAAGCCCCGAAATGGACGGGAAATGGCCCGGAAGGCCACAGGAACGTCGAGAAGTGCCTGAGAGTGTGCGGGATATAACCGGATATAAGGGGATTAAGGTGGATATAGGGGGATTAAGCCGGATTAAGCCGCGAAATGGATTCGAAATGGCTCGGAAGGTCATTGGAAGGTCAGGGAAGTGTAACAGAGGCCCGGAGAATGCGCGAGATTAAGCCGGATATAGGGGGATTAAGGTGGATTTAGGGGGTTAAGTCGGATTAAGGCCTGGAATCGATGGGCGCGAGCCCGATTTGGGCTGATTTGCTTCCGGCTTCGCGAGATTCATATGCTCCGAACCCCTAATCCTAACCCTAGCCCATAACTAAGCTTTTATCCGGCTTAATCCTCCTATATCCACATTAATCCCCCTATATCTCTCGTGCTCCTAAACCCTTAGCTTCTAGATCCCATGCCGCCCCTAACCATAACCCTAATCCATAGCCTCTAGCTAAGCTTAATCCGGCTTAATCCCCCTATATCCACCTTAATCCCCATATATCCGGCTCTATCCCGCGCACTCTCAGGCACTTCCCGACCTTCCACTGGCCCTTCGGGCCATTTCCCTTCCATTCCGGGGCTTAATCCGGCTTAATCCCCCTTAATCCTCCTTAATCCCTCAATATCCGGATGTATCCCGCGCACCTCTTTTTGACTTCCGCGCACCCTTGGAGTGTTGTAAAACCGTTTTATATCATTTACAACGTGAAAAACAAATTTTTATTAGTTGGGGACAAAAAAAACCACTTTGGGGACAAAAAGAACCGATTTTGGAGACAAAAAAAACTATTTAAAAGTTGGGGACAAAAAAAAACCACTTTGGGGACAAAAAGAACCGATTTTGGAGACAAAAAAAAACTTTTCTCTAAAATAAATCGTTCCTCATAACCCGATGCAATCAGACGAAAGTCTCCTATTAAAGGTAGACAAAATTATTCACTCTTCATGAGATGAATATTTTAGTTTTGGAATTGCATTGCCTTTAATTAGGCAATGCTTAAAATTTTATTGAATTTATTTTTTACAAAAATTTTTCTTTCAAAATTTTACAAATTTATTGGAAATAGAATGATTTTTTTTAATTTCGTGTGCAGCGATTGAATTCATTTTTAACTAAATTTTGTTTGAAAATTTACGAAAATTTGTTCAGAAATATTTTATTTATTGCTTTAATTATTTTTAAAATTTTTATAACGATTTATTTGTCAAAAATATTATAAAATAAGCAAAAACCCAAAATTGTGAAAAATGTCTCCCTTTTTGCAATTCCAACTCGTAGACAAATTGAGGGATAAATTAAAATAAATAGTTCCTCATAATCCGGTGAAATCAGACGAAAGTCTCCTATTGAAGGTAGACAAAATTATTCACTCATTGTAAGATGAATATATTTAATTTTGGAAATGCATTGCCTTTAATTAGGCAATGCTAAAATTTTATTGAATTTATTTTTTACAAAAATTTTTCTTTCAAAATTTTACAAATTTATTGGAAATAGAATGATGTTTTTTATTTTCCTGAGGAGGGATTGAATTCATTTTTAACTAAATTTTGTTTGAAAATTTACGAAAATTTGTTAAAAAATTTCAGAAATATTTTATTTATTGCTTTAATTATTTTTAAAATTTTTATAATGATTTATTTGTCAAAAATATTATAAAATAAGCAAAAATCAAAAATTGTGAAAAATGTCTCCCTTTTTGGAATTCCAACTCATAGACAAATTGAGGGATAAATTAAAATAAATCGTTCCTCATAACCCGATGCAATCAGACGAAAGTCTCCTATTAAAGGTAGACAAAATTATTCACTCTTCATGAGATGAATATTTTAGTTTTGGAATTGCATTGCCTTGAATTAGGCAATGCTTAAAATTTTATTGAATTTATTTTTTACAAAAATTTTTCTTTCAAAATTTTACAAATTTATTGGAATTAGAATGATGTTTTTTAATTTCGTTTATAGGGATTGTATTCATTTTTAACTAAATTTTGTTTGAAAATTTACGAAAATTTGTTCAGAAATATTTTATTTATTGCTTTAATTATTTTTAAAATTTTTATAATGATTTATTTGTCAAAAATATTATAAAATAAGCAAAAATCAAAAATTGTGAAAAATGTCTCCCTTTTTGGAATTCCAACTCATAGACAAATTGAGGGATAAATTAAAATAAATCGTTCCTCATAACCCGATGCAATCAGACGAAAGTCTCCTATTAAAGGTAGACAAAATTATTCACTCTTCATGAGATGAATATTTTAGTTTTGGAATTGCATTGCCTTTAATTAGGCAATGCTTAAAATTTTATTGAATTTATTTTTTACAAAAATTTTTCTTTCAAAATTTTACAAATTTATTGGAATTAGAATGATGTTTTTTAATTTCGTTTATAGGGATTGTATTCATTTTTAACTAAATTTTGTGTGAAAATTTACGAAAATTTGTTCAGAAATATTTTATTTATTGCTTTAATTATTTTTAAAATTTTTATAATGATTTATTTATCAAAAATATTATAAAATAAAGCGAAAATCAAAAATTGTGAAAAATGTCTCCCTTTTTGGAATTCCAACTCATAGACAAATTGAGGGATAAATTAAAATAAATCGTTCCTCATAACCCGATGAAATCAGACGAAAGTCTCCTATTAAAGGTAGACAAAATTATTCACTCTTCATGAGATGAATATTTTAGTTTTGGAATTGCATTGCCTTGAATTAGGCAATGCTTAAAATTTTATTGAATTTATTTTTTACAAAAATTTTTCTTTCAAAATTTTACAAATTTATTGGAATTAGAATGATGTTTTTTAATTTCGTTTATAGGGATTGTATTCATTTTTAACTAAATTTTGTGTGAAAATTTACGAAAATTTGTTCAGAAATATTTTATTTATTGCTTTAATTATTTTTAAAATTTTTATAATGATTTATTTATCAAAAATATTATAAAATAAAGCGAAAATCAAAAATTGTGAAAAATGTCTCCCTTTTTGCAATTCCAACTCGTAGACAAATTGAGGGATAAATTAAAATAAATAGTTCCTCATAATCCGGTGAAATCAGACGAAAGTCTCCTATTGAAGGTAGACAAAATTATTCACTCATTGTAAGATGAATATATTTAATTTTGGAAATGCATTGCCTTTAATTAGGCAATGCTAAAATTTTATTGAATTTATTTTTTACAAAAATTTTTCTTTCAAAATTTTACAAATTTATTGGAAATAGAATGATTTTTTTTATTTTCGTGTGCAGCGATTGAATTCATTTTTAACTAAATTTTGTTTGAAAATTTACGAAAATTTGTTAAAAAATTTCAGAAATATTTTATTTATTGCTTTAATTATTTTTAAAATTTTTATAATGATTTATTTGTCAAAAATATTATAAAATAAGCAAAAACCCAAAATTGTGAAAAATGTCTCCCTTTTTGGAATTCCAACTCATAGACAAATTGAGGGATAAATTAAAATAAATCGTTCCTCATAATCCGGTGCAATCAGACGAAAGTCTCCTATTAAAGGTAGACAAAATTATTCACTCTTCATGAGATGAATATTTTAGTTTTGGAATTGCATTGCCTTTAATTAGGCAATGCTTAAAATTTTAGTGAATTTATTTTTTACAAAAATTTTTCTTTCAAAATTTTACAAATTTATTGGAAATAGAATGATTTTTTTTAATTTCGTGTGCAGCGATTGAATTCATTTTTAACTAAATTTTGTTTGAAAATTTACGAAAATTTGTTCAGAAATATTTTATTTATTGCTTTAATTATTTTTAAAATTTTTATAATGATTTATTTATCAAAAATATTATAAAATAAAGCGAAAATCAAAAATTGTGAAAAATGTCTCCCTTTTTGGAATTCCAACTCATAGACAAATTGAGGGATAAATTAAAATAAATCGTTCCTCATAATCCGGTGCAATCAGACGAAAGTCTCCTATTAAAGGTAGACAAAATTATTCACTCTTCATGAGATGAATATTTTAGTTTTGGAATTGCATTGCCTTGAATTAGGCAATGCTTAAAATTTTATTGAATTTATTTTTTACAAAAATTTTTCTTTCAAAATTTTACAAATTTATTGGAATTAGAATGATGTTTTTTAATTTCGTTTATAGGGATTGTATTCATTTTTAACTAAATTTTGTGTGAAAATTTACGAAAATTTGTTCAGAAATATTTTATTTATTGCTTTAATTATTTTTAAAATTTTTATAATGATTTATTTATCAAAAATATTATAAAATAAAGCGAAAATCAAAAATTGTGAAAAATGTCTCCCTTTTTGCAATTCCAACTCGTAGACAAATTGAGGGATAAATTAAAATAAATAGTTCCTCATAATCCGGTGAAATCAGACGAAAGTCTCCTATTGAAGGTAGACAAAATTATTCACTCATTGTAAGATGAATATATTTAATTTTGGAAATGCATTGCCTTTAATTAGGCAATGCTAAAATTTTATTGAATTTATTTTTTACAAAAATTTTTCTTTCAAAATTTTACAAATTTATTGGAAATAGAATGATTTTTTTTATTTTCGTGTGCAGCGATTGAATTCATTTTTAACTAAATTTTGTTTGAAAATTTACGAAAATTTGTTAAAAAATTTCAGAAATATTTTATTTATTGCTTTAATTATTTTTAAAATTTTTATAATGATTTATTTGTCAAAAATATTATAAAATAAGCAAAAACCCAAAATTGTGAAAAATGTCTCCCTTTTTGGAATTCCAACTCATAGACAAATTGAGGGATAAATTAAAATAAATCGTTCCTCATAATCCGGTGCAATCAGACGAAAGTCTCCTATTAAAGGTAGACAAAATTATTCACTCTTCATGAGATGAATATTTTAGTTTTGGAATTGCATTGCCTTTAATTAGGCAATGCTTAAAATTTTAGTGAATTTATTTTTTACAAAAATTTTTCTTTCAAAATTTTACAAATTTATTGGAAATAGAATGATTTTTTTTAATTTCGTGTGCAGCGATTGAATTCATTTTTAACTAAATTTTGTTTGAAAATTTACGAAAATTTGTTCAGAAATATTTTATTTATTGCTTTAATTATTTTTAAAATTTTTATAATGATTTATTTATCAAAAATATTATAAAATAAAGCGAAAATCAAAAATTGTGAAAAATGTCTCCCTTTTTGGAATTCCAACTCATAGACAAATTGAGGGATAAATTAAAATAAATCGTTCCTCATAATCCGGTGCAATCAGACGAAAGTCTCCTATTAAAGGTAGACAAAATTATTCACTCTTCATGAGATGAATATTTTAGTTTTGGAATTGCATTGCCTTGAATTAGGCAATGCTTAAAATTTTATTGAATTTATTTTTTACAAAAATTTTTCTTTCAAAATTTTACAAATTTATTGGAATTAGAATGATGTTTTTTAATTTCGTTTATAGGGATTGTATTCATTTTTAACTAAATTTTGTGTGAAAATTTACGAAAATTTGTTCAGAAATATTTTATTTATTGCTTTAATTATTTTTAAAATTTTTATAATGATTTATTTATCAAAAATATTATAAAATAAAGCGAAAATCAAAAATTGTGAAAAATGTCTCCCTTTTTGGAATTCCAACTCATAGACAAATTGAGGGATAAATTAAAATAAATCGTTCCTCATAATCCGGTGCAATCAGACGAAAGTCTCCTATTAAAGGTAGACAAAATTATTCACTCTTCATGAGATGAATATTTTAGTTTTGGAATTGCATTGCCTTGAATTAGGCAATGCTTAAAATTTTATTGAATTTATTTTTTACAAAAATTTTTCTTTCAAAATTTTACAAATTTATTGGAATTAGAATGATGTTTTTTAATTTCGTTTATAGGGATTGTATTCATTTTTAACTAAATTTTGTGTGAAAATTTACGAAAATTTGTTCAGAAATATTTTATTTATTGCTTTAATTATTTTTAAAATTTTTATAATGATTTATTTATCAAAAATATTATAAAATAAAGCGAAAATCAAAAATTGTGAAAAATGTCTCCCTTTTTGCAATTCCAACTCGTAGACAAATTGAGGGATAAATTAAAATAAATAGTTCCTCATAATCCGGTGAAATCAGACGAAAGTCTCCTATTGAAGGTAGACAAAATTATTCACTCATTGTAAGATGAATATATTTAATTTTGGAAATGCATTGCCTTTAATTAGGCAATGCTAAAATTTTATTGAATTTATTTTTTACAAAAATTTTTCTTTCAAAATTTTACAAATTTATTGGAAATAGAATGATTTTTTTTATTTTCGTGTGCAGCGATTGAATTCATTTTTAACTAAATTTTGTTTGAAAATTTACGAAAATTTGTTAAAAAATTTCAGAAATATTTTATTTATTGCTTTAATTATTTTTAAAATTTTTATAATGATTTATTTGTCAAAAATATTATAAAATAAGCAAAAATCAAAAATTGTGAAAAATGTCTCCCTTTTTGGAATTCCAACTCATAGACAAATTGAGGGATAAATTAAAATAAATCGTTCCTCATAACCCGATGCAATCAGACGAAAGTCTCCTATTAAAGGTAGGCAAAATTATTCACTCTTCATGAGATGAATATTTTAGTTTTGGAATTGCATTGCCTTTAATTAGGCAATGCTTAAAATTTTATTGAATTTATTTTTTACAAAAATTTTTCTTTCAAAATTTTACAAATTTATTGGAATTAGAATGATGTTTTTTAATTTCGTTTATAGGGATTGTATTCATTTTTAACTAAATTTTGTGTGAAAATTTACGAAAATTTGTTCAGAAATATTTTATTTATTGCTTTAATTATTTTTAAAATTTTTATAATGATTTATTTATCAAAAATATTATAAAATAAAGCGAAAATCAAAAATTGTGAAAAATGTCTCCCTTTTTGCAATTCCAACTCGTAGACAAATTGAGGGATAAATTAAAATAAATAGTTCCTCATAATCCGGTGAAATCAGACGAAAGTCTCCTATTGAAGGTAGACAAAATTATTCACTCATTGTAAGATGAATATATTTAATTTTGGAAATGCATTGCCTTTAATTAGGCAATGCTAAAATTTTATTGAATTTATTTTTTACAAAAATTTTTCTTTCAAAATTTTACAAATTTATTGGAAATAGAATGATGTTTTTTATTTTCCTGAGGAGGGATTGAATTCATTTTTAACTAAATTTTGTTTGAAAATTTACGAAAATTTGTTAAAAAATTTCAGAAATATTTTATTTATTGCTTTAATTATTTTTAAAATTTTTATAATGATTTATTTGTCAAAAATATTATAAAATAAGCAAAAACCCAAAATTGTGAAAAATGTCTCCCTTTTTGGAATTCCAACTCATAGACAAATTGAGGGATAAATTAAAATAAATCGTTCCTCATAATCCGGTGCAATCAGACGAAAGTCTCCTATTAAAGGTAGACAAAATTATTCACTCTTCATGAGATGAATATTTTAGTTTTGGAATTGCATTGCCTTTAATTAGGCAATGCTTAAAATTTTATTGAATTTATTTTTTACAAAAATTTTTCTTTCAAAATTTTACAAATTTATTGGAATTAGAATGATGTTTTTTAATTTCGTTTATAGGGATTGTATTCATTTTTAACTAAATTTTGTGTGAAAATTTACGAAAATTTGTTCAGAAATATTTTATTTATTGCTTTAATTATTTTTAAAATTTTTATAATGATTTATTTATCAAAAATATTATAAAATAAAGCGAAAATCAAAAATTGTGAAAAATGTCTCCCTTTTTGGAATTCCAACGCATAGACAAATTGAGGGATAAATTAAAATAAATCGTTCCTCATAACCCGATGAAATCAGACGAAAGTCTCCTATTAAAGTTAGACTAAATTATTCACTCTTCATGAGATGAATATATTTAATTTTGGAAATGCAATGCCTTTAATTAGGCAATGCTAAAATTTTATTGAATTTATTTTTTACAAAAATTTTTCTTTCAAAATTTTACAAATTTATTGGAAATAGAATGATGTTTTTTATTTTCCTGAGGAGGGATTGAATTCATTTTTAACTAAATTTTGTTTGAAAATTTACGAAAATTTGTTAAAAAATTTCAGAAATATTTTATTTATTGCTTTAATTATTTTTAAAATTTTTATAATGATTTATTTGTCAAAAATATTATAAAATAAGCAAAAACCCAAAATTGTGAAAAATGTCTCCCTTTTTGGAATTCCAACTCATAGACAAATTGAGGGATAAATTAAAATAAATCGTTCCTCATAATCCGGTGCAATCAGACGAAAGTCTCCTATTAAAGGTAGACAAAATTTTTAACTCTTTGTGAGATGAATATTTTAATTTTGGAAATGCATTGCCTTTAATTAGGCAATGCTAAAATTTTATTGAATTTATTTTTTACAAAAATTTTTCTTTCAAAATTTTACAAATTTATTGGAAATAGAATGATGTTTTTTATTTTCCTGAGGAGGGATTGAATTCATTTTTAACTAAATTTTGTTTGAAAATTTACGAAAATTTGTTAAAAAATTTCAGAAATATTTTATTTATTGCTTTAATTATTTTTAAAATTTTTATAATGATTTATTTGTCAAAAATATTATAAAATAAGCAAAAATCAAAAATTGTGAAAAATGTCTCCCTTTTTGGAATTCCAACTCATAGACAAATTGAGGGATAAATTAAAATAAATCGTTCCTCATAACCCGATGCAATCAGACGAAAGTCTCCTATTAAAGGTAGACAAAATTATTCACTCTTCATGAGATGAATATTTTAGTTTTGGAATTGCATTGCCTTTAATTAGGCAATGCTTAAAATTTTATTGAATTTATTTTTTACAAAAATTTTTCTTTCAAAATTTTACAAATTTATTGGAATTAGAATGATGTTTTTTAATTTCGTTTATAGGGATTGTATTCATTTTTAACTAAATTTTGTGTGAAAATTTACGAAAATTTGTTCAGAAATATTTTATTTATTGCTTTAATTATTTTTAAAATTTTTATAATGATTTATTTATCAAAAATATTATAAAATAAAGCGAAAATCAAAAATTGTGAAAAATGTCTCCCTTTTTGCAATTCCAACTCGTAGACAAATTGAGGGATAAATTAAAATAAATAGTTCCTCATAATCCGGTGAAATCAGACGAAAGTCTCCTATTGAAGGTAGACAAAATTATTCACTCATTGTAAGATGAATATATTTAATTTTGGAAATGCATTGCCTTTAATTAGGCAATGCTAAAATTTTATTGAATTTATTTTTTACAAAAATTTTTCTTTCAAAATTTTACAAATTTATTGGAAATAGAATGATGTTTTTTATTTTCCTGAGGAGGGATTGAATTCATTTTTAACTAAATTTTGTTTGAAAATTTACGAAAATTTGTTAAAAAATTTCAGAAATATTTTATTTATTGCTTTAATTATTTTTAAAATTTTTATAATGATTTATTTGTCAAAAATATTATAAAATAAGCAAAAACCCAAAATTGTGAAAAATGTCTCCCTTTTTGGAATTCCAACTCATAGACAAATTGAGGGATAAATTAAAATAAATCGTTCCTCATAATCCGGTGCAATCAGACGAAAGTCTCCTATTAAAGGTAGACAAAATTATTCACTCTTCATGAGATGAATATTTTAGTTTTGGAATTGCATTGCCTTTAATTAGGCAATGCTTAAAATTTTATTGAATTTATTTTTTACAAAAATTTTTCTTTCAAAATTTTACAAATTTATTGGAATTAGAATGATGTTTTTTAATTTCGTTTATAGGGATTGTATTCATTTTTAACTAAATTTTGTGTGAAAATTTACGAAAATTTGTTCAGAAATATTTTATTTATTGCTTTAATTATTTTTAACATTTTTATAATGATTTATTTGTCAAAAATATTATAAAATAAGCAAAAACCCAAAATTGTGAAAAATGTCTCCCTTTTTGCAATTCCAACTCATAGACAAATTGAGGGATAAATTAAAATAAATCGTTCCTCATAATCCGGTGCAATCAGACGAAAGTCTCCTATTAAAGGTAGACAAAATTATTCACTCTTTGTGAGATGAATATTTTAATTTTGGAAATGCATTGCCTTTAATTAGGCAATGCTAAAATTTTATTGAATTTATTTTTTACAAAAATTTTTGTTTCAAAATTTTACAAATTTATTGGAAATAGAATGATTTTTTTTATTTTCGTGTGAATTCATTTTTAACTATATTTTGTTTGAAAATTTACGAAAATTTGTTAAAAAAATTTCAAAAATATTTTATTTTTTGCTTTAATTATTTTTAAAATTTTTATAACGATTTATTTGTCAAAAATATTATAAAATAAGCAAAAACCCAAAATTGTGAAAAATGTCTCCCTTTTTGCAATTCCAACTCGTAGACAAATTGTGGGATAAATTAAAATAAATCGTTTCTCAGAATCCGGTGAAATCAGACGATAGTCTCCTATTGAAGGTAGACAAAATTGTTCACTCTTTGTGAGATGAATATTTTAATTTTGGAATTTGCATTGCCTTTAATTAGGCAATGCTTAAAATTTTAGTGAATTTATTTTTTACAACAATTTTTCTTTCAAAATTTTACAAATTTATTGGAAATAGAATGATTTTTTTTATTTTCGTGTGCAGCGATTGAATTCATTTTTAACTAAATTTTGTTTGAAAATTTACGAAAATTTGTTCAGAAATATTTTATTTATTGCTTTAATTATTTTTAAAATTTTTATAACGATTTATTTGTCAAAAATATTATAAAATAAGCAAAAACCCAAAATTGTGAAAAATGTCTCCCTTTTTGCAATTCCAACTCGTAGACAAATTGTGGGTTAAATTAAAATAAATCGTTCCTCATAATCCGGTGCAATCAGACGAAAGTCTCCTATTAAAGGTAGACAAAATTATTCACTCTTCATGAGATGAATATTTTAGTTTTGGAATTGCATTGCCTTTAATTAGGCAATGCTTAAAATTTTATTGAATTTATTTTTTACAAAAATTTTTCTTTCAAAATTTTACAAATTTATTGGAATTAGAATGATGTTTTTTAATTTCGTTTATAGGGATTGTATTCATTTTTAACTAAATTTTGTGTGAAAATTTACGAAAATTTGTTCAGAAATATTTTATTTATTGCTTTAATTATTTTTAAAATTTTTATAATGATTTATTTATCAAAAATATTATAAAATAAAGCGAAAATCAAAAATTGTGAAAAATGTCTCCCTTTTTGGAATTCCAACGCATAGACAAATTGAGGGATAAATTAAAATAAATCGTTCCTCATAACCCGATGAAATCAGACGAAAGTCTCCTATTAAAAGGTAGACAAAATTATTCACTCTTCATGAGATGAATATTTTAGTTTTGGAATTGCATTGCCTTTAATTAGGCAATGCTTAAAATTTTATTGAATTTATTTTTTACAACAATTTTTCTTTCAAAATTTTACAAATTTATTGGAAATAGAATGATTTTTTTTATTTTCGTGTGCAGCGATTGAATTCATTTTTAACTAAATTTTGTTTGAAAATTTACGAAAATTTGTTAAAAAATTTCAGAAATATTTTATTTATTGCTTTAATTATTTTTAAAATTTTTATAATGATTTATTTATCAAAAATATTATAAAATAAAGTGAAAATCAAAAATTGTGAAAAATGTCTCCCTTTTTGGAATTCCAACTCATAGACAAATTGAGGGATAAATTAAAATAAATCGTTCCTCATAACCCGATGAAATCAGACGAAAGTCTCCTATTAAAGGTAGACAAAATTATTCACTCTTCATGAGATGAATATTTTAATTTTGGAATTGCATTGCCTTTAATTAGGCAATGCTTAAAATTTTAATGAATTTATTTTTTACAAAAATTTTTCTTTCAAAATTTTACAAATTTATTGGAAATAGAATGATGTTTTTTAATTTCGTTTATAGGGATTGTATTCATTTTTAACTAAATTTTGTGTGAAAATTTACGAAAATTTGTTTAAAAATATCAGAAAAATTTTCTTATTTCTTCCAATTATTTTTAAAATTTTTATAATGATTTATTTATCAAAAATATTATAAAATAAAGCGAAAATCAAAAATTGTGAAAAATGTCTCCCTTTTTGGAATTCCAACTCGTAGACAAATTGAGGGATAAATTAAAATAAATCGTTCCTCATAACCCGATGAAATCAGACGAAAGTCTCCTATTAAAGGTAGACAAAGTTATTCACTCTTCATGAGATGAATATTTTAATTTTGGAATTGCATTGCCTTTAATTAGGCAATGCTTAAAATTTTATTGAATTTATTTTTTACAAAAATTTTTCTTATTGAATTTATTTTTTACAAAAATTTTTCTTATTGAATTTATTTTTTACAAAAATTTTTCTTATTGAATTTATTTTTTACAAAAATTTTTCTTTCAAAATTTTACAAATTTATTGGAAATAGAATGATTTTTTTTATTTTCGTGTATAGGGATTGAATTCATTTTTAACTAAATTTTGTTTGAAAATTTACGAAAATTTGTTAAAAAATTTCAGAAATATTTTATTTATTGATTTAATTATTTTTAAAATTTTTATAAGGATTCATTTGTCAAAAATATTATAAAATAAATAAAAATTAAAAATTGTGAAAAATGTCTCCCTTTTTGCAATTCTCATAGACAAATTGAGGGATAAATTAAAATAAATCGTTCCTCATAACCCGATTAAATCAGACGAAAGTCTCCTATTAAAGGTAGACAAAATTATTCACTCTTCATGAGATGAATATTTTAATTTTGGAATTGCATTGCCTTTAATTAGGCAATGCTTAAAATTTTATTGAATTTATTTTTTACAAAAATTTTTCTTTCAAAATTTTACAAATTTATTGGAAATAGAATGATGTTTTTTATTTTCGTGTATAGGGATTGAATTCATTTTTAACTAAATTTTGTTTGAAAATTTACGAAAATTTGTTAAAAAATTTCAGAAATATTTAATTTATTGCTTTAATTATTTTTAAAATTTTTATAATGATTTATTTATCAAAAATATTATAAAATAAATAAAAATTAAAAATTGTGAAAAATGTCTCCCTTTTTGCAATTCTCATAGACAAATTGAGGGATAAATTAAAATAAATCGTTCCTCATAACCCGATTAAATCAGACGAAAGTCTTACTTTTATTTCAATTGAATATTATTTTTTAAATAAAAATTTCTAAATAATTACAAATGACCATTTTTGAGAAAATTGAATTTAAATTTTTGACCCAAATAATTAGACAAAAATCAATATTTCTAAAAAAATATTTTAAAAGAAAAAATCGATTATAAATTCTTTAAATATATTACTTTTATTTCAATTGAATATTATTTTATAAATAAAAATTTCTAAATAAATACAAATGACCATTTTTGAGAAAATTGAATTTAAATTTCCACATTTATAAGTCAAAAAATTAATATCGTAATAACATTTTTGTCCATATTTATATAATATTTAAAACTTGATAAACTCTTTTTAATTTCAACAAATATGTAGATATAACTATATGAAAATAATATGATATTTGATTGTATTTTTTTAATGAATATATTTTTTTTAAATTTTTATTCAAAGATATATGAATTTTTTCCTTGGATGTTTAATTCGGATTGTTGGCATGTGTCAATGTTTCCCATGCATAAAAATAGTCGGCACGCATTGGTCTATTTTTGATCAAATGAATGGCCACAGCAGGCATTGAAGTGAGGTTCAATCTATTGGCATAATGATTGTAGAGCACCTCAAAAACTGGTCCAAGTCCAAATTTGACGGTTCCATTGCAAAGCCAATTTGGGATTGGAGCCGCCCCAATATCATAGCTAAAAATATTTTTATTTTGCAAAGAATTATAATCGTAGCGTTATCTCGAGATATTTCAGTATTTTCCAGAAAAATTGATCCCCGAATGATTTTGAGTTTTCAAATCAAATAATGAGTAGAATGTCAACAATCGTTTTATTAGATTAGTATTTAATTTGACGAAAAGGAATGGTTAATGGTTTGTCCTAGACCCTAAATCCTAAACCCAATCGATAGATCTCATCAAGACACATCAATTGGTACATTATTTGAAATTATTTAATCAAAATTTAAATGATATTAAACGGTTTAAATCGATTTTGATTTCAGGTTCAAAACTAATTTAGTTAAACTTAAAATAATTATTTATCGAAAGATATGTCTCAATTCTATCGATTGGATCACAATAATCCATTTTAAACCGTTTTTAATAATCTTTTCCTCATTTCAATAATTTTTTACCAAATTAAATATTTATGTTCTATTCTAAATTATATTCAAAAATTTTCTTAATTGAATTTGGTAAGTATATGACTGAAATTAAATGTTGTTATTATAAAAAAATCAAAAGAATATCCATTTATTTAAATTTCCAATTGTTGTATTTTTTTATATTTTTTGAAGAGTTAAATTATTGTAGAGAAAAAATATTTACGTTGCATGGAAATTGGCAGAAAGCACAAAACGTTCCGTCATTTCGGCATACAAATCGATGCCTTGGTGCCAAGCGGTTTCCGCCACATGAGATGCAGCCTGGATGCCCCATGCCATATGACCAAAGTCTCGGCAAGTCTCTTGGGATATTCCATCAACAAAAATTTTCTGTCCCAACCAAAATGTAATCAATCGGCCATCGCGCTCGCTAAAAATGTTTTTTATTATCTAAATATTTTGTGAGAATGTCATTAATATTTGTTGTGGCCGATCCTATTTTTTTTAGTCGATCGCGCTACATATCTTTTATTATAATAAAGTTTTTATTTATGGCTCTAAAGATTCATTAGTGTAGTTTTTTTTGTTTATGAGATTTTTCAGTTTCAACTTGGATTTTGACCAGTTTGACATAAGTAATGGCCATATGAAATTTCGGATTTTTTAAAAGGACTTAATATTTTTAAAAATGAACCTACTGGTCATAATTAGCATTTAGATTTCGGCACGGCGGTTCGTTCGGTACCACGGTACGGGATTCCCGAAAAATCCAGAGTCGGATCCCGGAAAATCTCGGTCGGGATCCCGTACCGTCCGATCTCTATTAGCATTTCTTCAATTGAATGAACCCAACCAAACCGAATAAGCAATAAATTAATGCTTAGAATGCTCATGCTGGCTGATTTGAGATATAGCCATTTGTCACAAACTACAATGTCTGCACACTATTTATGGTCAAAATAATGGCGAATCAGTTGGGCCATTTGAACTTTCGGTTTTTTTTAAATCGGTTTAACACTTTTAAAACTGGTTCAATCTGCCAAAAATTAGAATTTCCTAAAATAAATCGACAAAACCGAATCGAATATTCAATAAATTAATGGTCGTTTTGTCCATTTTTCAAAAACTACAAAGTCTTTTCCTATATTATTTTGGTCAATGGAACGAGAGCGGTTAAAAATAAGATGGGCTACAACATATTTTATACTTGCTTTGAAGTTTAAATAATAAATGTAATCAATTTTTACCTTTGCGTAAGATTGCTAACAGCTTCATTTGGGCAAACAATCCAATCTCTTTGTGGACAATTTTCAACATCTTTTGGCGAACAAATCGATGGATTCGGTAAAGGGATTTGAAACATTTTATGGCCTAGGTTTTGAACTTTTTGGAATTTTTTTAATTCCATCGTATTCTCCAACTAATTCTACAGGCGAACGTCAATTTATTTTCTTTAATTTCATCCATATTGATTTTTTATGAATTTTTAAATATATTATATCCATATATGGGGTATTTAAGGGGTTTGAAACATTTTATGGCCTAGGTTTTGAACTTTTTGGAATTTTTTTAATTCCCTCGTATTCTCCAACTAATTCTACAGGCGAACGTCAATTTATTTTCTTTAATTTCATCCATATTGATTTTTTATGAATTTTTAAATATATTATATCCATATATGGGGTATTTAAGGGGTTTGAAACATTTTATGGCCTAGGTTTTGAACTTTTTGGAATTTTTTTAATTTCATCGTATTCTCCATCTAATTCTACAGGCGAACGTCAATTTATTTTCTTTAATTTCATCCATATTGATTTTTTATGAATTTTTAAATATATTATATCCATATATGGGGTATTTAAGGGATTTGAAACATTTTATGGCCTGGGTTTTGAACTTTTTGGAATTTTTTTAATTCCCTCGTATTCTCCAACTAATTCTACAGGCGAACGTCAATTTATTTTTATTTAATTTATCCATATTGATTTTTTATGAATTTTTGAATATATTATATCCATATATGGGGTATTTAAGGGATTTGAAACATTTTATGGCCTGGGTTTTGAACTTTTTGGAATTTTTTTAATTCCCTCGTATTCTCCAACTAATTCTACAGGCGAACGTCAATTTATTTTCTTTAATTTCATCCATATTGATTTTTTATGAATTTTTAAATATATTATATCCATATATGGGGTATTTAAGGGGTCTGAAACATTTTATGGCCTAGGTTTTGAACTTTTTGGAATTTTTTTAATTCCATCATATTCTCCATCTAATTCTACAGGTGAACGTTAATTTATTTTTATTCAATTCATCCATATTGTTTTTTTATGAATTTTTGAATATATTATATCCATATATGGGGTATTTAAGGGGTTTGAAACATTTTATGGCCTAGGTTTTGAACTTTTTGGAATTTTTTTAATTCCATCGTATTCTCCAGCTAATTCTACAGGCGAACGTCAATTTATTTTCTTTAATTTCATCCATATTGATTTTTTATGAATTTTTGAATATATTATATCCATATATGGGGTATTTAAGGGATTTGAAACATTTTATGGCCTAGGTTTTGAACTTTTTGGAATTTTTTTAATTTCATCGTATTCTCCAACTAATTCTACAGGCGAACGTCAATTTATTTTCTTTAATTTCATCCATATTGATTTTTTATGAATTTTTGAATATATTATATCCATATATGGGGTATTTAAGGGGTTTGAAACATTTTATGGCCTAGGTTTTGAACTTTTTGGAATTTTTTTAATTCCATCGTATTCTCCAACTAATTCTACAGGCGAACGCCAATTTATTTTCTTTAATTTCATCCATATTGATTTTTTATGAATTTTTAAATATTTATTAGCCATATATGGGGTATTTAAGGGGTTTGAAACATTTTATGGCCTAGTTTTTGAACTTTTTGGAATTTTTTTAATTCCCTCGTATTCTTCATTTAATTCTACAGGCGCCAACTAATTCTACAGGCGAACGTCAATTTATTTTCTTTAATTTCATCCATATTGATTTTTTATGAATTTTTAAATATATTATATCCATATATGGGGTATTTAAGGGGTTTGAAACATTTTATGGCCTAGGTTTTGAACTTTTTGGAATTTTTTTAATTTCATCGTATTCTCCATCTAATTCTACAGGCGAACGTCAATTTATTTTCTTTAATTTCATCCATATTGATTTTTTATGAATTTTTAAATATATTATATCCATATATGGGGTATTTAAGGGGTTTGAAACATTTTATGGCCTAGGTTTTGAACTTTTTGGAATTTTTTTAATTCCATCGTATTCTCCATCTAATTCTACAGATGAATGTCAATTTATTTTCTTTAAATTCCTCCATATTGATTTTTTATGAATTTTTAAATATATTATATCCATATATGGGGTATTTAAGGGATTTGAAACATTTTATGGCCTTCCATCGTATTCTACATAAAATTCTACAAACCGATCATTCTACTCTTCTTCAGATCAGTTCCATCCGTTCTCCCTCCAGCCCTTTGCCTATCCTTCCTGTCAATCACTTTTTACCGCATTCCCATGAATTGCCTTTAATTCACATTAATTTCACTCACCACATTTTCACTTAATAAAATGATGTTGGAAAATATTGAATTCAATCGTCAAATAACAATAAAGAGTCTAGGAAGGGAATTCCTAATTCAGGCGGGACTGGCCGGATCCTAAGCTCTTTTTGGGTTTTGGACAACCGCCCAGATCTTCGAACCACCGTTGAACGCTATACTCGAATCTTCAACTCTAATTTGGCTCACATCTCCCCTTCCCTTCCCAATTCAATTCCCATTTTCCATTTCCCAAAAAGTGAGCCCTTCACACAATAGAATAGAATTACTTCTGCTACATTTACCTTAAAGTATTGTAATTGGATTATAGAGCCAAAAAATCTTCTTTAAATTTGTTATTAAAATCATTGAAAGAAATTGGTTCAATCTTTGATGGAATTATTATGAAAAGCGCCAAATTGGTCTGATGAAAAGTTGAGCAGTTCTCAATAAAAATCAATTATCATTATAATTTTTAAAATTTGGAAAAAAAATAAAAAATCTAATTTTTTAAGTTAATTAAACAAAAATTAGAATAAAAAATAACAACCAGAACATTTATTGCAAATTTCGATAAAAAAAATTCAGAGTAATAGATTAATTTAAAATATATATGTAGTAACTTTCTCATTTAATTTTTCATTCTTTTTCAAAATTCATCATTTTCTGCACATTTAAGCACAGACGCGTTGAGGACATTCGCATTTACAACAATTCGTCGTACATAGACAAAAGCCATCGGAAGTGCATCCACAAGAGCCAGGGGAACTTGGGGGACGATCACGTTTTTGTGCTGCCACTAATCCGCCATTTTCCGAAGAAATCATTGATAGCATTATGAAGGATGCAATCAAGAAAAGTAATTGAAAACGGAATAGAAGCATTTTTGGAATTTAAATTTAATTTTCTGTAAATTTTTATTATATTTATTAAATTTGATGGATTTTACAAAGTTGATATTCCCTTTTATGCGCCTCCAATTTGGAATAATTGAACCAAATTATTAGCTAAACAAATATAAAAATTTAAATTTTTGTACCAAACGATTTTTGGAACACACTGAACTATATTTGTTCCCTACATCAAATTTAGAAATTAATTTGTACTTTGCTAATAAATATTAAAATTATTTGCTGAATAAATAAAGATGCCAGTTTTTTGTACAGACAGATCTTTGATCAAACAGAAATTTATATCTATTCTGTTCGGTTATTAAAATCGAAGACTAATAGACTATAGAATCGATGGGTCCCATTATTCGGGAAATTATTTTAATATTACTCTATATTTAATTTTTTTCATAATATTCAAATCCAACAAATAATAAGATCAATTATCAAATACAGATCGAAAAATGACAAAATTCATTAATTAGATAATCAAATTTGACATCAAATTCTTATTCACGGTCATTTCTTTATATTATTTTCTTATGGCATTTTCATTCATTGTAATTGAAAGGCCGGTTAGAAAATTTGTTTGGAATTTTCATAGAAGCCATTCAATAAATCCGTCGATGATGCTTTTTTGCAATACGCTTTGGTCTGAAATTATAAACAAATTTCAAAATGATTTGGAAAAAAATGTTTTACTTCAGCTCCATTTGCCTTAAAGCATTGCAATTGGGCACCACAAACGCATGAATGTTCGCAATGTTCACCTTCACTTCTATCATAAAAAGTGCACACCGCTTCCATAGAATTGGTGGAATCGAGTTTTTTACAGCAATGACCTTTATTAAATACTAGTTAAATATTAAGGAGTTCGAAATTCTTTAGATAATTTTGGTCTAGGCTTTTCCATCTTATTCGACTATATTGTCGAGTCTCATTAGTAACTAATTAATAATATTTACTGATTTATGAAGGCATTTAATAGCCTAATACATTGGCAATTAAATGGTGAATTTAGAGTATCCATAACAATATGGATTTGACAAAGTAATAACCATAAATAAAGGAGATTTTATCAAGTTTTTCGTCATTTCATTTGATAAATGTATGATTGGATACCCAATTTTTTTGGCTATTATATTAAATATAGATTATTTAAAATGGCTCGGAAGATGCTGAACTATGATTCGACAAAATCTCTTTGAAGGTTTGAAATAAAAGTTTGAGGAAAATATTCCATTTCTCAAAGGTAAAACTGACCCGGGATGCAATCATTGTGCGTTTTGCATGAATTTCCTTCATAGCCTCGTCGTTTAATTTCCACTTTATGAACTTCACCATTAATGTTTGGGGCCAATGTTGTTTTCATTGAATTCTGGAAAATGTGGGAATTAATTGAGTGAATTAATTAATTTTCAAACATTTTTCTTTTCCTTCTTTTTTGAACTTTTGCTTCTTCCATTTTGAATGGCCAATTTCTTTATATTCTTTCGTTGTTCTCGAATTTTCTCTTCCATTTCCTTCATTCGTTCTTCAATTCGTTCGAATTTTGAATGCATTTTCTTTCGCAATTTTCGAATTTCTCGATTCAGGGTCCTAGAATTTTAATTGAAAAACGGAAATTCAATACTGACAGCTTTTAATTATAAGAAATAATCAATTCAGGAAGGAGATAGATATACCATATGAAATCACTAATCTACCCATATATGACTTGCTAATTTTTTAATATTTTAAAATAATTTTTAAAATAAGCGGCTTTTCTTAAATAAATTTAAGATTTTTATATTTAAAGATTACATAATTTGTAATAATTCGTTTTAATATTTATTTAAATAGCTCTAGAGAAAATTTAGGGCTTTCCAAAGTTATATCCCATTCCGGATAAATTCATTTACATTACATAAGAGATTTGGTCAAAATAATAGCCTGAAAAGTACTAAAAATAGCTGAAAAAAATATCTACCGGAATTCAACAGAACTGCTGCTGGACACGATTTTTGAAGTTTGTTTTTCTAATGGTAAAAATGCTTATATTTAATTATTTTTATAATAAATTTTTTCTACCTTTCCTTTTCCTTCTTCTTTCCTGTTTAATTTCATTTGCAAGAAATTTCACCTCATCTATCAACTCTTTCAATCGTATAATTTTTCCAGCTGTTTCATTTTTTGAAGACGGATTCGAAGGTGACATCTTCTAAAAATCTATATAATTAATTTAATAATATTAATTGAAAAAATTTTGAATTTAGGGAAAATTTTCATGGCATAATTGGCCCTTCATAGCATATAAATTGCCAATGCCAATAAGTAAAGGGTCATAACAAAAACATAAATATAAGAATAAAGCAGAGATTGGTAGACCTAGGATTTTCCCAACTTGACTTGACTTTGACTTGACCTGGCCTACGATTTTCTAACTTGACTTGACTTGACCTTGACATCAATTTAGGTCAAGTCAAGTCAAGGTCAAAGTCAAGTCAAGCACTTTTGCTTGACCTTTTCCTTGACGTCAAGTTCCAGCCAATTTCAGCTTGACCTCAAAAATTTTTTTTATTTTCAAGATGTAAAAGAATTTTTATTTGAGTGAATATGCATTAAAATAATATAATTTGATCATAAAATGAAAAAATTATTCTGAAAAGAAATATTTCTTCTTCTAAAAAATTCACAATTTTTATTTCTGGTACAATAATTCAGGACGGTTTGGGTGTAAGAGGCATATGAGGGGGATGGGAGTGGGGAGGGGTGAATTCTTAAAAATTAAAAAATATTTAGAAATATTTATCTAAATATTTATTGATATATTTTGACTTTTTACAAAATTTTGATGGTCATTCTCGGGTTTTCGGGAAAAATTTTTAATACCTTCAAGGAATGGTCCTATAATATTAATCATAAGAAGGTGGTTACAATCTAATCTACTCTCAGTGGTGATTCCATGATTTTTTCATAGGGGGATGGGCGCGATGGCGAAAAAAATTTCAGCTTCTATGGATGCAATTTTACAAATTTTTAGGCTTTAAAAACAAAAATTTTGAGAAATTACAAGGATTTCTGGAAAGAAATCACCAAAAAAGTTAATGCGATCGGCGATAGGCGCGAGCGTCAAATTTTTTGGTTTATATGTTATTTAGAAAGAAAAAATTCTCGGAATACCGGGGTGTCATTTCCCTAAGGGTGTGGTTTGGATTTCGCCAGCCTCCCTCCCTCGCCCTGCCATTGCTACTTTTAAACGAAAAGAAATGCCCTGGTTGAGAGAAAAATTTGATCAAAAATGGCCCCGCAGGGAAAAATTTAGCCAAAATTGATTTCTGAATGAAAAATTTTAATCAATTTTAATTTTCATTCACTCCAAAAATGCTTCAAAATACGGTAAATTTGTCCAAAAATCAGGTCAAGTTAGGGCCTTGACGTCAAGCAAAATGTCAAGGAAAAGTGCTTGACTTTGACCTAGGATTTTCTAACTTGACTTGACTTGACCTTGACCTGAGACCTTGATTTTCTAGCTTGACTTGACTTGACCTTGACGTCAAGGTCAAAGTCAACCTTGACTGTCAAGCTCAACTTGACGTCTACCAATCTCTGGAATAAAGGCAAAATAGGGTTAAAAAATTGTTTGATTTGGTCAAGTTTTATGGCATTTTTAACTTTAATGCTTATGGATCCATTGATTTTATGGATAAATTATAAATTTTCATGTGATAATTTAATAAAACTTTAATTAATAAATAAATAAAAAATTTTTATCACCTTTTCTAATTGTAGATTTCCTGCAGAGGAAGAAATATTTGTTAATGCCATAATTGAGCCAGCCGTTGAAGTAATTACTTCTTTGTTGTTTAATGAAAGAATAAAAACAATGAATAATAATTCTGCTAATTTAAGCGATGATAATAACATTGTTGTCAATTATTTTTTAATCAACAAAGAGGTAGAATAATCTAAAAAAATATTATTATAAAAATGAAACAGGATAGGAAGAAAATTTTCAGGATTTCAATGTTTTACAAAATTTAATGATCCTTTAGAAACTCATTTTACAATATATTAATAACTTATTCTCTCTAAGGAAGAGCAAAGGGTTGCTTAAAGGAAGAAAAAAATAGTATGAATGGAACAAAATTTGAAAGCAATGAATTAAATCGCTTAATAGATTTTATGGCCAAAAAAAGGCAAAATATTCCAAAAAAGGGCTCCGTTTTTTGGCCATAAATTTGTGGCCATTGTTTTTTTATCAATTACATTAATATCAAAATGCTAAATAGAAAAATAGCTTCTGAAATTTGCCAAAATATTGACAAATGCGCAAAAATGGGTAGCCAAGGGAAATAGAAAATTACTCGCGTTCAAAATTCGAATGACCACCATCTGCTGCTATTGCCTCCCTCAATCACTAATTATACCAATATGTTTGAATAGGAAACATCCTCTTTTTTATGAGTTTGTTTGGACAATGGAAAATGGGCATTCGAGTGGTGTTTTTCTCATCCATTCTCCATCCTGCATATGTGAATTTTCAAATGAGCAATGGCTGATGGAGGATGAAGCATAGCGGAAGCTGTGCCCAATACTACTGACTGAGGGCGTTGGCCCAATTATTTTATTGATTCTCTTCCCTGTGAGTAGGGGACACTTGAGATGAGTGTCAAATAAGCAAAAAATGGAAATTGTGGTATATCGTAAAAAAAGCCATTTGTCATGCAATAAAATGAATAATATTATTTGCTGGATTTAAATGTTTTGTTTTAATTGTCAATAAAATTTTATTTATTATGGAATATTTAATATTTTTGGTAGGGATGTCCTAATAAACAAGATATAAAACAGGAATTATAAATATTTTTTCTTAATCTATCGAAAACACATTTTTCTTAATTAATCGAAAATACATTTTTCTTAGTTAATCAAAAACACATTTTTCATAATCGAAAACACATTTTTCATATTTAATCGAAAACACATTTTTCATATTTAATCGAAAACACATTTTTCTTAGTTAATCAAAAACACATTTTTCATAATCGAAAACACATTTTTCATATTTAATCGAAAACACATTTTTCTTAGTTAATCAAAACACATTTTTCTTAGTTAATAGAAAACACATTTTTCTTCGTTAATAGAAAAACATTTTTCTTATTTAATTAAAAATATATTTCCTGACTTCCTATTTTTAAGTTTAAATTTTTGCTAAAAATTAACCAAATTTAAATTAAAAATTATTTCAAAATTATTAAATCAAATAATTATTTGCCTTTTAAAAGTACTTTTCTATTAGTCAAAAAATGAAAAATAATTATAAGAACATGGAAATTCACATGTGATTAAATTATAAGTTATGTCCAAATAACAAGAATTCACTCTGTTTAATTTTGCTTATGTTTAATTTTGCTTGAGTGATATTTATTCAATTTGTGAATTAAATGAAATTATTCACATTGTGAGTAAATTCATAAATTGAATTCATTCCATTTAAATAAATAAAAGCACAACTTTGAAGGTTTGAATTTATTTTATCCAAAATATCAATGGAAATGTTCATATTTCGTTACTCGGAATGGTCTCGAATTTATAATTGTACTGGCATCGATGTCGATTCCATTCCATTTGAACAAAGGCATCAATTTGTGCCTGAAGCATGGACCCTCATTATACTTTGCACAATTTATTATATCCTTTATATTCCATGCATGATCTCAATTTGGAAACATGTTAACGAAAATGTCTGCTACAAATTACTTTTCTACATTGGCATTTTTGATTTGGCCATTCTCTGGATATTGGGCTATGTTCACGCTTTGTGCAGCCTAACAATAGATGGCAATGTTTTCTGCAGTAGCCCATTCTTCAATTTTTGGATTGGCATCTGCTTAGGATGTAAGGAAAAAAATAGGGAAATTTTAAATAAATTTTAAATTTAGGTTTTTGGCTGGCAGAAAGCAGTGGCGAATTGGTAGAAAATAATAATTTAATTAATTTCTTTCCCCAATTCATTTTCAAAATTCAAAAACTGAGGCCATTTTTGGCAATAGTTTAACAAATAAATACCGAAATTACTACAATTTGCTATAAAATTCCTATAAAATTGATTTATTTAAATTTCCCAAAAAATTAAAATATTTATAAAATAAATGGCTTTTTTTCAAACAATTTCAGATTTATAAGATCCAATGAAAAATTTTTTTTTAAAAATTGATTTCATAAATTTTATAAATGCCAAATTTCAATAGAAATTTAAATTTTGCGTTTAGCAATATTTTACCCAATTTTTGGATCTTCTTTTTTTTAAAAAAAACTTTCTCAAAATAAAAGAATTGCTTGATTTTAAATGGTTGTATTGGAAATGAAAAAATTAGCTCATTACCCTCTTTTCATCCCGGGTAAATTTATTAATTCATCTAGACTAATTTTTTTATGATATTAATACCAAATTAAAGAGCAGAATATTGGTTATATAATAATATTTCATTTAAATTGCTTCAAAATCGAGGAAGTTGTGCCTATCATATTGGTCCATTCACTTTCCTCCCTCATCATAGATTTTGGCGTTCAATCGTTGTATGGACATTTTGTCACCAAAAATTTCGGAAATACTTTTCTCCGGATATCGAATCCATATTTGGCTCTCAATTTGCACAATTTATCCAGTTTGCAATGTCATGTTCGTGAAGCCGCCCATCTATTCCAATGTGATTTTCGCTTGGCCCATTGACCCATTCTTGGGATACCGTCACGATTTGGATGACGAATTTCATATGTCAATGATGTTAGTTTAAATAATCTGATGAGTGTACAATTTATTATTTCAGAAAATATCATAAATTTATTAAATGCTGATATAGTAGATGTAGAAAATCTCGATCTGAACTTATAGTTATTTAAAATAATCAACCTAGAAATGGTCCATTCCTTTCGTAGTCTATGAAATTTCACTTTTAAATTGGAATTAGTTTAAAATAAAAGTTTAAACATTAATTTAACTCAAACCGGGTTTACTTTATTAACATTAACATTTTAAGTCTTAATCCAGTCTGAAATTCCATAGATTAAATCAATCATATACACTCGAAATAGCCAGATTGCATGTCTCCAGATTGCCTAAAAGCTGAGATTTCCAAAATTTAGGAATTTGTCAATTTACATATCATAAATCCATGGAAAGTAAAATGTTAATTTAGTGGTATTATTCATGATGGAGCAGTTGCGATTTTGTTTCCTATTTTTTATGGCATATTTGCCATTTTAATGTGCATCAAAACGCGTTCATTTGGGTTGGGTCAAGCCATTCCTGCATCACAAAAAATGGTCAGAATCCATTCTTATTTTTCCATTAAATTCCTTTTTTTCAAAGGCATTTTTGCAAGTTTTTTTAATTTCTGCAATGAATTCCATCGCTTGCTTTTTCTATATGTCCATGGATTATATCATTCCACCCCAATGGATGATGATAATGGCTCAATTTATATGGTACCCTTTTTTAAATTTATAGTTTATTTAAATTAAATTTTATTAAATTTATATTAATATAATTTGTTCTCTAGGTTCCATGTCCATGGTTTTCCTCCGGTCATTTATTTGGCATTGAACAAAACAATTCGCCATGATTGCCGAATGATGTTTTATAAAGTGTTTTTGCCTAATAAAATTCAACATTTGCATGGGGTCACTGTCATGGTAGCTCATCAGAATATTAATGCTACTAAAATTCAAACATGATTGAAAAAATATCAAGAATATTTATAATTCTTTTTAATTACGAAAAAATTTGAAATCTGTTTAAAAATTTTTTTATGCATAAATTATTTGCATATATCCTTAACTTTTATTACTGGAAAATAAATATTTTTAAGGCAATTCAAATTTTTACGTAAAAATTGGCCAATTCATTTAAAGTAATAATTGTGGCAAAAATAATAAACTATTGAAATTATACATCAAATAATTATTTGCCCTTTGGAAGTGCTTATTTGCCAACAGTCAGAAATTAATGGAAGATAATTGAACATGGGTTCCTGTTCCTGATTAAATTATGGGTTAAAGGAAAGGTCATTTGCGAGAATGCATTCTGACAATTGAGAATTACTTGATTTTATAATCAATTTTATTTGATTGTCTGGCATTTATTAAATTTGTGAATTAATCAATGAAATTAAAGTTTAAGCAAAATTAAAAATCATTCATTCAATAAGAAAATTTCTAATAATTTTTATTTTCTCCAAAATATATACAGGGTGGCCCAAAAGTCTGGAGCCACCTATTTTTTATCGTAGTATTTTTACTAATTAAGATATAAGATGGCAATATAGCCAAAATGTGCGCAAGAGTTTAGGGAATAAAATAAAATATTAACATGCTTCCTATCCACCATTGGCTTGGTGCCAGAGGCAAAAATGCTCGAGGAAATTTTCGCCAAAATGCCGCACCTCCTAATCAGAAACTTAATTCAGTTCTCGAAGGAGAGATTTTTTTTGAAATCCAAAACATTTCTATGTTTTAGCCAAGACTTTGTTCTACAAAATATCAAAAAAGAAAGATTCATAGATTTCACTTTCTCAAATTGAGGGATACATTTTTCGGAGGTGATTTTTTCAAGCAAATTTTTTTGAAGTCACTTTTTAGACTCTTTGCTTTTTTGTTCGTGTTAGAGCCAAATTGGAAAATCCATTTCCTTTTACCGAAATGGATATGATACTAAGGTTTAATTATTCCTTAATGAAATTTTTTTAAATTATAATCTTTCCTGATTTTGACCTCGAGATCTGCAAAAATTTGATTTTTGGCTTCCTACCCCATATCATCACTAATAGGTATTATATTGATTATTAAATTATACCATTAGATAGAAGTGATACAGATGCAAATAATATGTCATTTTGGCAAATGTATGTTACTTATAAGATAAAAATTTTTACCTTCAAAAATTTGTCACTCGAGTTGCGGCATTTTGGCGAAAATTTCCTCGAGCATTTTTGCCTCTGGCACCAAGCCAATGGTGGATAGGAAGCATGTTAATATTTTATTTTATTCCCTAAACTCTTGCGCACATTTTGGCTATATTGCCATCTTTATATCTTAATTAGTAAAAATACTACGATAAAAAATAGGTGGCTCCAGACTTTTGGGCCACCCTGTAAATGGAATTATTTATATTTCGCCACACGGAATGGTCTCGAATTTATAATTGCACTGGAATTGATGTCGATTCCATTCCATTCGAGCAAAGGCATCAATTTGTGCCTGAAGCATGGGCACTGATTGTACTTTGCACAATTTATTATTTCCTCTATATTCCATGCATTATCTCAATTTGGGAACATGTTAACGAAAATGTCTGCTACAAATTACTTTTCTACATTGGCATTGAGGCGAATAATTCATTCATCAATTCGGCTGGCAATGGTCGACCTTGAATACTGTTTTTTGACCTATTTTTTGGATAAATATTTGTAAAATTTAATTCATCTGAAAATTTTGTTATCTTAATTTTCATCATTAATTGGCATTTTTATATTCAATGGAAAATACGAATAAATTTCGAACCCTAATTTTCAAGTAGTGTCTATTGTTTAAAATTTTGCAAATTTATTAATATATTTAGCCCCCTTCATTTAAATACATTAATTTGAATAAGAATTAATGGACTTGATTGAAAATTCCTAAAAATATCTGACCAAAAATATGCAAAAATAAACTAAAATTGGTCAGTTTAATTTCTTTACCATAACTTTCTGAATAATTAAACTTTGACCAATCATTTTGAAATCAGAATACTCTACAGGTTTAATCAATTGATATAAAAGTTTTATTATGCTTAAAATAAAAGATTGTAAAGATAGAGACCCAATGCCCAAAATAGAAGCCGCCGAGTTCAACTCAATCCATCCTCAAAATTATAGAGAAAAATGGAGAACCAAAACAGATTCAATTCTCAACTAAAATTATATATAGGATTTATTATATAGAAGAGACGAATTCGAATTCTTTCAAAAAATCCCCGATTGTGAATTCGGCCGAGGAATGAAAAAATTTCTAAAAAATTACTTTTTGTCTAATGGGAATTTCCCATCACCAATCAAAAAATCGTTCACAAAATATACCCTTTGTGTAGGGAATTTAGAATCTAATCCAAAATTGGTTCTGGGAAATATGAAAAGAGGCATTGGAGTTGTAGAGGAAATTATTTTTAGGGGAAAATTGGCATTGATGAAGGAATATTATAAAATGGAAAATAAATAAAGAATTGGTCTCCTCCATCAAAATTTCACATTTCATTTTTACTTTGATAAGGAGGAGGAAATTATTTGCCCGAAGCAATTTTTATGGAATAATGCCTGCTTTTTTAATAATTTTTTTGTTATTTTTGGAGTGCACGTGATTTTTAATTAAATTTTGCAGAATATTTTTCAATTGATTTATGATGAAAATTTAGAATTAAAAATTTATGGGCTGAAAAATTCTACATATAATATTCAAAATTAATGGAGGAAAATGCCGAATTGACGAAGCAAAATGCAAGATGAGGGAAAATCTCAAACTATCCGATCGAAATGATCAAATATGGCAGCGTGAGAATGAACGGCGCTGTGAATATCACAAATTGGGAAATGGTTCGGGCAAACATCCGGCAGAACGAAAGCGAAGTCATCGCTCTCGTTCGGTTAGCAAAGAATGCGAGGTTTTTAAAACATTAGATTATGAAATTTTACTTTACCTACTCTAAAGGGAAATAGTGGTGCCGAAGATTCGATGCCAAAGAAGGTGAAAAGGGGATTGCTGGCCATTGATACAGAATCTACTTCATCGAGCACTGGTATTGGGAGTGGTTTTATTAGAAAAGTTTGCATTATTATTATTAGATTTTAATTAATTAATGAACAAATGTTTAGATTTAAACTATTTTTTGTATGAAAAGATTTAATGAAAAATGCAAATAATAATGTTTAGAATATTTTTTGACCTATTTAATCAATTTTGGCAATGCAATCAAAAATTATCTACTATTTTGATGCTTTCGATATTTTTTTTCAAATTCCAAATTATTTTTTTATTCTTTTCCTAGGAAATTTGAAAACTTGGATAACATTAATTAATTGGTCCAAAAAAACTAATTTTTAAAAATTATTCCAGAAAAACCATCGCCAACGGAAAATTCGCAAACGAAAAAACGGCCAACTGCTGCTGATGATAAGGAAGAAGAGGAAAATTTGCGCCATCGTTTACTGGAAAAAGTGAAGAAACTTCAAAGACGATAGACGACTAATAAACGATTAATCTGATGAATGATTATTATTTATTCAAATTAATAATTTGAATTTTTCGGATAAATTGAAAAAATTCCTGGATTTTTATTATTTATTTCCTGGATTCAAATTTCAAAATGACTCCAAAATTTTGTTTAGAAGTATTGACGTAAAATTAAAATTCATTTTTAATTTCAGCTGGCTATAAAATAGCTACGAAACACAGATTGGAAAACAATGTTAGATTCTAGCGAATTGAGGAGCGAGAATGCCAAATTGATTGAACTGACTGACAAATTGAATAAGCGAAATAGGTTATCAATGAGAGACATCGCCAAATTCAAGAAGCAAAATGCAGAATCAATGAAAAGCAATGTCATAAAGATGCAAAATGCAAAATTATTAGTGATGAATTGCAAAGTGATCGGACAAAATGAAAAATTATTGGAGAAAAATTTTGAATCGATGGAGAAAATGAAAAATTGAATTTTCGATTAATTAATAAAAATGTATTTTCGAGAAAAATGTGTTTTCGATTAACTAAGAAAAATGTGTTTTCGTTTAACTAAGAAAAATGTGTTTTCGATTAACTAAGAAAATCTATGCCTTTCCATTTTTCCCCATCTCCTAATGAGAATTTTTCCAGCATATTTCGCATCCCTTGTTTTTAGTTTGGTTTAAAATTTAAATATGCAACTTTTGACTATTGAATAAATGTGCCAAATGATGAATTTGGCCCAGAATATTATGACCAAAAAAACAAGGAAAGCTGTCTAAATTGGCCTATTTTTTCTATTTTTTCGGATATAACTTTTTAGCATTCCTAATCAATTCCAATGATTCTTTTTCGAATCAATTCACCCCAATTCAATGTTAAATGTAAATGTATGTACATATTGATTGTAAAAGCAAAACCAAAATCGCTTTTTCTACTGCAGTCTCGAATCAAACATTTCTAAAATGGATTTGCCCCTCCATCGCGATTACATTGATCACTCATGCATTTTTTATGATCACCCGTAAATTTTATTTATTGATTTAGTAAAATCCATATAGGAAAAAGGTATCAGAGAGCCATTATTTTAAATTTACATTATTATATTTGGTTGCCAAAGTTACCCGAATATCAATTAAAATGACTGGCTTAATTCTGTTGATTGGAATACTCTTCCTAAATGGTAAGGAAAATTATTTTTATCTTTAATATATTACCTTAGCAAATGATTTTTGTGACCATAAAACTTTGCCATGGAAAATAATTTAGTAACTTAAACTTCGGTAAAAGAGGGCGATCCTAAAGAATCTGGAATTTTTTTAAGAACTCATTTTCTAGGTTAAAAATTGATGCTGAGTTAAATTCTGACATCCATTCCATCACACCTTGCCATCTTGATAAGATAATGCCAACTTTTACCATGAAAATATCAAGGTGGACCAAGAGAAATTTTCGGAAATTTTTTCTTTCACCATATTATAGCTAAATCGACGCAATACGGCGAGCTAAATCGAATAGTACCATTTTTATTAGGTAATATTGAGTTTTGGACATGTTAAGTCAAAAATCTTAACAAGATTAAATAATTTTTTTGGTCTCTGAATTTGCCTAAAACTCAATATTACCTTATAAAAAATGATACCATTCGATTTAGCTCGCCGTGTTGCGTCGATTGAGCTATAATTTGGTTAAAGAAAAAATTATTGAAAATTGATTTTCATCCCCCCTTTGCATTTTCTTGGTAAAAGGAGACATTATCTTATCACGATGGTAAGCTGTGATGGGAAGGATGTCAGAATTGAACTCAGCATCAATTATATATATATATAAAAAATTTGAAATTCGTTAATTATTTCAAGTTGGCGAAAATCTAGCCAGCCACTTTTAGCCATCTTTTCTGAAAAGTTACCTATATCGATGGCATATACCAGAAAATTCCAACTTTTTCAAAAACTTAAAGTGGCTTCGAGATATTAGCCAAAAACCGGTTTAAAAAATTGAACTTTTTCGGTTTGCCCAGGTAAAACTTTTTTCCTTTTGATTTTACGATACCCATTGTTATTCTAGGAACCTAAGTTGGAGTCTTAGCTACAAAATGATATATGGTTTGCGGGGTCTATCTTCAAAACCCAGGGCTGTGGAGGCCGGCAAAAATTGGTACCTCGGCATTTTTCCCTTCATAGCCGATTGGCGAAGATGGGAGAAGCTAATCGGAGGTCGCGGGTTCGAATCCCTCCAAGGTCCAATACTTTTTTTAGGGGTTTTCGATGATGGGGATCACGAATTTGAGGTTTATTTTGAAAATTAAACCGGTTCAAATTTTTAAACCGGTTCTGCGCGAGTTAAATTTTTATCAGAAATATGGGGAATGGATTCTATTATGAAATTTAACCCTTCTAGGAATCTTTTAAAGCGCGATAGCGCTTTCTTTCTACCGTCCCACGTATTCCTTCCGTCAATTTTATATATATATATAAAAAATTTGAGTTTCGTTCATTTTTTCAAGTTTAAGACTATCTAGCCAACCGATTTTCGTGATCTTTTTTTTAAATGACGCACAATTCCATTGCGCATCTGAAATAAATCAGACATCTCGAAACACCCAACCGGTTTCGAGATATTAGCCAAAAACCGGTTTAAAAAATTGAACTTTTTCGGTTTGCCCAGGTAAAACTTTTTTCCTTTTGATTTTACGATTTTAGGCCGGGAGACAGGAATCATCTAGGGAATCTCAGCTTTCGAATGATATATGGTTTATGGGGTCTAAACTCAAAATGAAGGGTACTTTTCCTCGATACTTTGTGGCCAAGTCGGCACTTTTTCCTTCATGGCCAATTGGCGAAGATGGGGGGATGGGGACGGAGGTCGCGGGTTCGAATCCCACCAAAGGCCAATATTTTTTTTAGAGGTTTTCGATGGTGGGGATCACGAATTTGAGGTTTATTTTGAGAATTAAACCGGTTTAAATTTTTAAACCGGTTGTGCGCGAGTTGAATTTTTAATCAGAAAAGTGGGGAACGGATTTTAATATTAAATATAACCCTTCTAGGAATCTTTTAAAGCGCGATAGCGCTTTCTTTCTACCGTCCCACGTATTCCTTCCGTCGCCACCTTAAGAACCAGCGGGTTTTTACCCTAGAAAATGAGTATTTAAAAATTTTTATTTTGTGTCCCAGATTCTTTAGGATTGCCTTATTAGATTTAATCAAAAATCGATTTTATAACAACATCAAAGAGACACTTTAACAATATGGGATTTCATTTTCTAAATTTACAAAAAAATTACAGCTCTTTATATGGAAAAATACAATGCCGTAATCCATGGAGATGGACCCATTGTAAATAAAAAAAATGAAATTGACCAGCAGGAACAGGAGCCAGAAGTGTCTGATGCAAAAGGTAAAAAATTGACAATTAAAAATTTGTTTCCATCAAAATTTAAATTTTTTTTATTGGGAATGCTAAACTCCATATTTTTCTTCATTTTATAAAATTTTTTATGCCAAATTCCAACATTTATCATTACTGATAGGTCAAATTTATGATAGTTGACATATTTCATTAACAATGTTGAAAAAAACATGATTGAAATTTGTAATAGCATCATATTAGTTTTTAATATCCCAAAAATACTAAAAATTTTTGTATGACTTTCAAAAATTTTGATGCAATTAAATAATTAAAATATTCAATGGTTAAAATAATATAATAGAATAGGAATTATTGGAAATTGGGTGTATAAAAATCTCTCTAAAAAATAAATCGTCATACAAACATTCATTATCAAATTCCGAATTCAATTTTTTAAGTTCCGAAAATTTAATCACAAAAATTATAGTCATATTTTTATTAGATCGGAACCATAAAAATATAAAATTATACAACAAAAAGGCAGCATATTTATTGGCAGAATTGTTGGTCAAAGTGACCCTCTTGCCCGATTTTATTGAAAAAACTGGTCAAGCAAATGGGTTAAATTTATTTCAAATTATTGCGAATCACTCGGAACTCCATAAAGAAAGTAATTCTAATTATTTAAAATTAATTTATTATTAAAATTTTTTAGTGCTTGAACAACTCAACATTGACTCATTTTTCGATTTTTTATCCGAAGCCAATGTTGGCCAAGAATGGTGGAACAATTATAGACGTCATATCATTTATGAAATACTAGAGGAAAAACCCTATACTAAATATGTATTTGGTTTAGAAAATGCAGTCGGCATAAATATGGAAATTGAATTGAATAAATTGTGCGAACATTACAAAGTAAAATTATAGATTTTTGATTAGTTTTTATGAGCAAATTTTCACAAAAATAAATGAATTTCTTTATGGCTTATTAGGGAAAGATTTAATTAGCAATTAATCTTTGCTTTGGGCCTTTCTTTTATTAATAATTCATCTGCGAGATAAATAACTTATTAGGAAAGAAAAAATATTGCTGAAAAACTCAAAAGTATTCTATATAATTTTTACATTATTAAAAATTAGAAAAGTCATTTTATAACGAATATTTAATAGCTTTCGAATGTCATAATGTCTTTTTATGGTCATCAAGAATGGCTCCAAATATTAAATCCATTTGCGGACGTGACAACTGTGGAAGAAACGGTCTGCCGGCAATTTTGGTAAAGCTGCTGATGTCATTGTTTTTAGCATTTTATTAAACATATAATTAGCTATAAAATGATATCGAAAGCATTGGCCAATGTTGAGTATTCACTGAATTATGGCCAAAAAACCTTACTTAGATTTAATTAAAATTTTATTTCTGGCCGTTTTTGGCCATAACTCGGTGAATTTTCAATGTTGGCCAAAGCTTTTGATATCATTTTTTATAGCTTAATTTTATGCCTAATAAAAATACTATAAAAATGCCACAGCAGCTTGACCGTTTCGTCCACAAATGTCGGGTCCGCAAGTATCGTAATCGGAACACGAAAATTATTTCATAAATTACTCTATATGAGAGTTTTATGAATTTATCATCTATTTATTTGATCACCAAATTCTTAAATTAAGCCATTTTATAATTTCATTTTTTTTATGCAAATCCACACTCCAAAAAAAACAAAAATTACTTTTAGGAATCCGCCGGCACGAACAATGCTTTGGAAGCATATAATGAAATTTGTAAACTGGCTGCGAAAATTGTAAATCGTCAATTTCAAGGAGTTGAAAACAAATGGAACTATCGAAGTAATGATGTAATAAACAAAAAATACAGTCAGCATCAACAGGAAGGACAACCAACAGAACATGAATTGAATAATGCAATTGCGGAATTGAGGAAGACAGAGACAATTGAACTGGCCAAAGAATTGTACAAGCAAATTTGGATTAAGGCACTTAACTTTACTTTGATGTCACTGGGTATGTGCTTCGAGTTGGGGCCAAAATTAAATTAAAATAATCCTTAGAAATAATTATAATTATTTGCGAATTACATGGAGGAGGTAGATAAATGATAAATAAGGCAGAGTTCCATTCGTTTTGCCCATCATTCTTTTGACCGAAGCTCAAAAAGATTAATAAGACCTAAAAAATTTTTCAAATTTGATAAAAGAAAATAATAATTAAAAATTATCTAATAAATTTATGCTTAATAAATTCAAAGACATTTAATTATCTAAGGCTAAATTTTATAAAAATTTAAAAAGGCCTTTTTAGAAAACATTTATGGTTTTCTAATTTTATATGATTTTTTTAGTACAGAGATACTCAATTCATTAGATGATACTCACTCAAAGTCATTTTTTCCATAACTATTTAAAAAAATTTCAAGACTAATAACATTTAAAATTTTAATTTAAAATTATTGCAATATTAAATATTTAATTCTCATAGTGGAAATTAAATAGATAACCTCCGACCTTTGGTTCATTAAAAGATAAAAAAAAATTTAAATTATTACTTTATTTATTATAGAAATGTGAAATTATTCCTACATTTATTTATAGATGTATGCTATTACCCAGCTCGGCTAAAAATTTGGAAGAATAAAAAATTGACACAGAAGTTGACCAATTTAGACAAATATCGCGATGGAATGTCGATTGCCGAATATTTGGCATATTTTCTGCTGAATATGATCCATCAAATTGATCCCGAATTCGAATTAAGCAATAATGATGAACCGTACGTGGCAGTGCGTTGCAGTGGTGTGCTGGTCAAGGATGCCACTTTGCCGAAATTGAAAAAAAGTATGCTTTTGGGGTTGGGAAGAACATATTGGTGTAGAAATTTGGATAAAAAATATCAGAATTGTAAAATTTGACCCGATAATTTTATTGGTATATGGAATCGAGACATTTGGGTCTTCGCGAATTTTCCCAATCCAAATTTTTTGTATTGGCTAATATCTGACAATAAGCAATTTTTTAAGCATTTATTTTCAAACTTTAACAATGTTGGGTTAAGCTCTTTCGGCTGAGTATCTTAATTCAAGATATCGACCATAAATGGCCAGAAAGTTAGGGCCAAATGGAGGAAAATCGAAAACAGTTCAATTTGGTCTATTTTTGAATTTTTTTTTCATAATTTTTTACAATTTTTCAATGAAATCCGTAATTGCTTTCTCTAAAAATTTCCTCCAAAATCAAGATGATAATTTCACAATACAGTTAAAGTGAAAATAATATTCTTGTTTATTCATTTTTTATTGCCATTTCTTCATTTCCTCTGTGCCAGTCCCATTGACACTAATTGTTCACCAAAATCGATGCCATCAATTAGCAATCGGCCAATGCACATTGGAATCTTTTTGTCCGCATGAATTCGCCATTCACATGTGGGACAAAATTCCATTCGTTTATTCCTCAAAATTGCCGGTTGTAATGCTTCATTGATGTAATGTTGCGTTTCGGGTGGCCATCGAATTTCTTCTAATGAATCATCGTTTTGTGGTTGACATCGACTTTTGATGCCATCAAGCTTAAAATTTGTTTTGTTTATTTATATTTATATGGGCACATTGCCCAAATTTGTCATACCAATTACCAACTTATCACCATTTATATTAATTAATTCTCCAAGGACTGAACCAATTTTGATGATTTTATTATCAAATTAAGGGAGAGGGCTATTATTTTTATTTTAATTGGTTCAAAATTTATACAATGATGCTCATAAAACCATTTACATTTACTAGTTATTATCGGAATTTTTAATGCTTTCTTGAGCACAAATACAACTATCATATCAATGATCATTAATTTGGTACTAAAATTATAAATCTTAGTTTTTTGTTAAGTTTTTAACTGGTGGACAAATTGGTCTGTTCCCATTAAATTTAATTGTGAAATACTTTGCAAACGGCCAGAAAAATCTTCTTGAATGCTGTGACCGATTCGGTCAATGGTCTCAATGAATCCTCATGGACTGCGCAATAAAACCCATTGTCCACCAAATTTACAATCTATAAAAGTTAATATTTTACTATTAAAATTATATATTTTGGACAGGAAAGATCGGACACTGCCGATTGAATTTCTGGGCCATTCTTTTGTCTAACTTAATGAATTTCTAAAAAATGGAAAGATTTGACTTAGTTTTGCTTTTCGAATGGCGCCATTTTTTTTAAGAAATGGAAAGATTTGACTTAGTTTTGATTTTCGAATGGCGCCATCTAGCAATTAACTTTGAATAATGAAAAGTGTCTTTAAAATTCGGCTTTTTTATACTACAGCATAAAAATTCCATTTAATTGTAATATAATTTCGAATTCGAATTTGAGGAAAATGTCTTTAGAATTTTCAAAAAATTAGAATGACCCTCCTTAGATTAAGGGTTAAAGACAAAATATATGCAATTCGACTTTCCAAATTTTATAAAATATTAATATATTACTTTTTAAATTTAATAAACCTGTTTGAAAGAAAATCGCTTATTTTTCAAATTGTTTTAAATTTTTAAAAACCACTTTTATAAGAGTCAGGGCTTTCGAATGGATCGCATTCCCCGATTAGTTAGCTTCCTAGATGTACTATGGTCAGAAGAATGGTCCAAATACTAAATCGGTGATTCTGTGAATATACTCTTTTAACTTACCCAAAATTTTGGATTTGATTTAGATTGCCGTATCAATTCCACTCTTTGCCAATTTCCATCAATTTTAGCTGCCAATATTTGGCCAACTTCCAAATCAGTAATTTTATGCTTGGGTAACCGGCACAATGCCGCATTCAAATATTCACAATAAGGGTCCTTAAATCATAAAATTAATATTACAAAAATTAATTAATTGAATAAACCCAAGCTTTGAGTCTGATGAAAATGTTGTCCGGATCGAATGAGGAAATTACTTGAATTTCAATTGGTCCATTGTTTTTGTCTGGCAGAGAAGAAACTGCCATTGATTCGAATTGTTCAATATGGAATTGGCTAATTGGCATAATAATTTCATCATCATTTTCGGCATTGGCATTGGCATTTTCATTTCCAGACAATGAATTTCCGTTCTCCTTTTCTTGTTTTTCTTCATTTTCGACGTTTAAAGCAGCAGGAGTATCATTGGAATTTGCCTATATTAATTCAAGAATATTTTATTGGAATTACGATCAAACTTTGTCTGCTGGTGTAATCGTCCATTGTTCTTCAGTTGGAATTTTTGCATCAGCCAAATACTAAAATGTAATACAAATGAATTTAAGATATTATCCGGATTTTGAGCATCAACAAATATCTCTGTAATATTTCTTACTTGTTATCAACAAACTTATACACCATTGGCTTAAATCTCTTTCTATGGAGCTTTTTGATATCAAAATGGGAATTTGTTATATTTAAATCTACAACGAAAATTTGCTAAAATAAAGAGAAAGAGGCGACCTCATTTTGGAGCTAGCTTTTTACGGTTATGAGCTAAAAGATTAGAGTTAAGTTTTAGGGCTAGCTAAGTTCTAAAATTTACCAAAAATAATTTCCTAAATGTTGAATGAAGGTTCCCTCTTTAGTTTTTCAAATAGCGGACTTATATCAAATCAATGACTAATATTTATTAAATCTTAAAACTATTAATAAAATTTCCTTATCATAGGATTAAGTGCTCTTATTTTAAAGTATATTTTTATATAAAAATGTTTAATACATAATTGGCAAAAAAATTATAAAAAGAAACTGTCCAATTTCGGCTTATTTTGTCAAATTTTTGGTCAGATCTTTTTGCCAATTTTTTAGCATATCCATTAATTCTTGCTAAACACATCATCCAAATTTGCAAAGTTAAAAGCTAATATGTTCCATAGTTAGGAATGCGCAAAATTAGAATAAAAAACATTTCATCCCACCAAAGATTTTGAACATTTTCAAAATTTCACAAACCAAAATTGTGAATGTGGACACATCTCGCACTTGGAATTCTTCGGCATGCCGCAGTAAATTTAACCAATTTTTTGGCAATGAATGTGCCAAACCCTTCTCCACATATCTTTAAAATTTGATCTTGCTATTTTAGCAGGCTTTATATTTAAACCTCTGAACAAATTGTTTCTCCAAAAATGTGGATGTTATCCCAGTTGGAAAATCCTTGAATAATTAAATTTGAACATTTTGATTGTTTCCATTACCTTGATAATATTATAAAATAATTCGCGCAATTCCTCAATTTCGTCGTCAAATTGTTCATTTTGAAAAAGCATTAATTAAGTAACAAAAACAAATTAATCTAGTCGGCTTATAGTTGGACGGAAACAAAAATATTGCACCAAAAAATTATCTAAAAAGAAATACAATGATTGATACCGCCAATTCAATCACAGTGGAATTGTAAAATTAGCGGCTTTTCGTCCAAAAATCCAAGACATTCAGATAAATAACTTTTTAAAAGCCTTAGACCAAATTGTAGAGGACAATTTTAGCTTTCAAAATGATCTATTTTTTGCGGGGCTATGGCCAAAAACAATGGCCCAGAGATAATCAATTTTCTAAGAGTTCACTTCTCAAGTCCGTCCACCAAGGGTAAAACGTAAAAGCGAAACAAAATGCCAAAAAATATAAAAAATATTAGGGAGCAGGGCAAATTGCTTGTCCCAAAGAAATTGGGTTAAATGTTTGTTATATTTTGCAAGTTCAATGCATAAATAATTTTATTTTCCTTCATTTGAATAAAATTAATTATACCAAAAATTTTAAAAATGAAAATACAATGAGAAGGAAAAAATGCAAAAAAAAATTCAATAGAGTCAATACTCAATATAGAAAATAATAGAGAGGATTATTCGGATTTGCCCAATGTTATCCAAAATCAATGTTCGCACATTATTCCATTCCCATTCTTTAAAAATTCATGAATGGGAATATTTCATCTATTTCCCTGGTTCAATAATATTTAATGTTGCCAATTGCCTTCTTTTTCATAGGAAAATATTTTTTTTATTGCGATAAACCGTCTCCATCCAAATGTATTATTTTTAGAACACTTTAAAAGGGCAACAATTAAAGGAAAAAGACTTAATTAGACTTTCAAAAATAAATTTTTTCAATTTAAAAAAAACAAAGGAAGCCACAAAAAATAGGCTTCTTTCTATTAGAATGAGAAGAGTTCATTTGTAGAGGATATTATTATGAAAATTTTGGCCATTTATTATAGTTGTGTTTTGAGATATTGGATTAGGGTAAAAAATTATTTAGTCTTATAGGCGGGCACGGGCATAGTAATTTAAAAAAAATTTTGATTTGTCCATCGTTTCCAATATTCTGTTTAATTCAATATATATTTCTTTTAGCCCATGCTGGCGTACATGGCAATTCTCCTGATATGGGCTGCTTTGGATGTAGCCAGAGTCAGAATGCCTATTTTTGTGGGCTTTTTGGCCCGTAAATTTGGCAATTCAACAAATTTTGGCTACAATGGATGATGTGTCTTGGATGCCTATTTTTTTTGCTTTTAATCGAGAATTTGAAACAAAAGATGGACTTTTTGCAATTTAAACAATATTAATTTTCATCCATGACATTTTTTTAAATTTTTTCTAATATTCATTCCCTTCACTATTTTGGTAAATTCATTTTTTCCATCTTTACTTTTCACATTTTATCCAAAAAATTTATTTTATTATTTAAAAATTTACAAATTAATTTAAAAAATTTGGTTCGATCGTTTGCTTCATTGGAATGCAAATGCACTTTTTAGGCGGTGCCTTTTGGCTCGGAATTGCCGTTGGGGGTTCGCTTTTTCCACACCGCGATCAACTTGTGAAAAGCCCGGACTACTCTTCAGCAAGTACCCCCGTCTGTAATGAAATTGAATGGAGGAACAATTAAATTTGAACAGCCATCTTCCTCGAAGACTCGTAGGGGACCAGACTCATCAGACAATTCCTTGGGGCCGCCCGTGCAGTGCATTCCTCAGCCATTCCCGTTGCGCATAAGGGAGAGGGCACACCGGCCAAACGATCGAAGCGAATGGCTAAAAATTGGTGGGCGCTTATATAGAAAGAGCTATTCAAAGGGAAAATAATTTGATGGGAAGCAAATGAGGGGTGCAAATAGGCAATGGGAAAATGGGGGCATATCTCTTCCTTCTATGTTTTCTTTGTTCTCTCCAAATTGCACTCTATTTCTACATTCTCTATATTAAAATTTAATTTTATCTTTTACCAATTTATTTTTCTTCACATTGAAATAAAGGCGTGCTTATTAGCTGGGGGCCATTAAATTATTCGATGGAGAATGGCTTCAATTTCAAGCATTCTTCTTCAATAATTTCTCATCTTTTTGTATTATTTTAAATAGTTTGCATTTTTGGAATAATTTAAAAAGGGTTTGTGGGAAATTGGCGAAAAATTGCACAATTTAACAACATAAATAAAATTACATTATTTTATTAATTATTCATATTTGATTCAATCTTCAATGGCAACTTCTCTAACACTAAAATAATTTTTATTAAAATGGTTTCTATTTCTAATGTGTTTTTATTAAATAGTAGCCATGATGATAGCCGGAATTGGAATGGAGTCGATAATTGTTTTGACTTGTCATAAGATAATAAACAATTGTTTCTTTGATAAGCTGTGTCACTTTTAAATTTCAACACACATTTTAATTGGCCAAAACTATACTTTTTCACTATATTTTATTTTATTAAAATGTATACAATTCATTACAATATGGGGCACAGGACAAAAATAAATATCGCACTGATTTTCAATTTCAAGAATGACACGATGATTCTTGATGGCAATTATTAGTTTTTCAATAAAGATTTAATTTTATTAAAATATTTGCAATTAATTATAATTTAGGTCTCAAGACAAAAATTAATGCCACAGTGATTTTTCGAGAATGGCACTATGATTTTTGATGGCATGTTGATTTTTGGTGGTGGCAAGATTAATCTATTTGTTATCCCATCAAATTTTAAAATAATTGTCCATTGCCCGCCCTTACACGAATTCACATAGCATAATACCAGGGATTTTTCCAAAGAATTTTATTAAAGAAGTTTGTCAACTTTGAAAAAAAGAGAGGGAATTGCTGAATCAGCAGTGCAGAATTGAAGTAATTGGTGAATTAAGATTATTAATAAATAGTCTATGACAATTTTATGAGCCAAAATAGACAAATAATTTATATGGTTTATATTATAAATATGAATATGGGATTATTTCATTAATATTTGACTATTTTAATAATATATTTCCAACATTTACGAATGCAACCATTCTATGGTAAATGCTGGTATTGGGCTTACCATAATGACATAAGTTGGATTAAACATTGACAAATATTCATGTCAAATTATTTCAAAAATTTTTCGTATAATTAAGCATCTAAAACGTTGCCCATATATACTCGAATGGCCATTTAAATTATTTGAATTATATAAAATATGTTACCCTTTTTTAACAGCATTTTGACCCAACATTCAAAAAGGAAAATGCGCCACATCATTTGGCTTTATTTTCCGAATTGTTTTCTCAACGATGAATTTTTAAGATCAAAAAAAGAAAAATACAAATATGGAATGGACATCGATTTAGAAGATACGTTTTTTTATGCCTCTTATTATGTTAGCTTATTTTTTGTTGTTGTCATTATTTTGCAATTTAAATTTTATTTCATTTTTCTCATATAATAATCAGTAATCACCTATTTGAATGATAAAATTAAATTCTTCATATTTTTAAATTTAATCTTTTATCTAAATAAGCTAAAAGCGTAAAAATTAGAAAATGAAGTAAGCTTTTTTTAAGTCATCAAAACATGAATCGATTTAAATTCATTCAAGTTTAGACCAAAACAAAAAAAAAATTAATCAACGCGTCTCAGATAGCTATATAAGAAATATTAAATATTTTGTCAGATGTAAATCTTTTCCTAAAATATTATGTTTGACGGCAAATCAGCAAAAAAATATTTTTCTCTTCTAAAAATGTAAAAGCTGAAGCCCGATTCATTCTATTTTGTATTTTAAATATTGACGTCATTAATAATGCCATTTATCAATCAATAATCAGAATTCCTAATCCTAATGTTGATCGCTCTTAAAGAAAATAGTGTGCTCTCCTCTACTGCATTCTCATTCAAATTTTCCATAACTTGAAATGCCAAAATATAAAAAAAAAGGCAATGATTTTTTATATTTTTTTTTCATTCGTCATTAATCATTCATTTTACAGCATTTTTGAATAAGAAAATTGGCTTTCACATTTCCTATGCACTATTTCATTATTTTTAAAAACCGCAATGGCCTAATAAAATTGGAAAGCAAAATAAATCTCACATTTAATTTTAGCTCTCATTTAAATTTTTATTTCATCAGTTTTTCATTTAGCTTTGGAAATTGGAATGCGTCAGCATATATGGCCTACGGCGGTTGTATCTTTTGGCTTGGACAATTTGCTTCAATAAAATTTTTTTCTCCCAAAATTAAGGAATCGATATGAGGCCTTCCAAATTGGCGATTTTGATGATTCAATGAGACTGAAAGAATAGGCGAATATGGAGCAATTTGAGGACTAAAAGAAGCAAAAATTTGTTAAAAAGAATGAATGAATAAAAATTTAAAATTTTACTTATAAAATCAGAGTAACTTAGAATTTAAATATAAAATTTATTTAAATAAATATAAAAATTGAATTTTAATGGAAATAAAAAAATCGCCAAGAAAATACTATCAAATTTAATTCTCCAGATAGTTCAAATTTTCAGTTAAATTGCATTCATTTTTTAATTATTTTTAGAAAATGAATTTTGTAATTTTTTTTTCAAATGATATAAAAATTTGCAAAATTAAAATGAGATCTAGAGAAACGAACAATAAGGCCTAAAATTTAACAAATGTAAAGTGTCAATGATTCAATAATTTAAAAAGCTTTGTCCATAAGAATAATTTTTTGCCATATGAAATAAAACAATAAAATAAATGTTAGTCATCATTCTCATGCTAAATTTTGGTCTTTTGATAGAATAAAACAAGAAAGAATTATTCGGTTTTTATCTTTCTTGTTCTTAATTTTTCAATTTTTGGTGAATTATTGAATAATAAGAAATTTTAGCAATTCAAAAAAATCAAAATTTTCTGAAACAACATAACTTAATGGCGAATAGATTCTTTGCTCCAATTCTTTTTATCATCATCTTGGCAATGGCTGTTGATTGCGACCAAAAATTCTTCAAGGTGATTTATTGAAATTCTACTAAATGTTTAAATTAAATTTTTTATTAATTTAAAAATTTAAAATATACTTTTTGTTTTCAGTTTATCAACGCCAATGATTTGCTAATCAGCCAAACGGGAATCGCAAATTCTGTGGTTCTTCACAATGTCAACGAAGTTACCAAGGATGACGATAAAACTTTTGTTAAACAATTGCTCCATCAAGCTGGTCTGGCCGGTTGTAGCATTGATCTTTTGGTTCGTCTCGAAAGTCAAACGAATGTTGCCACGGACAAACCGCAACATGCACCATTGCTTGTCATGTTTGACACGCCTAATTGCCACAGCAGCATGATTCGAGATGTCACCAAAACAAAGATTAGCCATGTACAGGTCGGTAACAATAATTATACCAAAGGAAAAACACTTTTAATGGGTAGTCAATATTATTAAAATTTTATTGAAAATACTGTCAAAGGCATCGCAGAAATTTTTGGAGTCGGATAATTCAAAATTTTATTCCCGACCAAAAATCTTTTCTATTTATCAAAAATAAAATAGAATAAAAATTTTCGAAAAAACAGAATGAAAAAGAATGGAACCATTTATTAAGATTGGTACGCGATTTTCCCTAATTCCGCGATTTTCCCTAAATAAATGGGGCATTTTTTCCACAAAATGATTGGCAGCTGTCAAGGAAAAATAATCTCATTGGTTTCTGAATCCGATCTGTATAATAATAGGGTGCGGTTTTTTTCCTACAAAATTCGGGATTTTTGTTCACAAGTAATAAAAATTTGTTTTCACGCTGTAAACAATATAAAACGGTTTTGAGAGACTTCAGGGGTGCGCGGAAGCCAAAAAGAAGGTGCGAGGGATATATTCGGATATAGGGGGATTAAGTGGATATAGGGGGATTAAGCCCCGAAATGGATGGGAAATGCCCGGAAGGCTACTGGAAGGTCGGGGAAGTGCCTGAGAGTGCGCGGGATATATCGGGATAAAGGTGGATATACTTGGATTAAGGGGGATTAAGCCCCGAAATGGATGGGCGCGAATCCTGGTTTAGGCTGTTTTGCTTCTGACTTCGCGAGAATCCTATGCTCCGAGCCCCTAACCCTAATCCATAGCCCCTAACTAGGCTTAATCCGGCTTAATCCCCCTATATCCACCTTAATTCCCCTATATCCGAATATATCTTGCGCACCTCCTTTTTGCCTTGCCAATGAACTACAAAGATATGAATTATAGAAGGAATGATAAGTCAATCATTACAAGGGTCTTTTCAATCAAAATATTAGGGAAAATAGCGGCATTAGGGAAAATCGCGGCATTAGGGAAAATCGCCCATAGGGAAAATTGCGTCCCCACTCCCCACCTTTATTAAAAGAATGAGTAATTAAAGAAGGCCCAACAGCTTGATTAAAATATTTCTTTTATTAATATCCTTTCTTCTAATAGAAGTCACCTCTATTAATTGCCCCTACTAAAGGATATACGAAATTTAATATCCCCTCTCTATTTAAAGACCCCTCTCTATTTAGAGTGCCACTTTCAAAAAATTCTTGCCAAAAATAAAAAAATTTTAGTTGAAATTTAATCGATATAAGCATTTTTTGACTCACATCAGAAAATACAGAAAACTTCCACCTTGGAGGATCTCTGAAATTTAAAATTCCTCCTCTATTTGTTACTTCCTCTAGAGGATCTTTTAAATTTAATATCCTCATCCTCAATAGAAGAAATACGGTATAAAAAAAGGAAAATAGCTCGGTAAAAGCACAGCCTTGAGCAAAAATTTTTTTGAAGTAAAAAATTTTTTACTCATGTCTAATATTTTGGTGATTAGGATAACAGTCTTAAAGTTAAAATAATTGTTATTAAATTAAAATAATAATATTTCATTTATAATTGCAGGGTTGGTCGGTGCTCGTAATCACGAGTGCACATGATGAGCTGTCAAAGGTGGCCAAACTCTTCACAGAGGCATGAATGAAATCCGAAAAAGAATTTGGAATGATGGATAAAAGTGAATTGATAAAATAAAATGATTAAAGATGAATGATTGCATAATAAAAATCCAAAAAAAAATAAATCGAATTTAAAATTTATTGGCTTAAAAAATGATGGAGAATCGGAAAATGATGATTACTGGTTATGAATTTGACATTTTAACTGATAAATGAGTCTTTTTGGATGCCATAAAAGAAAGTTGCTAACTGTTTTATGATTGAATGGTTGAAATAGGATTTAAATTATTAAGTTATTTTATATGCTATATCGATAAAAATTTTGGATGAAATTCGCTCCCGGGAAAATGTTATTAATTCTAATATCTAATATTATTTGTTAAACTGTCAAAATGATTCATCTGTCAATGGATAATATACATTATTATATTACATATGATTGTATTTATTAAATAAACGAAAGTATATTTTATATTAAAATATAAATCATCATAAAATGTTTTTTGGCAACAATTTTTTATATAACCATTGTTTCAACATAATACATAATTTGTTTGTGTTTGTAAATTTTTTGGATTGCAGAGGATCATTTGGGTTCTAAGATAATCGGCTGGTATATTGCTGGATTGACTCGGACGAATTTGAAATTTTTCAACGAATTTTTGCACACTTTTTCGGTTACCTTCGTTAATTTTTCCTCCATAATTTTTACTTTTTATGATTCGAATTATTTTATTTGATTGATTTATTTCATTTTTGGCAACTGAAATGGAAAAAATTAAAATTTAATATATTAATTAATTTTCTTTTTTGTATTTTTTTTTTCTGGACATTATTATTTAAAATGCAATCTACCATTTGAAAGTATTATAAATTCATCAAATCTGGTAAAGGATAAGTATTCAAACAAAATATAGTTTGTTCAAATATTTATTCTCTTTTTTTGTTAAAATTGTTTTGGTCTGGTCAAAAATAAATTAAAAATAATAAGGACATAGACAGATAACCTAGAATATACCCCTAAAAATTATTCTCACTCAATAAAAAAACTTAAAAAAATAAACTATTTTTATTTTATTTTATTATAATGAAAATTATCAATTATGAAAAATAAATTTAAGCTTAAAATTTGCCAAAAAAGTCACCATATTCTTTAATTTTTCAAAATTATTTAAAAAATAATTTTAACCTTTTTCCTCCATGGAATCAATTGATTTGTATTGTTCCGGTAACAAAGATTTCAACATTTTTCCATTATATTCATTACAATATTGCTGTATTTTTGTATTATTAGATGTTGAAAAATTCTTATTAATGCAAAATTTCCTCATAAATGTAAGGAAATATGTAAGTTTTAGCAAAATCTTATCTCGGCATTCATTGCTGGCAAAATATATGCGAATAACGCGTGGCACTCTCCTTGAAAAAAAGAAAATTAATATTTAATAAATAATAATTATTTTATATTATTTACTAATTAATTATAATAATAAAAAACCAACCCGCTGTTTTCCAAACGTCGATGGTCAATAATATTGCACGATAAAAAGTCGCCATAAAAATTAATAGCATTTATCTCCATGCCAATTTCAGTTATAAAAATTTCTAAGAAATTCAATGCTTGTTTATCCGGACTTGGCTCATCTGTGGCCTGAATCCCAAACGAATTGGCTAAAATTATTTGGATTTTTGTAAGGATAATTTATTATATATTTTTAAATATCATATATTTAATTTTTAAATATTTTCCTTACAAAAGGTCCTCGGATTTTCCGGAAGATCTATTAAATCAATTGCCTTCGTTAAATCGGTTTGATATGAGAGCAATTGATGCGATCCATAATACTAAAAATAGTTTATATATTTTATAAAACAAAATTTTTAAATAATTCGACTATTTATTAGAAAAAGATTTCATTTAAATTGGTATATTTTCGCTCTAAATTAAATTAATCTAGTGTCAAATTTACAATTGAATCGCTTAAAGTTCATATATTTCGATTTCTACTATTTTCTCTTTTTTGGAGCAAAAATTCCCAATTTATTCTAAAATTTTCTGAAACTGATACTGATATTGGACTACTTTAATCTAAATGTTAGATATATTTAAAAATAGTTTATGTAAGAAAATAGTTGCAAAAGAGCACAAAATTTATAAATACATGAAAAATTGCAATTTTAATAATTTAAATCGAATCATTTGTAAGGACCAACAGATTAAATTATCAAAAAAATGCACTCAATTTTGTAAAATAAAAATTCATAATTTATAAATCATTATGAAAGCCTATTATTATTTATATAAGATAGAAACACTGAAATTAAAATTTACAAATTTTTCCGAAAATTTTTAGTAATTATTCTCTAAAAATTCAAAATATACCTTGAGACTTTCAGATTTGTAAGCAAAGGGATTTTCAGATGCCATATGATTGAATTGTTGTTGACTGTTTAAAAATTTACCAAAGGAATAAGATTTGAAAAAGAATAAAAATAATAATAAATGCAGATAATTCATTGTTAATATTTCTGTAATATATAAATACGAGAAAATTTATTGTTAAATAAAATTGTCATTAAAATAATGATTTCGAAATAGTAAAAATATGTAAATAAAAAATAACGAAAAATTTAGAACTATAAAATCTGGAATTTTTATTTTAAACAATAAATTCTGATTTTCAATATTATATTTTACTTATTTTTTGATAAATTAATTCATCTTAACTTATTTCCAAAAAGGATTTTTAAAATTAAGGATGTTATACTAAAATTGGATAAAAAAGTCTCATAAAAATCTTAATTTTTAAAGGCATTGTTATTATAATTTACAAAAAATCACAATATTAAAAAAATAAATAGTAGTATATTTTATTTATGGAAGACAAAAGAATAGTGATTTGTCATTTGCCGCTTCAACTAGTACTTTCATTTCTGAATTATTTAGGTCAATTTCGCGACTCTTTATTTAATGTAAGTGATCAAGTAATTTGGGTCAATCAAATGTAGAGGAAAGAAATAAATTAACTCTTTTTATATTTTTTTGAAATCAACTCAATAATTTTAAAATAATTTTCTTGGTGTTGAATAAAATTACAAATTTGTAAAAATTCTGTGCGGCACGACCTGGGGGATTGTGATGATGAATTTTGGGTCATTCCCGCTACAAAATGTGGAAAATGATCAATAGAAGGGTAATTTGTTACAGTCCAAGCTGTGCGCGCTTTTACTTTTTTGTAAATCATAAAGGTAAAATATATTTGATGAAAATGCTAGATAAATTGTATTTTTTTTTTATTCATAAATATTTTTTAGAATAAAAAAACAAGACATTTATTCTCAAAATATCCCAATTATTTTCTCAAATAATTTACAAATATTGGCTTAGAAGAGGAGATGAATAAAAAAACAAAATTCTTTCAAATTGCCAATCTTCTTTTGAAGGAAGAGGATATTAAAATTTTTCCCTAGCAGCAGGCCAATTTTCCATTTATTTTCCACCTCAAATTCCTCAATTCAATATCTGGGAATACGATTTAAAGATGGAAAATCTTAGTTTAAATTAAGTAAACCATAATTTTTTTCAATGGAAATTGGTACAACAACATTTTAAAATTCAATTCCACAATAATACAATTGAAAACATTTTATATTTGAAATAAATTGATAAAAGATTTGATAAATTTGCACTAAATAAATTTTCATAATTTTATCCATAATTAAAAAACATTCGGTAGATTATGTATCGAAAATATAATAGCATGAAAAAAAAACCAAATTTATTTTAAAAGTCATCAGAATGTTCAATTTTGCTGAATCATCAAATCATTTATTTGTTCATTATTTTGCTAGAACATGTTGGTTTATTTTTATCTTCTTCATCTTCCCAATCATCATTTACTGCATTCTTTTCCTTTTCCAGACCAATTTGAGTGTTGTCAACCTTTAAAATTAATATTCAATTTAATAAATATTATGATTTTAAATTGGAAAATTATTCTCATTTTTAAAGTGGAATATTATTTTGATCAATAATAAAAAGTATTTTTCTATATAAATCCTGAGCCTTTTCTTTTCCCATTTTATTTCAGGCATGGAATTCCCATTTTTACCTTCAATTTTTTGGACTCAAATCCAAAATTTCCGAATTCCATTTCCATGTTGAAACATTTTGGTCTGGCTTCTTCCTCTTCCCTATCATAATTTGTTGATGCATTCTTTCCAAATTCAATTTGACTGTTGCACTTCATTTCAAGAATTTCATGAATCTTTAATAATTTTTGTAAATTTTTTTATAATATTAAGAACCAGCGGGGCAAGCCCGCTGGTTCTTAAAGGGTGACGGAAGGAATACGTGGGATGGTAGAAAGAAAGCGCTATCGCGCTTTAAAAGATTCCTAGGAGGATTATATTTAATATTAGAATCCATTCCCCATATTTCTGATAAAAATTCAATTCGCGCAGAACCGGTTTAAAAATTTGAACCGGTTTAATTTTCAAATTAAACCTCAAATTCGTGATCCCCATCATCGAAAACCCCTAAAAAAATTATTAGCCTTTGGTGGGATTCGAACCCGCGACCTCCGTCCCCATCCCCCCATCTTCGCCAATCGGCCATGAAGGAAATAATGCCGAGATACCAATTTTTGCCGGACTCCACAGCCCTGGGTTTTGAAGATAGACCCCACAAACCATATATCATTTTGTAGCTAAGACTCTAACTTAGGTTCCTAGAATAACAATGGGTATGAAAAAATCAAAAGGAAAAAAGTTTTACCTGAGCAAATTGAAAAAATTCAATTTTTTAAACTGGTTTTTGGCTAATATCTCGAAACCAAAAAAAGATTTTGGGAAAAACGGATTTTTCTAGTATGTCCCATCTATATGGGAAACTTTTAAAAAAAAAGATCACGAAATTCGGTTGGCTAGAAGTTGAGATGTTTGAAAAAATAACGATAAACAGAAAATATTATAATATTATATAAATATTCTATTTTGGAGATTTTTTATTGGAAAATAATATTTCACGATAATAAAAAATTTAAATTAATTTTATTTAAAAATTTTCCTAATCGAAAACACAATTTCCTTTGTTAATTGAAAACACATTTTTCTTAATTAATTGAAATCACATTTTTCTTAATTAATCGAAAACACATTTTTTCTTAATTTATCGAAAACACATTTTCTTTGTTAATTGAAAACACATCTTAATTTATCCACATTTTCTTTGTTAATTGAAAACACATCTTAATTTATCGAAAACACATTTTCTTTGTTAATTGAAAACATATTTTTCTTAATTTATCAAAACACATTTTCTTTGTTAATCGAAAACAAATTTTTCTTAATTAATTGAAATCACATTTTTTTAATTAATCGAAAACACATTTTTCTTAATTTATCGAAAACACATTTTCTTTGTTAATTGAAAACACATTTTTCTTAATTTATCGAAAACACATTTTCTTTGTTAATCGAAAACACATTTTTCTTAATTTATCGAAAACACATTTTCTTTGTTAATTGAAAACACATTTTTTCATAATTTATCGAAAACACATTTTTCTTAATTTATCGAAAACACATTTTCTTTGTTAATCGAAATCACATTTTTCTTAATTTATAGAAAAAACGTTTTCTTAGTTAATCGAAAACATATTTTTATTAAAATTTCTATTTTGGAAATTTTTTATTGGAAATATATTTCTTGATAATGAAAAATTTAATTCTATTTGAAATTTCCCGCTTTTTACCTTTCGCTTTTGAATTTTGATCCAAATAATTCCAGGAAGTTCATTTTTATATTCACAAAAATTCCATGCACAAATATAATCCCAATAATCATTTGCGAATTTTACATCAACATCAAATACGTAGACCCCATTGGTCAGTTGATTGGCCAGTGTGAATTCCAATGAATATTCTTTCCGAAACATATTCTGACCTCTTTCAATCTCTTTTATTGTAACAAATTTTGAAGTATTTGCCGAAAGAATATGCAACTTTTTCTTGCCAAAATTTACAAATTTTTCACCTTTAATAACAAACAAAAAAGTTAAAACAAAGAATTGTGGTTTTGATAATACTTCGCTTGGGCCTTCTACTTCTTTGAAAAAATTTATTTTTTGATTTAAAAATGCCCATTTAAGGGTTTTCGAGGTAGGGGACTCTGAACCTGAGATCCATTTTATCATATTTTATATCTTAGAAGATTAAGACAACTTTTAAAAAGAAAAAGCAAAGGGGAACCAAGAGTATTTTTGGCGAAAATTTTTACATGGGCCATCATAACTTGTCTAATTGCAGAAGTATATAAAAAAATGCTCTCGTTCAATTCAGCTGGGCGAGCTGCGTCGAATCAGCCCTATATTTATAGGCCATAAAAATTTTTTAAACAAAAAATGCCCTTGGTCCCCTCTTTCTTTTTCTTGATAAATGTCGGCATTATCTTACAAAGATGGCTGTGTTATGGTAAAATGGAAAAGGATCCCTTGAACTCATAAACTACTAATTAGGCATTTTAAGGCAAAAAAATATATAAATTTTTCAAAAAAAGACTAGCCCCAAACAATTTATTATGATTTTTTCACCTTCTGCTTTGTTGCTAATTTCCCAAATATCCTTGAATAAATTACATCCTGCTATTGGCATCAAATTCATTTCAATTGATTCAAGAAATTGTTCGGGATGCCTAGAAAAATATTTAGAATTTGATTAAAAAACAATTTTTTACTTTGTCTCAGAAATATAGTCAATTAGAAAATCGAGATAATCATTTGGATCGCACGGTTGTTTCGGAAATGATACTACTTTTGGATCCACTTTTCGAATTTTGGTAAATCCACAGCCTCGACGAAAGAACACATCCCAATGAGGATAAAAGAAAATAATTTGCTCGCCATTTTCTTCACGCTGATCATTTTCTTCCAGCCAATTGGTGTTGAGTTCAAATTTTCCATTTTCTTCCAAAGGCTGAATTTAAATTAATTTAATTATTAATTATAATAAATAATTGTTTTGATACTATTCAATTTTGCGACACCTCCACAAAAAAGTATGAAAATTGCTTCCTAGAAGTAATTTTTCGTAAAGAACACGAATCTAACATCCTTTTAGTCATAACTTTCTAGGTAGAATAATGCCAATCTTTTCGAAGAAAATGCCAAGGTGGACAAGACCGATTTTAACCTAAAATTTTTTTTAAAAGATATATATTTCTTTGGACCACAATTTACTTATATTATTATATTTATATAATAAAAATGATATTATTGGATTCTGCTTGCCTACATTGGCTTTAAAAATTTTCAACAAATATTCCCTTCTTGGTAAAATCGGCATCGTTTTACTAAAATGGTAAGATATTACAAAATGGATTTCAGAATTCACAATGCTGATTGCTCTTATAGAATGCTTCATTCTAATTCCAATTACAAAAATACAAAGAACAAAGACCCCAATTCATTACTTTAAAAAAGACAGAATTATATTATTAATTTTTCTCATTTATCAAACCAATAAAAACAATTTTGTCATTTCCAACTCAAATTCCACAATTCATATTTATGCTATATTTGTTCAAACTGTCCAGTCATCCATTCTACGTGTTTGGTGTTAAATTGTGCCCAATCATTGGTTACATTCACCCAATAGGGAATGCAAAGATTGGAGTCAAATTAATTTCTTCCATCCAGCAGATCAATTGCCCAACAATCAATTATGCTTTGTCCTTTGTCGCAGGCGTGGCGAAAAGTTGCTAGTACAAAAGGAAATGCTATGATAAAATTATTACTAAATTTGTAATCATCATTCATTTTGCAGCCGCTTTCTTTTCGCCATTTTTGATCCATATCCCATTAAAACCTATTTTAAGAATTTTTTTTAATTAAATTACTTATTATTTAATTAAAAAAATAATGTCAGAGGTTCAGTTCAGTAGAAGGCGCAATTAACAAATTAACAAATAATCTGAAAATAATTATATTAATATTATCTTATATAATTTCTTTATGACCAAGTAATATATTGAGGAATAATACTGAATATTTATCAATTAAAATTAACAAGAAAATTGTGGCCAGAAAAGAAGAATTAATCGGTTTTTAAAAATAGTTTCATTTTTTTGGTCATAATTTTTTTATCCCGTTTATCTGTTACAATTATTCATATATCCAAAAATGTCCCTCAATTCTTATTTACAATTTTAGAGAATTACTTGCGATCTTGCGAGTTTGGTCTCTAAAGCTGGCGCAATCAAATTAATTAATTAAATAATATTAATGGCTTCAATTTAATATTCTAGTATATATTTATTTATGTACCGATGCCATTCCCTTAATTTTAGTTGGACACAGCAAAAAGAAATTCACCTGTTACCCTGGAATCACAATGTAGCGGGAAAACGCGGCGGGAAAACGCTCGGCGGGTTCCCGCAAAACCCGCTCTGTTCACAATGCCGAATTTTAACCCGCAGAGGGAAAAAAAAACGCCGCGTTTTCCCGCTAGAGGTGAAGCTGTTCACAATGCCGATTTTTAACCCGCGGAGGGAAAAAAAAATCGCCGCGTTTTCCCGCTAAACCCGTTCTGTTCACAATGGAAATTCGGCGTTACCCGCTGAGCGTTTTCCAGTTTTTGGTGTTCACAATGGAAAATCGCTTGCTGAGCGTTTGCGGGAAAATAATGAATGAATGGTCCTTTTGAAGGTTCTTTCAATGAAAGAAATTTGAAAATTTTAAAAATTTTAAGAAAAATTTTAATAAACCCATTTCTGATACAGAAAAATTTCCTCTTTCCAATGATAGAGAAATCAAATTTTTACAACGTAAATGAAATTATTTATGGAATATATTAGGTTTCGGGACAATGTTCCATAAAAAAATTCTAAAATTTAATTGAAATAAATAAAAAAAATAGTTATTCGATGCAGAAAAATGGCCTCTTTTTATTCATATAATAAATTTTTTAAAAAATACAAAAATTCGGGAAAATTTATATGATTTACACTTTTCATCTTCATAAATAATTTTTTCCTTATCCAAATAAATTAATTTTTATATCATTGAAAAGAGCAGAGTTTTTTACATAGGGTAGAATCGATTTGAAAATGTTCAAAAATTTTTAAATATTTTTAAAATATTTTTAAAAAAGTCAACCCTAGTATTTTTAGGGGGAACCCGCTCGGCGGGTTGCGGGTAAAATCAAATAATTTGATTCGGCTGCGTTTTCCCGCAGCGGGAAAACGCCGCGGGAAAACGCTTCACTGTGAACAGGTGGGCGATTTTTGTCGATTGCGGGAACCCGCTGAGCGTTTTCCCGCTCTGATTTACCCGCTGAGGTGTTCACAACCAAAAACCCGCAGAGCGTGTTGCGTTTTCCCGCCGCGTTTTCCCGCGGCGGGAACCCGCTGGAGACTGTTCACAACCAAAACCCGCTGGCGGGTTGCGTTTTCCCGCTGAGCGTTTTCCCGCTCCATTTTTCCCGCTTCACTGTGAATACACTTTTTACAACCCGCGGCGGGAAAAAGCTCCATTGTGATTCCAGGGTTATGAATGTTACATAATGAACAGACCAATCACCTGCACAAATGCTAAAATGGAAAGAAGAAAATGGCAAAATTATGCCAAAAATGGGCTCATAATACAATGACTATATCATCTCAATCCAAAGCTAAAGCAAATACGGTCGTATAGGAAGTAAAAAAGTTTACAAAAAAAGATAACCATATTTTTTTCAATTTTATAAAATTATAAGAAAATGCTAAAATTTTTTATAAAGTAACAATGAATATCACTAGAGGGCAAATATTTAATGTTTGAAATATTTTTTGTATGCATCAGATTTGATTAGGCACATAAAATTTAATTAGAAAAAAGTGATAAAAACTAAAAAAAATTTCTATTTTGAGATTTTCGAAATTTTATCAAAAAACTTAAATAGTAAACATATATTCTCCACCTAAAATTACGCCCTCATAATATTTCATAAAATTATTATTTAATATTTTCCTTTTGAGCACATTTTATTTGTAATTAAATTGTCTGGAAATTGCCTAATACATTTTTATTCATAATTGTTTGTAAATAAAATTTTCGCCCACCTCCCATTAAAATAGCTATGTCGATTTGTTTTTTGTGAACTTTTTCAGTCCTAAATTTAATTCTCATCAATAGCCGTTTCCCAATATTTTCCCAGTTCCCAGTTCCCACCCACAATGTATTTTGTCTTTTTGCTTTAATTCAATTAATTACCAAGCTAAATAAACAATTTTCAATGTATAAAACCATTAGAAATCTTTTGTCTTCATTCAACAAAAAATTTGAAATAAAATTTAAAATTATATTAAATAATTTAAGAAAAAAAACTAACATAATAGAAATATTCGATATTTAAGAATTTTTATAATTAATTGTTTAAACCCATAAATAACTTCCAACATGTCAATTATTAAATATCCTTTTTTAATTTTTAAATTAGACATTGGACAACTATAGGACATCAAAAAAATTTTTAAATAAATAAAATTAAAAGTATTTATATAAATGCTTTAATTGGATATTGGCAATTTATTTGGTTTTCATTTGGCAAAAAATTATAAATAAAATTTGAAATTATATTCAATAATTAAAGATAAAAGAAAACTAACAGGGAAATATTTGATTTTTACGGATTTTTAAAATTAATTGTTTTAACATATAGATAATTTCCAACATTTCGAATTGTTAAATAGCCCTTTTTATATATTTTTTTTAAATAGAAATTGAGGCCACAGAACAATAAACAAAAAAAATTGAAATTTTTAAAAATAAAAAATTTCTATAAATCTATAATTGTACAACTAGCACTTTTTTGGTGTTTATTTGACAAAAAATTGAAAGAAAATCTGAAATTATATCAAATAATTAAAGATAAAGAAAAACTAACATAGAAATATTCGATTTTTAAGAATTTTAAAATTAATGTTTAAACCCATAAATAATTCCCACATGTCAAATTTGTTAAATATCCTTTTTTATTTTTTTAAATAAAAATTCAACAAGAGGCCAAAAACCAAAAAATTTTAAAAAATTAATATGAAAAGAATTTCCATAATACTTTAATTGAACAATAAGCAATTTAATTTCCATCCTACATTATTTTTATTTATTTTATCGCCAAATAAATAAACAATTTCTATGTATAAAACAATTCCTGAAACCTTTTGGTGTTCATTTTGCAAAAAATTAAATTAAATAATTAAAGATAAAGAAAAATTAGGAGGGAAATATTCGACTTTTAATAATTTTTAGCATTAATTATTTTAACCTATTCCCGATTGTCAAATTGTTAAATTACATTTTTTTTTATTTCGATTTAATAGAAAATGGAGGCAAAGTCAAACAAAAAAATTTTAAAAAATAATAATAAAATAATATGAAAGAATTTTTAAAATTTTTAATTCAACAATTTGAAATTTAATTTTCATCCTGCGCCGTTATAAACATTTTTGCATTTATTTAATTTATTGCCAACCACATAAATAAACAATTTACAATGTATCACATTTCACATCACATAATTATTTTAAATTATTTACAAGATAACCATATATGTAATTTTCATATTGAAAGAGAAGCAGCTTAAAATACACATCATTTGACGCATTTTGTCCACACATTTAAGTACTAAACAACTATACTAGCAATCATTTTTCTCCCCTCTGTCTCCCCTCAAAAACCATTTTTCTGGTATCTTTTTAACAAATTTCTTCACATCCCCTCATTTTACTTTGAACCATTGATTGTATAACATAATTAGCACTTTTTGCTTTTCCATGAAATTTCTTTTCATATTATATTAAATTACCTTTCCACTCCTATCGATAAATGCTCCTTACATATTCAGAAGAAATTTTAAATTATTTTTTTTTCAGAAATTTCTAAATAACCTAATAAAAATTAATAAAATTCGTCGCTTTTCCAATGAGTTCCTCTCCATGGCCGCCAACATTTGAATGGTGTTTATATGAGACATGCCACTTGATCACTATTGGATTCCTTTGCCTAATCATTAAACCGTTATGGACATTGGCAAAGGGCAGACCTGTGTTGATCATTGTTTTTAGTAAGGTGCGGTAAAGAGAAGCAAACGATTTAAAATTATAGCAAGAATTGCATTTGATTCCAGTTATTCTTGAATATATTATACTAATTTTAGAATTTACTTAGTTCCGTATTTAGCTTGAAGCTCTCCTAAATCTCGGTTTCCTACACTTATTAGTACAGGTTCGAATATGAATTTATTCGTTCTATTTCAGAAATAAGGCATAGAAATGTTTATAAACCAAAATCATTTCGGGTTTAAAGAATGGTTCAGCATTAAAAGAACTAATTAAAGTAGGTCTAAAATTGAAATTCCATAGACAAAATCGACTTTTCTGAATCGAAAGAACCCATTTTCAAATTCTTTAGTTGCCTAGAACAAGAGATTTTTAATATTAGCTAGCCCATATATCTAGCTAATTATATATTAGGATTATAGATTCAATATTAGCTGTAACATATCAATAATATCTGGCGATTTCTGAGTAGCCCCTTATAATAGAGTTGCCCATCAAAATCAAAGACTGAACCAATTTTGATGATTTTAATATTAAATTAAAAAGTAAAATTTTTGCCATCTAATGCTATCAAATTCTTTCAGTTTAAAATTTTTGCATTTCTTTCAATTTCTATCCAATTTTTAATTTCATATGTAGTAATTCTTTTAAATTTAAGTGATAATTCATTGAAATGGCACAGGAAAAATTGAAATTTTCCCCTAGGCAATTATGTCTTTGATTGACGCCACAGGCACGCTGTTAGCCAGAACTGCGAATCGAGTCAAAGGATTTGATCCACTCGAAGCATCGCTGTTCATTTGGCGATTAGAAAACAAATTGATGCATTCCATTTTGGAATTTGGCATGCTTTTACATATTATGGCTCTTGCCTTGAACCGGATGCATTGCATCATGTGGCCATTCCATTACAATGGCTGGATTAAGAAAAGGTGGGCAAAAAATTTTGTTAAAATCAGGAAGGTATTGACGACCCCAATTAGACCCCAACTTCTATTATTGTCGGTCCAACATGCCGCGAAAGTTTATAATACATCAATTAATGAACCGATTTTTATGATTTTTTTTATCAATTTAAAGAATAATATTTTTTCCTATCTAGTGATATTAATTGTGTTTTTTAATTGGTTCAGATTTGATGGAATTGAATACTTAAAAATTTTAAAAGATTTCTTCTATGTATTAGTAGATTTTTCTGTGATTTTTATTAGCGCATAAATCTATCAATTCTGAACCAATTTAAACAAAATTAATATCAAGATAGCCAGCAGATTTCTCTTTAATTTGATTTCAAAACATAATATCGGTTCATTCTTTGATGTGTTATAAATGCTCGCAGAGTAGTCTATTATATACTTTTAAATCATTTTTTAAAATTTTTAAAAAGACATAATTTGAGCCAATACCTATCGAGCTTTTTTTAAAAATTTTAAAGACATAATTTTAGCCAATACTTTTTGAGTGAATACATTTTAGTTAATCTTTTAGAAAATAATAAAATTTTTCTCTCTAATTTGAGAGCATAAAATAAGCGAATACCTATTGGCTACTTTTCTGTTAAAAATTTGATAAGATAAATATTTATTTATGGTATAAAATTAAAATAAACAAGATATTTGAAATTAAAAAAAGATAAATTCAATACTAGAAATTTAGGACTATATAAATGGAAGAAAAAGAAATTATTTCATATCAAAATGAATACTTTAGATTATCTTTTGGATTTTCACAAATGTTCATCAAGAGGAGAATTGAATCGAATAATACAAGAATACGGTTCAAATTTGCAACTTCCACCTCATAGATGCGCGCATCCTATTGGAAAAATTTTCTACCATATAAAAGAAATAAAAATTCTAGATATTGTTCCTTCTAATTCGGAACATTTGATTTGTTTGTGTACTCCGAATAAAATTGATAATTCATTTTATTATGACTTTCTATTCGAAGACGGGACCATTTACGACGAATTTTTTTATTTGCATTTAGAGAACATTATTATTTGCCCTCCAGGCGAAGAATGCTTTTACAAATTTGGATAAATATTTTTAAAATAAAACCAACTAAACTTTTGGAAAAAATATAAATTTTGCAAAACTTTTTTCAACATTTATTTTTTATATTAAAAAATTTTAAGAACGAAAAAATTTTTGAAACAAATATTGAGATGGAAAAGTCAATCCAGGTCCACCAGCTTCAACATGGCGGCTTTCATGTTTGTGCATAGCAGTTGAGTTGTTTGATCCGTGGGAACAAAATCTAGTTATTAAATTATTAAAAAACAATTTATTAGATCAGACCGGCAAATGTATAATGTTCGCCGTTCTTGAGCTGTGTGATATTTGCCCTGGTGAATATTTAGTCCGCATTGCGTTGCAAAAAACTGACCACACAACTCACATTCATATGGATTATTGCAAAAATCCTTCAAGTGAAGAGAATAAAATAATATAAAAAACTTTTTTTTAATTTACAAATTGTTTGGAGAATTTTTCCGGAATATTAGGGCATTGCTCTTTGGTTGGAATGTTGCTCATTTTTTATTGGTTTGGATTTAAGAAATGGTGAGGAAAAGAATTGGGCCTCGTGAAATTTTCTAAAAAATTGAATTTAAATAGGTTGCTCTTTTGGAATTTTGATAAGAGAGATCGAGGAGTATTAGATTTTGGAAAGGAAAATTTTGAATCAAATTTAATTGAAAGAAAAAGGAAATCCACAAATGGACACGGAGTTAATGACTCCAAATAAAATCTTTTCAAAAGAGCCTAGATTATAAAAATTATGAATCAAAAATTGAGGGTCTTTTTAAAACTAATTGGGAGAGAATAGGGATTTAATAAAGGATTTTGGAGAAATTGCTTTAGAATTATTTTTATTTTATTGTTGTTGGAAATGTTTTGAGAGACAAATTTCGCACTATTTTATAGGAGATTTTGGTGATGCCGCAGGCATTAGACCAATGCCTTAGGCATTAATTTGATGCCTCCAGCGGCATTAGACCAATGCCTTAGGCATTAATTTGATGCCTCCAGCGGCATTAGATCAATGCCTGAGGCATTAATTTGATGCCCCCAGCGGCATTAGACCAATGCCTTAGGCATTAATTTGATGCCTCCAGCGGCATTAGACCAATGCCTTAGGCATTAATTTGATGCCTCCAGCGGCATTAGACCAATGCCTTAGGCATTAATTTGATGCCTCCAGCGGCATTAGACCAATGCCTTAGGCATTAATTAATGCCTCCAGCGGCATTAGATCAATGCCTGAGGCATAGAAACTAGTGGGTATAAAAGCTGGCGAAAATCTCAACTTTTCATCTTTCTTAAATTCAAATAATTCAACAAAACTAAGAATATACCTTTCCTTATACTTCTTTTAAAAGTTTATCCAATTAAATAAAATTATTATTCATCCTTAATTTATTTGGGATTTTCCTTAATTTAATTTTTCATTGTTGAGATGGTCCCTAATATAAAGTTTCAGTTATTCCGCAATTTTTCCCCAACATATCTATGCTTATTATAGCTCGAAAATTCTGCCCCATAACGAGCGGGTATAAAAGCAGCCGAAAATTTCAAATTTTCATCATTCTTAAATCAAAATAATCCAACAAAACTAAGAAATAAATCTTTCTTTATACCTCTATTAGTTTTATACCTCCTAAGTTTAATTTTAATTCATCCTTAATTTATTTATTCTTCCGATCCAATTAATACTTCCAAATAAATATATAATCTCTTAAAAATTTTTAAAATTTTCTCTAAATTTATTTCCCATAAAAATATGTTATTAGCTACTTTTTTAATCTTCGGAAAAGATAATTTTATTAATAACTAAATTGATTTTGTTAATTTGCCAAAAATTAAATAATTTTTTAAATAAATTTTAATTTCTAAAATTCAAATAATAAAATTAAAAACAAAAAATTAAAATTTTTCAATTAAATCTTGAATATTTTAGAATTTTTCCATTTAAATTATTCTCAAATATCCCTATAATTAAAATTTATTCACGATCAAATCAACAACAAAGATGGAGATAGAAAACGAAATCATGGAAGATGGGATGGATTCTATCGATTTTGAGACGGATGAAAACATTTCGCTAGGAGATGATGAGAAGGAATATCTACGCCGCAAGGAAGAAAGTTAGTTCATTTTATTAAAAAATCTTATTATTTTAGGAAAATCCCGAGCATTGAAAGCTGTGCCATTAACTTTAATAAATCGAGCAAAAATCCTAAAACTTCCAAGAAATGCCTATTTCCTTCAATTCTGCCAGGATTGCAAACAGGGTCATTTCAAGAGAGAAGAAGGAATTGTCTTCAAGACGGACCAACCTGATTTGAATATCCTACCAATAAAAATGTGCGCTGATTGCCTCAATAACAATATCCAATTAAACATGAGTTATAATCGACATTGGAATCAATCAAGTTTGATTGAAAAAATTTAAAAAATATTATTTTTTAGTGAATAAAGGCTACGAACATGATCATGACATTACTTATGTTTTTCGTGGTGAAAACATAACAGGTGCTGGTGATGAGAAACTACTCAATTTGAAATATTCATGGTGCCTTCATCAGGTAAAATACTAATTCTAAAAATACCAACAAATTATTTAGTGTCAAAATTGTGCGGACAAGCAAAAGAATTTGGCCGACGATATTTTCCTTGTGAAAAATGGCAAAATTTATGAATTAAATTTCTTGGTAAAAAAATAAAACTTTTTAATTTAATTCATAATTTTAGATTTGCCAATATTGTTCAATGGCAAATAAAGATTTGCAATCATCCATAAATCGTCTCTACAGCAGTTTCGGTGTTGGAAAGAAGTGAAAGAAAAAGATGACTAATGTTATGCTCGAATCGGATTAAGGCAATTTTTAATCTCTAAAAAATATAAATTTAATTTTTCAGAAACACTGTTCGATCTAATTGCCATTATTTATTCGAAGCATTTTTATAAATTTGATAAAAATTTGATTAATTTCAAAAAAAGCCGATTTCAAAAATTCGGATTATATTTTTGAAAAAAAAGTTCAAACAAAATATAAAATTTTTAGATGCCCATTACCCGAAGATATGGTAATTTTCCAATTACACATTTTTATCAGATCGAAGGAGAAGAAAAAATCAAAAATCGTCGATTTAAAATTGGAGTTTTCAAGTAAGTCAAAAATTCACATCATAAAAAAACTATTTTAGGGCTACATTTTCCGTGAAAAATACTGATGATGCACCCGAAGGCCGAGAAATTTTAATGGAGGAATTAGTTGACCATTTCATCTCATTGGCTGATCAAGCTTCTGGGATTCAAGCGGAAAAATGTTCAATAATCATCCGTTCGGAAATACTCGAAAAACCGATTCAAATTCCTTATCGAACACTTGAACAAAATAATGCACAAACTGTTATGCAACAGTTTGATGATGTAGACCAAAGTGGAAAGAACAAAGGACGTCCTTCGCTATACAGTCAACCAATATATATCGAGGTAAGAAAATCTCTGTGATAAATTGAATTGTTTTTAAATAGATTGTTATGGGTCCATCAACAGAAGAAGCATTAGAATTGGTCCAACAGGCAAGGGGAGGAACAGGACGGCATAAACGGGAAATTGAACATGGAATAGATTTGAACAACTTGATTCCAGTTTGTTAATTGTTATTAATAACATTAATTTAATAAAAATTAATTTAGACAAAAAACGAAGGATTGTATTTTGGAAAAAATCATTGCCTTTTATTGGCCGTTCAACTAGGCATCAAGTATAAAAAAATCAAACTAAATCAACGAGAAAATCTTCGATTTCAACGATTGGTGAACGGAACTGGACAATTGGCAAAATATCGACGGGCAAAACTTATAGTGGACATTCTAAAAGATATGAGGAGAAAAGGAATCAAATATCCTTTGGATGAACGCGTTTACACTGTGGATAAACACGTCCCAATGATACAAGATTATCTAAATAAAAAGTGGCCAAATGAATATCGGCTTTCGGTTTTTGGACAAAGAGGACGAATGCGGCCAATGTGGAAAGGACCAAATCGTGCCAAACAAGAAATTGGTCTTTATTTAAAGAATGGACATTACACACCAATAAGGAATATCTCAACACTTTTCGGCGCTTATTATTGTTTGGAATGTGAGAGCACATTCAGTGATCCCATTCTACACCGGGCAAAATGCGTATGGAATCATATAGCAATGAATTAAAATTAATCTTTTTTAGGCAGCCAAATGCCCAAGATGTTGTGGACTTGGTTGGGGATTTCCATGTCCAAAACAACAAGATTACTTTAATGAATGCAAAAAATGTCATAATATTTTTCGTCATCCCAAGTGTTTTATAAGGCATTTGAAGAAGCATATTTGCGATAAATACAAAAGGTTTTTAATTTAATTTCGAAAAAATTCAATTTTGACTAGATGTTTGGAATGTGGACAAATCTACAGTGCTAAACGTTCGAAAGAAGCAATCGAAGTTGAAAATGAATTGCCTGAAGAGGAAATTGAAAGCAACGACGAAAATGTAGATGAACAACCATTAATAAATTCACCCGATAAACCAAACGAATTTGGACATGTTTGCCATATGCGTTACTGCAATCTTTGTCGTTCAATTCACAAACAAGATGACCTATGCTATGTTCAACCAATAGTACCCAAGCAAAAAAGAGGAGAATATTTTATAGTAATTTTTAAATATAATATTTTTTAAAAATATAATTAGATTGTATACGATTTTGAATCTACACAAATTTCTCCCATAACTGATAAACAAGAATGGAAAGCATTGAGATTGGATCGTGACTTTCCTGCCAAAAACTACGAAGAAAATTTCAAATTGCATCAAGTAAATTGTGTTTCGGTATTTTGATTTATAATATTTAATGATTAAAAATAAAATTAAGGCTTATATGATGTGCTCTCTGTGTATGCGTACGGGAGAAAATTGGAAGCAAAACAACACAGGCGACTGTCATATTTGTATGCCCAATCGTCAAAGGATGAATACTTGGACTGCTGCTATCCATTCGAATCCTTTGGCAGAATTTATCACATGGCTACTTCAAGGAGTCGGTTCTGGAATTTTCCGACGTCGGAGAACATATGCAATAGCTCATTACGGAGGGTAAAAATTAGGCAAATATTTTAACATATCATTTTAGGCGTTATGACATGCATTTGCTGATAAATGAATTGTTGAAAGTTGGAGGCATGGAGCCGAAAATTACTCGGAGCGGAAATAAACTTTTTGAAGTTCTTTTGAAGAGGAAACCAGGCATTTCTCCACATATTTCATTTCGAGACTCGTTTAATTGGATGATGATGAAATTGGAAAAAATGCCAAAAGCACTTTGTTTGGAAATAGATGAAGGCGGAAAAGCATTCTTCCCTCATGGCTATAATTTGAATAGAAATATGCATGTTAAATTGTCGCATTTGCCTGATCGAAAATTCTACTATCCCGAATCTATGCAGAAGGAACGATTGGAAGCATTTAATCGATGGTATGCGGAAAATGAAAATACACCTTTTTGCCTCGGAAATGAAATAGGAATATATTGTGAACAGGTAGAATAAATAAAAAATTTTAATTTTTACTAATTTATAGGATGTGAGAATATTGGCTCATGCAATTGTAAAATTTCAACAATTGTTTTTCAAATTAGCGACCGATACTTCAAAACGGGACGACGTTCTTGCTAATTCACTTACATTGGCAAGCGCATGTATACGCCATTTCTGTGCGTTTAAAAAAATAAAAATTTAAATAAAAATATTATTTCAGGTATAAATTTTTTGAAGCCACAAGAAATTGCTATAATTCCAGATTATGGTTATACTTTTTTAAATTTATTAGATAACAAGAAATTTAGGTTATCATAAAGCCGACAACCAATCACACATTGCGATGAAATATCTTAGATGGCTTTCTTATAAAAATGGGTGGGATATTCAATGTCATGACAGTCCAGAAGGAGAAAAAAGAATACGTTTACGAAGTGGGCAATTGATTCGAGTGGATGGATTTGTCGATCGATGGGATGGTCCTGATATTGTGATTGAATTTTTGGGATGTGCATGGCATGGTCATGATTGGTAAGTATTTCTAAAATTTTCTAATTTTTGAAAAATTTTAGTTTATACGATCAATATGATATTTGTTTAAATGGGAAGACGGCACTTTACAATCGTGATTTGACAATAAAACGAAAAAGACAGCTGGAAGAAATAGGATATGATGTGCTGATAATTTGGGAATGTGAAGTTATGGAAATGCAGAATAAAAATATTGAGATGAAAACCTTTTTTGATGAAAAAATTCATATCGCTGGCCCCTTGATTCCAAGAGATGGATTTCAGGTAAAAATTTATAATGATAAAAATAAAAAATTTTAGGGAGGAAGGACCGGACCAATCGCGATGAAATGTGATATCGAAGAAAGGACTGATTTACTTGAACAATTTGAAATCTCCTCATTTGATGTTGTCAGTCTCTATCCCTCTGTGAATTATAAAGCATTTTATCCAATTGGTAATTTTATCCTTATTTAAAATTTTTCCATTTTTTTACTTAGGGCATCCAGAATTGGTGGATTTGAATAAGGATGTGAATTGGAATCGTGTTGATCACCTACGACCTTATCGTGGCCTTTTCAAACTCTTCATTATTCCTCCTGATGATTTATATTTACCCGTTATCGGCGAACACGTTAGAGGAAAACTTGTATGTAATTTTATTTTGATTCTAATAACATTAATCAGATCTTTCATCTTTGCCACAAATGTGCCCTTGATGCTCCTGCCGGAATTGCGATGAAAATGGACACACCATATACTCGTGAATTGGGTCAAAAATTGTGTAAACATACAGCTGAACAACGTGGTTTTATTTGCACAATTGCCTCGCCCGAATTAGAATTGGCTCTAAGACGCGGCTACAAAGTCACTCATGTCTATTCAATCTATCATTGGGAGAAATGGAGCGATAAGCTTCTTCGCCCTTATGTCCAACAAATGATGCGACTAAAAATACAAGTATTTTTTATATTTCCAGCTACTTTGTAATTATTATTAATTAAGGCTAGCGGATGGCCAAATTACATTTTGAATGCGCATGCTTCAGAACAGGAAAATTTAAAAATGGCATATATCGAACGTTACGAAAAGGAATATGGAATCAAATTGGATATGGAACTAATTGAATTAGACCATGCTATGCGAGATACAAGCAAACGTGTAAATAATACTATGTAAATTTTTTATTTAAACTGTTTAACTGATAATGAATATTTAAAGGTGGGCAAGATGGAGTCTGCGAGCAAATTTGACTAAGGTTTTATCAATTCTCTTAGAAGATTAAAAAATTATTCAGGATCTGATCACATCTTGTCCTGTGGAATTGCATACTGTTCTGAACGACCCGAAATTGGAAGTTGGTGCTATCGAAATGCTTGGACCGGATCTTTTCTGTGTCCCATATAAAAATCGAAGAGAATTTGTCCGTCCACACGACAAAAACAATGTTGTGATTGCACTCATTACCACTGCCAATGCTCGTGTGACCCTATATGATTATATGGAGAAAATATTTTATGAGCATGGATGTTTGTTGCTCTACACGGTAATTGGAATAATTTTTTCTTTAAATATGTTTATTATAGGACACAGATAGTTGTATCTTTCTCCACAAAATTGGTCAGCCACCTCCCTTCGTTGTGGGGGAAATGCTTGGAATGATGAGCCATGAATTGACAGAATATAAAATTGTTGCATTTTACTCCGGCGGGTGCAAACAGGTTTGAAATATTTTTAGATTACTAGCGCCTAATTTAGTATGCAATGAAAATGTGTCATCGACAAACAAATGAAATCAAATACATTATCAAATGTCGGGGTTGTTTTGAAGTGGCCAATACACCATTGGATTTTACTCAATTTAAGGTGAATAATATAGATCCATTATTAAATATATATTTTTAATAGAAAATGGTTAACAGTTATGGCGAGGATATGGAACCAGTGTTGTTAGAACGATTGGGTTTTCAACCAAATTGGCGAAAGGGATTTATTGTGACGAAGAAGCAGAAAAGGTGAAAAATGAAAACATTAAAAAATTTTTAACATTTTTTAGACGATATGCACCGATATATGACAAAGGACATATTGATTCAAATTTACTTTGTTACCCTTATGGATATCGTGGAAATCCAATAATAAATCCTCTAATCTGATAAAATTTTTCATTTATTATCTATTTGGTTTCCTTTACCAAAAGAATATCTTTAATAAAATAATTTAAATTCTTTTAATATTTTCAAATGATCAGTGATCCCGAACTTGTTCCAATTGGTAAAAATTAGAATTTAACTTTCTCATTTCAAAAAATTCAGGTTCTGTTTCTGTTTTTGTTGGTGAAATGGAATTCAGACAACCATTGCCCCCAATTGAAATCACAGGAATAAACGGACAGAAAATTCTGTATTTCATTGGTCAGGATTTTGGATTCCACAATGCTCACAAATCTTTTTTCACATTATTGGGCCGAAATTTCTGCACTGCTGAACATTATTTGGCTTGGCAAAAGGCTCGATATTTTGGAGATCAAGAGATTGCTGAACAAATTTTGACTGAAACAAACACACACAAAATTCGGCGTTTGGCACAACGAGTCCGCAATTTCAGTGCTATACAATGGGCTGATATCCGAGATAGGGTATTTTCAAAAGGAAAATTTTATAAAATATTTATAGATTATGTATGAGGGATGCCGAGCCAAATTCACACAGAATCCTTTACTTTTCCAACAATTAATTGATACTGGAGATGGATTGCTCACTGAAGCCACCGTTTGCAATCCACATTGGACTTGCGGTGTCAGTCCAAGAAATATCCAACATTTGAGAGATCCCAACAATTGGCAAGGCGAAAATGTTCTTGGCGAAATATTAATGGACTTGAGAGATGAATTTGTTCATAGCATTTTTTGATGAAGGTAAACCAAAATTTTATTCAAAATTATCCAAAATTTTTAGATTAACTTATGGATTAACAACACAATTATAATTACTACATTTGACAAATTGAAAAATAATGGGATAAATAATTTCAAAATTTCAAGTATTTCTTTCTCACTTCGTCCACCAGTAATCACACTTTTCCCTGATGAGAAAGTAAAACTACACATTTTGTTGTGTTCATTCGTAGGCACATTCCCGGGAAAATTTCTGGATTGAATGAACATTGTCGAATCCATTTTGGTTTTGAAAGGCTATTCAAAAAGATGTAGAGATCTAAATAATTAAATATTTTCCAAAAATTATTTTACATACTTTCCAAATTCAATAGGCCTTCGAATTTGAATGATGCCGTCATATTTTGTATCTTGAATTCCTCCTTGACTCGAATATCCGCTTCAGTTGCATTCCTAATTAATTCCATAAATTTGTTAAGCTGGGAAAGGGATTCTTGTTCAGATTTGGTTCCGACGCACACCAAGCGCCCGGTGGAAAAAAACAAGGCTGTCGTTCTTATTGGTTGCGGCATTCGAATGATCAAGGCTGAGAAGCGTTCAGGACGATAATGAGCATTTGGCAATTTGCTCACAATTGTATGTAAATTAAATTTTTCTCCGTTAGGTAGAGCCAAAGATAGGGTAGAAACAATATTTTGGATTATAGGTTTGATTGGAATCATTTTTTATGTTTGGGCACAAACCCAAATGAATTTATCTGGATTAAAATTTTAACAATAATGAGAAAATAATTTGCGTGAAAATTTATGTGATACAATTTTAAGATTGTTCTTCCGGTTGTTCCAATGTTGGTTCGTTCATTTGTATTTGTTCTTCATTGGGCAATTCCAATAAGCAAAGGCATTCCAAGGGATAGAAGTAAAAATGTTTATTGTGACCAGATCCGCCGAAAACGCCCACCAATGGCAAGTGAGGAAAACGAAGGTTGATTCGATGACGCACATAGAAATATTGTCTAAAAATATTAAATTTATTTTTTAGATTTACTTACCGAATGCTGATTCCCAAAAATCCATTAAGTGCATGGACACGATCGGCTCCATAATTGGTGAATTTTGTGGGGAAAATATCCAATTGAAAATTTTTTAAATGTGTTGTCAAAATAAAGGTGTTCTTCATTGGCACCATTCCATCTTCGTAGACTCGCTGTCCATTCCCGTCCTCTATTGCCTCAGACTCAGTGCGGCTGGCCAATGATTGTAAGTAATTCAAATTTTCCAAATTTTTTCTCTTAATGTGCTGATGAAGTAAATGCGGCTGGCAACCACCATTGAAACGACACAACAAATCAATTAATGGTATGCATTTTTCATTTCCTTTTTCCGCCTCCTCTTGCTCATGTTTCTTCAAAGCTCGATACATATTCTCCTGGATGTCGGTAGTTCGCATTTTTCTAAAAATGGAATTTAAAATTTATGATGACGGGGTGGTCCAACCCTCAATCTTATTGCCGTTCTTTATATAGTGGATTCGGAAAAATACTGCCAAAATAAAAATTAAAACAACATCTAGAGTATAGGCAAAAATCATCCAAAAATTAGGAATTTGCTTCTCAATATCTGTCGGAGGACCTATGAGCAATTCGTGTTTTGGATCCAGAATAAAACACCCATTAATAGGAGGGGGAAAAAATTGTTTTTCTTCGAGTGTTCCGTTAAATAACGATGGGAAGCCTAATGAGGTAGCCCAAAATAAAAGAAATAAAAATAGGATGAAAATATTCATAATTCTTTTCAAATATATATTATCTAAAACATATATAGTCAATATTTGACTAATGATTGTAAAAACATTTTTACCATCTTTTCCCTTTCAATCATGGGTAGTGAATAGAGTTGATTAAGTACTCGCAAAAAAGAATTTTTTCCTCTTTTCACCAAAAAATAAATGCAATAATGCCCACATGTTTCTGAAAATAATGATTGTAATGCAATACTATTGGCATTCACATGAGTGAATTGTTCTAAAAATTTCTGTAATTCGGGAGGCGCCTCTTCTGCCAGGGAATCAAAATAATCTATGGTATTTCGCGTATCGCAATAGCAAGCAATCCAATGTTGTCCCGCAGTGCCTTCTCTCATTGTATTTGCAATAAAACAATAGGGAACTTTCAATCCTAAAGGGATTGTATCAGAAGCAAAAACACCTTTGAAAATTCCTTTAAGTGGTTTATAACTTGTTAGAATTTTTTCAATTTGTAAGGAATTCATTTGTTAAATTTAAACTGAACCATCTGATGTTAAAACACGGTCTGCATTTATGGACAGGATAGAATCAAATTCACCCAAAATCAGCATTTCATAACCAGTGTCACCAATTGCTTCGTTAAACGTGCATTTTACTGTTGTTGTGCCTTGACGAATCAATTCCATTCCGGATGTATCCTCTAGCGTAGATGTCATTGGGATGACGAAAAAGCATGAAGATTTTGAAAATTCTTTCATGCTTATGCCCAGTGTTCGTTGGTCAGTATTGGGCCATTCATCTAAACCCATTCCAGCATACATGTCCACATAGGCATGAACAAAATTACCTTGATTAAAATTCAGATCATATGGCACCGAAGGGAAAATATGGCCACCAAATTCAGCAGAAACGGAACGTATTTTTGCATTTGAAAATGTAAACGGTGATTTTTTCACACTGCCAGTGTAAGCATCAGCTTCCACAAAACAAATTACCAGGCGGCGTGGACAAGTCGAAGTGAATGCAGGGTGAGTAATTTCTTGCCTTCCTTTTCCTAAAAATACATTTCTTATTTCAATTTTTCGTTGTGCATATTTTGCTGGTGTCTGTTCCAAATGGCGGGCAATTGCATTGTTCAATGAAGGGCTAAGATCTACCTGCTTGACATACAATCTTAAATCGTGCAACCGAAGTCGGTAAGTATGGGCGTTAGCTGTCAAAGCTGCATCAGCCGCAGCCTTTTTAAAGTTGGGTGCTTGAATAAGGAAATCATCCGTATTTCTGTACAGAGTCCAAACCACATCGCTATGTGGGATTAGGAGTTGATTCTGTCGGGCTAAATCATAGTCAAGATGTGATAGCATTCTACATTCGACTCCTTTAGCAAATCGAGTGGCTCGAGCCTGGAAACCAACTCCATTGTATACATCTTTATCAATTGAATCATCATAGTAGAGAGCTGCCTCATAAATACCTTTATTCAGATCGCGAGCTGAGCCCAATTCATGAAGTATGATGCTGCGATATGCATAATGAATGCCTGAATCATAACATTGGACTCCATTTATTGAAACCATTAGGCGACGAATCCAGGTCAATCCGATCATTTGTGCTACACTAACATGTTTATCACCTTCAAATCCGGCAGTGGTTCCATCAGTTGTGGCCACCCAATCACCATCTGCATCTTTGCGTTCAAGCGAAAGCACAAGGTAAAGATAAGTTTTGCTTAAATCTAAATACAATGAATCCCCAAAGTATCGAAATATGAACGGTCCAGCGGATTGGTTGAGGGCATTCAATGGGAGTATTTCCTTGGTCGATGAGCGTTGAATACCAACATTTGTTGCCGGAATCGAAAAGAAGGTAAGTCTATTATCAACCCCTTCAGCACTATCTTTGTCTATTTTTTTGATTGTAGACATTTTTATGTGGAATTATTCTAAAATCATTGACATATATACTCTCATTTTAAAAATTACCACTTAATTGGTCACGATAGTGCTTTTGTTTTTTGGATGGTGGGAATGGGTTAACTGTTGTTTTAATTAGAGGTAACTTTTTTCTTCTTCTTCCCTTCCCACATTGTTGAAGTTTTTTGGCAACAGTTTGTAGGCCTTGACTTCCATGTTCTGCCACTGCTTCCTGAATAGAACGACCTTTGGCCACATCTTCAAGAACATTTCTACCTGCTTGAATTGCTTGTTCTCCTGCACTGGATGCAATATTACGAACGATGGGCATCAGAAACCGGCCAACATTAGGCCAAATCCTCTTTGATAGCGGACTCCTTGGAAATACCGACTACCTCCATCAAATCCATTGCCTTTTCCCTCCTGGGCCATAAGAAAAGGTGTCCAATCCAGAGAGTCCAAATCAATGTTTACGTGAGTCATTTTTCTCAAAATATGGCTCGTTGAAAATGTAGTGTTAGTATACAATTTCCCCAATGAAATTTAACCAATTTTCCTGCTAAAGTGCGAATTTCGATTGTAATTTCTGGGTGTCTTTTTCCCAATAAACGATGATGATGTTCCGTCTCATATATAGAAGAAATACACTGACCTTGATTTCCTGTAACATTAACCACTCGTAGTATTGGGGCTGTTACATTCCCAATTATACTATTCTCAACTAGTTTTGGAGCATACACTACCAATTGTCGTACTCCTCCCGCAATATCGGGCATGTATTTTGCCACATGTCCGTGGTAGAGTCTTTGGGTATCAAACCCCATTGTATATGCCAATTGTTTACTCAACACAATATATTGGACATTGCCCTGCATTGAAACCCAGAAACGATGATGCATAGTATCATAATGGAAATAGACCCATTGATAGTGGGGATCAGCCAATTGTTCCTTTGTCATTTTCATCAACATTCGAGTGTACTCTGGGGGATAAGCATGCTCAGCAAAATGAATTATTCGTTGAGGTTCTCTTCCCATTGTTGAGGCAAAGAAACCTGCTTGTAATGCTTGTGCTTCAGGTAAAGCAGGTAATTGTTCTGTCGGAGTCCATGGCTCAACCGCCTCATCTACTGGAGATGGAATTTCATATGAAGGAGAAATAAATATCCCCGTTTTAGGGACTTTTTTAGAACTTGGTTTTCTCATATCATTCTTTTCATTTGTTTGTTCCTCAGTATAATCAATATTCGGATCATCAAATTCTGGCCATTCAAATAGAATATCTGGTTTTTGTTTTATCTTTGAATCGCTAGTGGTTATTTCAAAATCGGCATCAGTTTCTTCCTCATTTCCTTCATCCTTCGTTTTTTGTTGATCCAATGATTCACTCCGATCTTTCTCTTCTTCCAATTTTGATGGTTCATCTTTTGATTCACTTTCATCTACTTTTCCTTCATCCAATGAAGTAGGTATATTTTGTACTAGTGGTGGAGGGCTTGGTGGAGGCATTGGCAAAACCACTGGTTCCGAAGGATTGTCTTGCTCATAGAGAGCTGTATCTACTTTCTTTACTACTTCTTCAGATAATTTCTTTAATTCATCAAGAGCCTCTTGAGCTTGTTTATTACCATCCTCAGCTGTCCTGCGACCATTTTTAGCACGATCCGCTGCTTTCCTTGCTTCAGCTACATCTTTTCTTTCAACAGCCGCATCTGTTTCTCTTTTTGCATTGGCAGCACGAGAAGCAGCATCAGCAGCAATTTGAGCCTTTGATGCCACCAAATCTTTCCTTTGTTTTATAACTTCAATTTGTTCACGAACCCATTCAAAAATGTGTTCTGGTGTTTTTCTCACTTGAATAAGTTCACCGGTCCCACTAGTTGTTTCGACATAATCTTTACGGGCGAATTTCAATCGCGCAAGTGTGAAATAATGATCCGCCAATTCTTGGGCTTGTTGAGCTTTCTTTGCTGCTTCGACACTTTTCTTCCAGGCTCTGTCCGATGCACTTTTAGCTAATTTCAGCAATGGCTCATGCAATTCTGGTTCGAAGCCCTTAGGCAATGGAGCTGGTGTATCCTTTGGTATTGGTGTTAATGTACCATCCATTGGAGTTTGACTAGTTGTTGGTTGTGAGATTGTTCCTGTTGAAGTGCCATCACTTGATGGCTGATTGCTTGGTATTTGTTGCTGCCTTTGTCTTTCGTCAATAAACTCTTGTACCTTCTTTTTGACTTCATCACTTTCTTCAATTCTTTCGACAATTTTTAATCCACCCTCTGTTCTTGGTCCAGAGGGAATAGAAGTAACTGGTTGGGAAGGCGTCTGGGAAGTTGCAGGTTGTTGAGATATCGATGTGGAAGAATTTACCGTTGGTTGGGTAGAAGAAGTTGAATGTTCCTTTTGTTTTGCATCTATTAACTCTTGTACCTTTCTCTTAATTTCTTCACTTTCCTCAATTCTTTCTAATTGTCCCTCAGTTTCTTGACCAGAATGAATAGGGGTAACTGTTTGAGTCCCACCGATTTGTTGGGCCTTTGCAGCCAAAAAGGCTGCTACCGCTTTCTTAGTCTCTTCTGATTCCTCAATTCTCTCTGGAGTTTTCAATTGACCTTCAGGAGGCAATTGCCTTTTACTTTTCCCTGAAGCTGCATCCCTTTCATAATCGCCACCTTTTTTATGCAATTCTTTTTCCCAAACATCCAATAAAATGGAATTTATAGCATGCATTAATGCATCTTCATCCTTATAGAAAATATCTGGAATTCCGACCAGAATTGAGCGGAGTTCATTTCCATAGCGACGATAAATTGTTATTGAACTATTCTCGCCTTCTTCCTCTTCTAGCATAGAAAATGAGAAAGGATAAATTATATTTGACAATGCAACTGTCCAATTTGAATCCAGTTCTAAAGTATCAGGTAGACGAACAGTAAAATTTGAGGTGGTATTTTGTTCCAAATCACCAGTATTTGAAGGAAGAATAATATAAAAAGAATCCATCGTTGATTAGGGATGTTTCACAATATCACTATCTTTGATCCAACTATTAAACTTTTCCGAATAACCAACCCAACGTACAAAATGTTCAGTTTGACCACGTCGAATTCTGCTCCTAAGGACTTCGGCTATTCTATGTGTTGTTTCCTCTAATGAAGTAGGCACTAATTCCTCTCGATAAAAAATACCTGAAATTTCCTCACCTTCTAAATCTTCCAACTTATAAGCCACAGGAAAATGTGATGAATTGACGTACTTTATGCGAAAAAGTTCGTCAGAAAAATTTGGCAAATAAGATTTTTCAAATTTGCCTTTTTCTTTTGATATACGTACAATTTGTCCAATTTTGAGGATTTTTGCTTTTGGAATAGTAGGTTCTTCAACATCCTTATATAGTCTATTGTAAAGTTGACGGGCATTACCATAATTTACATCATTTGGTCTCATGCCCGTCACACGATTAACACTTTCATTTATTCCTGCCACTATTTTTTGGACAGGTTCAATCCATCGAACCGTATTATGCTCACTAAAATAGCGATACAAACGGTCTTTAATTGTTCGATTTGCTCGTTCAGCCATTGCTGCATGAATATCGGGACTGTATACAACTCTTTTATCAATATCTTTTGATTTGAAATATTCTTTCATTTTATTAGCTTGAAATTCCAACCCGCGATCAGTGTAAAGTTTTGAGCAAATAATACCTTGGCTAAATATTTTCTCAAAAGCTTCAATCATATGTTCAGATTTTTTCGAATGGATAGGAGCAACAAACATTTTCCTACTAAGCACATCAATGCATACTAACAAATATTTATAGCCGTCATTTTTATCAGCTAAACGATCAAAGATTGCCAAATCTGCTTGCCAATCTGAATGTAGTCCACTAGGTCTAGTTGCCAATCGGGGAAATCTTTTTCTTTGTGGTTTATGCATTGTGTAAACTCGTTGGTTGAATAAAAAATCACGAACATGTTTCCGTGTTATTTTATTATTTCGTTTATGCGCTTCCTTATAGACCCGTTCTTGTCCTGAAAAGGATGCAGGCGATTTTAATTGAAAATAGACGTCCTTTAACACCTTATCTATAGTTTTTCCCATATTTTTGGTATAAATTTATTTTTTGTTTGATTTTTTGCATTTATATTTCCCATCGGTGCTGCACTTTTTCTTACAATAACATGTGTTCTTCTTTTGAATTTCGATTTCTTTTTACCTTCACCCGATTGTATTGGTGTGTTGCTACCACTTGTACTTTCATAATCTGATGAAGATGAAGCTGTACTTTCGCTAAGAGGATTTACTTTCGATCTTTCAATCAATTGTTTAATTATAGGGTCTTTAGTTATCCGACTAAAAAGAAATTTAAATCCCTTGCCTGGACTCGGAGCATCACCGAGCATAAAATCTAATACCTTTTTATAGTTACTTTCCTTTATCTTTTTACCTTTTTCATATGTTTCAAATTGTGAATCTTCATGAATTCGGAATTTTTCTCTATTATTACGAACATATGTGTGTAATTCATTAGTATAATCTTTTCGAATAATTCCTTTAAAAGGAGTTTTTGCTTGATTATATGGAATTTTTCGAGTTCTCCGTGACCTTAATCCTAAAAGTGGAGTGGCTACATCGGCTGCAGTATCATACTCGGTAGTTTCTATCTGTTGAAAATGAGGTTTGCTAGATTGGGTATTGCCTGTATTCACATATGGGGGTACTGTTGTATTTAGTTCATTATTCGTAAGGACTACTTTTTGTGGACGATTTTCAATTTCATTTTTTAATTGTCGACGTTTCTTATAGAGCCAATTATAGCGTTTAGCACGCAAATCTTCACCAATTTTTGGATCATTCAATGTTTTTTGTATACTCAAATCAGTTTCAGTCCTTTCTGTTCCCATACTATCGGCTCCTTTTACCATGCTCAATAATGTCAAATATTCATTTTCTGGTATCATTAACATTTTCTTTGTATATTTCATTATGAAGTGATTTTTTGAATTAGATGTTCAGCCAGGGCACCAAGAACAGGAATTAAAATTGCAGCTAATGCTGGATTTCCTCCCTCTTGAATTCGTTTCCTCGCAGTAGTTTCTGTACGAGAACGAGCAATTACTCGATAGATATCAGCAAATTGGACAAGCTTTCTTTTTTGCTTTCTACTCAAAATAAAATTGTGCCTAAGTATATTTGCACAAATCTCGACTATGGCCAAAATTTGTTCGGCACTAGCAGTCAACAATAATGTGCTTCTCTTTTTATCTGATGATGTTTTTGCCAATTTTTGCAAAAATTCAAAATTCTCTTTTATGTATGGACTGAAATTATATTGCATTTTTAATTTTTATATTTTCATTTACACATATATATTAAATTGGTAAATAAATAGTCGTTTTTTCATTTGGAAAAATATTTGTAGATAATCGAAGTTTTTCATCTGAATTTGGATGCATGTTTACGAGCAAATATGAAAACTGTTTAGAAGTTGCATCACGGTATGCTTCCAAGAAATAATTTAGCATTTTGGGAAACAATTGAGAGCCGAGAGTTCTTACTTGTAAAAGACCTTGAGGATTTTTGGTCAGCACAATATAATGGGAATTTGCTCTGGCTGTTTTTATGTCGCGTCCATAAAGTGATTGGGTAACAAAAATTATACTTACGCCCCAATTATGTGAACCTCGAGTAAATAATAGATCTAAAAACTCATTTTGAACATTCAACATTAAGTCATCTAGTATTAATAGTTGATGCTTTTTAATTAGTTCCTCATCAGGTATCCCATTAAAAGTTGTAATTCCTTCATTTTTAAGTTCGAAAATAGTTGAATTCATTTCACCAAAACAATACAAAATTTTATTTGGGGGAGGGTTAATAAGTTGATCTGAATATTTTAAAAATCTTAATAACCACTGAGTTTTACCACTACCAGTGGCACCAGAGATAATCATAGTAAATGGAGCTTGAAACATTTTAAATATCATTTCTTTTAATTTTTTACCATATATATTCTTTTTTCTTTTCAATTTTTTAACTGAAAAGTAGCCAATAGGTATTCGCTTATTTTATGCTCTCAATTTAAAGAGAAAAAATTTTATTATTTTCTAAAAAATTCACTAAAATGTACTCAAAAGGTATTGGCTCAAATTATGTCTTTAAAAAATTAACTATGATCAAAAAATGTCTTTTAAAATTTTTAAAAAAGCTCGATAGGTATTGGCTCAAATTATGTCTTTTTAAAAATTTTAAAAAATGATTTAAAAGTATATAATAGACTACTTCGCAGCAAGTTGGGCTACTCGGCCTATCGTCAAAAAAGAAATAAAAAAAACAATATTATGGATCAGCTTTTTAATTTTAACGTCATTTATAAATATATGGCAAATTAATTAAATTTTTTAGAAAAAAAATTAATGGGTAATAATTCCATTTATGTCTAATTTATTTTATTATTAATATTGGAAAAAATTGTAAAATTTTGGAAATAACCAAGTGGTATGTTGGTTTATTTTGGAAAATCTCTACATCAGAAGCAAGAATGGGTTCATTCATCTCGGAATAATCGATTGCTTTAGTAAATTAAATTTCATCTTCGAAGTAATATTAAAGCTAAAACTAAATTAGTAAACCAAAATTGCTTTTGGTTTAAACATCGTTTCGACTTTATGACACATACCTCTTTGAGATTGTAAAAATTTCACTAATTAAATGACTATACACAGTCAAATGAACTTATTATCGAGTCTATATTCTGTAGTCTGTATGAAATCAAGATGTAGAGATTTCCAAAATTAACCGCCCCAGGGATAATTCCGAAATTAACCAATTTCCATGTAACATCCATATTCCATACAGAAAAATTATTTTCCAATGCATTTTGATATGGACTTTAGGCATATTGATTGGGACAGGGATGACTAAAATGCAAGAGACGAATTACTTCCAAGCATGTATAACATGGATTGAATTGTTCTCACTCGGACTTTACCTGATTGTTGGAGTAAAACTGGCTTGGAAAAAATGTAATTTTTAATTTAATTACATATTTTTCACAACAAAAACAGATTCTTCCAATGCATCCGGCAATTTGAGGCAATCACCGATAGAAAAAGACTTCAACAAAATTACAATTGTCTGTATGAGCGGTTTATTGCCCATATTAATCTATTTTGTGGCTCAAACCGTGGCAGTGAATAATCTGAAAAATGAAAATTTGGTCTATCATATGCAAGTGGTACAAGACATCTTAGGGCCATTCATTTATTGTGCTGATGAATTGGGTCTAATTTTGTTGCTGGCAGAATTTCGTCGAATTATCAACAAATTTTTGCGTACAATTTTTTGTTGTGGATGGAAGAATGACATTGGCAATAATAGTCAAAATAATAGAGTTATGCCAATTGCCAAGAATGAAATATCACCCATCTCCACATCTATATCCCCATTAAACCGATGAAAAATAATTTTATTTTTTTCAAAGAAATATTAAAAAAATTAAAATTTTAGAAGTAAAATCCGAAAAAACCTCCTATGCATAAATGTAATTTTTTATTTTTTATTCATTCATTTAATTGAAATAAAAATTCTTTAATATTATTGACTGCTTTGTATTCTTCATAAAAATATTCATCAATTTTTAAACAGTTTAGATTCCAAATTTATTTGATAAATCTTTATAAAATATTGATGTCATCATAATCCTTCAAAATAAAGCTAATGCCTATGGAATGAGTCAAAGATCGTTACAATGAATTACAATTTTTGACAACATTAATTAATTTATTATTAATGCCATTGTTTACATTATTAATTATCAACATACGACGATCGACGAGTGACATTATTCCAATTTTAATTCATATTTTAAATGGGACCAAGCAAAAAAATATCATCTGCTTCTTTATTAAATAGATAATATACAAATAATAATTAAAATTCAGTAAAGATCAAGATCTGAATTTCCAGCAAAAATTATGAAATTTCAATATTTTTATCTCTCATTTTTTACTATTGTTATGAATGACGATTCAATCAAAGTGTATTTTTGAAAAGACAAATAGAAATTCATAAATTCTAAGATGTCTTTGAAAAAAATGTTTAAAAAAAATGAAAATACTAAAAACAAATAATTTCTTAGTCTGCTGACCGATTTCAATTATTTATGCTACAAAAATATCTCTTATTATTAATCTATTACTTAAGAATCTTAATGTAAGTAATATGTAGAAAAAAATATATATTTACAAATTTCCAATGTTATTTGCGAAATTGCGAGTTTGGTCTCTAATCTAAATACAAGCCGCTGGCGCAATCAAATTAATTAATATTAATTCTCTGCATTTTATATTTTATTAGGTTTATGTACCGATGACATTATCTTAATTATAAATGAACATCTCATCAGCAAAAAAAGATTCACCTGTTAATAAGCTAAATAGAGAACAAACCACGGGGAAGAGGAAGAAAGCATCAGAAAAATCACCTGCTGATACCAAAATAAAAGAAGAAGGTATTGGCAAAAATTGTGACAAAAATAGGGTTTCATTCTATAATGTAAAAGCAACGGGCATAGAAAAAGCATTTGAAAAAGAAATATTGCCTTTTTTTATAATTTTGTAAAAATTAAAGATAGCAAAAAAAATTTTATTAAATATTTATAAACAAATATGACATTGATTTTATTTTCTGTATCAAAATATTCTGCTTCCCCTGCAAGCCGCAAAATTCCATAAAAAATATTCCATCATATTTTGCAATTGTGGGTGTTTTATTTTTTAATCAAATTGTCTGACTGAATGGAAATTCCCTAATTCATTTTTATTTTCTTAATTGTTTGTGGCGTATTGGCCATTTGGGTGCACTACGCCTTTAAAATGACACCCATTAAATTAAATTTACTTGAATAGCCATTTCCCAATATTTATTTTCCCTCCTATTCAATTATTTTTCATTTTGCCTTAATTTCAATGTATAAAATCATTTTAAAACCTTTTTGTTGTTCATTCGGTAAAAAAATTTAAAATTTCTTGATTCCTGGGTTACTAGCTAATCGCTCTCCTCCTTTCTACTATGTCTTTTTTACAGTATCATTTAACAATTTTCTCCAAAGTTCAAACCTCTTCCTTTTGCACTAAATTTAAACCACTGTGAGTATAGAGAAAAATATGAAATTTTTTGCTTCCTAAATCATTCCTTTCAAAATTTATAAATAAATCTTCCACTCCTATCCAGAATCATTTATATGTCTTCTCACATATTTCAGTACATTCAAGAAAGTTTTAAAATTTTTATTGCAAATTTCAGAAGAATCTAATAAAAAATAAAATTCACCAGTTTTCTAAGCAATGTCTTGGTCTTATGATGATTATCTGCTTTTCGAATTTTGTTTGTATGAGACGACACATTTGATCACCATTGGAATCATTTGCCTAATCATAAAACCATTGTGGACTTGACAAAGGGAAGACCTGTGTTGATAATTATTTTTAACAAGGTAAAGAAAATGATTAATTTGCACTAGAATTGGGGTGAATTTCGGAAACAGACCAATTTGGCATCTTTTACATATGATTTTGATATCAAATTCTAGAGTGATTTTTTACCCATCCATAATTTTATTTTTATTAAAATTAGTTTAGATTTTAGAATTGTTGGAGTAATTCTTAAAAATTTTTGAAAATATCGATAATTCATTATCAAAACATAAAGGCCATTTTAAAAAGTTGTAAGGGCATAATTTCATCATTTATTAACCAATTTAAATAAAAATGTCATAATTAGATATTCATTTGTTTGCTCTTTAATTTGATAAAAATAATCATTGAAATTGGTAAGTACTTAGTGAGTTTTATAAACAGAGACAAATTGGTGAATTTCTAGTTACTCGATTTAGAAGCATAATTGATCTTAATTGGTTTATAACTCGTTGATTAAACCAAAGAAATATGGTTCAATCTTTCCTTATTTTGGAACTCTGCTATCCTCCACTGCTATATATGCCATCAAGACACCTACTCCAGCTCCCACCCTTTTAAAATCCAAAGCGTTTCACCTACCAGCGTGTTCGGAAAACTGGTCAGTGGGGAAAGCTGGTCAGTGAGGAAAAATGGTCAATGAGAAAACTGGTCAGTACGGTAAAGTGGTCTATGGAAAAGTGGTCAGTGGGGAATTTATTTTTATGTAGACAAACCGTAAGTATTATACTTAAATCGATGCAATTTGGTGAGTTAACATGAATCAAATATTGGTTTCCAATTATGGCTCGAAAATATACAAGTTAGAGAATTTTTAGTCTCATTTTTTACTGACCACATTTCCACTGACCGGTTTACCGTACTGACCACATTTCCACTGACCGGTTTACCGTACTGACCACATTTCCACTGACCGGTTTACCGTACTGACCAGCTTTCCCCACTGACCAGTTTTTCCGGGAACTCCTACCTAGAGTGGGTTATTATTAGAGAGTGGGGATTTATTTGAGACGGGGTTTTAAGGAGTATTTTAGTTTTTACATCTTTCTATGAAAATTAATTTATTCCTGCTGTAAAATTGATATTTTAGGCAATTATATCGCTGATTGACAATATAGGCACTCTGTTGCAAAGAACTTCGAATCGTTTGAAATGGGATGTGCTCGAGGCGATACTCTACATTTGGCGTTTGGAAAACGATAAAAAACTGATGCATGATATTCTGGAATTTGGCTTTCTCCTAAATATTATGGCTCTTGCCTTGAACCGGATGCATTGCATCATGTGGCCATTCCATTACAATGGTTGGATTAATAAAAAGTAAGCAAAGGATTTTGTTATCAATATTATAGGAAAGCCAAATTGTGGATAAATATCATTTTTTAAATTTTTATATTATTTTTCATTGAAATTATTTAGGATAAATTTTATGCTAATGCCATTTATTTAAAATTTATACAGCAAAATTGTTGTTCAGTGCATTTTCTTATGGATTCTGGGCATGTTAATTGCTATAGGGTTGTATAAAAAACCAATTGTGCCTGTTTATCAAGCATGTACATATATTGTGTATATCACAACCGGGATTTATCTGATTGTTGGAGCAAAACTGGCTTGGAAGAAATGTACATTTTTTTAAATATTAAAATTGAAAAAAACGGAAGTTTTTTTGTCAAAGAAAATATCTAAATTCGAAACTTGCAAAAAAGCTCGTTCCTTAGTTAGTTGGAAAATAAAACTATAACCAAAAAGTCGTTTCTTGGTTGAAAAATAAAGCCATAAACAAAATCAAATTTATTTTGGTTTATTTGATCAAACCAAACATAAAAATATTTCGATGATAATTTTGTTTACTAATTATCCAAACATATCAATTATCTGGGATATTTCCACAATGCTCAATGAGTAACAATAGACAATGGTAAAAATAAAAAAAATCATTTTAAATTTGTTGAAATAAATATATATTAAATGTTATGATCAATTTAAAAAAAAACGAAAAAGTAAACAAAAAATGTTAGGAAAAAACAAAAAAAAAATATTTCGAAAAACATAAATTTTTTAGCAAAATAAACACAATTTTATTTAGAAAGACAAGTTTTGAATAAATAAAAAATAAAATGTATTGAACAGCAAAACATAAAATGTTTAATAAATAAAAAAAATGTATAGAAAACCAAAAATAGTTTCGAAAATATAAAAGGTTTGGAGAAAATTTCTTTAATATTTTCGTTAATAATATTTTTTTATTTTTATTATTTTGGAGTGATATTCTAGCACTAATTACATCAAAAGAATATTTCTCAGAAACAAATAAGCTATCTATGTTTAGATGTTTTATAAAAAATAAAACAAAACGGGCAATTCTAAATTGGACAAGAATTTCTAATAATGTCAATTACAATTTAATTGTGATTTTTCATTTCAAAAACAGTCTCTTCCAATGAATTGTCGCAATCAGCGAGCGAAAAGGATTTTAGCAAAATTACCATTGTTTGTTTGGGTGGTATGGTACCGATGCTGCTGCGATTTCTGAGTCAAGGCGTGGCTCTTGCAAATCAGAATGACAAAATATTGGTCACATCAATGCAAATTATACAAAATATCACGATGATATTTCTTTATTGCGGCGATGAATTGTGCTTGATTGTGTTGTTGGCAGACTTTCGGCGAATTATCAAAAAATTTTTGCGTTCAATCTTTGGCAGATGGACAAATTACAATGGCAACAATAGTCAAAATGTTGTAAATATTATAGTAATACCAATTTCGAAGAATGGAATGCCGCCAATCTCTCAATAGTCCCATGAAATTGTATAAGGGCAATTTAATTTTTTTAACACAAATAAATGTAATGTAACTTGTATAAAATAAAATTCATTTAATGGATTTTCATTTAAAAGAATAAATTTTATATTTTACTTATTTAATCTATAAAAATGAATTATCAATTTTAAAAATTTTTTTTAAAATATTGAATAAATTTTATTATATTTTTATGCTTCATCGTTACTATAAAATAGATTACTTTACAGAAATAATAATTCTAATTTAAGTATAAAAATTTTATACAAAATTCCTAATTTAATATAAACTCATTTTTTGTAGAGAATAAAATGAAATAGAAATTATTTTCATTAATTTTAATAATTATATTTCCGTAGTTTTTCATATCATAAGTTTTATATATTTATTGGCTTTATATTTATTAATATGATAATGTTTAATATAATTATATAAGAAATTTATTAGGAATAGAAATGAGTAAATTTATTCGAATTTTCCCCTTAGAAAGAATTTATGCCATAAACAATATCTAAAATAAGTATTGTGTTTAAAGAATTTCCCGGCACAAATAGGCCTATTAACAAATGAATACAAATTTATATAAAAAAATTTATAAATTAATTTTTAAAAAATTTGATTATTGAGTAGAGCCCGAAGGCATTTTTTCAGCAAGTACCCATACCCAACTATTGTCCGTATTTATTTTCCTTAATAGTCTTCTCTATAATTCAAAACGCATAAATAAAATTAAAATATTTCCCAATTCCAATTAAATTTATTAACATTAATTCTATGTTCTTTTACTTAATATTCTATTGGGTATAGTTATGTAAATATACATACACCGACGACATTCCCTTAATTATTAGATGAGCAATTCCTCATCGAAAAAATATGCACCTGTAATGCTCGCTACATTAGATAGAAAAAACCATGGGGAAGAGGAAAAAATCATCAGTAGATAAATCACCTGTCACTTTAAAAATGGACTAAAACGGTAAGAAGAAAGAAGTAAAAATGTGCCAAAAAAGGGTTCATTTTACAATGAATGTATCATTTAGTTAAAGCAACGGGCATAGAAAAAGCATTGTAAAATAAAGAAAATATCTTTTATAATTTTGTAGAAATCAAAAATAGCATAAATTGTAATATTTAAATGTTTACATAAATTTTTATTTTCGGTATCAAATTAATAATAATATTTATCTCCATACCCCAAAATATTTCATAAAAAAAATATAATATCATATTTTGTACTTGTGGGCGTTTCTTTTATTAAATTGTCTATGGGAAATTGCTTAATTTATTTTTATTTTCTTTATTTTATGTTGAATTTTTCCCTGTTATTCACTTTTTGCCGCGTATTGGCAATTTTTTTCGCACTCTTTCATCAGCCATTAATTAAATTTTCTTGAGTAAAGCCAATTCTCATTAATTTATTTCCCACACTACGCCATTATTTGTCATTTTTGTTTATTCATTTTATTGTCAATTAAATTAACAATTTTCAATGTATTAATTAATCATTGAGTATATATAAAAGTACTAAATTTTTTTCACCGATTGCATTCCTTTCAAAAAATTTTTTTTATCATTTCACTATTTTATTTATATAATTCCCGCTTATTTCAGAATATTTAAAAAAATTTTAAGATTTTTTGTTGCAAAAATTTCTTAACAATTTAAAAATAAATAAGACTGATTTTTTCAACAATGTCTTGGTCTATTGATGATTATCAGTTTTTTGAATTTTGTTTATATGAAGCAACACATTTGATCGGCATTGGATTCATTTGTCTGATCATTAAGCCACTATGGACATTGGCAATGGGCAGACCTGTGCTGATAATTGTTTTTAGCAAGGTGTGATTAAAGCAATTAATTAATTTGGTCTAGATATGCAGTGAATTTTGGGACCGACCAACTTGACGTTCAATGATAAAACTCATAAAGATTTCTGAATCCATTTGGATTATTTAGCATCAAATTAAGCAGACTATTGGTTATCAAATAATATTAAATTTTTATTTTAATTGCTATAGAATATACAGATGCAGTTATGACAAAAAAAATTGAAAATATCTTTACTATGAAATAGCGAATTTTTCATAGTTTTTTAAACAATACTGAAATAATCTAAATAAAATTAACTTTTCTGTCTTAATCAGTTTTATAAAAAAGCAACAATTGGACTGTACACTGTACAGTGCACATGTACATCTTTTAATCTTGTAGATGGAAATTCATTAAAAATTAATGGGAAATTATGATATTTTCCATTTAATATTTTATCATACAGGCAATTATGGCATTGATTGATGATATAGGCACGCTGTTGCAAAGAACTTCGAATCGTGTTAAATGGGATGTGTTCGAGGCAACACTCTACATTTGGCGTTTGGAAAACGATAAAAAACTGATGCATGATATATTGCAATATGGCATCCTATTTAATATTACGGCACTTGCCTTCAACCGGATGCATTGCATCATGTGGCCATTCCATTACAATGGTTGGATTAGCAAAAAGTAAGTATAAAAGACTTATGTTACGGTTAAAGAGATAGAAAAGTCAAATTGTGGGTTAACTAACTGTCATTTTTTATGATATCATTTACATATATTATAAATAGGATATATTCATTGAAATTGCTTAAGGAAAAATTAACAATGGTTAATTACAAGAGACCGGCAAAATGCCTTCTGCTGGATTTCAGGACTTAATTTTTTCCAAAATTTTTTCGGGATTGATCCGATGATCCAGCAAAATACAGATCCCGTAAAATCTAGCAAATCCGGGGCTGGATCCAGTCCAGTGTCGGTCCATATTAATTACATTTTTAAACCACATCACAGGAAAATTGTTGCCCAGTCCATTTTGATTTGGATTCTGGCTATTTTAATTGCGACAGGAATGCATTTATATAATGATAATGGCAACAAATATACCTACCAAGCATCATTATATATTATAATTGTTGCAATTGGGCTTTACATGATTGTTGGAGCAAAATTGGCTTGGAAGAAATGTAAATTTTTTAAATTGAAAAATTTAAAAATTCTGAATTTTTGTAAAACAAAATATTGAAATTCAAAACAAAATAAAAAAAAATTCCTTCATCGATTTATTTCGTTGTTTGGGACATTTCAAAATAAATCTGCCTTTCTCCGAAATATATTGAAATAAATAGTTGATATAATAATTGGTTAAAATATTTTAAAATAAAATGTATAAGAAAATAAATTTGTAAAAAAAAAACAATATTTTTCTTGATAAAAAACATAAAATATTTAGAGAAACAAAAAGACAAAATTTTTGGGATAATAAAATAAAAATATTTGTTAAGAAAGAAATTTTTCTAGAAATATAAAATAACTGGACAAACCAAAATATCTGCTGGAAAAGCAAAAAAAAATGTTTGCTAAAACAATTTAATTACGATTTTTCATTACAGTCTATTCTGATGAATTGTCGCAATCAGCAAGCGAAAAGGATTTTTACAAGATTACAATTGTCTGTTTGAGTGGTTTAATGCCTATATTGTTCCAATTTTTAACTCAATTTGTCACATTGGCATTGGCATATAAAAAAGATCAAATGTTGAATATTTCATTGCAAATTGTACTAAATATCACTGGGCCATTTTTTTATTGTGGTGATGAATTTTGTCTGATTTTATTGCTGGCAGACTTTCGAAAAATCATCAAAAAATTTTTGCGTTCATTCTTTGGCAGATGGACAAATTACAATGGAAATAATAGTAGTCAAAATGTTGTAAATATTATAGTAATACCAATTTCGAAGAATGGAATGCCACCAATCTCCTCAGTAGCCCCATATATAAAACAAAGCAATGAGAAAAGGAAGGAATCATCAGAAAAAGCACCTTTCGCAAATGCCAAAATTGAATGAGAAGGAAGTGGAAAAAATGTGACAAAAATGGATTCATTCAACAATGTGACTGTAACTGTATCCCATTTTTAACTAAATTGCAATGGGCATAAAAAAATCAAACTATAAAATTGACGAATATCACATGAATTTTTATATTACTGTATCAAATTAATAATATTTATTGGAATTTTTAAGTCCAACCTGTATAATATTTGCTAAAAAAAATATATTAGGTAATTATTAATTATTTTGCATTTCAGCCCGTTTTTACTTTTTATTGTATAAAAATTGTCTAATTAATTGTTTTTTGAATAGAATTTTCGCAATTAGCATTTTGGTACTTCCAATTAAAAATGGTACAATCAAATACTCTTTATGCATTTTTTCTGTCTTAAATTAAATTTTCTTGAATAAACATTTCCCGATAATTTTCCCTTCTACTCAATTAGTAATTTGTCTTTTTGTGTTAATTTAATTTATTGTCAATTAAATCAACAATTTTCAATTTACAAAACCATTTTTATGTATTCAGTCGGCAAAAAATTGGAAAAAAAATTAAATGTAAAATTATATTATCCTCAATAGCTAGCAGTCATGATCGTCCACTTACAAATGGAATTAGACATTTCTCTTGGTACAATTCTAATACTTCCTAGTTCCTTCTTGAAAACTAAATTAAAAAATTCCCATGTGGAATTTGAAAGTAGAAATTTTGGCTTAAATTAGGAAAAATGAAGAGTCACTTACTCTCTTAATTTTTTTTTAGCAAAATCTTCTTTTCCAGTCTAAATCTTGTCCTAATTCAACAATTAAAACAAAATTCGTGAGTGGAATCTAAAATTAAACCAAATCCTAAAACATAAAATGGCCATAGCGTCCATTGTATTATAATTTTGAACTGTATCGAACCATAAGAAAACCTTTCAATTTTGCAGTTCTTATGAGATCTATTGCTCATTGACTTTGCTACATGAGCTTGGTTGTCACTTTTATGCACTTTTTCAGTACATTTTTATTTGCTTTAAATCAGATGACCTAAAAATTCTATCTATTATCACCTTTAGTCCAGCCTCTGACCTTTCTTACCGGCGGAGAAGCAGCTGAAAATCTATTGCAGTTCCTCGTTTGACGCATTTTGTCCACAAAATTTTTGTACTAAAAGTAACTGTCGGCAACAATTAGTACCCCTTGCCCCTTCTCTTATACTAAGAACTTTCTTACAGTATCCTTTCTCAATTTTCGCCAAACTTCCTCATTTTACTCTAAAGCAATTAGTATATAAAAGTCCGCAATTTTTTCTCCCGTGTCATTCTCTTCAAAATTTTAATTTTATTTCCACTTATTGACATTTATTCAGAATATTCAAACAAAAATAAAATATAATTTTGACAGAAAATTTTCTTAAAATTCTAATAAAATTCGCCGATCTTTGAAGCAATGTCTTCTTGGGTTACTCCTGATTTGCAATTATTTGAATTTTATTTGTATGAGGCAACGCATTTGATCAGCATTGGATTCGTTTGCTTCATCATTAAACCTTTATGGACATTGGCAAATGGCAGACCAGTGTTGATAATTGTTTTTAGCAAGGTGATAAAATAATATAATTATGCCAGCAGACAAAATTTGTGTCTTTATAAAAAAGTCACCAAATCTTTGTCTTTAGGATAATTCATCAGGCACTCTATGTATTATAGAGTAGACTTTTGGTTATCTATATCATAAAACAATTTTATTTAAATCTGTACAAAAATAATTTGATTATACCTAAAAAGCCATGAAATGTTCAAGAATTCGTAAGGGATTCTAAATTTTTTTAAGAATACAATTCCATTATTTATGAACACATTTTAAATAAAATTATTATTATTAGATAATAAAAAGTCTATTCTTAAATTTTATAAAAAAAAAAATATCAAATTGGTTCAGTTATTGATGAGTTATTGTAAAAGGCAACGAGTTAATGAATTTGTAACAAAGTGAAAATGAAATGACATCCCATTGGTTTATATCTCGTGGATTTAGCCATAGAAATATGATGGGTGGGCAAGGTTGGGCTTATTTTCAGAAGGCTTCTCCCACTATTATTTCTGCCGTCAATACACCCTCCACATAGTGCTTTATAGGACATTTGCATAAAGCCAAAGGGGAACCAACAAATGTTACCTTTCAGCTAGTTGGAAAATTCTTAGAAATTCTAGAAAAAAATTTTGATTCCCCCTATAGGCTCTTTTGTCATTGATTGACGATATAGGCACTCTGTTACAAAGAACTTCACTTCGTGTGCAATGGGATGTGCTCGAAACAACGATGTTCATTTGGCGTTTACGAAACAAAGAACTGCATGATATATTGCAATTTGCTGCCATGTCACATATTACGGCACTTGCCTTCAACCGGATGCATTGCATAATGTGGCCATTTCATTATAATGGCTGGATCAGTAAAAAGTAAGTACTAGATCTTAAAACATGGTTTTGCAATGCCTTTTAAACGATATAGTTGATTTGTAAGCAGTAAAAAAAAACAAATTTATCTCATTTTTATCCACTTAATCTATAAACCTGATCCTGATATATTAGTGCCCCTTTTGGGTGAGGAAGGTATGAAAATGATAGGACAGACGACGGAGTTGACGAATGACGATCTCAAAAGCTTAATAGTTAGAACAAAAAAAACGAAATTGATGATCAAATCAAATGCCACTTATTATATTAATATAGCATCATTTATAAATGAATATAGCAAATTCATTAGGCATTTTATATAATTTATTTATACAGGAAAATTATTGTCCAATGCATTTTGCTCTGCATTTTGGGCATACTGATTGGAGAAGGATTGCGTTGGCAAATAAAAACGGCTGTGAGTGCCAACCAACTAGTTACATGGAATTTGTATATTGCAATCGGACTTTATCTGATAGTTGGAGCAAGATTGGTTTGGAAAAAATGTAAATTTTTTTGTGTTAATTAAATTTTGGAAAAATAAAAACAATGTTTGGAAAAACACAAACACAAAATGTTTAGAACAACAAAACACAAAATGTTTGGAATAACAAAAACACAAAATGTTTAGAACAACAAAACACAAAATGTTTGGAATAACAAAAACACAAAATGTTTGGAACAACAAAAACACAAAATGTTTGGAATAACAAAAACACAAAATGTTTTTAATAACAAAACACAAAATGTTTGGAATAACAAAACACAAAATGTTTGGAACAACAAAAACACAAAATGTTTTTAATAACAAAACACAAAATGTTTGTAATAATAAAAACACAAAATGTTTGGAACAACAAAAACACAAAATGTTTTTAATAACAAAACAAAATGTTTGGAACAACAAAAACACAAAATGTTTTTAATAACAAAACACAAAATGTTTGGAACAACAAAAACACAAAATGTTTTTAATAACAAAACACAAAATGTTTGGAACAACAAAAACACAATATTTTTTTAATAACAAAACACAAAATGTTTGTAATAATAAAAACACAAAATGTTTTTAATAACAAAAACACAAAATGTTTTTAATAACAAAACACAAAATGTTTGGAATAACAAAACACAAAATGTTTGGAACAACAAAAACACAAAATGTTTTTAATAACAAAACACAAAATGTTTGTAATAATAAAAACACAAAATGTTTGGAACAACAAAAACATAAGTTATTTTTATAAACAAAAAGATAAAATGTTTAGAATAATAAAAAATGTTTTTAACTATAAAAATACAAAAAAAATTTGAATAAACAAAAACACTTGGAGAAAATACATATCTTTAATATTCTCATTTCCTAATAATTTTTAAACAAAATAATTTTTATTTAAAAATTTTGGAAATGATCTAGCACCCTATCAAAGGAGACTATTAACCAAGGAATAAAATTTTTTATGTTTTAGAAAAAAAAAATTTAATATCGGACAGAAATTTCATGTTTTCATAGCAATTATAATTTAATAATTCAACCAAAAAAAACAGATTCTTCCGATGAATTGTCGCAATCAGCAGGAGAAAAGGACTTCAACAAAATTACCATTGTTTGTTTGAGTGGTTTGGTGCCACTTTTGATAACTCTTTCTGCCCAAGCCGTGGCATTAGCAAATCGGAATGACCTAAATATAACATTTCCAATGCAATTGTTACAAACAATTTTCGGAACATTATTTTATTGTGCCGATGAATTGTGCTTGATTGTGTTGTTGGCAGACTTTCGGCGAATTATCAAAAAATTTTTGCGTTCATTATTTGGCAGATGGACAAATTACAATGGAAACAACAGTCAAAATGTTGTAAATATTATAGTTATACCAATTTCGAAGAATGGAATGCCACCCATCTCCTCAGTAGCCCCATGAAACAATGAAACTTTTCAGTACAAAAAAAAAATTTTTTTCTCTAATATATTGTCTTTTTCCAAAAAATTTCCTCATCTAACTTTTTTATAAATATTATTAAAATGTCTATTTTTAAAAGTATTTTACATCGTAATTCAGTAGCACTATTGTTGTATTATTTTTAAAATGGAGACGGCAAGGCGCCTCAGTCGGAATTTCAATCAAATTTTTTTGTGCACTTTTTCTGTCTTAAATTGAATTTTCTTGAATAAACATTTCCTGATAATTTTCCCTTCTACTCAATTAGTAATTTGTCTTTTTGCGCTAATTTAATTTGCTTCCAATTAAATCAACAATTTTCAATTTACAAAACCATTCTTGGGTATTTAGTCGGCAAAAAATTGGAAAATTATATTATCCTCAATAGCTAGCTGCCATGATCGTTTGTTTACAAATGCAATTAGCCATTTCTCTTGGTCCAATTCTAGGACAATTTTATGTCGTTAAAAAAATTTTTGCAAGCCAATTTAGAATATGAACTTTTTTCTTTTTTTTTAAATTATTTTTCTTTGTTTTTTATTAAATGTGATCACAGAGGATTTAAAATTAATTGGATTAAGCCAATAAATTACCTTTCGCATCAAAAAATTGTTACTTTAATTTGAAGTTTTTTACACATTTAAGGCATTAGCATTGCATTTTATCCACTTGGCCATAAGTTATTTTGCACATATTAGCCTTTTGGATATTTGTAATTTTGGAGAGACGAGAGACATACGTCCTATTCCTCTGGGCTATGGCGGCCATAGTGCCGCTATAAATTACTATTGATTTTCGAGAAAAAAGGAATGCTTTTCAGCCATTTCTTCCTTTTTACTTACCAATATGTAAACAGCAGAATAGAAAATAAAATTGTCCTCAAATTTGCAAGTCACAACAAATTTCATTTATATAATTTGAATAGAGCATTAATAATTTAAATCTGTTAGCAGGTATTTTTCTAAGGAAGTCATTTAATTTGGCGAAAAAAAACTGAATTTGGCGAAAATTTTTCGTGTCGAAAAATATTATATTTTTGAGGCCATATAACTTGGCCAAATCAGATTTCTTTAAGATTCCTTAACCCCTAGCCCTTACCCCCTAATCCCATGCCTGCCCTGAACCTAACCCAGCCTTAAACCCCTAGTTAGGGCCAAGTTATATGGCCTCAAAAATATAATATTTTTCGACACGAAAAGTTGTTGCCAAATTCAGTATTTTTTTCGATATTATCTCATTTTTCTAGAATTGAGTTTATAAGATTAAGAATCTTCGCCTAAAAATATAATTATCTATCTGATTACTGATTCTGAACCGAACATAGCAGATTATATATCAATAGATATTAATATTTTTTAATGAGATTCTAATGATAATGGATAGCAAAACAAAAAATTATATATTCATTCATTTTATCAACTTTAGAAAACATTAATATGTCTCTTTTTGATATCCAATCGAGCAAAGTTTCACCAATTTCAATTAAAATTATTTATATTAATTTTTAAGAGAATGAAGCAATCACTGCGAGAGCTTTATTTAGTGGATTTACCGAAATTTAAAGAAAACATGAGTCCAAATTTTTTTCGCTATTTTGACTTTATTAAAATTTCACACGGAGGAAATGAAAATGATTTCCAAAATTTCAACAACAACAATAATTATTTTTATTATTATTATGGCTATTATTTTCCAGAGGAGGAAAATTATGCAGTATGTTAAATTTTGTTAAAATAAATATCATGCTTCCATTTTAGGCAAATTAATACAAAAATAATCATAGAAAGAAAATCAAGCAGCTGAGCATAAAATGGTTGGCCGACACTTGCGGACCCCACATTTTCAGACGAAACGGTTTGTTGAGATAGTGGCAAAGTTACTATGACATTGTCTTTGGCATAATATTAAGCATAAAATTAGCTACAAAATGATATCAAAAGCATTGGCTAATGTTGAATATTCACTGAGTTATGGCCAAAAAATCGCTGGTTTAATTAAAATTGTGTTTTTGTTTGTTTTTTTTTTGGCCATAACTCGGTGAATATTCAACATTGACTAAAACTTTTGATATCATTTTGTAACTAATTTTATGCCTAATAATATACTATAAACAATGTCACTCCAGCTTTACCACCATCGGCGCCAGACAGTTTCGTTTGCAAGTTTCGGGTCCTCAAGTGTCGTAATACGTAAATTTTGATTTTCCTCAAAATATTTTAAATAATTTCAAAAAACATAAAATATATAATTAATGTATCAATCCAAAAAGATAAAATAATTAAAGAAAATAAATTTGAAAGAAATTAAAAGGATTTTTTTCAAAGTATTTTTTTATGAAAGCGGAAATTAAATTACTATGATTTTTTTAAAAAATATGATAAAATCATAATATAGAATCAATCGAAATGGATAATATATAAAATAAAAATAAAGTACTCTTAAATAATTGAAAAAATATAGATATATCGCATATTAGTCGGCAGCAATCATGCTAATATTGAAATGATTCGAGGAAATGATGGACGGCAAATTTTTTTGCATTTACCTGGTCTATTGTGCAATTTAACTGCAGATCCATCAGGCCAATACTTTTATGCACTTTATCGGATACAAAGTCTTTTTTCAATTATTTAAATTTTTGTCTTTTTTCAATTATTTTAAATTTTTCTCTTTCAAATAAAATTCTTTTTAAATTAAATTTTAAATATTAAAATTTCCAAATTCGGATTTTTAATTTAGGGGAAATAGTTTTCTTTAAAAGGAATAATTAAATTTAAAACACAAATATACATATAATTTTATCATCAATCACAGATGTTACAAAACAAACAGAAGAAGATACAATTGGCAATTTAAGTTTATACAAAATTAATGTGCGAACAATGGAAGTTACAAATTTAAAAATCCAGGGTAAAAATATTATTTCCAAAAAAAATTACTAAAAATAATATTCAAAAAGGCCAATTGTGTACAATCGCCTATGAAATGGAATTGGATACAAGCCAATTTCTACTTCATTTTATGTCGAATGGACGATGCTTTATATCAATTACATTTACTGATAATAGGCATTTTTATCGCAACGCAGGCATTGAGCAATTGCATCGGCAGACATTTCGAAAAAAGATATATTCGTTGGCTTTGGTAATTTTTATATTTTATTATAAATTTATAATTAATTTTACCAGAAAAATGGAAAATGTCACACAGAGCTAATTGAATTACCAGAGCCGCCAACTGGATTTTTGGAAGTAAGGAATTTGCATATTTAATTTTTATATTTATTCGTCAAATATTAATAATTTCTAACCCAGAATTTTGAGCAATTTGGAATTGACCATCGCGTATTGAATTGTACAAAGGAAATAAATATAAAAATAATTAGCAAAAATGAGGCTTCCATTTCCACTCCGGAGGATATTGGAATTAGATTTTATCATCTCGATTATTGTTATCAACTTTTTGTATTAGATGAAAACCGCTTGAATTGGAATGAATTTTCACTTGACATGGACCAAAATGAGATGCGCATTGTCAGTTTATTTTATTATTTGATCATTTTAATAATAATGAGGTATTATTTAATTAGGGCATAGAAAAGACATTTTCTAGAAAACATGTTTCTAAGTTTTCGGCTTTTCAAAAATGTCTAGGCAATAAGAAAATATAATAAATATTTCAAAATTTTTATATGTATGTCAATTTTATTCGTATCTTGTTTCTTGATATCACGAAAGAAATTCTAATTGTGATTTTAAATTCATTTAGTTTAGCAGGATTTAACTTGTAAAATTTTTAATTTATATAATTATTTATATTTAATATTATTTTCCCTAGGAATCTGTCGGCCGTTCACCATTTCGACATTTTTACAATTATGGTTGTATAATTAGCCATGATTGCAATTATTATAAATTATATATCAATTTTTCAACAAGAAGATTTTAGTAAGTCGAATTTATTTTTACTCCTTTTATACATAATTTAAATAATTAACAATCACTTTCTATAAAAAAAAATTAAATTAATATTCATTTTATCGATGGAATAAATTAATACATGCATATTTATAGAAAGAACGGAAATTAAACCGCCTAATTTTATTCAAAATAATTAAAAATTATTTTTCAAAAACTTTATATGTAGAAACACTAGAATTTTAGAATATTTTTAACCTTTCTCTTTTTAAGCTTCAAAAAATTGTTCTACAGCCCAGCCCCTGTACATTGTAGCAGTGATGCAACAATGTTTTTTATTCGTCATTGGAAATGTTTTGAACTCTTTTATTGGAATTTGCCACCCACTTTAGTTTCTCTATCTGCCTGGAAATTGATGGACTATAAAAGTGGCGGAAAAAAATTCGAAGAAAATGAATTGTATAAATTGCTCCAAAAATATGAAACCGATCGATACTCTCTAATGCTGGGAAAAAACAGCAGAAATATTGGATATATTCGATTAAAGATGAATGGAAATCAAGCCGAAGAATTCATCAACTTTTTATTAAACGAACAAAATTAACATTTATAATCTTTACTATTCTACTATTAAACAATTAAATAAAAATAATAATCTTATGTGACAGAAAAAAAAACACTATTATATTTAATTAATATTTTTATAATTTCCATTTATAATTCATCATTGTGTTGTATTGGTTCGGTTTCTTGTTCTATCACACTTGTTGTATAAATGTTGTCTCAGAAATCCATTTTCTTCAAGTCCTCATCATTGCGAAACAAAATTGCGCAGTGGTTTTTAAAGCCCCATATTCGTTCAGATTCATCAGGAATTTTCCAAGTATTTCTCACGAAGAAAAGGGTGCCATCCGAAATTTCCGCTAACCCAACAATGATCACGCCATGAGTTCCTATGTATTCGGATTCATCATCGAATGTTTTGTATATCGCATTTTCCATCAAAGGGCCTTCATGCACAAAATTGCGAAAATTTCTTGTCACACGAATAACTTAAAAACAAAACAATTTTTAGCATTTGAGATAAATATCAAATTATTTTTATTAGAATAATTTTAAGTTGAGCGCGGATATTTTTTAGTGAAGAGGAAGAGAAGTCTTGTTAGCTTTAAAATTAACAAAATATTTTCAGTTAAAGTTAAAATCCGAACCCTAATTAGGTCTTTTGCATGTTATTATAAATTATAGAAATTGGTCATATTAAAATAATCGCTCAAGAATGTTTAAAACTTGTTAAATCCTCTAATTTAGTACTTTGAGAGTAAAAGGAAATAAAATTACCTGCTTGATATGGGCCTCTTTGAATTTGACATTTTAGCCATTCCAAGTCTCTCTGACAAAAATAAAAAATATATTTAAAAATATATAATTAATTTATAATTTTAAAATATTAATTTAAGCATAAAAATAATAATTTTTTTTCCTTCCCCAACAACCCAAATGTATGAGCAAAATTCAAATTTACGGAGCTCCCATTCATCCATCCTTTGGCATTCTCTTCTTATTCCTGTATAAGGAGCATATTTGTTTTTGTCAAAAATTAATCCAATATTTTGAACAGCCGGTGGACGTGGATTATATGATGCCAAAATCGATCTGATTTAAAAATTTTAGATTTTTTTTATTATTATTATATAACTCATAAATTTATCTAGGCGTTTGTTCCGCTCCCGTCCAATAGCAGTCAATTACACTTTGGATACTGGCAGCATATAATTCTTGATCATGAATGGCATATGTTGCTTCAAGCAATGCCACCGAAGAATGCACGGAACAGCTGACATCTAATTGTATTAATTTTAAATTTAATAATATAAAATTCAAATTTATTAACCTTCTTGTGTATCATAGACCCACCAATTATAATAATGTTTGCTAAACCAAACACATGATTTGTCAAAATTTTTAAGTTTCTGAAAATATTTAAAAATATATTTATTTATTATATTTTAATAATTTTACATCGCATTCTTCTTTGGAATTAATGCCGATTGCAAATATTAAGAGCAGAAAAAGAATAAAAAATTTCATTTGAATAAGAAATTTATTTTTGAATTTATTAAAAGGAATTTAAAATTTATAAGTGAAAAGAAAAATAAAATATCCAAAATCCTTTAGTAATAAATTATAATGAAAATAAATTCCAAAAGCGCTAACTTTTATAAATGGGAATCTACATGAAGAAAATATTATTCCCACTTTTTTTTTTATCAATAATCTACTATTTTTATTGCCATTCGCACTTAGAATATTATCTTCCATTCGAACATTATAAAAAAACTCAATATATTTTTTTATTGGAAAAAGTACAATTTTCATCTTTTATTTATAATTTATGGTTCTTTGCACTTACAATATTAACTTTTTGCAATATTTTATTCTATCATGAAAAATAAAATATGAACTCACTATATTTTTTATTACAATTTTTTACTCTATGTACAATCTGAAATATTTATTGTTATTTGCACTTATTTAATAATAAAATAAGTACAATATTAGCTCATTTTAATTGCAAGAGTTTATCATAAGAAATGGCTCTTGCCTTTAACCGGATGCATTGCATCATGAGGCCATTCCATTACAATGGTTGGATTAATAAAAAGTAAGTAAAAGGCTTATGTTACGGTCAAAGAGATAGAAAAGTCAAATTGCCGATTAACTGTCATTTTTTATGATATCATTTATATTAAAAATAGGACAAATTCCGTGAAATTGCTTAGGAAAAGCTAACAATGGTTAATTACTTTTATAATACAAGTCACAGGTAAATTGTTGCCCAGTTCATTTTGATTTGGTTCTGGCTATATTAATTGCGACAGGAATGCATATACAGAAATGGCTGGAAAATAATAAATTTTATATCAATATGAAAAATTTAAACTTAATATTAGGCCCTTATTTAGAAATCTCATCAGCATTATCAAAGTAAATTACAATTATGGATCAGTTCCATAATCGTAAAATTCTTTTAAATTTTAGTAGTGAAAAATTAAAATACATATTTTAAAAATACAAATTAATTTTTTGTTATTAAAGAGAAAAGACCTTTCAATCTTATTTTGAAAAAAAACACGAACAATTTCCGGAAAGAAACAAAACTTGGCGAATATTTTCTGAAAGAAATAAAACTTGGCGAACATTTTGCAGAAAGAAATAAAACTTGGCGAACATTTTCCGGAAAGAAATAATAAAACTTGGCGAACTTTCCGGAAAGAAATATTAAAACTTGGCGAACATTTTCCGGAAAGAAATAAAATTGGCGAACATTTTCCGAAAAAAATAAAACTAGGCGAACATTTTCCGGAAAGAATAAAACTTGGCGAACATTTTCCGGAAAGAATAAAACTTGGCGAACATTTTCCGGAAAAAATAAAACTTGGCGAACATTTTCCGGAAAGAATAAAACTTGGCGAACATTTTCCGGAAAAAATAAAACTTGGCGAACATTTTCTGGAAAGAAATAAAACTTGGCGAACATTTTCCGGAAAAAATAAAACTTGGCGAACATTTTCTGAAAATAAATAAAACTTGGCGAACATTTTCCGGAAAGAATAAAACTTGGCGAACATTTTCCGGAAAAAATAAAACTTGGCGAACATTTTCCGGAAAGAATAAAACTTGGCGAACATTTTCCGGAAAAAATAAAACTTGGCGAACATTTTCTGGAAAGAAATAAAACTTGGCGAACATTTTCCGGAAAAAATAAAACTTGGCGAACATTTTCCGGAAAGAAATAAAACTTGGCGAACATTTTCTGAAAAGAAATAAAACTTGGCGAACATTTTCCGGAAAGAAATAAACCTTAGTGAATACAAATCGAAAAATAATTTCAACTTTTAATATAATAAAAATTTGACAAAATAGGTTCTTCCAATAATTGTTGCAATCTGAGGGGACTAAAAGAATTTCAACAAAATAATCATTGTCTGTTTGAGTGGTTTGGTGCCACAACTGATCCAATTTTCGGCCCAATCCGTTGCATTGACATATCTGATGGACCAAAACCTTATGTTGCGCATTTATAAGCAAATTGTACAATCAGCCTTGGGGCCATTCATCTATTGTGCCGGTGAATTATGTCTGATTGTTTTGTTGGCAGACTTTCGGCGAATTATTAAGAAATTTTTGCGTTCAATCTTTTGCAGATGGAAGAATGGTAATGTCAACAATAATCAAAATGTTAAAATATTATAATTATGCCAAATTTGAATGATGGAATGCTACCGACATCCTCAATAGCTCCATGAATGCTTGAAAAAATTATTTTGTATGAAACTTTTTTTGTCCCATAAAAAAACTTTTATTCCCCAAAAACCCCCATACCTCTTTCTGGACAACTTTTATATAGAGAAAAGATTTATCAAAAATTATGAAGCAAAAGAATCTGAGATTAAACAGATCCAAGAAAAATCAGAAAAGGGGGAATTAACAGCCAAAGAATTAAAAATTGCAAATCGATATTTGATTCAAATAGCACAAAATGAATATCCACCTTTGGAAAAACAGGAGAAAGATTTGAAAATAATTGAAATGAATGGAATTCTCCGATGCAGGAGAAGATTGGAATTTAAGGAATGCATAAAATGAATTTAAAATAAAGATGTCCATTTAAAAATTTTGTTCATTTTCTATTAATAAAAGTACATGACTTTCGTTTTATTAAAAAATGGTACTAGGTCGACTCCTGAACAGTGCAAATGTGGGCGTCTCCTGAATAGTGCAAATGTGGGCGTTTTCGACTTCTATTAAATCAGGAACCGGTTTTAGACCCTACAAATCTTATATGATTTTGTAGATCTCATCGAGGCGCATCGAATGGTATATAATTTGTCATGGTTTTAGCTAATATTAAAAAGTTTAAAACAAAAGACTGGAAAAATGGTTTAATACCAATATATTTTGACCAAACCATGACAAATTATATACAATTCGATGCGTTTTGATGAGATCTACAAAATGGTATATGGTTTGTAGGGTCTAAAACCGGTTCCTGATTTATTAGAAGTCGAAAACGCCCACATTTGCACTATTCAGGAGACGCCCACATTTGCATTGCCCTTTGTCTATTCAGGACTCGACCTCGTACGTAAAAAAATATCTAAATTATTTTTCTGATGCATTCTTTTTTAATTTAATATAAATTCGCTAAAATAATGATTAATATTTGTTTATGTTCGAGGAAAATTATTTTAAAAATTTATAAAATTATTTTAAAATAATTAAATTGAGAAAATTTTTTTAGATTAATTTAAAATATTTTCAAATTTATTTTCAAAGAAATGAAAATTAATTAATTAATAACAATGAAGATATTTATCATAAAAATGCCAACTTTTTAACCAATTAAGAATAAGGTTTTAACATTTTAATTTGGTTTGATTTGCCCCTTGGGCATTTAAAAAAACTAAAAGATTAATTTTTTCTCATTTATTCATTTCCTCCTCCAATAATGGCTTTCACAATTTGATGGACAAATTCCTCATAGTCCCCTTTGAGCAAAATTTGCCAACCTTCCGTTTCAGTAACCTTATAAATAAATACAAAAATATTATTTATCAAAAATTTATTCCACCTCATTTGCATGCTTTTGAATGTATTCAATTGTCTTTTCCTTGAGATGTTTTGCGGAATATTGGCTGGCCAAAACTAACAATGCGCATGCATTCTCATTATTCAAACAATGAGCCAATTCGTGTTCACAGAGCATCTAAATGTAATATTTATTAAATATCAAATTATAAAAATGGGTCATTACTTTCAATCGGATTAGTTGATATTTTTCGGATGCAATCAACAATTCCTCAGCCATATTCTTCATTGAAAAATTTGGCCCACTGTATCTGAAAAAACATTAAAAAATTTTATTGAAAAAGATAACTTATTTTTTTTTATTAAAAGGTGAACTCTAAACCAGCTACAATATTCATTATATAATTTTTATTCATTTTTATTAATATTAAGCATTATATTATAATGTAAAATTTAAAATATTTAAAGCAGTAGGTTAATATAACTGTAAAGATATTTTTTTCCTTTATATATTTCCAATTTGAATGTACAAAAATGTTTTTTCGATATTTTTTAGAATGTTTTATGACCTAAATTTTATATATTTTCACATATTTTTTGGTAAAAATTATAAAATAAAAATTTGCTAAAAAATGAAACTTGCAAATTTAAATTTAGGAATTTGGATTTGTTGTATTTTTGTTTTTGGCATCTTTCCCTATAATATTAGTATAGTAAATCCACCTCAGAAATATAAATTTTTATGACAACTTTCTCTTATTAATTATATGTATTATTTCCAAAGCTCAATGAGTATAAAATAAATAATAAATCGAACATGTAAAGAAGCATTTGCTCCAGCACATCCGATTTGATGTCCTCAATTTGGACGATTCCATTTTGTAATTCCACCATATTAGTTTGGAACATTGCCGCAAAAACCGGAGAACGGCATGCCAAAATGCCTTTGTATGCCTGAAAATATAAATTTTGTATTAAATTACGTTAATAGTGGACTGACATTAAATTTGACTCCATCGGATGAGACCAATATGCAATCTGAATATTGCTCCCTATTCTCGAATAAACACAAGTCTTCCGACATTCGGCATTGCGTTCTAAATTTATTGAGTCAAATTTCCAATACAATAACCCAATCCCTTTTTACTTACTCTATGCCATGTGGAAGACCAGCATTAATCTCGGTGCTCAAAATGATTGAATCGGTCGCTTCGTCATACCAGCCGTTTTCCGGATTCATCAAGGCCTGTTAATGAAGGGAAAAAAGTCAAATGTATATTTGAATCAGGATCATGTATCCATTCATTAATAGAAAAGAATGTTCTATTAAAGCTTACAATCGCATTTTAGTCAACAAAATATGGAAAGGAGTGATAAGTTTAACTTATCAAAAATTCTTTCCTCAGGGCAGTACTCGATCTGACCCGATAATTTTTCATCTGGAAAGGGGCTGGGAATCTGAAGGGTTCTATTACTGTACTAGAATTCGGAAATTTTAATCTGTGAATATTTTTTGATTTTTTGTAAAATGGTAATCCTCTTAGAAGGTCTTATGTCTTGTTTAGAATTTTTAATCCAACCAAATCCAAATTTAAAGTAAAAAATTATTAAAAATGTTAAAATTTCAAGTAATTTTTTTCGATTTCTGTTGATAATGAATTTTTCCCCGCCCACTTCTATTTTGGAATAAAACATTCAGGGTAAATGGCCAATTAAATTTGCCAGAAGAATTGTAAGCTCTTAGTTTGTTTGTTACATTAATTTGAAAACAATTTCAGAGCCCTCTTAAAATCAAATACACTTACTTCACTTGATACAAATTCGGCAAAACCCCAAATATTATCTTTTGCATGAAAGGTATGCTTGATTCCACGAACGTTGTCTGCCTTTCCTTCCTTTTGAGCTATCATTTTCAAAATTGCAGTTGCATGGCAAGCCCAATTTCCATCTTATTTATATCAAAAAAATTGAAACAATCTAATTTACCGTGACTTTCGGCATTGCATTGAAGGAAATATTGGAGAAACTTTTCATTTTTCTTTACACAAATTTTCCATGGAAGGCCACGAATAAAATTTATTTGGCTAACTTTGCGAGCACCTATTTTGAATTCGCTGAACTTTCCAATTTTCATTGTAATGACTCCGGAAGACACGTAGAAACCATCTTCCTCTTTAACTAAATTTTATAAATTTTAATCCAAAATTTAAAATTTGGAATATTTAATTTATCAGAAAAAATATTGAAAATAGGTCGAAGAGGTAATAACAATTTTCCTTAGATCAGCAAAACTTTTTCCCAAACCAAATCGATAGATCTCTCTACCTGACATATCGTTTGCTAATGATTTTGCATTATTTTTAATTTAATTTTAATTTGAGCAAAAGCAAAATCGTTTTAAATGACTTAATCTCTTTTAATTTTGTGAAAACCATTATATTAATTAAGTAATATTTTATACGTATATTTTGGTTTTTATTTGATGTTGGATGAACTCTATCAACTGGAGGTTAAAAAAATCATTGAAATATCTATAAGCTTTCGATATTTTTAATTCCTTTTTCGATGTTTTATAAAATCTATTTCGATAAATTTAATACTATATATATTTATTTAAATTCATACCTTTGTTAATATTGATGCTCATTTTGGTGGCTGGAATTTTGAATGGAATTTTATTTATTAAATTTAAATTTAAACTCTAAACAAAATCATATTAAAATGTTTATATATTTTGGCATTTAACAATTGGGTAGTCGGGGAGAATTTGCGCAATTTATAAATAAAATATATTGACAAATTAGAATATATAAATAAATTTTAAAATAAATTCCATATGTAGAGGATAAGGATTTTCATTAATTGTAATTGTCTCTTCCCTTGGTCCAACTTTTTTTTCTGAAAAGAGAAATGGTTGATGGTTTTCAATGAAATTTTAGATAAAAAAATAGTCTTGGTCATAGTCGGGCAGGATGGAGTCGATATTTGCGCAACAGAGTTGGGAGAAAAGATGAAGGAAATGGTTGCTTTCCTTATTTATAACTGGTTTTTATCTAATAATTTCGAATCACAGAGGGCGTGAAAATTCATTCGAAAGACCTTGAAAAAATTGAATCGATTGGAGAATGTTTTTAAATGTATAAGTTGCGCTGTAATTTTATGAACATTTTTACGAGGGATTTTCTCTTTCTAAATATTTTCATTTTTTCAAACGCCATTTTATTTCGCATTATTATTTTGGAATTGAAATTTTAAAAAATTGTTATTAAAAATTGAAAACAATTTAAAAAAATAGAAAACAATTTAAAAAATTAACTTTGATTAATATTGTATTAGTTAGCATTCAGGTACTTTATTTGTTTGATTGGTATATTTCTTGACAGGACAGCAAACTGGACAATCTTCTTTGGTGCAATTCTTCCAATGTGTAATAATTTGGCGTGAAGATGCACAATGCATGAATTGGCATTGACGTCCGGCATTACAATGCACCAAATGGGTAAGCACATTTTTCATAACATTACAATAAGGGACAGTGCAATTGTAATTGGGTTTCTGATAAATATTTCAAAAATAAAATTCAAAAATTTTAAATTAAGTAATAAAAATAATTTTAGTACTTTGTAACACTACGCCTAAGCCGAGATTTCCGAAATTATCCAACCCAGCAATTATTAGTGTAATTCTGAGAATATACCAATTTCCAATATTATCGGCAATAATTTAAATAATAATAAAATTTTTAGCCATATATATCGTAGAACATCTATCTATATCATCAATATCAATATGTCATTTTAAAAAGCAGAAAAATGCAAATCAAAACATTTTATTTAATCAAATTGATAAATTATAAAATTACAAAATATATTAATAAAATAAATAACTATAAGAAGGAAATTTAAATTGTTATCAATTTGACTAGTCAATAAATCATTTGATTAGCAATTTTTCTACTCTTAAAATGATATTGAAGATTTTGCACTTATCCAGTTTGGGTCCCCCTTTTGGTGGGTCAATTAAGGAAAAGTGAATGGATCTCCCTTTTGGTTCGTCAGGATTAGGGATAGGGTCATTCAGGGGTTACGTTCGATGATATCCTAGCATTGAAATAACCTTAAATAACCCTAACCCTAAACTTGATGAACCTAATGGGAGACCATTCAATTTTCCTTAACTGATTCGAAAAAGAGGACGCAAACTGGATAAGTATCGAAAATTTTAACACTGTGATTGAAAACCTTATTAAATTTATTAGTTTTCTCTGACTCATCAAATTGAAACCTTTTCTTGTTGTTTGCATTTGTGAGCATGTAAAAGTAGCACAAGTTGTTGTTGTAATAATTCCCGCTTTTTGTCATCTTGTTCTTGTAGATATTTCTTGACCTCAATATCAACTTTTCCAACAATTTCCGATGATGAGGAGGACGAAACATTTCCTATTGCCTCATTACATGGCTTTTGTGCTTCTTCCTTTTGCCATTCTGATTGCATCTTTTTTTTTAAATATTTTACTATTTTGCTATTTAATAAATTCAAAAATACTTTTTCATCATTCTGATCAGTCAATTCCATTTTTTCTTCCTGCATTGTTTTTTCAGGTAAAATTGGCATTTGATTTGAAGGCGGCACATTCGACTCCTCTTGGGAAACCTTTGGAATCATTTATTAAAATACAAAAAGGTGCCGTTTTTTTGTTGACAAAATCGGATTTTTGTGACGAAAAATTAATTACTCATTTGTACTTGATAATAGATTAATAGTTCAATAAATCTTATATCCATTTTATAGAGCTCATCGAGATAGTTTGTCGGGGTTTGATTCAAAACTAAAAGAATTATAAACCAAAAACGAGAATTTGATTTCGACGGTTTAAAACCATTAATTTTTTTCCAAATTTTGATAAATTATATACCATTTGATGCGTCTTATGAGCTCTATAAAATGAGTAGTATATGGATCTAGAATTAAGTACTAATAAATTATACTTAAAAAACTGATTTGTCAATAAAAGAATCCGATTTTGTCGATAAAATAAATTATTTTTGTCGGCAATTAAAATCTTTTGTCCCATCAAAATTTTTAAAACCTTCATATTTTGGATATCCTCTGCAAGTATTTCTTCGTCAATATTGTCAAATGCATAATCATACAAATCAACGGCATCCACATTTATGCCATTTGAAATGATGCCGTTTTGATTATCCATTGAAATTTGGAAAATTAATTGGGAATTTAAATTAAAAATCTGCAAAAATCGTTTTTTATTCTTTTAATTAAAATTTTACAAATTATTTACAAAAAAAAATTTTAATTAAAAAATTCTCAGTCAATTTTCCTCCCATCCATTGTCTAAATTTTGCAATTAATACTCATTAATAAATATAAATTCCAAAAAGATTAATTTAAAAAATAGTCAATAAAAAGCCAAGCCAATTTTAAGGTAGGAGAAGAATATGAATAATTATAATTACACATCCAAATTGAGGTCATTGGTCAACGCCAGAATGCTCCAGAGTCCAAATGCAAAATTGTCTTAGACAATATTTGCCAGAAGGAACATTTTTCCGTTAACCCAAATTCACAACCATTTGTGTCCACTAAAATAAATTGCTATATAGCTTAAAAGTATGGAATTTACTTGTAAATGGGTTTTCTACTTGAATGAAATTTTTTCACTTACAAATTAAAATGAAATATGGAAGCTGCTGTACTTTTTATTTTTTATAAAAATTATGAAAAATAGGCAAAACTTTTTTTGATTAGATCTTTCAATTCAAATTAGGATTTTGTTTGGTTTTATTTGTTGTATAAGAATATTTTGAAATTACTAAAATAAATTTATATGAATAATTTCACTTCAAAAAGCCATATTATTTCTTCATTTTCTTAGTCGCAATAATGGCTTTCACAATTTCATTGACAAATTCCACGTTGTCTCCTTTCAATAACATTTTCCAACCCTTCGTTTCAGTAACCTTTATCAAAATATCCAAATTTATTTAAATTTGTCTGTTGCAGGCAATCTTGAAAATTGGGCATTTCAGGATTGCCAAGGCCTTTAGCTGGACAATTTTAGAAATCTCAGCTTACTAGTGTATAGACTCCTTACAGATATAATTAATAGGCTCATTCGATACTGCACGATTGATTTAATCTATGAAATTTTGATTTCAAACCGGTATGAGTTAGTTTTGAAAAGCTGAACCATTGTTTAAACCCAAACCAATTTTGATTTATAAATTTTTGCTTAGTCCTTAATATCAATTTGAAATAGAAATTTCATGATTAAATCAATCGTGCTGAATCGATCGATTGGATTTTTAAATTTTGTACAAAATCTAGAAAACCGAGATTTCAAAAATTTCTCGGTTAAAGACCTGAGAAAATGCTGAAATACGAAATATCCAATTTCCAAGATTGTCTGATATCCATCTAACCTCATTTGCATGCTTTTGTATGTATTCAATTGTCTTCGCTTTGAGATGCTTAGCGGAATGTTGGCTGGCCAAAACCAACATTTCACACGCATTCTCTTTTTTCAAACCATGAACTAATTCGTGTTCGCAAATCATCTGTGAATATTTTTATTAAATAAATTATTTAAAAAAAAATATTTTAATTTTCATCAGTCATCACCTTCAATCGAATGAGTTGATATTTTTCGGCTGCTATCAACAAATCCTCTGCCATATTCTTCATTTTCGGCTTTTTTCCACAGTATCTGAAAATGTAAATATTCTAATAAAACAGTTAGATAAATGAGTTCTATTTCTGTTAATTTACAATATTTTTTAATAAATATTATTAGGAACCTAAATTCATTAAAAATGATATTTATTTAAAAATTATATGATATAATTCCCAAATTAATATTTTTTGAATATTTTGTTATTATTTTAATTGTATATTTATGTCCAAAACTTGGATTTGTCGAGTTCGAGTAATGCCTGTGGATAAATTTGAATATAATTTAGAATTTTTTCTTTATGTAACAAGGGCGAGTCTTATAATGATAGGCTAGCTTCAAAGTTTTACGGAAACTGCAAACATTTTAAAATTGAATTTATTGCCTCAAAAATCAAATTCCATTTCAATAATTTGGACCCATCGTAGAATTTTTTTCCTCTTACATAAATTAAAAATTCAGGAATAATTCGTCTGTTGGCTAAAAAATTATTCAAATTTACCTGCAAGCAAAACGCGAATTATTAATCAATTCTACCCAAAAGCCAAATTCAAAGAGAATAAAATAAATCTAACATGTAACGAAGTATTTGCTCAAGCACTTTCGATTTAATGTCCGCAATTTGGACAATTCCATCTACCATATTTTCCTGGAACATTGCAGCAAATACAGGGGATCGACATGCCAAAATACCTTTGTATGCCTGAAAATATAAAATCCATAATAAAATTCATTTTGGACGAACTTTAAATTCCACTCCATCCGATGAGACCAATATGCAATCACAATATTGGTCACTATTTTCGAATAAATACATATCTTCCGACATTCGACATTGCATTCTAAAATTTAGTCATTTAATGCCAATTGCAGTTTATTTGACCATTCGCATTTATAAGTGACCAATTGAAAAATTTAGGCGACCTTTCTAGGTTTATGCTAAATTTACCAAAAAATATAATGATGAAAGATTAGAAAGTTTATGTTAAAAATTTACCAAAATAAATAATTTATTACAAGAAAATATCTATCTCGGACCTTGAAGCCCTAAATCCAATGCTATGAACTCTGAAGAGCAGGCTTAACCTAATCTTACTTTAATCCAAATTCTAATTTGACATTTTTCTTCAATAAGCAAGAAATTTCACTAAAATTAAATTTTTTTTCTTATTTGTTGAAAAGATTTAAGGCTTGGAGCAAGGGGTTAGGCTAATAAGCTAAGCTATATTTAGGGTTCGAAGCCCAAAAGATTAACATTGGTCTTTTAAACGGCGAATGGTCGCCTAAACTTTTATCTATTTCGTTTAATTTAAATTAGGGTTGCGCCCCCGCAGTGCGGGGGCGGGTTGTGTGGGGGTCGGGGTTTGCGGGGTTGGCACTTGCGGGTTCGGGTTCGGGGGTGACCCCTTGCGGGGGCCCCCGCGGGGATCCCCGCGGGGGCGGGGGTAGCGTAAATTTTTTAAAAAGCCACATTTTTCAAATAAAAAATTTTTTTGAAGAAAAATTTCATCCTAAAATGGCTGCGCAGCGAAAAATTTTACCTAAAAATAGCCTCGCAGAGAAAAATTTTAATAAAAAATTTTAATATCCTACAAAAATTTGGTCAAAATTTCCCTATCGAACCCCATTTTCCTTGAAAAATGCAATAATATGGGGTGCATGTTCACCCCCGCGGGGGTGCGGGGGCGCGGGGGTGGCTCTTGCGGGGATGCGGGGGCGCGGGGGTGGCATATGCGGGGGTAGGGTCGGGGGTGAAACCCAAAAAGTGCGGGGATCCCCGTCGGGGGTGGCCCCCGCGGGTGCTGGGGCGCAACCCTAATTTAAATCTGTGAAAAGTCGACTAAAGTGCAATTGAGCCAGTTTTTACTTACTCGATAACTGGGATATTGGCATTAATTTCAGTGTTGAGAAGGATTGAGTCGGTCGACTCATCATATAAGCCAATTTTTGGATCCATCAATGCCTGCTGTTCAAAAAGGGAAATAAATATTTGAAAGGCAAAATAATAAATTTTTTACGATGTTTTCTACAGTTTTATTATATCAAATTTATTTTTTAAATTGTTTGGACAGCCACCATCATTTAATTGGGAAAATGGAAAGGAAAAAATTTTTTTGGGAAAAAGAGACTGCTTTGGCCATGAAGACAGGGTCATAGATGGATGAGAGGGCCAAATCAATTGATTTTATTGCATTGTTGGCATTTGATTGAGATTTGTGAGATCTTAGAATTTGGAAGATTATCCTTGAAAAACTATAAAAAAAATATTAAAAATTAAAATATTGGGAGAATTTTAAATTTATCAATAATTAACTCTCTACGCCACTACTTTATGTTTAGCGGCTATACTACAAAAAATCGTAGTGGCTTACGGCGTTTCCACACTGAACTTACAATCAGTATATCTCGCTTGCTTCGGTACACCGTCATTTGCGGCTACGACATTTGCGGCGTCAACAATTGCGGCGCTATAAAATTTGCGGCTCTCTGATTTTAGTTTCGAATTTCGCTTAAAACAGCGTTTAAGACTTCATTTCCAACCAGATTTCATCAATTTATTCGGATTGAACTTAAAAACAAATGATATTTTCGGATTTAACGTCTTAGAAAACCCTTAAAACCGGTTTAAAACGTAAATTAATCAATGTTAAACTATTTAAGCTATTGAAAATTATATTATTCATTCATTTTACTAAAATTGGTATCGCCGCAAATGTCGGAGCCGCAACTGGCGCGCCGCAAAAATCCACGCCGCAAATGTTGCAGAACCCTCGCTTCGCTTCTTCGATGCAATTTTCTACACTTATTGGTTAGAAGATCCGTTGCTGATCTTCGACCCTTCCAGGCTCATCAGGGGTTTAAAGTCCCGTTCCTGCCTTCATTCCTTCAGAGGGCTTATTAGGGCTTATTGGATTGATTTAATTAAAGATAAAATGATTCATTTTCACAAATAAGATTAAAATAAATTTGTCTGTCACAAAAAAGAAATTTGCATAAATAAAAAATTAATTATAAAAAAAATAATCAGGCACATTCATGACACGATTCACCTCAACCTTACTGGTGATGGCGACTGCAGTCAAGTTTTTTAATTTTTGGGGAATTGATCCAGCCAATGTTGCCATCCAAATCCAATAATAAGATTTATTTAAAATAAAATTAAAAATTTCTATTTTATATTTTTTATAATAACCAAAGAATATTTAAAAATTTTAAATATAAAAATTAATTTGAAAATGCAAACCATAAATTATGTGAATTAAAATTCTGTCAAATATAGAGAATTTCATTTTATTAAAAAAAAGAACACATGAAATACAAAATACAAAATAATAATAAATTAAAAAATTAAAAAAGTAAAATTAAATTTTTAATGGATCCATCATAGGCGGATCAAGAAAAGTGCTTTTTGTAAATGAAATGAATCGATGAAGGAATGTTGAATAGAGGAAGAAGATAAACCATAATTTGAATTTTAGTATCAAGAGAAGAATACCGGTGATGGATTTTTGGACGAATTCAGTGAGAGATCAAATGGACAGTAGAAATGGAAATTTCCATTGCTGCTAATGTATTCAATGGAATTTTTATTAAGTGGTTTGTGTTTCCCAATGAAAACATAACAATAAATACCCTCAGTTCCTAAAGAAAATTAAAAAATAAAACAAAGTTATGATATATAAAGTATAAACTAGGAATCAAACCCAAAAACCCTCCTTTGACAATTTCCCAAACTCTAAAGCGGGTGGCATACCATTTATTTTAAAGGATCATATTGGTCCCAGTGTACCGGTTCCAAATTTTTAATCGGTTCGATTCCTTTTCGGGAACGGTGCCAGCTGCCAGGAACCGGGACATCATTGATTGGTCCTTTCCCTCCAAATGACTTATGGGTCTAAGGGGACTAAAATGAAAAATCAAAAATTTTCATATAACTCTCGCGCATTTGAGATTTGAATTAATTTTATATATTGGAAAAATCACGATCAAACTATCCAAGAAAAAGTAGTAGGCTCAAAAAATCCATCACAATTGATTTACACAAAAAATTAAAAGTGCAGAACCGAGATTTAACCAACTTTTATCAATAATTAAAGATTAAATATAAATAAAATTAGAATATATCCTCCAAATTTCAAAAGTTCCTAGAATAAGCATTCCAATTAATTATTTTTCCTATTCAATTTAATTGTCTCCTCCTCCGTTGGTCCAACATTTCTTATGAAAAAGGAAATGATCCTCAATGAATGTTTGAATGAAATAATAGCCGTGGTCATAACCGGGATGGAGTCGATATCTGAAACAGGAGTATTGGAATGAATGAGAAACAAAAAAAATAATTTTGTTAATTTATTCATAAAATCATTGAATGAAAATAGGCATTTTTGAGGTCAGTGATATTGGCCAAAATAAAATTCGAAAAATAAAAAGTTAAGGGAGATAATTATTAAGTTTTATCCACACTTTATTAGGTAATATTGGATAATATGTTACTTACCGTTAATTCTGGGATTTGGCTAATTCCAGGGAATTAGTTAGGCGCTAGGTTAGTTAATTTTGGAACAACTTTTAGATGTCGTATGCAGACTCAAGAGTGGGCTCATTCGATTCGACATGGTAGATTTAATATATGAAATTTCAATTTCAGACGGTATGAGCTTGTTTAGTAAAACTCCGGGTACTGGTAAATTCCTATTCGCCTCTGGCGCCCCACCCTTAAACCTAAATCGGTCTGAAATTGAAATTTCATATAGATTAAATCGACCATGCCGAATCGAATTTGAGCCTATTATCGAGTCTGTACGATGTTTAAAAGTCGAGATTTCCAAAATTAACAAACAATCACATGGATAATTCCGAAATTAATCAATTTCCAATATTAATTTTTATAGATTTGGCCATATTTTATGACCTCAAAAATTCTATTTTTTTTCTCAGTTTTGGATGAATTCAATGATTTTATCAGTAAAATTTTATTTTTTATAATTATCCAAAAAAAAAAAAAACTCACTTCCAATTGATGTTTGGATTGGAGACGGAGAGCAAATTGTCGGGCAACAAATCATTGGCCAGAAATTGATCAGCCGAACCCTGGAGGAATTTTAGATATTTTTAAGGGAAATACGGGTTAAACCTGATCAATGAGAATTTCCCTCTTCGGTCCAGTGTATTTTTTGGTCACTTCCGTTGAATCATATTCCGCCCATTTTTCACGATTCTCCTCAAAAGGTCCGAAATAGCCGGTGAAATATTTATGGCCAAACAGCGGTGAATTTATTGGATTCGAGATTGGAGCGAAAGCAGAAATTGATTTGAAAAGGCCTGGATTTTTTAGTCCAATTTGGAGGGCACCTTTGAAAATATTGAGGTTGATATTAATTGGAATTGAAAAAATAGCTTTTAATTTTCAACCGATATCGTACAACCTCGATTTATGGCTTAATCCATAACTTAATCGATTTGTTGGGATCGGTTACATCTAAAATATTCCGATTTCTAATCGAATTGACCAGTTTAACTTAAGTTATGGCCAAATGAAATTTTTGGTTTTAAAACCGGTTTAACATTATTAAAATGAATCGAATCTGTCCAAAATTTGCATTTTACATAACTAAATCGATAATGTTGAATCGAATATTCCATAAATTTTTGTTTTGGGATGCCTAGCGGTGCTTACATATTACCTAGACCTAGAACCAGATTTTTAGGGCAACTGGGAAAGTCGGTAACCTTCATTGGCAATGGTATGGTATAAAATTAGGGTCATTTATGGATATGTTATCTTCGCAGGTATCCGTAACCCTAATCCTAGTCACCCATAAAAGGACTCGCCGGACCCTTCATCATAAAAATATCTGCTGGTGATGGATAATACGTAACTGCCCAGTAGGGTTGCTCACGGTCGATTTAGAAAATCGATGAATTTTAAAACCGAATAAAAGAAAACGAAACAGACATTTTTCGAAAAATCAAAAACCGGATTTTCAAACCGGTACCGTCTAAAAACCGATCGTGAGCTACTCTACTGCCTAGCTGCTTTATTAGATTTAGCCATTTATCATAAACTTGTATGTCTTCCACTTTACTATTTTTGTCATATAATTCTGAATCGGCTGACAAATTAAATATTGGTTGCCACATAATATAAATTAAAACCTAATCCTCCCATTGAATGTCCAAATATTCCACATTGGCTTTGGTCGACTGGGAATTGAGCGAAAATGAATGGCACAAATTCCTCCACAATATATGAGTACATTTGATAATGTTGAGCAAATTTTGGTTCCGTTGCATTCAAATAACTTGAAATTTAAATTTTAAATCAATTAAAATTAAAATGGAAGTGTTACAGCTAATATTGGAAATTGGCTAATTCCGGAATTAACAATGTGCATGTGGGCTAGATAATTTTGTTATTCGCGGCTTTTATTCTTGGCAGCCGTAATTTGAAAATTGTTTCATTCGAATCGGCATAACCGATTTAGTTTATGGAATTTTAATTTCAAAAAGGTATGAGATTTTTTATAAGCTGAATCTTAAACTCATACCTGTTTTGGTTTTATAACTTTTGCCTAAACCGTAACAACCTGTGAATTTGAAATTTCATATATAAATGTGCCCACGCCCAATGCTGTATCGAATGGAACCTATTCTCAAGTCTGAAAGTCGAGATTACGAAAATTAGCCAGCCTAACATCTAGATTAGGTACTTATTCAGTTTGGGTCCGCTTTTTGGGTCAAATAGGGAAAAGTGAAGGATTCTGCATATGGATCATCAGGATTAGGATTTTTAGAGGTTACATTACATTAAATTATATTTTATATCCCAGCCCAAAATGTCCCCTAATGACCCTAACCATAATCCTGATGATTCAAATTCAAAGGGAGGACCTTCACATTTTCCTTTCTCAACAAAAAAGCGGACCCAAACTGGATAAGTACCCTAGCTTATTTCTGTAAATTTGCCAATTTCCAATATTATCTGTAACAGATGGAATTGTCCTTACAATCCGGCGGATGCTCCAAATGTTGGATCATCCCCAAAACCGGTTGGCACATCCTTTCCCCTGGGACTGGTATCCGAATTGACCACCACAATTTGATGGGCCGATGCAAAACGTTGCATTCCACTTTTGATGATGAAATTTTCTTCAGTGCATGTTATCCCTTAAATCAATTATTTATTTATAATGGATATGGCTCCAACTTGGCACCGTTTATTCTAACTCATCAATGATTGAATCAATTTAGGCGATTTTAGTAGCAAATACTCTAAAAGTTTATTGGCTACCAAATGAGATTGAATCCAACCAAAAATCATTACAAACAAATGACCTTTAATATTTATCAACGAAATTTTCGTTCGATTTTTAAGGTAAATCCATCAATTCTTAACCCATTTAAATGAAATTAATTTAATTGATAGCCAATAGTCAGCTCTCTAATTTGATAATAAAATGATCAAAATGTGTTCAGATCTTGATGAGTTATTACTTATTATTAAACGGCAAAATTTTGTTGTTCCGTTGTATAATACATAAGATTTAAACAAAATTACTAAATTCTTCCAAAAATATTTATCTAATAAATTTTGCATAATAAACATGAATTTAACATTATTTCAATCATATCTTGCAATTTTGTTAAGAATTATATATATAGTAAATTTGCCATTTGACTTAACAAAATTGCAATAAATTGAACAAAATATAAAGGCTATTAACTTGTTTATTGTGGAAAAGCTCAATTTTATGTTCAATTATAAAAAACCTGAAAGCCAAAAAAGAACTGGAAATTTTTTATTGGGCTGTTGTTCCGAATTATCAGGCAAATAAATGCCAAATTTCATTGGGCATTGAAGTTTTTGACTAAAAATCATTTGTAAATTATTTTTATACATTTTTCGCGACCTCTCATGCTCAAAAACTTTTTGGTATCCTCGGAATGAACGACTTGAAGAAATTTGTTTCAACAATGACGAAGATGAACTCATTTCTAAATTAATATAATCAATTATATCCAACAATCAAAAAAAAAGTCAGTTAAGAATTAAGATTAAATATTGAGCGCAAGTTTTAACAATCAAATGACTAAATGTGGCGGCTTTAGTTCAGCGAAAATTGAAAATTAAAACATTTCGATCAAATAATGTTTTGGTAATTTAACTAACATTTATTAAATGATGTTTTGAAACTGTTTTTAATGGTTTTCCAACATGCTGAATCCAAAAAACTAATGATTTAACCCTTGAAAAATGATACAACCGATTTGGATAAACTGTCTTATTTTTTTCCACTGAACTGATGAGCCAGCACCCAGCACCATCAGTCCATCAGTCAAATAATATGCGACATTTTACATACCTAAATCTTCTATTAGTAACCCGGGGGTTACTAATTTTCAGACTCTCTCCAGAGAGTCATTAATAGAGGGGGGGAGGATGTTTATAAATGAGGGAGGGCCAATAAATTCAAAGAGGGAAAATGGCTGAAAAATAAAATTTATCTAATAAAATTTATGACCAGAAGAACATGTTTCTACAATCAAAAACATATTTTTAGAATTTTTTAAATAATTTTTTTATCAGAACATTTTTAATGAAAAATATTTTTAATAATTCAAAACACATTTAAAGATTCGAAAAATTTTAATCGTAAAAAAATTTTTTGGGTTAAGAGATATAATTAGAAGGTGGGGGTTTTTAATAGAGCAGTGGGGGTCATTAAAATTAAATTTCAGAGGCCCTCTTGAGAGGTTATTAATAGGAGGTTATCTAATATGAGGGGGTTAATAATAAAGGATTTACGGTACTTGTCTGTGCCGATTGGGTGGAAGCTGCTGGTCGAGATTGAGCAGGTCCAGTGTTCAATGAAGGAATTTGTTTATCCATAAGGATGGACTAAATTTTAAATTTATTCTTCATATCTACGATTTACCTGTTGCATGATTATTTCAAGAGCTAATTTCGATTGTGCCCAAACACGCAAATCTTGGTCAATATCGGTAGCTATAAATTCGCTTAATTCTCTAATTCTTCGTTCAATTATCTCCAAATTTGGATTTTCCATTAACCTAAATATAATAAAATAATTAGTAGATATTTTATCCGATCAAGCAATTATGAGTCCAACCAATAATTATGAGTCCCCATGAAAAATTATGCGTCCCATAATATTTTTTAGAGTCCCAACAATTTTTATGCGTCCATAATATTTTTATGAATCCCATCAAAAAGTCCAGATTATATTTTAAAAATAATCCTTACCGTACCCTACCCCAAAAACAAATAATGGCCCAAAAACAAGTAATGACCTCCCTAACTTAATCATACCTTGCCTTAAACTAGGGTTGAATAGACTAGACATTAGATGCATAATGGGGTTAAGGATAGGGTCCGGATTGATTGATGGTAATGGTAGAGTATGGGTAAGGTTTTTGGACACATAAAAATATTACTGGACGCATAAAATATTATGGGGCATATAATTTTAATGGAACTCATAATTGTTGATCGGAAGCAGGAACTGTAACCGATAGATCTATTATTCGGTTGGGCACAGTCGATTTAGTCTATGAAATTTTAATTTTAAACTGGGATGAGTTTGTCTTTTGAAAAGTTGAATTGAACCGTTATCTAAACTTTATACTCTCTGATAATATCAAGAACCAAAAAAAATTAGGCAGGAAGTAGGATAAATAGGGTTAATTACCCGGGGGCGGGTAATGAAAAAGCGGGTAACGGGTAATACGGGTAATTGGGGTCCGGGTAATGGGTAGGGTAGGCCAAACTCGAAAAATACCCGCGGGTACTACCCTACCCGTTCCTTGTTAAGACATTTTTTGAAATTCGTTTAATAAAATTTTTAAAATTGGCCAAAATAAATATCATAATAAAAAATAATAAAAACTCTTCTTCATCTTCAAATTCTTCTTCACTAAAATCTTTGCCTTTTGCAACAATTCAGGCTTTGAAATAAACATATTAAATGCTTGTGAACAATTAAATTCAGAATTTTCTTTAATCGAAACAAGGGCATTCACTGTATCAACTTTAAAACTGTTTCTTTCATCCGTCCAAACATACGTTGGCAAGGAGGGCAGGACAACCACCCATTTTGCGCCTCCCTAAAATTGCCCGCGGCAGCGAAAAATTTGGTTTTTGTAATGGCCGCGCAGCGAAAAATTAGGTCTAAAAATGGCCCCGATAGAGGAAAATTTAAGCCAAAATTAGGCGCGCAGCGAAAAATCAGAGCCAAAATTAGCCATGCAGCGAAAAATTAGAGCCAAAATTAGCCATGCAGCGAAAAATTAGAGCCAAAATTAACCGCGCAGCGAAAAATTAGAGCCAAATTTAGCCGCGCAGCGAAAAATTAGAGATAAAATTAGCCGCGCAGCGAAAAATTAGAGATAAAATTAGCCGCGCAGCGAAAAATTAGAGATAATTTCAGAAAATTGGTCAAAATCAGGCTTTATCAGGCTTTTTCCGAAATCAGGTTTTTGTCAGGCAAAATCCGAAAAATCAGGGAAAACCTGATAAATCAGGCATTCTGAGAGCCCTGCATAAAAAAATACAATTTTTGTTCCCTAAATGGTGGCTTTAAAAAGGTTACGGGTAGGCGGGTAGTCGGGTAGTCAAGGTGCGGGTAATGGGTAATACGGGTAATTGGGGTCCGGGTAACGGGTAGGGTAATTTGCCCAAAATCCTTACGGGTACCCTACCCGACTACCCTACCCGTCAACGGGTAATTAACCCTAGGATAAATACATATAATCGGCTCAAACTTTTATCAATCAACAAATATGGCCCCATTCTATTTATATGATAAAAAAATCAAATCGAATATAATACTACCCTTTTGCTTTTCCAATTTTCTTTCTCATCTTATCTTAATCTTATCATTAAATTTCACTTCCCATTCCCATCTTCAAGAAAGTCAAAAAAAATTTAAAATTTTGCAGACAGACCTTGAAAGTTGAAAGGCAATAGTGCTGTTTTTCCCTCATTTTTACAAAAAGAAATTTTTAATTTTATTTTTCACGGAAAAAATTTATTTTTAGAGAAAAATTGCAATGACCAATTCTGCCATTCACAAAAATATAACACACGTAATCTTCGATTTTGACGGAATTTTGGTTGATACCGAACGACTTTATACAGAGGCCAATGAACGAACATTGGAAAAATTTGGTGGAAAATTCACCATTGAACTGTGAGTTTTTTGGATTCGCCCCAATTTGTCACCGTCCGACTTGTCACCATTTGTAATAACTCATCAAGGACTAAGCAATTTTAAAGGTTTTAGTATCAAATTAGAACAAACTCTTCTTTAACCAAAATTAATAATTTATTTAAAATTGGTTCAAAATTGATGGAAACGATGCTCAAAAATTGTTAATAATTTTGTAACCTCTAGTAAAAGCCGTTAAATGGTTTAATGGGAATAACTCCTAAACCAATTGACCAATCTAATAAAAATAAAAATTAATATCATTTATTCGGCAAGGGACATTTCGGTCTCGGCCATTTCGGTCTCAGAAAATTTCACGAGCCATAGCTCACCAACCATTTAATCATTTTAAATGATCTAAGGAGCATTTAAGTTTTGGCTATTCATTGATATATTGATCATCCAAAAGCCAAAACTATAAAGCTTAGGCCAAGATATGGCCATAAATTCAATAACAAATGCGATTTTCTAAGTTTTTGGCCATATCTTAGTGAAAATTTTATAGTTTTGGATGATCAAGACACCATTGGGTAGATAATAATTAAGGCTATTAAATACATTTTAGATCATTTAAATTGGTTAAACGACTGGTGAGCTATGGCTCGTCAAAATCGCTGACTGAGACCGAAGCGGCGAGACCGAAATGACCCGAACGTCATTCTATAATCAACAGCTTTTTTTAATTTGATACTATAACCACAAAAAATGGTTCAGTCCTTGATGAGTTATTGCAAATTGCGACAAATTAGGCCGACGAGAAATTGGACTCTTCCTTTGGTTTTTAATTGAAATTGAAAAAATAACTTAAAGAAAAGCATTGATGATGGGCAAGAAAAAGGAAGAAGCCGTCAAAGTGTTGATTGAGGCAGCCGGTCTAAATGGCAAAGTCAATTGCAAAGAATACATGGAGGAATATGACAAAAACATTGAGGAATGTATGCGACGAACAGAGGTTTCAAATTTGGACAATTACAAAAATTGAAATATTTAAAATGGTGAATTAAAATATTGAAAATGGCGAAAAAATAGTGAAATGAAGGAAAAATTATAAAGGTTTATAACGGTTCATTGGTTTTCCTAGACCCTCAATCCACATACGCAATGGATACATCTCATCAAAACGCATATTTGATAATGATTTGGATTAGGTTTAATAAATTCTAAATGTTTTGAACCAAAAATTAAAATTTGTTACTCATTAGTATTTAGTTTGGGTCCCCCTTTTTCCTCAAAAGAGAAAAGATGAAAGGTTCCTCCTATTGGTGTTGGGATAAGATTAGGGGGTAGGGTGAGGTTTTTGTCCCACCGTATCCCTGAATAACCCAAAGAAAGAGACTCTTCCCTTTTTACCTTCTCAACAAAAAAGAGCACCCAAAATAGATAAGTATAAGTATCTATCTAATTGTAAGATTTAATTTAAGAGTTTGTTTCAATTTTAGTCAAACTATGTTTAATTATATATCTTTCGACGCGTCTTGATGTGATCTATCGATTTGGTATAGGGTTCGTGGTTCTAGGGCAAACCATTGAACTGCTATAAAGCTTTCCGCTATTTTCAATATTTTTAGGCCAAATTAAAATATCCATTAGATAAAAATATGGATGAAAATTTGTCTCTGATTTTGCAGGCTTTACCCGGCGCTGATAAACTTCTGCAACATTTTCACAAAAATAAAATTCCATTGGCCATTTGTACAGGCTCTGATCAAATTGAATTCAAACATAAAACAACAAAATTCCCGGATTGGCTTGAAATGATCCCGAAAGAGCTTAGGCTGCTTTGTGGAAGTGATTCAGGTCAATCAAAGAATTTTATGGGAGAAAAATATTTTTTTGCCTCATTTTTACCCTAAGAGTAGTTTTTGACGTCAAATAGTTTATAAACCGGTTCTAAACCCTATATACCAATTTTTTGTTACTTATCGGATTTAAATCCGCTTTTTGTTGAGATATGAAAAGTGAAGGGTCCCCTTTTGGGTCATCTGGATTTGGGTTAGGGTCTTTCACGGATAAGGATGGGACAAAATCATCTCATCTTATTTTAAAACCTATAAAACCCATAAAGAAATTTTTCCCCAATTTCTCTCTTTTAAGAAAAAACGGATGTAAACCCGATAAGTACCAATTTGTTATTTGAAGATCTCATTGAAACGTATCGAATTTGAATGGTATATTAAATATAGTCAGAAAAACCCGGCTTTTTTGGGAATTTTTTATGAGCCCGGAACCAGGCACATTATAAAACACAACCGAGCCCAGAAGCTGGCCCGATAATTTTTTTGTAATTTTCCGAAAACCTGCCAAAACCGATTCTTTTTTTTTTAACCGGACTCAAGTAATTTTTCTGAAAAACCCGGAAGAACCGTGTCCTGAAATTTTGAAAAATCGGATTCTAATAAAATATCACGTTTTGGCCCAAAATTAATGAGTTTAAAATCAAAAAACTGGAAATATTGTTTAGACTTTTAATTAGCTCAGTTTCAATTTAAACAAAGAAATGAATATGTCAAAAGATGTGTCCCGGTGAAATTTACAAATTAATAGAAGGCTTATAGGGTCTAAAAATGATTTCTGATTTATTAGAAGTCAAAAAACTACTATTTGGGCAAAAATAGAAAAAATTATCTTCCATTTTTATTAAAAATACCAAATAAACAATAAATTTAAGAAGTGACAGAAGGGAAACCATCGCCACTGCCTTATCAAATTGTGCTTCGTCGTTTCAAAATGGTTTACCCGAATGAGCCAGCACCAAAGCCAGAAAATGTGCTTGTTTTTGAGGACTCGATCAATGGAGTGCGCAGTGCAGTGGGGGCTGGATGCACGGTTTGACCGCCCTCACACACATTTTTAATTTTGGACATTTTAAAATTTTGGACAAAAAAAACATTGAAAATGGCCAAAAAATTATAGCGGTTCAGTGATTTTTGATTTATCATAGACCCACAAACAATATAAATCGAATCGATCGCATCAATTGGTGTATAATTTGTTATGGTTTGATCAAGATTAAAGCGTATTAAACCGTTTAAACGAACGTACGATTTATGGTTTAAAATTAATTTAAATTTAGTTAAACTAAACCAAAAAAAATTATAGCGGTTCAATTATTTGTCGTAGACCCGAAAACCATATAACATATACCTAATCGATAGATCTCATCAAAACGCATTGAATTTTATATAATTTGTCATGGTTTGATCAAAAAACAATGGTTTTTTAAACCGCTTAAACCTTCTTACTGTTTTTGGTTTAAAACTAATTAAAATTGGTTTAATTTTAAGCCAATATTTATAAAATGATGCCTCTTGACGAGATCTATAGAGTAAATATAAAGTTTATATATAGGTTATCATAAGATAAATACTGAATCGATATAAACCATTAACATTTTTGTATCATTTTAAAATATTTCCCTTTTAATTTTTGAATTAACATCTTTTAAAGGTGATTATGGTGCCTCAATATGATCAATTGCCCCAAAATTGGCGTGAACAGTTGCCGAAAAGCCCAAATTTAATAGCAATTTTTGATTCCTTGAACCATGTTCAATTGGAGCAATTTGGCCTTCCTCAATTCAAAGAAGATAGCGATGATTTGAAAAAGATTGATGGGAAATGAAAAGAAAAAAAATACAATAGGGATCAATCAGATAATACTATTTATTAATTTATTCAATACTTAATGTGATCAATATTATATTTTTATTGTTCATTATTTACATTTTGATGAATATACATAATAAAAATGCAATGATATATTTATATTAAATTTATTTCTTCAATCTTGATTAATGATTGTTATTATTATTTATTTAATTATAATTTAATATTCCGATTTTTCGTCATCATAAAAAATGTTAATGAAAAATTATTTTTTTTAAATTGCGAATTTTGAAATGTCATGTTGCTAAACTTTTTCATATATTCCTTTTAAATTTTTCACATATTCCAGATTTTAAATTGTTTTAAGAATATATTGGACTACGCTAGTAAAATATAAAATGAAACAAGAAGCTGGCTGCAGCAAAAATATGCACGTTCATTTTGACAGTTAAAAAGGGATTTATTTAGAAAATTGCAAAATTAAATCTTAAAAAGGGATTTATTTAGAAAATTGCAAAATTAAATCATTTTTAAAGAAAATGAAGAGGAAGAAAAAGCAACAATGGGAGAAATTAACGAAAATTATGAAAATAATGAAGAAGATGAGAAAATGGACGAGAATGATGATGAGCCGCCATTCATGGATGAGGATGAAGGAAAATGTTGGGAATTCGCGTGCAAAATTCAAGACGAACAACATTTGAAGGAATGGTGCCGCAACATGGGTGGATTCGTACTTGGCAGGGAGAAAAAATTGACTTGTCAATTCGATTGTCAAATCAAAGACTGCCAATTTAAAGCAATTTTTCTGAAAGTCAATTCGAATGTGTACACGCGAAATAAGCACAACCATCATGAAGTGGAAAATATTGGAAATATTCCGAAAACGGTAAGAATATATATATATTTTAATTCATGGGCTGGTTCCTATTGGGGTTAATTATCCGCGAGCAGATAATGGAAAAGCGAATAACGGATAGTGCGGATAGTCAAGGTATGAATAATGGTACAGTTAGGCCATCCGCGAAAATTATCGCGAATACTAACCGTTCCGCTCCCTTTTAAGGTACTGTAGCAGGGTTGCCTCGGGTTACCCGAAACCTGAAACCCGAAACCTGAAACCCGAGGTTTTTGGCGACCCGAAACCCGTGACCCGACCCGAAGAATTTTCGACCGACCCGATCCGAAACCCGAAATTTTTGACAAAAAATGGCCTTTCAAGGGGCCATTTTTGGCTTAAATTTTTCCTTGGCAGGGCCATTTTTGGGCTAAATTTTCCCCTACCGGGGCCATTTTTGGGCTAAATTTTCCCCTACCGGGGCCATTTTTGGGCTAAATTTTCCTCTACCGGGGCCATTTTTGGGCTAAATTTTCCCCTACCGGGGCCATTTTTGGGCTAAATTTTCCTCTACCGGGGCCATTTTTGGGCTAAATTTTCCCCTACCGGGGCCATTTTTGGGCTAAATTTTCCCCTACCGGGGCCATTTTTGGGCTAAATTTTCCTCTACCGGGGCCATTTTTGGGCTAAATTTTGCGCTGCGCGATCATATTAATTTACTCCATTTTGCAATTTTTTATTTGAATGATTAAAAAATATCTCAACAATTAAAAATTTCCCTCCTTCCAACCATCAAGAAACCATGATTAAAATTCTCTGCTACCAGCTACTCATATAAATTTGAAATGAATGTTGTCTTTTTCAACAGTATTCCTTTATCTAACTATAAATTATGAATGAAAAAAATTTTCATTTAAAACTGGGGAAAAATTTTTTTTGAATTCATTTTTTTTTGAAATTGACCCGAAACCTGAAACCTGAAACCCGAGGTTTTTGGCGACCCGAAACCCGTGACCCGACCCGAAAATTTTCGATCGACCCGAACCGAAACCCGACCCGAACTTTTCGGCGACCCGAGGCAACCCTGTACTGTAGTGTAGATTTTTTGAAATTTGTTTACTCAAATTTAAAAAATTACCAAAATAAAATAATTAAACTTTTTTTCTGTACTAAAATCCTTTTAATTATCTTATTTGTTTTCTAAATGACAATGTTGGGCATGGTTGTAATCGCCAAAATAAAAAAAATTCGGCATACAGATCCAAAAAATGTGGCAAAAATCCAGTAAAAAATAGGGATTACGGATAGGCGGATAGTCAGAGTGCAGATAACGGATAATGCGGATAATTGGGGTGCGGTTAACGGAACGGTTAATTAGTTCAGAATATGTGCGAATAAACGTTACGCGTAACCGTTCCGCAAACGGATAATTAACCCTAGTTCCTATGACTGCTGGGATCATTTTCGTCTCGGTCATTTCCGTCACAGCGATTTTGAACGAACCATATTTCATCAGCCAAATAACCAATTTAAATGATCTAAAGTGCATTTATAGCCATAAGTATTAGCTATCCATCATTGATATATGGATCTCTCAAAACTGAGAAAATTTTGGCCAAGTTATGGCCATAATATAAAAATCGATTTTTTTAAATATTTGGCCATAACCTGGTCAAAATTTTTTTACATCTTGGATTATCAATAAACCATTGAATAGCCAATATTCAGGGCTATTAAATACATTTTAGATCATTTAAATTCGTTAATGACCAAAATCATTGAGACGGAAATGTCTATCGCCCCGCAAAATTTCCTAAAAGGATATAAGGGGAAAAATTTGAAAATAAGGACATGTAAACTTTTTTATTTTTGGTACAAAAAGTCATTTTAATAACTTATACGAAATATACTGGTATTTCATTTTTATAGAAAAGAATACCGCGATCTATTGAAATGCCACAAAATGTTGGCGATGATTATGTGGATTATATGGGCAAAATTTGGAAATTTCAAGAAGAAATTGGCAAAAATATTCCAGATGGGTTATTTCTCACCAAATATGGCCTTACAACAACTTTATCCAATCAAGGAACATTGAATTTGCGCTGCTCAAAAGCAACGAGAGGACGCAAAGAGAGAAAATGCAATTTTGCTGGAATTTTCGTTAAGCAAAATGGATGCTTATATACGCGAGGGGAGCATGAACACTAATAAAGATGGATATTTTTCACCATCTTTAATTTATTTGTTTTATTGAATTTTTATCATTTATTTTAAATATTTTTGCAATAAATATTATTGAATAGATAACAAGTGAATTTTCATAAATGTGAATCATATAATTTGATGATTTAATAAGCGCAGCTCACCGGTGCCATCTCCATTAAAATCAAATAGGCAAATAATTTTTAAGGAATTCGACCAAACTAAAACCGCTGTTTTCAAGTCAGGCTGATTGGAATTATACCTTTGGCTAAAAATAATCTATAAATTAATTTTTACATTTAAATTCTAATCAAATTTTAAAATGCTGGAAAATATGTAATTATAATTATGATTTATTTATGACATTTTTCAGCAGCAATGTTCTGTGAAAAATAAGATGTTTTGATCATTTAAAATAGAATTGTTTAAAAAATTTACAAAAAAAATTGAAATTTTATTTGTAACTCATAAAATTTTATTAAAAGGAATTTTTGATAAATGAATAATTTACATTAATATTTCAGAAAATTACATTTTTTTTACAACAATCATTTTGTTTAAAAAATTCACTATAAATAAAAAATTTGAATCATAAAAATATTTGTTCGTTTTTTGGTGTCAGAAGGAAGGTATTTTTGGACATTTTCCAAACAAAAATTATAAACCTACATTCATCATTCCGTCTTCGATTTTGTTGTTGTGCACCACTGCTGCTACTTCCGGTTGCTGAATGTGGACTGGCACTGTTGAAGAATTGTTTATTGCTTGGATGTTTCCGTGGGAAGAATGTTCGGCTTGGTTGATGATGATGATGTGAGGAAGATGAAGACAGTTGTGCCGGAACATTTGTGGATTGTGGCTGATTTTGTGGTTGTGGCGATTGTTGGGCTTGGTGGGTGTTGAGGCTGTCTGAGAGGAAGCCGATGATGATGTGTATGGCTTTAAAATTTTTATATTTTAATTTTTAAATTTTCTTTTTTCAAATATTTTTGTGCTGTTGTTGTGCATTAAATTTGAGTTTTTAGAAAAAAGGTGATTAAATATTCCCAGTGAAGTCAAAATATTTTATGAGTTTCTCAAAATATTTTTAAAAATATTTTGTTTTAACCATTTAAAATTGGGTTTCTCTAATTATCGATTAAAGTAATTTTTAACGTCCATTTTGTTAAAAAAATATTTTTTTTCATTTTTTGTGCTAATTAATATTTTTTTATAATTGTAAAACAAATCATTAAATTACTATAATTTTCCAAAAAAAATATTTGCTAATGGTCAAGAAGGTAAATTGTAATAAGTTGGAATTTAAATTGATTTTTAACTAAAAATAATGGCAAATTTTAAAAAAAGCGACCTCTGAAAATAATTACTTATTTGATAAATTTTTAATCTCGAAAAAACTCTTGATAAAAATTTTTAATTTGAACTCATAAAATTTATTTCAATAAATTTATATAATTCTTGAGATATTTGTATAATAATTTTAAAACGGTGACCGAAACGAGGACAAAATAATTTAAAAATTAAATTTAAAAAAATATTTTTTCCCACATTATAAAAGAATAGCAATATACTATAAAATTCAAATTTGTCAAACCATCGGCGGATCAACGAATTTTTTATCCAATAAAAATGTTTTTTTTTTACAATTTTGATGTACAAAAAAAATTGGTGGATTGTGGCTTTATCCGTGAAAATGAAATGAATTCCTTAAAATTTGCTCAAATCATGGTCAAAAAATCCAAAAAAAAATGTGAAAATTGGGAAAATGGGTTGAAGGAAAAGCAGAAGGCACATACAAAAATGGAGGTCTTTTTTGTGGAGGGAATTTTATGGACGGTTTTTGAGGGAATTTGACACAAATTTTGGATTGGTGGCAGAATTCTCCAAGAAATGTGAAAAACAAAATGAATTGTGGAAATCAAAATGGATTTTAGGGGGAAATTGGCGGCAAAGGGGCACAATCGGTGTGGATGGGGAACACAAAATTAAATGAATTCCAAGAATTTTGACACATTAAATTTGGGCAAACATTCATCATATTTTCTTCCAATTTCTCAGAATTTTTGGTCATTCTCTCGTTTTCATCTTCTCTCGCATTTCCACAATTTTGCCTCTTCAATCAATAATGCGCGGAATGGGCGGCCGTCAATTGTTGGTGTTGATGGTGGGAAGATGAAGTGGAAGAGGAAGAAGGAGGAGGTGGTGGGACATTGGGCGCTACTGTCTGTTGTTGACCACCAGAATCCACTACCGCCGTCGACATTGATGATTGAGCCGATGGATGTGCATTGTACGGTTGCTGTATCATTTGTTGTTGCTGTTGGGCACCGGCCACTGTTGCCCAAAGTGGCTGTTGTTGATGGGGTTGAAGGATTTGTTGGTTTTGTTGTTGGCCGTGGTGGACAATTTGTTGTTGATTGGCCATTTGCTGCTGTGATTGCGGTTGATGAATATCTATGAAGGGGAGAGGAAATAAGTTAAATTAATATTAAAATTTATTTATTTTTTGATTGAATATTAATATTTATTTTTGATCAATAAATGTAATCCTAAATTTAAAAAAAAAAATAAAAATTGAGATTTAAAACTAATTATAAAAAGTTGTAAATTGCCTTTTTTCGTAAAAAATGAAATTCATAAAAATTTACCTTATTTTATTTTTTATAAATTTATCAAGAAATGAAATATATAAATTCAAAAGTTTCTGACAAAATAAAAATTGTTAATTAAAAAATTTTCTTAATTAAAATAAATTGTTACCTTTGATTTAATAAATAAAATGAAAAATTAAACCCTCAAAATTTTTAGTATAATCTTACTTTTAAATTCGAAATTTAAGAAAATAAATAAAAAAGTTTGAGACGGGGGCAATGGAAAAAAAAACTTTTAATTTTTTAAAAAAGATTAACTGTTAAGTAAGCAAATTTATTTTTTTTAATCATAATTTCAAAATCTAAGTTAAAAAAAAAAAGAAAGAAAATAAAAAATATAAATTTAATTGCTATATTTAATAGTATGAAAAAAATAAAAGTTTCCTTTATTTGATAAAAAAATGAAACCCATAAAATTTTAGGATTATTTTACTTTAAAATTTGTTATATATAATATAAAAAGAAATGTCGCCAACGTTTTTGGGTAGAATAAGGTTCCGGTTGGGAGTTGGGAGATGGGAGTTGGAAAACTTCATCCAGAATGCACACGTATAGATGAATTCGGGCATGATTTTGGGTGAGGTTGGTTTTGGCCAGGTCATTAGAAGAGGGGGAAAACCGGTTTTTGGACTTAGAATTTGACCCGATTTTTTACATTTTTGGTTATAACTTTTTTGTGTATGGATATTTTGAAATAAAATATAGCTGGAGACCCGCACCCAAGTGGGGGCTTTAAAATGGTATATAGCATGTTGGACTGCGCAGCTTGGCCTAGGAGGAGTTTGTTAACTTCTATGCGCAAGTCATGGTTTGGCCATATCCCACTCCAGAGCTAACCCTATATAAAATGTTGGAGTTGGGAGGTGTAAATTGGGACTCGGGGGTTATCGGCCATGGGGAATTCAAAAATGATAATGATTTAATGATCCGCGCAACCGGGGGTTTGCAAACCGGTTCAAAATAGTTCAAAAATGGAAATATGAGCGGATTGAGATGAAAATTGGGATTCAGGGATTATCGAATATGGAGAATTCAAAAATTATAATAGTTTTGAAATCTGCCTCCACACGACCTAAAGAGGAGCGAGTGAGCGAAGCGAGCCTGCACACGACCTAAAGAAGAGCGGGCGAGCGAAGCGAGCCTGCAAAAGACCTAAAGAAGAGCTGGCGAGCGAAGCGAGCCTGCCCGCGACCTTTAAATAATTTCAAAATCCGAATCCCTAGGGTAGGTCGAACGCGCCTTGGCGCGTTAACATGAACAGAAGGCTGTAATCCCTCCCGACATCTTACTAAATCCTTCCCACATATTCCTTACACCCACTTCCCTTACGCCCCGCTTCCCTTCCGTCCACTAGTTATATACAATATAAAAAGCTAATGTCACACGGTTTTTTGGGTAAAATAAGGTTCCGGATGAGAGTTGGGAGATGGGACTTCGATAAATGCATCCAGAATGCACACATATAGATGAATTTGACCATGGTTTGGTTTGAGGTTGATTTTGGCCAGGTGGTTAGCAGAGGGGGAAAACCGGTTTTTGGACTTAGAATTTGGCCGAATTTTTTACATTTTCGCTTATAACTTTTTTGCGCGTGGGTATTTTGAAATGAAATATACGTGGAGACACGATTTAGGGTTAGAGCTTCAAAATGGTATATAGCACGTTAGGGTGCGCAGCTTGGCCTAGGAGGAGTTTGAGTTGAAAATTGCGCAGTCATGATTTGGCCATATCCCGCCCCAGAGCTAAGCCTATAGTGAAAGTAGGAATTGGATGATGAAAATTGGGACTCGGGGGTTTTCAGGTATGGCGAATTCAAAAATGCTATTAGTTTTGAGATCCGCGCAAAGGGTGGTTTGCAAACCGGTTTAGAAAATTTCAAAAAATGGAAATTTTGTCAGAATGGGGTGAAAAATGGGATTTGGGGGTTTTCGAGTATGAAGAATTCAAAAATAACATTGGTTTTGGTGCCCGCGTAAAAGGTGGTTTGCAAACCGGTTCAAAAATGTCCAAAAATGAAAATTTAATCAGAATGAGGTGAAAATTAAGACTTGGGGGTTTTCGACTATGAGGATTTCGAATTTAATAATAGTTTTGTGATTCCGTCGAAACCGGTTTGCAAACCGGTTCAAAAGTTAAAAATTTCTTCAAATAACTTGAAAATTAGATTTCCGGGGTTTTCGAGTATGGGGAATTCGAATTTGATATTAGTTTTGTGATTCGGTCGAAACCGGTTTAAAAACCGTTTCAAAATTCTATAAGGGCCCACGACCTTAAAAAAGGCGAGCGAAGCGAGCCTGCCAACGACCTCTGGAAAAATGCGGGCGAGCGAAGCGAGCCTGCACACGACCTGGAAAAAAGCGAGCGAGCGAAGCGAGCCTGCACACGACCTTAAAATAATTTCAAAATCCGAATCCCTAGGGTAGGTCGAACGCGCCTTGGCGCGTTAACATGAACAGAAGGCTGTAATCCCTCCTGAAATCTTTTCAAATCCTTCCCACATATTCCTTACACCCACTTCCCTTACGCCCCGCTTCCCTTACGTCCACTAGTTGAAATTTATAGAAATAAATAAAAAGCAATAGAAAAGGCAGACCGAAAAATTTTAAAAAATTAAATTATCTAAAAAGATTAATTCCAAAAAAACCATAAATCTGTTTTATAGACCCAATTTATATTTTTTGCCTTCATTTTGTTTTATAACTTTAAAAAAAAAATGTAAAAATAAATAATCAAGCAATTCCTGGACAAAATTATTAATTTAAAATTTTTCTTAATTAAAATAAATTATTTGAATACAACCTAAAAAATTCAAAATAAAAAGAAAAAAAAGAGAGAATTTGACTAAATTTAATAGAATCATAAAAAAAATAAAAGTCTCTTCATTTGATAAAAAAAAAATGGAAAATTAAACCCATAAAAATTTTTAGGATAATATTATTTTAATATTCATCGAAATTTAAGGAAATAAATATAATACAAAAAGAAAGAAGAAACCAAAAAAAAATTTTAAATTCCCAAAAAAGATTTAACCCAAAACCCATAAATCTGATTTAGTAAGCTCAATTTATATTTTTTTAAATCTCGACTGCATGGAACTTTCTCCTAGTTGAGTATTAACAAAATAAAAATCAAAAATGACGACCAACCAATTGACGATGGTACACCGGCATTTCCTTGAAGGGTGGCATATTGTTGCTGAGGCACAAATTGTTGTGGTTGTTGCTGTGCAATATTTTGTGAATGTGGTTGAATGTGGAAATGTTGAGCAGAATTTGTGCCTGTTGCTGGAGCGGTCGATTGTTGTTGCATTTGATGAGAAGGAAGCAGTTGGCCAACATTGGCGGCTGAGGACATGTTGAATTGTTGCTGGGCGGCAGCCAAAGTGAAATATTCCTGTTGAAAAATTTGAATGAGATATTTTAAATAATATTTTTGAATTAATTTTTGCCTTAAAATAATATTTTGGAAATATATTTTAATTTTTTCATCAAACTCATAAATTATTTTTTGAAGATTTTACATATAAAAATATGGGATAAATAAAAACTAGGCAAAAATGTTCCCTCAAGACGATCACAAAAATTTTAAAAAATCAGTTATAATGAAAAAAATATAAATTTAGATTTTCATCAATAAAAAATGGAAATAAAAATTTATAAATATCCCACCGGATAAAGAAATGGGAAAGGCTGATAAGCAGCAGCAGCCGCCGCCGCATTTTGTGGCACATAATATGAGGCAGCGGGCATTCCAGCTGCGCCAGTATAATAATTTTGAGCAGCCGCAAAAAGTTGCATTGGTTGTTGGCCTTGTTGGGCCAAAATATTTGCCAACATTTGCTGATCAACTGCTGAAGTTGGCCCAGTGGAATTTGGTTGCGGTGTTTGTATTTGGCCACCTGAATCGCTGCCTGGCCCACCGCCTCCTCCATTCATTCCCATTTGTTGGAATTGGGCGGCAAGCAAATCTGCAAAAAATAATAAATTTTTAAAACAATTTGTTTAGATTTTTCTGAAACTTATAGTATTTTATTTTTACCAATTATCAAATAAGATTCTAAATTTAGCTTAAAATAAATAATGATTTCAAAAAGATGGTCAGAATGGGTAAAAATTATCTTTTTTCAATTTTTTTCCTCAAACTCATCATAAAATTGTATTTATTTCAAATTATAAATTTCTAGTTTCTACATTTTACAGGCAAATAAAAAAATTGATGGAAATTCCAAATAATTAAAAAACCAAATTTTAAATTATTTAAAATTATTGAATAATATGTAAAATAAATAAAATTTTACTAAGATTTTATTATTAATTAAGAAAAATTAGAAGAATATTTTATTTAATAAATAAAATTAACGCAGTGAAAAATATACTAAATTATCTTTTATTATAAATTTGACATAAATTTGAATTTTATAAGTTTTAAAATTTTTATCTAATTTTGGATATTGGAAAAAAATTGGGATAATTTTTGAAAAATTCATTTTTTTAAATTAATATTATTTTATTTAATGAATTTATTTTGATAAATAGCTCACATAGATTTTAGAAAGTTAAAAAAATAAATCTCATAAAATTTGTTCCAATAATTTTAAATAATTTTTAGATTACTTATTCAAAAAATAATTTAGAAAACAGTTTACAAAATGCGCAAGTTAAAGAAAATCATCAAAAAATAAATTGTTTTTCCCACCTGGAATTTGAGCATATCCACCGGTTGTTGCCGAACCATATTGATGTGCGGTTGGAGCATATCGGCCGGCCATCGAATGGTTTTGATAAGGTTGAAAGACGAGCTGTAAAAATTGGAATTTAAAATTTTTATTTGGAAAACATAAATAAATTATTTTAATAATTTTTCATAGGAAAGGAGTACTACGATTGATTAAAATAATTTTAAAAAATAATAGAAAATGATTAAATTAAAATTAAAGTACTTTAAATATTATCTTTTTCGAAAAATGAAACTCATAAAATTTAAAAAATTATTAATAAATAATTTATTTTTGAATTTAAAAATAAAATAAAATAAAACATTAAATACATAATAAGCTCAAAAAATTAAAAAGCAAATAATTAAAATAATAATACGAAAAATTGTACCGAATCCATAAGTGGTGTTGTCATCAATGGGGTGGCCGTAATTTTCGGTTTTCCATAGCCACCATGATGGACTGAAAATAAAAAATATATAATTTTAAAAACTGATTAAAATTGGGAAAGAATTGTTTTGTATGAATTTGAAAAAATAATTCAAAAAAATATTAGCTCTAATGTAACCCATAAAATTTATCAACTTGAAATTTTATAAAATGTCCAAATTTTTAATAAAATTGAAAAATTAGATATTCATTGACCAGATGAAGAGATCATAAAATTAAAAAAAAAATAAATTTATAAAATGAATTGCGCAAAAATTAAAAAAATTATTTGGCTGATAAATTTTTCTTTCATATTTTTTAATATAACTTTTTAATTATCTTTTCCAAAATTAATTAAAAACAGAAAATTTTTTGTAACCCATAAAATAAATCAATTTGAAATTTTATTAAAAATTGCTTTTCTTGAATGCAAATGAAAAAATATATTCGATCTATTGTTATTCAAATATAGAAATTTAAATAAAAATTATAAAAATTTTGTAATTCTTTTAAAATATTTAAATAAATTTTTTATAATTGAAATTATCCCATAAATTTTATCTAATTGAAATTAAATAAAAATTATATTTATAGACTAAGATATAAAATAAATTTAATTTTTCATATACAAAAATATTAAATTAAAAAATTAATAAAAGTGAATATTTACTATGATGTCCGCCTCCAGCACCCGTCAAATGATGATGATGGGAATGTGAATCGCCACTGTAGAAAGAACGAAGTGATGGCGTTGAGCGTTGTTGTTTGGATTTTCGGCTGCTGCTGTCCGCTAATTTGACGATTAAAGGGGGCGGCTGATGTTGAGGAGAATTTGCAGGATCGCCCTCAACCAATCGTTTGCCATGGAATTCGGCAATGATTGAGGCACATGATTCGGCAGTGGTCATTCGGCAAAAGCCAACACCTCGACTTGATCCGTCCGGGTTTCTGTGGATGAAAATATGTAATTAATTGAAATTTTTAATTTCAATCATATCGACTCTATTCATAAAAACTAGCTATTATTTAATCGAAATATAATAAACCAATTGCAAGAAAGTGATACTCAACTCATCAAAAACTGTGAATAAGGCCCAAAAATTGATTAGGAAAATGAATAGAAGAAATCCAACGCTTTATATGGCGAAATTTTATCCATTATCCGAGATTTTAAATATTTTTTGGGCAAAAATTGCCAAAAAATAATGAATTCGTAACAAACTCACCTTAAAATGCGTGAGCTAATCACCAATCCATGTGGATTCAATAAATCGGACAATTTTTCCTCATCAAAATCGGGCGGCAAATTTGCAATGTACAAATTAGTGGGATCCTGCTCTTGTTGCTGAAAAAATATTTTAATTTATTTTTAATAAATTTAATTTTTAAATGAACAAATATTACCAGCCTAATTTATATTTATTGAAAAAAAAAGATTTATTTATTAAAAATTTTTAGGAATTCCTTATGAGATGCAAGAAATATTGGTAAAAAATATAAAAGATATATTTCATCTTTGGATTTTTAGACGTAAAAAATTTAATTATAAAAAAATGAAATTAGTGAAAAAAAAATTATATTAAATATTTGTGATTTTCGAACCATTTAAAATAAGTTGAAAAAAAAACATTTTTAATATTTTCCAAATTTATTTTTTTAAGACTTTATGTCTTGTTTTAGATAGGAAAATTGTTTAATTTCTAAATATTAATTTTCTTCACTTTTCCCTACCTTTGCCATTTGTGCATGAATTCCGGTGCCCCCAACATCGGTAAGTCCCTTGACGGCTGCCTGTGCCGCATCCGATCGTTCAAAATCCACAAAACCGTAACCACGGCACTTTTTCGTGGCTTTGTCCAAAATTGCCTTTGTTGAGACCACCTAAAATATTGGACAGAATTAATGTTTGTATTTTCAATTTTTTTACTCGACTCATTTAATTTTTTAAATTTATTTTTTAATGATGTTTGTCTGAGCTTTTTGCAATATTCTAAGTTATTCCGGAAGGATTGTAATTGCACTTTTCTAATAAGTTCATTCCGGAAAGGGATTGTAATTTGTGTTATAGATAATATAATTGATTTTGGTTAATTGATATGGTTATATTGTATTTGAAATGCGTTTTTACCTTTCCATAATGAGAACAAATTTCATGTAATTTGTCATCCGTGCAATCCTCAGGCAATCCACGAATGTACAAATTTGTCTAAAAATCGCGAATAAATCTATAATTAATTTGATATTATATTTGAATATTAAATTTTTGTTACTTATTAAATAATTTCAGCTTTTGAACCTATTTAAAATATTTAATTTGATTATGTAATTATAGGAACAATCATTTAAAAAACGAAAATAAATTGATTTATAAAAAAATTATTTGCTTTATTTATTTTTTGAACTCGTAAAATTTTACTTTAATTTACACATATGAGAAATTAATTTTTGAAAGCAAAAGATGATAATGTGTGAACATATTGGCCAGAAAAATTAAAATATTCTCAATTAATCCAAAAAAATATGTCAAAAATATCAATGAATGTAAAAAAAATATAACACATTTTTTTGTAAAATAATCAATAATAATTAAATTTCTTGCCTCGCTGAGAATGCCTCCATCTGATCCGCCGCCTCCACCACCATAATAAGCAGCAGAAAATGAAGAAGAACCGCCGGCTGGATCGTCACATTGATGATGCGATGATGTGGATTGTTGTTGGAGAAGCATAATGCGGGGTCCATTACCACCGGTTCGTGGTGATGATGGCAATCCGCCGGCATTGCTATCGCTGGCCAACAATGTTACTGGTGAATCGGAATTCATTGTGGTGGCTACCATTTGTTGGTTCTGAAAGACGCGTTTTTGATGCTGTTGCAGTTGATTTAATAGAGAGTTACAAAATTTTTAATCGATAAAATTTTGGTAAGTTTTTGTTCTTACAAAAAATTTCCAATTTTTATTAATAAGTATTTATTTACAGTGAGGACTGACGACTGAAGATCGATTATTAATTAATTACATTTTTCTTTTTCTATTAAAAATTTCTAATTTTATTTTTTGCAAATTCAGTAAAATAATAAAAATTAAAATTGAATACACAATACCTGTTGTGGTGATTGTTCTCCTTCTTTTCCTCCTTGTTGATGTTGGCCCATTTGTTGTTGCTGTTTGTCGATTCCATCATCAGCAACAATGTTGCCACTTTTCTCATCAACAATTGATGCAAATTTTTCTTCAGTAGATTGTGGATCCATAGAGGCTTTTGGCGCAATTTGTTTGTGTTCACCAGCAGCTATAATTTTTATATTTTAATTTTTTCAAAATTAATGAAATCACATTTATTAGGCCATATTTTAAGTTGTTAAAAAATTATTGTAAATATCAAATCAAAATATATCTAATTTTTTATGGGTTTTAAAATTTTTTTTTCATTTTTAGGCAAATTCAAATAACAAAAATATTGTTTGAATTTTTATTTTAATTTAATAAAATTTAATTTTTGCTTTGACAATGTCGATTTTAAAATAGAATAGTTATCTCAAAAATTCATAAAAAAGTAGAAATTTTATTTGTAACTAATAAAATTTTATTAACAAGAATTTTTGATAAATGAATAATTTTCATTAATATTTCAGAAAAAAATACAAAGCTGAACAATCCATATTGTTTAAAAAATTCATAATAAATAAAAATTAAATAAAAAATTTTAAAGAAATCAGAAAATATGTGATCAAAAGAAGATGTTTTTGGTCATATTGAAAAATAGAATTAACATTTATAAACATACATTCATCACTCCCCCTTCGATGTTGTTTTTGTGCACCACTGTTGCTCCCACCTCTCCCTGTTGCTGAATGCGGATTTGGACTGGCACTGTTGAAGAATTGTTTATTGCCTGGATGTTTCCGGGGGAAGAATATTCGACTTGGCTGATGATGATGATGGGCTGCCGGAACATTTGCGGACTGTGGCTGGTTTTGTGGTTGTGGTGATTGTTGGGCGGTGTGGCCGCTAATAGGCGAGGAAGCCGATGATGATGTGGTTGGCTTTAAAATTTTTATTTTTTAATTTTTAAATTTTGGTATTTTTCAAATATTATGCTCTGTTTATTTTCGTCTTAATTTGAGTGTTTATAAACAAAAATTAATAAATATTCCCGATGAAGTCAAAATATTTTATGGTTTCAAAATATTTTTAAAAAATTTTGTTTTAACCATTTAAAATTGGGTTTTTTTTCAAATCATCAATTAAAATAATTTTAGAAAAATATATTTTGTTTTTTCGTCCTTCTATGCATTAATTAAAAATTTTTGTTTAATAGAAAAACACATCATTTTAAATTATATAATTCCAAAAATGAATTCGGATGGTCAGGAAGGTAAATTGTAGATTTTTTCGGAATTAAATATCGATTTTTAACTAAAAATTAGTGGCAATCGATAATTATTCTAAATAATTGGTTTGCCCGATGGCTATATTAAATCAAAGCTAATTTCGATTTTTTGACACATTCAATGGGGAAAGAAACCTGTTGATGAATTCGATGCTGTTGTGGTGAGGCGGGAGGCACTGTCCCGCGTAATGTTGTGGCCATTTTTAATGCTTTTGATGGAATTTCTTTTTTTATCCAATTTTCACTTGGCTTTTCTCCCAAAATTATTTTTAATGCACTTTAATAGTTCGTAATCAGCTGATCAATATTTTCAAAATTTTACTGAATTTATTTACTTGCCAATAAAATGTGGAATTATCTGAAAATATTTATGGATTTAGTTAAAAGAATTAATTTACTAAAATTAATGAAAAATTTTAGCTTCATTTATTTCAATGAGAAAATCAATTATATTATAAAATGTATTTGAGGCCGAAATCTGTCTGTAACTGAAAATATATTTTCAGGAAAGAAATTGGATAAGGAATTTAATTGCCTTAAGATTTCCTAAATTTTTCGATTTTAGGAAATTTTAAAATCGAAATTATGATTAACAATTTTTCCTTATATTGATAAGGATAATTCAAAATTCTGTGACCCAACGGTGCCAAAAACAATTGAAATTTAAAGAGAAAATTAATTAAAAATTGCCCCCTGTGAATAATTTTAGTCAGTAAAAAGATCTATTCCGTTATTTCATCGAAAAATGCCATTCCTTCGAAAAATTTGATATAAATTCTTTTCTCATTGAATTGACCTAGAATTTAATTTGCGCCACCCAAAAAAATGATATTAAAAACGTCCCGGAAAATAGTGAGCTCCATTATGTGATGATTGCGTGGGAGGAGGGGCATTTTTGGATGATTGATGAGGGTGAAAAATTGCCGCTCGTCACATAAAAATGCGCAGGAATTTCGCGCGCACACAATTTTATAACGGAAAGTGGTGAAGGCAAAGTTAAAATGGGGGGCGAGATGAGCAAGTCGAGATTTTCGCGCACGCCAAAAATGGACAGCATAAAAAAGTGGGGATAGGGTTGAGGAGGAAAATGCGCGCGCAAAGGGAATAGCCAAAAAGACGTATTAGAAAGATAACGCCAAAAAATGTGAACATTTTTCACCTATTTTAGGAATGTGAATCAGCGGAAGCGCCGAATTCCTTCGCATTTCTTCTCACTGACTTATACGTGTATACGGAAATAAAATTAATGAACGGATGGATGCGATAGGTTGAGTGGTGGAAGACGAGATTCAACGTCAGTGGCAGCCAGCTATTGTAATCGGCGGAACATGGAGGCTCCATCGAGCACCGACCACCCTCTCGAGATTTGTTGTTTTGGCGCGCCTTCAATGGAAAAGTGAGCGAAGAAATTTGATAAAAATTTCTTTGGGGAAAAGGGAGGGAAAACGGAGAACGGTTTGTTTAGGGAAATCGGGGAATGGACATCGACATTCGATAATGAGAAAATTAGAATGGAATCGAGAATTGGCCCCGCGGGGAGCGGGTGGTAGGGATAGGGAATGGGAAAAGAGAAAATATTGGCAATGCAAGGGGAATTGGTGGATGAGGATGACTCAGAATCTCAATCAGTTTTAAGAGGGAAGCACACAGCTGACTGAGCAGGAGCCATGTATATTTACTTGTGTGCTCCATTCTCAAGAGTAAAAGTATCAAATTGATTGTTCCTTGCCCCCCCCCCCCCCTCCCCCCGGGGGAAGGAAGGAAGATGGGAAAATGCGAGGATGTTGTTTGTAAATAAAAGGAACGGGGCCTTTTAGAAACAAGAGGAGAGGATTTCCCCCTTTTTGCAGAAAACACGAGGATTTTGCTTTTTGAACAAAAAGGGGAGAATTTTTAAAGGAATGAAAAACGACTGGTTTAAACTTTAAAACCGACTTTTCCTTATGGCTTTTAGACCTTGCATTAATTTTTGTGGGTTATTAAATCTAAAATAACTCATTAACCTTCTAAAACAGATGCATTCAGGCGAAAGTTCTATTAAATTTATGATTCAACTGACCGTGAATCAAACATTTTAATCTCGTATTTATAATAAAACGCCAAAATAAAGTTTACTTTGTGAACAAAGAATCTGCCTTTTATTTTATGACTCTAATTCTATTGTTAGGACTAATTTCGCTCAAGTTCTCGAAAATTAATAATTGCCTAGAGGAGAATGTAAAATATCTATAGGCAAATTTTGGATTCCTCTCTTCAAATGATTTTTGGACTTTGGCCAAATTTTCTGTAATTGCTGAAAGAAATTTTCCTCCAGCAGCAGCAGCGGATAGATGGATGGGATGTCCGGAAATGGTGAAAATTGTCTGCTGGAAGCCTGGAAGCAATAATGGTAATGGTTAGAAAAGAAAAGCAGTAGTTCAGAATTCTGAGATTCTATGTAGAGATTAATGAGAGTTTAGTGGTTCGCGGAGGAAGAGAGCAGGTTCAAAATCCTATTCGGGTGAAAATGAAAAAGTGAATTCGCCGTAACCTTTTCCGCCGCAAATTTTTGCTGTTTTTTGCGACGCAACAAGTCGCAAAAATAAATTATTAGCTAATTGCGATGAACGCATAATGTTCACAGGGTTCGCGACAATAACAAAAGAATGGTTAATTTGTTTTTTTGGATGATGTGATGCGATTTGATGAGTAGAAGAATAATAGGATGAGTAGAAGAATGGGGGATGAATGGAAGGTGGAGATTTGGCGGTCGCCTGCCTTGAGGCATTTTGCTAGAGCCGAAAGCCGATTTTTACCGGCTAATATTTGCTGCTGGGGGAGCAAATCCTCACCTCCCATTCTTTTTTCCCTGTGATGAGCTGCGCTCATCGATAGAAAAATATGGCGGCTCTATGGGAGAAGTAGCGAGGGAAGGAATGCGGTGATGGATGAATGCGTTTGCCCAATTCCATCGCATAAAAATTCACAACACAGCTGATCGAATCGAAAAGGAAGATGAAGTTGGGTTTTGGTTGGGGAGAATATTTTTGTTGTTGGCTGCTTGCCCGACCCATCACGGGGGGTGTTCCCCTCCTCTCTAACCACGATAAAGTGGTTTAGAGAGATGAAAATAGGGGCAGACTAAAGGGTAGAGAATTAGACAAAGGAAGAAGTCGCATGCTGCCCCGCAGGGAAAGAGAAACAATGGCCACCTATTTTGATGTGTGTGTGATGGAAATGGAAGCCGGCAAGTGGTTTGGCAGCAGGCAGAGGCGAATTTGGGGGGTAGAGAGCAATAATGGCCGCCATCTTTTTACCCCATCCCTGTATTCCCTCGCATTTCCCATCTCTACCCCTCGGGCAAAGGTCGATTCGACTGTGTTGGCGAACAGCCAAACAGCGAGCGGGAAAATGTAGATGAAATGTGAAGCAGAGTGAGTGATTGGGTGAAATGAAGAAGGGGATTAGATGGAAATGAAAATAATGGCTGCTTTTACATTGGCGATAAGGAAAAAATAATGTGGGGATTTGGGAGAAAGAATTAAGTGTTAGTGACAGCATTTGCATTATATTAATTCATTATCAACTATCAGCTTATTCTTATTAGACTAAATTCTAAATAATTTTAATGCTTTTGCAAGCTTTTTGTTGGGTATTATCTATTATCTTGTCTATCGAATGATAAAAATTTTTTAAACAATTTGTTGAATTAAAATTGAGAAAAATATACAGGCAATTCAATTATAAATCTAAATGTTTTTTGCATATTAAAAAATGCATTTAATAATTTTTAAAAATTTGATTTTTTATGAAGAAGCATTTTATAGAGAAAAAATTGTGCTCAAATTAATAAAGAAAAGATTGGACCACAACATAAACCATAACATTACAATAAAATGTCATTTAAAAATGAAACTACGGAAGATTGGCAAGGTGGGATTGGCACAATCCAAGACCGAATGAAATATTTGTTGGAGACTGGCTTGGATTCTGATGTGCAATTCCTTGTTGGGAAAGAGTCTTTGGAGGAAGTACCGCAAGTATGGATTAAAATTGAAAATATTTTAAATAATTTTTTGACACATTTGAAGTTAATTAAAGCTCATAAATTTATTCTTTCGAGTTCTTCGGCAGTTTTTGAGGCACAATTTCGCCATGAACACGAAATGCCAATCAATGTCATCGATATTTCGGCCTCTGCTTTTAAAGCGATACTAAATTTTATGTACACCAATGATTTTTCGCTGATTCATAATGAAAATTTTCTCGATGTCTATTCAGCAGGTTTTTCAAAATTAATTAGCCAATAATGACGGTCTTTGTTATTTAGCAAAGAAATATTGGCTCCATGCATTCGTTGAAAAATGCCATGAATTGGCTCCAAAAATGATTAATCGTTTCAACTCTGTCGCTTTATGGATGGAAGCAAAATTGTATGATGACAAGGTACGAATTGTATAAGCAGTAGGCAAAACTATATAATCTAGTTTTTCGGGGCAAGTTCTTTTTGGGACTAATTAACTCGAGATTGATCCTGTGAGATCAGTGTATAATGTAGCCCATTTAAATCTACGATATATCATTTAATTAAAGATAGAGAAATTGTGATCGTTTAATTTATGATAGCTTTACAAATTGTAATTGAAAAAGTAGCTATTAAATTTAAAAATTGACCAGCATCTTCTTATCTGTAATTTGGCCTATGCTTTTTTTTCTATAAATTGTCTTATTGAAAATTTAGAGCCCAAAATCTTAATTGAAATTATATGCGATTTACGGCCAATTTTTAAAATTGGGGTTCGGGTAGCGGTATTTTATAGTATAGCTCGGAAATATCTTATTGGTAGTAGTTAAATTTAAATATCCATATTAGTCAGCTTATCAGCCAGACAAATCGAACAATTATAATTGAACTATAAAAAAAAAATCAATTTTTCAGATTTTAATTGAACATTGTTTGCAATTTCTTGACAAGAACAATGCCAATTGGAGTATTTTGAAATTGAGCCAGGCAGATTTGGAGGAATTAATCACACGTGACACTTATCGGACCGATGAATTGCGTCTTTTCAGATATATAAGAATTTTGTTCTGATAAGCAAAATTGATTAAATTTTTTTGGCAGTTGACATATTGGGCCGATGAACCCACTTTTAATGAGGGCGGCAGTGATGGGTTAAATGGGGAACAATTGCGTACCAAAATGGGACCTTTGATCAATGCAGTTCGTTTTCCGCTGATCCCACCCGCCGATTTCATAAAGGAAATTGGTAATATATTCCAAATAAATTTAATGTAAATCTTGTAATACAGATAGGCATAGAGTGACTTGAACTAAAGTATCTCGGTACATTCTCTACAGAGAATAATTAAATTTTTAGCGAGAGCAAAAATGTTGCCGATATCGAGGAGGAAAAAGCGCGCTTGGCAGAAAATGAGAAACAACAGAAAAAAGCCGAAAGCAAAAAGCGAGGAAATGAATCCGGAAATGAAAATGATTGTGGAAATGCTCGACGAAAGAGTGCTCGAATTGAACCACCAATTTAATTGAGAAGGAAAATATTAAATGGCATCATTTTATTGTCTTATTTCGGGCTTGGAATTTTTAAAATACATCAAATTATGTTTATGAAAATTCACATATCATCCATAATATTTAATTTATTGCATAAATATTTAATACATTTTACTTACTTAGAAAATTCAGAAAAAGTTTTTAATGTCGAAAATGAAATCAGTCGAGATTTTTATTTATTTTTTTTTTAATTTTCGGTCTTGTACAATTTGGATATTTTAGCAATCAACTAAAAATAATTATTAAATATCCACTTAGTTGTCGAAATATTTTATGAGTTTAAAAATAATTTTTAAAAAATTTTTATTTTTAATTTTTACAATTTTGTATACAAAATATGAAATTAATTCAAAATTTACTTAAATCGATTGTCATTAAATTCAAAAAATTTTAAAAATTGGATGAAAAAATTTCAGCCTTTCACATTTACATTCTTTATCCATTGGTTTTTTTATAAATTTATTATTAAAACATTAAAAATATTTATCTCATTTTTAATTATTCTACATTTTTATTTTATTTTTTATGTATTTTAACTATTTTCAAATTTTTTTTATTAAGAAAAATATCCCAAATTAAAAGGAAAATTTATTCGATGAGTTATGACAAATTATATAAAATACCAAATAAATTGTTTAAAAATGCGAATAGAATTTTCTGATTAACCCTTTGTTAGGCATAAATCAAAATTATTTATCAAATTTTCTAAATTGCAAAAGAATTAATTATTCAAAAACAAATTAATTGATTTTTATCCACCACCAATTACGGCATTCACATTTTTTCGGGATTCCATTTTCCAAACATCCTTCATATATTTTCTCTTCTGGACGATCAAATGATGAAATGTCAAGTCCATAGCGTGGATGGTCGCTAATTTTCCAATTTTCATAGAAAGCAAAACTATCAACGTTGGCCTGAAATTATTAATTTGAAAAATATAAAATCATCTTATTTGATCCTAAATCGGTTACTTTTTTTGACCTAAATTTACTCATTACATCAGCAGATCTTTGAATTTGGACATATGATTAGATTTATTCGAAAGTAATCAGGATTTTTTATTGCCTTTATTAAAAAAATCTATCTCACTTTGATTGCTTCTCCTGCCTTTTCAAAAAAAGTTTTTTGCGAAGGATCATCAATTGGCGAACAAAGGCGTTTTGATGTGTAAGCCTAAAAAATCAAATTCGGATTTCAAGTTATATTTATCATTATAATATTACCATTTTGCTTGCTCCGCTCAAATTCCATTTCGACCTTTAATTATTTACATTATTGTACAAATCTATTAATTAAAAAGTTAAATATTTTAAATTTTTTTTTCTACAATAAATTTGCTTGAAAAAATATATATAAAATAAAAATAATCTTTTTTTTTTTAAAAATGTATCTCCAAATTTTTGACAATATTACACATTTATTTATTGTAACTATATTTATATTATAATAGGTCCGGTTCTAAAGAAAATAAAAATGCAATTTAAATTTACTTAAAACAATTTGTTTGATTTGATCAAAATATAAATGGAAAAAACAACAATTTTACAATCATTGCAACCAAAAACTGACTTATTAATTATGATCATTTATAATGTTTAAATTATTACCTTTTCTCTAAATAAGATTGGGCATTCACTAACAATTCGCGCAAATCAATCACATTTATCTCACCATGCTCATTCAATTCATCAAAAGTATCGAATGTGAATGTGCAATCCTTTCCATCGGGTTTAGAATTTTCAGTTTCTTTGCATTTTCGAAGTCCAGTATCCCCTCGATGTAATGTGCTTTCGAACCAATGATGCTTATATATTCCTCCTCCCCACATAACAGGAACAGTAAATTTAAAATCATGGGCACAACACTGCAAAAAAAGGAATTTAAAAAAAGAGAAAATTATTTGAAATTTTCCATTCAATTTTAATTTTGATTAATAATTTTTTTTTAAATTTTTAAAATTTTACCTCGCCAAATCGATTTAGAATATAACAATTTGTGCGAAAATACAACTCAAAAGAATCAATTCTATTGGCCAATAATTGAACAACAATGGATTGTTTAAAAATTCCATTATGTGTTTTGTTAAGCACCGTTTCAAATATATTCATATACTTAAATTAAAATAAATTAAAATTTGAATAATAAATAAATAAATCGTACTCCAGCTGATTCTCCAGTTGCTAATAAGGCCTTTTTCGATCGCATAAATAAATGACCTTCGGCACCCCGATATTGACTGCATTTAAATTGCAAATTGAAATTAATTTTGGTCAAATTTGAGGGACATTCCCCTTGAACATTTGCAATTATTTTTGCAAAAATGAAAGCAAATAATAAGGAAAATGAAAGAAAGAGTGAAAAATTATTCATTTACTAAATTTTGAAATAAATTAACGAAATTAATAATAATAAATAAGTGGAAAAATATTGGACTTAAAATATTAAAAATTATTAAATGAAATTATATTGATTTCGATTGAAATTGAAGAGAATTATGAAATAAAAACGTAAATTTATTGAATCATCTTTTATGGCAATCAATGGCTGCTGAAAAAATTCACCCAATGAATCATAAAAGATAAAACAAAATTTATAAAAAATTATTTCAAAAAATATATTACGTATATATTAGTATATTTCATGTTTCAAATATTATTACTGGGAAGTTTTTTAAAGTGCTTGAAAAAATTGAAAGTTTTCATTTTTGTGCAATTAATCATTACTGTAATGTTTTTCTTCTTGGGAGAATCCAACTAATTAATTAGGTCAGAAGTTTCGCGGATTTTCGATTTTTTGGATAAATTTTTCAGGGTAAATGGAGAAATATTTCCTTGATTGAATATCAAAAAATTCATGAAATTGATTTGTTCTTTACTATTAATTAGTAAAAAATTAATAATTTTTGGGCAAAATTCTGTCAGTTTTAAACCAATTTATATAATTTTAATATAATTAGAAAGTCGCAGCTCTTAAATTTGATATAAAATCATCAAAATTATTTCATTATTTGATGAATTATTATTATTATAAACGGAATTGGTCGGGCAAAAATTTGAGATGTTCTCAATAAAAATGGATTAACATCATCATAATTTTTAATTCTAATAAAAATGAAGCTACAGGACTTATGATTATGAAAATATTAATTAGAATTAAGAATAACAACTTTAACATTTATCGATCTGAATAAAAAATTCATATAATAATTTAACAGAATGTAATTCTTTATTTCAATATTTTGAATATTCTTCAAAATTCATTTCTTTTTGATTATTTAAGCTACGGAATACAGTCTTGACATATTTTCAATTAGAACGTCCACGACCTGCTGCTGAACATAGATAGGCAAAATCCATCAGATGTGCATGGAAAAGAGCCATGGAAGGAGGATTAGGTTTACGACATTGTGCTGCCGCCTGCCGTTAATCGAACATACGAAGAAAGCATTATCAGCAATATGGTGGATACAATGAAGCAAAAGCAATCTAAATCGGAAGAGCTACATTTTTTTGTTTAGAATTTAATTTTCAGTAAATTTTTATTATATTTATTTATTTAATTTGACGGATTTTACAAATTTTAACACCTTTTTATAACAATAATTTGAAACATTAGAACCAAATTATTTGCTGAATAAATAAAAGAACGAATTTTTCGTAAATTCTTTATAGATTTTTAGTAGAAATCATGGATCGGACAGAAAGTTCGATCGGCAAAAAATTAAAAAGAATCGACCGTAGTTTCTTTTGTTCTCGTCTCTAACAATGAGTATGAAATATTATTTATGGAATTAATTTAGTCACCCAAAAATATAATGATCATATAAAGGCAAATTTGTATTGGGAAAATTGCCTCAAGTAATAATAAATTTGAATTATATTTTTTATTATAATATTGGAGAGGAGAGTGTTGTATTTGGAGCAATTTTGAATGAAAATACGGGCAAAAATAGACAATATAGGATTAGTCAGAAAATGGGAAGGCACAATGAGGATTAAAAATATACTGTACTTATTGATGGGAAAATTGCCCCGGGCAAACATTTTGAAAATTTCTCCCAACAAAATGGGATTAGATAATTGAAGGAAGGAATCATTTTTGGATGCATTATTTAACCAATATTCCCTCACAATCATTTATATAAAGCCAACATATTTGAAAGAGAAAAATGTTTTCTTATATTTTTTATTTTTTTTTAAATTTTTCAATTTAATTTAAATTTAGCAAATTTAGAAAACAATCATATTTTATTCAATTACATTATAATAAAATTCTAAAATGAATCAACAAAATGGACAAAAAGATATCGTTGAACAATGGAGGGAATTTTGCAAAATGGAGGAAGAAATTTCAACAAAAAAGCGCTCAATGAAAGAAGAAAAGGAGAATGTGGCCATAAAGAAGCAAAAAATAATGAAGGAGATTACAAAAGGAATGTCTGAAAAGGATGAGGAAATTGGCAAATTGAAAAAGGAAATTCGGGCATTGAAAATGAAAATGGCAAAAATGGAGGCTGATTTGAAAGCAGTGATTAAAAAATCTTTTTAAAATATTTTATTGTTTTTTTTTGCAGCAAAATGTGTTGATTCGTCGTAAAATGCCATTGGAATTATTGAATGAATTGTTCGGCTCATTATCTTTGGAAAATGCTTATAATCTTCTGGCCAAAATGCCAAATGGCCTTTTGGCAAGAAATGTTCAAAAAATGATTGAAAGCATTAAAATGGTAAAATTTTTATTAAAAATAATTAAAATAAAATTATTTCTAAGGAAATGAAGAACAATAAATGGAATGTGGACGATTGTGGAGCAAAATTGACTATTTCTGAGGATGGACTCGCCGCTGAACATTCCGGTCCAAAAGGTAAAAAAATATTATCCAGAAAATTGGAATATTTAATAATTTTAGGAATTAATTTCGTTCGTGCCATATTGCCGATTCCATCATCCAAATTGGCCATCAATAAATCGGCGATTATATTCTATTATGAAGTGAAAATTATCAAGAAAATTGGGTATATATTTTAATCAAAATTATAAAATTCGCTTATTAATAATTTTTAAAATGCATAAAAATTAACGTTACTATGTTAAAAATAATTACTTTTTGATCAAAAATTATCCATAATTAAGTGCCGCCAGTGTTGTCATTGGATTTTGTTCTCAACAATTTCCTTTGGAATACATATATTCGGGAGTTGGCGAGAATTCAATTGGAATTGGGAGAGGAATTATGATTGATGGATCCATAACCGATTTCGAAAATAATGATGAATATTTCAAGAATGGAGATATAGTTGGTCTAGGCTTAATCTCCCTGGCAAATTCATCAATAAAATTGTTTGCCACATGCAATGGAAAATTGTTGGGTAAATATTCAAAAATGTTTTAAAATTTATTAAAATTTAGGGAAGGTTAAATTGCCTTCAAAATTTGCAAACTTCCAAATTTTCCCGGCTATTAATATGTATTATGCTGGCGAATGCATACGTGCCAATTTTGGGAAAGAAGAATGGCGTTTCAAAAATTTCGGCCAACTGCTTGAGTAATATTTGATTAGAAAAAAGGAAAATAAATGAAAATGCAATGCAAGACAAATTGATTACAAATGCTTTTGAATAATATTCTATTTTTAAATAGTTAATAAACTATTTTAATCAAATCTATTCAACAGCAGGCCTTAAATAATATTGTATCCCATTTTACATTTTATTTATTTTAATATGTTTTTCAAAAAATCTTTTTTTTTCACACAACCTGAATAAATTTAAAAATTGATTAATTTTCCAATTTAATAATCATCCATTTTTAATTTAATGTCATTTAATGTTTTTAAATAAATAAAAATTTTGTAATGGAAAAAACAACTTTCTTAACATTAAAATAAATTTAAAAAAAACAATTATTGATAATTCCAATTCATTTTATAAATTCATTAAAAAATTAATCCAATTTAGTTTCAACCCATAAATTTTTTTCTTCTTCTTTATGTTTTAATAATTGAAAAATATAGTCAAATAAATTAAGATCAAGTCAACGTTGAACATAAAAATAAAAATATTAAATTAAAATTCAAAAAAGAAGCAAATAATATTTTTATTTGTCATTCAGCAATTTAATTTTACTTTTTTCCTTGTTATTTTTGGCAGATTTACCAGTGACAAAATTATCATTAGCGAATAATATTATAAGACTCTGCCTCTACCAAAAATTTTTCCATAAATTAATCGAAATTGAATATTCCCTTTCCACATTCAATTGTTAATTGTATTATTTTCTATATATTCCTTTCAAAATTTAAACATAAAATTATTTTTTCTTTTTTCTCGATGAAAATTGATCTTTGAACTAATTTTTTCGAGGGGAAATAAACATGAAAATATGTGGAGCAAAATTGTTTACTACCTATTTTCCAATAAATACATTCATTTTTGACTTTTTCCAAATATCAACAACAACCAATGTTGATTAATATCATTTGTTATTATTTTTTTCAGCTGACAATCGACATCCAATATTTAAATGGAAAATTTTTGGTAAATGAATCAAATCTTGATTTATTTTTATATTTTAGCATTGTAAATTAAATTATCTTTAATTGAAAAAATTTTTAACTCGCCGTCTAATTTAAAATTTTTACTAGAAAAATAAAATACATTTATTATTTTCTTCTACCTTTTCATCATCCGGAAAAATGCATGTAATAAAAAAATAATAAAATTTAAATTGATTTAAATAAAATTTAGATTTTTGTCGAATTGCCTTCGTCTGAACAACAAATTGAAATTGACATAGAGGGCTCAGAAAATGTTATAGATTTGAAGGATTTGCTTTTGAATAATGACGGTAAATTATTATGGAATTTTTTTGAATTTATTTCAAAAATTTCTATTAATTTTCAATAAAAATAAAAACTTATAAAAGTAAAACTTAAATAAATTTAAATAATTTTTCCCGTAAAGATGTGAATCTTTCGGCGGATGCATTGAGCATGAGTGCAATCGTATATGAAGGCCAAGAATTGGAGGATGAGGAAAAACCTCTGAATGAATTTGGCATTGAAGACGGCGACACTGTCGTTTTACGCTTGTGAATGCATCAAATGGAAAAATTGATGCTTGGATATATTTTAAATTCTTAATTCCTTGCCATGTCTTTTCAAAAAATAAAAAATGATAATTATCTTGAATAATTCTAATTTTAAAATTGGAAAAAATAATATTTCCTTTCTTTTTGAACTTTTTTTTTTATTTTCGAAAATAATTTTCTTTTCCATAGTATTTCAAAAATAATACTAAAATGATGCATAAAATGATGTTTATTATTTTATTAATTATTAATCTAATTAATATCCAAAAGACTAAAGCTAGGATAGTGTGTAGTGTCATACATTTTAAAAATAATTAAATCACTTTTTATTGTTGCGTTTAAGCTTTAAGTCCGGTAGTGGAAAAATATGCATTTTAAATTTAAAATCTAGATCGTAGCGCCTCAACCATCACATTTATTCTTTGATCTCTCATTAATTTTCGGTTAAGAAGAATGTAAAGTATAATTTGTTTTGATAAAATGAAAGTGTGTAAAACTCGTTTTTCTTTACACAAAAATTTCATTGAAGGAATCCTTTGTGTGATCTTTGGTTTAGTCCGGTGGAAAACGAAATTTCAGCACCCGAATATTGCGCATTAAATCAAATTAAACTACTGCATTAGGATTGGCAAATTTGGTATAATTATATAGTTTTGATTGAGATAAATAAATTAATAAAGGATCTTTATTAGTGAATTTGAGGAAAAATGCAAAAAAATATGGCCAAAATACAGGACTTCAGGCCATAACTTTCTGAACTTTTAATTTTGATCAAACATTTTAGTATCAACATATTCTATAGCTTAATTCAATGTTATGAAAAAAATTTTGAAAGCTTAACAATTTACTGGAATATCCATTATATTGCACAATATTCGGGTACGAAAATTTCGGAGCCATTTAGTCGTACACTTTTGATCATCAAACTTTCCATCCACTTTTATTTCTTTATCAAATTTTACACTATGATTGATGGCAGTCCATCCTCCTAATTGGTGACAGAATTTGATGATTTTTTTCTCCGCAGAATTTCTTATTTAAAATCAAAACACAAAACAAATTCTGAAATTTTTATTAATCTCCTCTCTCATTGCTCCATGAAAGAATAATTAATTCTTAATGTTTTTTTTGTGAGATTCAGATAAACACTTTTTATCAAAATCTTCAAACCCTTTTTAATTTCATAAACACTGATTGCTTTTAATTATGAAAGTGTCCAACATTGCTTTCTGTCTGATTGTTGCCATCATGGCGATTTGCTTGTTTGAGCCTGCATTGGTGAGTAAAAAAGATTTTTATGTTTGAAAAAATTATTATTTTACCGGTTGAAGTCAATTAGATCTAGGCCTTTACGGTCTCACTCAGCGATTTTGGTGAACCATTGTTCACTAGCCTTTTAACCAATATAAATAATTTAAAGTGCATTTAAATAGCTCTATATATTAGCTATCAATTGGTACATTGATCATCCAAAGCTTTAAGTTTTCAGCCAGGATGTGGATGGAGAAAATCTTAGAAAAATCACCCATGCTCTTGTATTTATGGCTATAACATGGCCAAAACTCTATAGTTTTGGATGGGCAATATATCAATGAATAGCAAATACTTAAGATTATATGAGATATTTTAGAACAATTAAATTGGATAATTCGGTAGTGAACTATTTGTTACCAGTCAAAATCGCTCATTGAGATTGAAATGGCCGAGAACGAAATGTCCCTTTTCGTTTTAAATGATCGCAATAATCAATAAATTATCATATATGACAGGCTTCCTATGCTTATTCACAAGAATATTGCGAACGATTTTGTCAAAATAAATGCACACTCTTGCCAAATAAAGTTGACGAGAATTACTGCAAGGGTTCGTGCAAACATCATTGTGGCGAGTGTAAATTGGAAATGGATTGTGTCTACGCAAAATCAAAAGCAGAAGGCAAATGAGAGAAGAATGGCCTCCGATGTTGTCAAAATGTGAAGAACAAAAAAAAACACATCATATAATAATTATAATGTGAAAATGTTTTACCCATATTATTAATCATGTTGATTTTTATTTAGGGAATTTTGAATAAAAGGCATTTTGAATAAAAGGCATTTCTGCTGTACTTTTAAATAATATACATAATTTAATTAGGCTGAATTTGGGGGAGGGGGGGTGGGCAAATATACATACAAAATATGCAATAACTCATCGAAAAAAAACACTTATTAAACAAATTTTGCTGATAAAATTTTTTTTTATGAATTTTGAACAAAATATTTAAGAAAAATTTAAAAATTGTTATTATTAGGTTACCGAATTAATTTGTACTTGTCAATTTTATATGAATTCCTCTTTTTATTATTTTTTTTAATTTAATTTTTAAAATTTTTTATTTTTTTGATCATAATTCATTATTTTTCTTAGAAAAGAGATAAAAAAAAAGAAATCTTTTAATTATTTGAATGGCGAAAAAGTTTATGGTTTGTAAAAAAATATTTAAAAAATTATTAAATATGTATATGTCGGCGGAGAAGTTGAAATTCAGGAGAAGTTGAAATCTCCTAGGAGAAGTTGAAATTTTTCAACTTCTCCTAAATTTTAGGAGAAGTTGAATATTATTCTAATTCTCCTAGGAAAATTCAACTTCTCCTGAAAGTTAGGAGAAGTTGAAATATCTACCCCCATCTCTACAACAAATCTCTAATAAAAATCGAGAAAAGTTTTTTTGTCCCAAGAATCTGTACTTTTTGTCCTTAAAGGCCAAAATGGATAAAAAAGGTGGTGCGCGGGATATATGGGGATTAGGGTGGATATGGTGCGATTAAGGGGGATTAATGCTGAAAATTGATGGGTGATGATTCGGATGGATTAGGGAAGGTATAGAAATGAGCCGGAAGCTTTGAGAGTGGGCGGGATTAAGCCGTATATATGGGGATTAAAGTGGATTTGGTAAAATTAAGGGGGATTAATTGCGGAAATTGATGGTCGATGATTCGGTTGGATTAGGAAAGGGCGGGAATTGGGCCAAAGGCCCTGAGAAGGCACAGATCCGGATATAGGAGGATTAAGGTGGATAGAGGGGGATTAAGCCCCGAAATAGATGAGAAATGGCCCGGAAGGCCAGTGGAAGGATGGAAAAGTACGACAGAGGCTTGGAGAATGTGCGGGATATAGCCGGATATAAAGTGATTAAGATGGATATAGGGGGATTAGATAGGATTAAGCTCCGAAAAAGATGGGCATGAGTCCTGATTTAGGCTGTTATGCTTCCGGCTTCGCGAGAATCCTATGCTCCGAACCCCTAATCCTAATCCCTAGCCACTAATTAGGTTTTTTTTGGCTTAATCTCCCTATATCCGGCTATATCCTACGCATTCTCAGCACTTTCAGCTAACTTCTCCTACATTCCACTGGTCTTCTGGGCGATTTACCATCTAATTCGGGGCTTAAAACGCTTAATCCCCCTATATCCATCTTAATCCCCTTATTATTTTTCACTTTTTTTTTGCAAAAAAAATTTTCCATTAATAATTAGTAAGTATTTTTTTCGATTTCCAATTAAAAAATTAAATTAGTAACCAATTTCTTCGAATTTCCAATTAAAAATTTAATCTTGCCGAAAATGTAGTGATTTGGTAGAAATTGGTTGTAGATGTTTCAACTTCTCCTAACTTTCAGGAGAAGTTGAATTTTCCTAGGAGAATTAGAATAATATTCAACTTCTCCTAAATTTTAGGAGAAATTGAAATCTCCTAGGAGAAATTGAATAAATTTCAACTTCTCCTGAAAGTTAGGAGAAGTTGAAATATCTACCCCCATCTCTATCACAATCTCTATATTTTGATTGCGCTTAAATTTTTAATCGGAAATTCGAATAAAATGCTTACTATTTATTAATTAATCATTCATAATTGATTTTAATTTATTTATTTCAAGAAAAAATTTTATTCTTAAGCTAAATAAATTGAAAACAATAAAATAAATAAAATGAAAACAATAAAATAAATGGAGATCAAAAATTTAAAAAAAATGAGCACGTTTTTAAATATCGCAATTTAATAAATCATCATTTGTTCTGGCATGACAAGCTTGAATGGCACCGGCTATTGCATAATCGGCCATCCTTCCTGCAGCTGCACCGACTTCCGCATCCTGTTTTGCAGTTGCAACTTTTGAACCCTTGGCCTCCATGTTGCGAAGATGCTTTGGATGCTGCTCGAATAGTCGTCGTTTTGTCAGTTGGAACATCGGCCAATCCAATGTTGTCGGTTTGGGCCACGGCAAATCCACTTCGAACAAATTTATGTGGGAGAATGCCTATTTGGAAATAATCAGAATATTTTTGAAATTTTATTTTTTATTAAACCTTCTTTTGTGCCAATTTTGTAATAGCCGCCCGACTCTTCCATGACCACACCGAGCAGATTTTTTGGATCGACCTTGCCACGGTCAACCTGATCAATTGGGATGCGCACATTGGTGCCAACCGCAACATTTCCATATCGGCTGATGGTCGCCTTCACCATTCGGTCCGCTTGCTTCTGCTGGTATTTTTGCACATATTCCCGGTAATCTGTGATTATTTGCTGCCGTCGTTCAATATCTTAAATAATTAAAAATTGAAAATACTAAATATTAATAAAACCTTTCGTTGATGGGCCTTCTTCTTCATAGTCGCTTTCTTCCACCACTTCTTCTTCCACCAATCCTTCTTGAAATAATTCGGCCGAAAAATTTGCTTCATATTCCTCGTCGTTTTCTTCATTTTGTTGTTCATCTTCCAATGAAATTGCTTCGAGAATGTGGGGCATCGAATGGGGTTTTCGCCCAAAAACGGTTTCATAGGGTGTTTTATTGAGCCCTTTGTGGAAACTTAATTTTAAAAATAAGAAATGTTGAAATTATTTTTAATAATACCGGTTATTTTTCATCAACTCGAAAAGTTCCAGGTTGCTGGCCCAATCATTTCGCTGGAAATGGTTCTCCCACGTCATGATGATATTTTCGATGTCCTGGTTGGCGCGTTCCACCGATCCTTGGGTTGAACTCTTCCTCGGCTGCCCATGGACCATTTTGACGTTCCATTCCTGCATTAGGGCAAAAAATAAAATTTCAAAAATATTCTGATTATTTCCAAATAGGCATTCTCCCACATAAATTTGTTCGAAGTGGATTTGCCGTGGCCCAAACCGACAACATTGGATTGGCCGATGTTCCAACTGACAAAACGACGACTATTCGAGCAGCATCCAAAGCATCTTCGCAACATGGAGGCCAAGGGTTCAAAAGTTGCAACTGCAAAACAGGATGCGGAAGTCGGTGCAGCTGCAGGAAGGATGGCCGATTATGCAATAGCCGGTGCCATTCAAGCTTGTCATGCCAGAACAAATGATGATTTATTAAATTGCGATATTTAAAAACGTGCTCATTTTTTTTAAATTTTTGATCTCCATTTATTTTATTGTTTTCATTTTATTTATTTTATTGTTTTCAATTTATTTAGCTTAAGAATAAAATTTTTTCTTGAAATAAATAAATTAAAATCAATTATGAATGATTAATTAATAAATAGTAAGCATTTTATTCGAATTTCCGATTAAAAATTTAAGCGCAATCAAAATATAGAGATTGTGATAGAGATGGGGGTAGATATTTCAACTTCTCCTAACTTTCAGGAGAAGTTGAAATTTATTCAACTTCTCCTAGGAGATTTCAACTTCTCCTGAATTTCAACTTCTCCGCCGACATATAAATAATATTTTTCAGTCCTTTTCATATTCATTTAAGCTAAACACTGAAATTGGCACATAATAAATATGGCAAAATTACCAGCAATAACTACAATATAGAATTTTAACTTGATAAAGCACCGAATTAAAAATTGAGAAATGAGAAAAATATTTTAAATAAATCTAGTATAGATTTATATTGGGCGCCATGTCACAAAGCTGAAGTCCATAAATTGGATCAATAAAAGAATAGAATAGCATAGTTTAAAAATTAACCTGAGGCAATCCCAAACAATCTGAAATACAAATAAAAAATATAAAATTACATTCAGAGCTTATCAGATGCAGTTGAATGGTGATGAATGAATTGACTTATTCAAATTAAGATACATTTGGATTTGCCTACGATTGAATTGACTATATGAAATTCCCATATACATTGGAACAAATTTACAGTAGAGGATTTAAATTTTTTTAAAGGGGAAGAATGCTAAAATGTGAATTGTGAATGGATGGAGGAATTTATTCATTTTGTCTCTTCGTTGTATTCATTATCAAAAATTGGATGCCCATTGCAAAAGTAAAATATAAAAAAATTTAAATTTCATATTTCCATTCATTAAATTACAAACAAATTGAAAAAACACAATAAAAAATGATAATTCTTATTTCCCTTCTATATTCAATTTTATATTCCAGAGGAATAATTAAATTTAAAAAAATTGAAATTTAATTTAGAATAAAAATTTTGCTACTATTTTTATTGGGAATATGGCTGCTAAAAATACTCTAGAATCCAACAAATTGTGCACTAAAAATAACAAATTCAGCGAAGAAATTCCTATAGTGAATGTTAAAGAAATAATTCGAAAATTTGAGAAGGAAATTCAAAAATCGAAGAAAGAGAAAATGGTCCAATTCTTCTCATCTTCCTATTCATCCCTTTTCATCGTCCCATTCATCTCTTCTCATCTTCCTATTCATCCCTTTTCATCGTCCCATTCATCTCTTCTCATCCTCACAATCATTTCTTCTCATCTTCCTATTCATCCCTTTTCATCGTCCCATTCATCACTTTTCATCCTCCTAATCATCTCTTCTCATCTTCATATTCATCCATTTTCATCCTCCTAATCATCTCTTCTCATCTTCATATTCATCCATTTTCATCCTCCTAATCATCTCTTCTCATCTTCATATTCATCCATTTTCATCCTCCTAATCATCTCTTCTCAGCTTCATATTCATCCATTTTCATTCTCCTAATCATTTCTTCTCATCTTCCTATTCATCCCTTTTCATCGTCCCATTCATCTCTTCTCATCCTCACAATCATTTCTTCTCATCTTCATATTCATCCATTTTCATCGTCCCATTCATCACTTTTCATCCTCACAATCATCTCTTCTCATCTTCCTATTCACCCATTTTCATCGTCCCATTCATCACTTTTCATCCTCACAATCATTTCTTCTCATCTTCCTATTCATCCCTTTTCATCGTCCCATTCATCTCTTCTCATCTTCCTATTCATCCCTTTTCATCGTCCCATTCATCTCTTCTCATCCTCACAATCATTTCTTCTCATCTTCCTATTCATCCCTTTTCATCGTCCCATTCATCTCTTCTCATCCTCACAATCATTTCTTCTCATCTTCCTATTCATCCCTTTTCATCGTCCCATTCATCACTTTTCATCCTCCTAATCATCTCTTCTCATCTTCATATTCATCCATTTTCATCCTCCTAATCATCTCTTCTCATCTTCATATTCATCCATTTTCATCCTCCTAATCATCTCTTCTCATCTTCATATTCATCCATTTTCATCCTCCTAATCATCTCTTCTCAGCTACATATTCATCCATTTTCATTCTCCTAATCATTTCTTCTCATCTTCCTATTCATCCCTTTTCATCGTCCCATTCATCTCTTCTCATCTTCCTATTCATCCTTTTCATCGTCCCATTCATCTCTTCTCATCCTCACAATCATTTCTTCTCATCTTCCTATTCATCCCTTTTCATCGTCCCATTCATCACTTTTCATCCTCACAATCATCTCTTCTCATCTTCCTACAATCATTTCTTCTCATCTTCCTATTCATCCCTTTTCATCGTCCCATTCATCTCTTCTCATCTTCCTATTCATCCCTTTTCATCGTCCCATTCATCTCTTCTCATCCTCACAATCATTTCTTCTCATCTTCATATTCATCCATTTTCATCGTCCCATTCATCACTTTTCATCCTCACAATCATCTCTTCTCATCTTCCTATTCACCCCTTTTCATCTTCCCATTCATCACTTTTCATCCTCACAATCATTTCTTCTCATCTTCCTATTCATCCCTTTTCATCGTCCCATTCATCTCTTCTCATCTTCCTATTCATCCCTTTTCATCGTCCCATTCATCTCTTCTCATCCTCACAATCATTTCTTCTCATCTTCCTATTCATCCCTTTTCATCGTCCCATTCATCACTTTTCATCCTCCTAATCATCTCTTCTCATCTTCATATTCATCCATTTTCATCCTCCTAATCATCTCTTCTCATCTTCATATTCATCCATTTTCATCCTCCTAATCATCTCTTCTCATCTTCATATTCATCCATTTTCATCCTCCTAATCATCTCTTCTCATCTTCATATTCATCCATTTTCATCCTCCTAATCATCTCTTCTCAGCTTCATATTCATCCATTTTCATTCTCCTAATCATTTCTTCTCATCTTCCTATTCATCCCTTTTCATCGTCCCATTCATCTCTTCTCATCCTCACAATCATTTCTTCTCATCTTCATATTCATCCATTTTCATCGTCCCATTCATCACTTTTCATCCTCACAATCATCTCTTCTCATCTTCCTATTCACCCCTTTTCATCGTCCCATTCATCACTTTTCATCCTCACAATCATTTCTTCTCATCTTCCTATTCATCCCTTTTCATCGTCCCATTCATCTCTTCTCATCTTCCTATTCATCCCTTTTCATCGTCCCATTCATCTCTTCTCATCCTCACAATCATTTCTTCTCATCTTCCTATTCATCCCTTTTCATCGTCCCATTCATCTCTTCTCATCCTCACAATCATTTCTTCTCATCTTCCTATTCATCCCTTTTCATCGTCCCATTCATCACTTTTCATCCTCCTAATCATCTCTTCTCATCTTCATATTCATCCATTTTCATCCTCCTAATCATCTCTTCTCATCTTCATATTCATCCATTTTCATCCTCCTAATCATCTCTTCTCATCTTCATATTCATCCATTTTCATCCTCCTAATCATCTCTTCTCAGCTTCATATTCATCCATTTTCATTCTCCTAATCATTTCTTCTCATCTTCCTATTCATCCCTTTTCATCGTCCCATTCATCTCTTCTCATCTTCCTATTCATCCCTTTTCATCGTCCCATTCATCTCTTCTCATCCTCACAATCATTTCTTCTCATCTTCCTATTCATCCCTTTTCATCGTCCCATTCATCACTTTTCATCCTCCTAATCATCTCTTCTCATCTTCATATTCATCCATTTTCATCCTCCTAATCATCTCTTCTCATCTTCATATTCATCCCTTTTCATCCTCCTAATCATCTCTTCTCAGCTTCATATTCATCCATTTTCATTCTCCTAATCATCTCTTCTCATCTTCATATTCATCCCTTTTCATCTTCCTAATCATCTCTTCTCATCTTCATATTCATCCATTTTCATCCTCCTAATCATCTCTTCTCATCTTCATATTCATCCCTTTTCATCCTCCCAATCATCTCTTCTCATCTTCATATTCATCCCTTTTCATCCTCCCAATCATCTCTTCTCATCTTCATATTCATCCCTTTTCATCCTCCAAATCATCTTTTCTCATCTTCATATTCATCCATTTTCATCCTCCTAATCATCTTTTCTCATCTTCATATTCATCCCTTTTCATCCTCCTAATCATCTCTTCTCAGCTTCATATTCATCCATTTTCATTCTCCTAATCATCTCTTCTCATCTTCATATTCATCCATTTTCATTCTCCTAATCATCTCTTCTCATCTTCATATTCATCCCTTTTCATCTTCCTAATCATCTCTTCTCATCTTCATATTCATCCATTTTCATCCTCCTAATCATCTCTTCTCATCTTCATATTCATCCCTTTTCATCCTCCCAATCATCTCTTCTCATCTTCATATTCATCCCTTTTCATCCTCCCAATCATCTCTTCTCATCTTCATATTCATCCCTTTTCATCCTCCAAATCATCTTTTCTCATCTTCATATTCATCCATTTTCATCCTCCTAATCATCTTTTCTCATCTTCATATTCATCCATTTTCATCCTCCTAATCATCTCTTCTCATCTTCATATTCATCCATTTTCATCCTCCTAATCACTTTTCATCATCCTATTACTCTTTTCATCCTCCTATTCATCTTCTTAATTCATCGGTCATCCCATCATGTTTTTCTCCTTTTATTCTTTTTTTTTCTATTTTCAACCCATTCATTATTGTTCTTTTAATTAATAAATTATAATCTTTTTATTTTTCGACTATTTTAAATGCTTAAGGGAGCGCCCGGTCGCCGCTGCGCGGCTCCCGGCCGCTCCCATTGTCATTTGTTAATCAGCTATCATATTGAAAAATATTCATTGACTCAATTTACGGAATTTTCCTATCATTTTATTTTCATAATCTTAATCATTCATTTTTACATTACATCAATTTCTCCCATTTTCTCATTTAATTTACTGAAATATTTTTCTCAATTTCTTTTATTTCTTTACACTTTATGCTTTCTGATTTGATATTTTACTGAAAATATCATCATAATTTCATAGTGTTTTACAATTATTCACAACATATCGCATAAATTCATATAATTTTTTTTAATATTTCTCTACTACTATTCCATTAATAATTAAAAATCTTCTCATTTATTTTACCAATATAATTTTCAAAATGTTTATTTCTATCATAAAAATATTCTTTATACTTCTTGTCTATAAACTATTTTTCTTTATTCCTTCACTACATCATTTAAATTATGGACAAAAAATCCAAAATTTAAAAAAAAACAAAACGCCAATGGAAAAAATTTCAAAGTTGCATTTATTGCGGATTAGTATATTTAGATATGGCTTCTCTAGAAAATCTTTCTAATTTGTATTTTCATTTTAATGTCCATTTATTGTTTTTCGTTTGCCTTTTTCTCAATCATATTATTCAAATAATATTAAATTTGAGATGAATGATGAAGATGAGAAAGATATAAAAACAAAGATGGATCCTATATTTAATTTCACAATTTATTATTACATTTTTTTTAAATTCATCTAAATTTCATTTTATTGAAAGAACATGAATATTTTCCGTTTTTATTTTAAAATTTCCATAAATATAATAAAATTATGTATTTGTTGGTGTTGACTGGATGGATGCAAAATGGAATTTCTAAATTCCTCCTCTTCAAATGGTCATCTCTTTTTTTGATTCATTTTTGTACGCGCACCATTTAATGATGAAGATGGCGCCGAAACATTTCACCTCAAACTCCTTTGCCTCACATTTCCCTCTCTGCATTTGGATCCGTACATTGCATTTTCTACTTCCAACCAGCCAGTCCCCCACCGATATAACCTTTAAATTTCCTTCCAGCCGCTGCGCCATCGGTGATTGGTCAACGCGATATTTTTGATGAGAGTCGAAAGGGCGGAATAGCGAGAATAATGAGAATGGTGGATGAAAATGGTGGAAGTAATGACAATTGGGAAGGTTTCATCTGACAGAAAGAAATAAAATTAAATGACAATTTTTGGATGGTATTTTCGGAAGTAAAATTGGTGCAATAATACATTTGGAAATAAATGCAAAAAATATTGGTCACCAAATCGCTAGTATTTCTCTCTTCTATGAAATTAATCAATTTAAATACAAATTAATTTTTTAATGCTTTAGACTCATACATTTTTTTATCCAAATATTTTTATTTCAAATTCTAATTTAAAAAGTTGAAAAAGTAATTTGTGATTTTTTAAATTTACTTTAGTTAAATTAGATAGACTAAAATTTAATATTCTTTTTTTATTTTGTAGATTCCCCCTTTCCATTTATTTAGAAGATCATTTTAGTCCTAAACCAAAATGAGCAAAGTAATTTACAACAATTTTAATTTTCACTTATTTGTAAAAATTATCACATTTTCCCAATTCCCATTTTAATTTGATTTCTGAAAGGCTAATAATCATTTTAAAAAATATATTTTCTGATATTTTTAATTTTTTCGATAAATTAAAAATAGATTTAAAATTCATTTTTATATGGGGCTTCTTTATTCATTTATTTCCGGATTTATTTTAAGTCAAATAATCAAAAGTTTTTTTAATAATGTTTTTTTAATTTTAAAATATTTCGTTCTTCTCCCCATTTTCTCAATTTTATATTAATTTCATACAAAATAAAGAAATTTATCTTTGGAAAAGAATAAAATTTTATGAGTTTGAAAAAAAATCCAAAAAAAGATAATTTTTATCAAATTTTTTATTTATTGACAATAAACTTGAAATTTATTATATAATTGAAAAAATAAAAATCATAAATTATTTAAAACATTTATTATTTTTTAAAATTTAAAATTTATCCATACAAGGCCATCTTAGTCTATCCGCTTGCCTCTTTTCTACATAAGGAAAGAAATTGCGCGGCTGTCTTCAAAATGAATTTTTGTTTGAATTTTAAGAAGACAAATTAATGGGAGCAACGGTTGTTGAGAAGAACAAGATACAAATCGCCGTGGGGGTGGTTTTCTTATCATTTGGGATGGGAAGGTTATTTAACCTTTTACCTGAGGGGGGGAAGATGGGAAGATAGAAAAAGTATTAGGAGGAATGAGGAATTGAAGGAGGATGAAACGAGAAGATGGCGAGCTGGAGATAACCTCATTTTTGCCTCAACATTTTTGTGCTCATTTGACCATATTTGACATTGTCTGTTGGCTGGCTGACGGCGAGAATGAGGTGGGAGGTGGTGCCGACGTTGTATGCTGTTGCTGACAACCAACTAATTTACCTCATCAGTTCAATCTTCCAGCCGGCAGACACCATTTCCCCTTATTTTCTTGCATTTCATTCTGCACTATACCATTGAATTCAAATTAGTTTAATAAAATTCTTAGTCAACTTTCCATCCCATAATTTCAAGTATATAATCATTTTAAAAATTTCCATTTTTGCTATCATATAAAGTATCAATTCATAATAACATTAACATTACCCTACAATATATAAAATTCGAAAAATACTCTACTAAAATTTATAAACCAATGAATCATGATATAGGTAGTAGCATTTATTTAAGCTTCAGGCAATTTCCAAAGAGCAATATACCAAAAGAATGAAAAATTCATAGTCCAAGTAAATAAAAATGCTTTATTTGGTCATTTTGCACGAAAAATATGCGGAATATTCCAATTTTTTATAAAATATAATGAATTATGAATTACAAATTATTTAAAAAAAATAAAATTTACAACAATTTACTGATTCATTCCTCTTCGGTTAAAAAAAGTAATTCTTTTTATTTTTGTTTTTTTTTTCAAATATTTGATACAATACAATTTAATATTTTGAATTTACACAAAATAATTATTAAATATCCCTGCAGATGTCGAATTATTATATGAGTTTTAAAATAATTTTAAAAATTTTTTATTTTGACCATTTACAAATTGTGTTTAAAAAAGGGTTCCCATTCCCACATTGTTTTTAATTAATCTGGAATTAATTGTTTCACTAAACGTTTAATTAAAATAAAATTAATAATTTAATTATTCGAAATTGTGATCCATCAATCAAATTCATTTCAAATTTAATTTATTTCTGGGAAAATGATCTTTGAATAAAATAAAATAAGAATGAAAAACTGTAGATGATGGTTGTGTCATCAAAATTTTACTTATTTTTTCTAGAATAATATAAAATTGCCTGGCGCAAAAATGAAAGCACATTTTTTTAATCTCATGGCATCATATCTAGACAAAAGAAATGCGGGGAAAAATATTTTTGTGGCGATAGGAAATGTTTGGAAATGACAACTCTGATGGACGACAAAGTCCACCAACAAATTTATATTTTTTTGGCATCACTAAAGATGGGAGGAAATTTATGCGATGAATTTGGCTAAAGGCACTAAAAAAAATTTGAATATATTTATTTAGTTTGATAAATGGACTCCTACCTACCTTTATCATTATCAAAAATTAACTTTTGAATGATAAAAAATATGAATACTTACTAAATTTCTCCAGCAGCAGATCATTCCAATTTTTTATCCTCAACTGTACATATAAGTAAATATAATAATAGAAAAGTTGATCAACTAATTTAAATATTAGTAAAATTTCCATCTAAAAATTTGAAAAAAATTTTTCTTCAAATAGTAAATGCTCTGCAAAATTCTGTTAAAATAATAATAAAATATGCAATAAATTCCATTAAAAAAGTTTTTTATCATAATAATATAATATAAACAAATTTATTGTTATAGCAATCTTCTGTAAAAAGTTTCGAAAAAAAATTCAGCTATAAATCCAAAAGAAAATCAGCTTAAAAGAATTTTTATAAAAAATCGCATCATTGATCCAGCGAAATTTTTTGGCAGATTACTGTATTAAAAAAATTATTATTTATGTCCTTTTAAAAGCTTTCTAATAACTTTTGGTTAAATCTTTGTTCCCAATAAAATATAAGTATATTTAAAAAAGACAGTATTTTTTATAAGACTATGAAAAATTTGCATTATAAATTTAATATTAGAAGAAGGTCTTTTTCTTGGTTTTCGGAATAGGAAGACTTCCCATGTTTTAATCGTCAATCTAAAAATCATCAAAAAATTTAATCGAGATAATTTCGCTGACCCTTGAACTCTAGTAAATATGTACAAAATACATACAAAGATCGATACAAACTATTTTCAATACAAACTACATATACAGTATGCCCCATTTTAATATAGCACGCAAAATGTGTCTGACCACAAAGTATTATTGCTAAATTTGATATATATTTGGTTTTTTTAAACAAATTATAAAAAAAATTTTGGCCATAATCCCTACAATTTTGAATAAGCCATAAATTTAGTATTTTATGATAATCAAAATTATTTTTTTTTTGGGTCAAATTATTTTTCTTTTAACCCCTCATGTTAATAAATAATCCGCGAATGTTACATCATTCATGATGAATCATGATTAAAAATGATTTCTGGAAATTTCGTAATTTTTGTGTCATCTCATCATTATTAATATTCTACCAACCAAAGTAAATAAAATATATATTTATAGGTAGCTTCTTCATTTCAATTGGTAGAAATCCCTGGCTCAGTTGAAGTGATTTGAATCATTTTAACAATCTGAAAATTTTTATTTGAAAATTAAATATTTTCTTCTATTAAATTCATCAACAACATTTTATATTTTTACCATCATAAGTATTCTTCCAACGCCACTGCTAGTAAATAATTTTTAGGCCATCAATTCAATTTGATGCCAGCCACAATGGATAATCTAAATCCATTTTCCACTGGTTCTACAACAACATTTGGTAAACCATCAAAAGCAATGGAATTTCAACAGAAAGCTTAAATTGAAGTGAGTTTTCGAGGGAATTTTATTTATAATATTATAGCTAAAATTTAAGAATATTATTTTCTCTAAAATTTTAGCTAAGTAAATCTGCCTATACCTCTGCAACAATTTCTGTTACTGAGCCATTTTTCGAGCCACAAGCATTCGAACGCTCTAAAATTTTTTAAAAATTTTTTTTAAATTTGTGAAAAGGACAATTAATTTATAAAATATAAGTGACTTTTCTTCAAAAAATTCAAGTATTTTGCCCTCAAAGGACATATAATATTAAAAAACCCGATTTCATATAAGGCAAAATTATAGCGAACGGTATATAATTTATCCCCTGCAGATAAGTTAATTTCTCGCTTGGAATTATCGTATTAATAAAAGAGAATATAATATATACTGAAATGCCCCACTGAAATATTCATTATCCATAATAAATTTTTTAAAGCTTTTGTAAAAATTGGCCTACCATTTCTTTCTATTTCTTTATCTAAAAATTCATAAAAATTTCAGCCTCCCACCTCATCAGCAGCATTCATTACTTCTTCAAATTCAAATGGACATCAGAATGCCAATGGCAATGAGAGTATCAGCAAATTGTTGTTTGCCCCCACCATGGCTAATAACAATTCCGCCTCCTCCGTTTCTCCATCCTCTTCCTCGCCTTCTTCCTCTGCTTCATCCGCCCCTACGGCACAACAACAAAATGTTGGCATTTCACCGTTCAATTTTCTGCCTTCATTTGGAGCAGACCTCCAAAAAATAATTGCCCGGAATTTTGAGGATCAAATTCGTCAAAATGCTCAATTCAATCAGTTGTTATTACTTGAAGAGGAGGAGAAGCAACGCCGAAAGCAAGCATTGCTCTACAATAAAACAATTAGTAATTTTTGAAATAAAATTTTTCGGTTTTGCTACACCCCAACTAAAATTTTGAAAATTGCATTCTAGACATAATTTTGGGAGTAGAAAACAATTCCCATATCAATTTTGCCATACCTTGTCATCTTGGTAGACATGGTTGACTTCTAACAAGAAAATGCCAAGAGTTGACCAAGGCCATTTTTTATGAAAATTTTTGTACAAAATATAACTCAATCGACACAGCTTGGCCAGCTGAATCGAATGATACCCATTTTTATCACATAAATTTAGTAATATAAGAAAATTATGGTTAAAAGAAATATTTGTCTTGATAAGATATTTTTATCTTTATCTTGACCATATTGGAACATTACCTAATAAAAATGGTACCCATTTTTTGAGCTATACTAATATGTCTATATAAAAAATTTTTTTAAATTCTGCCTTAGCCAACCTTGGCATTTTCTTGGGAAGGTTTGGTATTATTTACTACAGTGTAAATTATGGGTTATGGCGGAAAGGACGTCAGATCCATGTTCTGCACAAAAAATTACTCATAGGTTTGTGGGGTTGTCGCATAACCGAAAACTACCGAAATGTTTATAATTTTATTTGCTAATAAAATTGATAATTAAGGCCATGAGAAGCGAAAATTCACACCGCCCATTTCTGATTTCATGGTGCTGGAGGTTTTGAAGCGAAAAAACTATTTGGTTGAACATAACACAAGCAGAGTAAGTTACTATTAATTTAAATTTATTAAATTATTTTTGGATTTAAAAATAAATTTCAGGCGAAACAATTATTAATTCTCTAACTATAATTTTTCAGAAATTGTCAATTTTTTATAAATTGAAAAAGAGCCCTCTGATTTATATGGAATACATATTTATATGTTATTTGTGGTATAATCTATATAGGGTTTTGAGTACTTAAAATTTACGATTTTTGTACTTTTAGTAGAGATTTTATTTTGAATATTTTTGCATTTTTTTGGTAAAAATTAAAAAAATTGAATGCTTACTTATTAGAAAATATTGGCAAATTTTTCTTATTTTGGAATTTTTGTATCATATAAATATTAAACATTTTCTCTTATAATATGAGCAAAAATTATAAAAAAAAACTAAAAATTTTTGTAAAAATTTAAAAAATATTTTAAATTAAATTTATTTAATAATTAAAAAATTTTTCTAGGATCTGAAATTTTCGGAAGAAAAGCGAAAAGCATGGGAAACAGTGCGAGACTTGTTGAAGGAGCGATTTGCCGGTTTTACAATGGGCATTGAAAACATCAAATCGCATTGGCGCTATCGAAAGCGAAAAGTGACTGATGCAGCCAACGAAATACGAGGGTAATTTGGTTATGGAAATATTCAATTTTTGATATTATTTTTTACAAAGTTTATTGGTGTTTAAGTTTATTGTTAGCATTAAGCTAAGACAAAAATTTTCCCAAATTTTAATAAACTCATTTAGCTAAATTAGTAAATGCCCCGAAAAATGCCAATTTTTGCCCGAAAATTTGTTAATAAATTAATTGCCATTCTTTTCTATTTTTCAAAAAAAAATTTTAATTTTCAAGTGTTAAACATGAATTTTACTTTATTTAATAGATATTAGACTATCATGTTAATAAAAATAAAAATATGCCAATAATTTAATCCGACCTAATGTAAAATTGGCATTTTAATTTACCAAAATAATGTCTTTTAAACTAGAAAAAATTTAAATATTCTTAGCTCAATAAATATCCATAGGTAAATTGTTTTTGCTATTGAATTAGATAATTTCGAAAAATATTAATTTTTAAAAAAATTTAATTGAAATTTAATTTCAGCCCAGATATTGAGGACAAATTGCGCGAAAAACTTGGAAATGATGTGGATTTTCGCATTTATTTGGAATTAAAAGCCTCAAACATGTTGGACAATTTTGATGATGATTCGCCGCTGGTATTTATTTTTTTAAATTTAAAAATAGGAAAATGTGGGAGCTGGGAGGAAAATTTTTGCTAGATTTTATTACCGTATATACTCTTTTATTTTTGCATTTTCTATTAATTAGTAATTACTTATCTTCGTCTTTGAAGAGATATAGTCCCTGGCAAAGTGAATTTTAAAAATTTTCCATTTCTTTAGTTCTCTAAAGCTAACAAAAAATCGGCCATAATTTGTTCAAAAAAATATTCACAAACTAACTAGTTAGACTCTCTAATTTTCCCAATTTTTGAGGGTTTGGAAAGTATTAAAAGAATATACGCGGTAAATTATACAAAAAAAGTAGAATTTTTTGAGGCCATATAAATTTGCAAAAAAAACGTTTACTTCTTAATTCTAAAGTTTAAAAATAAGGCAAGTAATATGTTAAATATGAGATTAGGCTACATTGATTAAGAAGCGTATGTTATTTTATTATTATGTTTTATGCTCTCAATAATCACTTTTTTGACAAACCAAATTAATAGAATTTTCATAAATTTTAGCCAAATTATTTAATATTTTCGCACATATCATAATGTTTATAATATTTTTCCCTAAACCTATCTGAAAAATATTTTGCCTAATTTCTCAATTTAAAAAGCAAAAATTTAATTAATTATTTTTTAAAAATGTTTACCTACCACTCATTCAGATGCCATTGGCCAATGCCAACAATATGGAGGATGATGATGGCAAAATGAATTTTTCCAATGGTGCCCAATTTCCATTGCAATTTGAAGGACAATACCAAAAATCGCAAAATGATCAATTGGCCCAATTATTGAAGAACAATTCATCGGCAACGGCATTGTTCCCTGCAAATGGTAAAAATTAATTAAAAATTGGATAAATCCAATCAATTTTTGGGCAAATGAAAGGGGAAAAGAATAATTTAAAAAAAATTTTAAAATTACGATACGAAGAGTGAAGGTAAATTTTTTATCGTAAAATGATTTGCTCATCCATTTTAATATTGAAATTTATATTCATTTACTCACTGAGTCACTGATTGATAAGGAAAAAGAAACATACCCACTTACTTTCCCATTGCCCCGGGCCATTTTTTGTTGGAGCTTATTCTCTTTTAATTGGTATTGGTACTGTTGCCGTTTCAAAATTTTTTTCCCGCTAAAAATATTTTATCAGTCAAAATGAATGATTGGGTCGGTCAGTAAAATAGGCATTTTTACAATTTTGCCCCCACATTTCCATATTAAATATGTCTTCTTAGATTATTTGCCTAGGGCAAAAGCAGTTGAATAATTAATCAAAAATCAAATCCAAATCAAAATATTGCCCAAAGTGGGTACATTTCCCCATTTAATGGACTATCAATTCCACTGTACAGAATTAAAAATGGATTAATAATATTGAATATTCAAATGTGGTTGAAAGGGATTTGGATTAATAAATTCGATTTTTGAAACCTATAAAAGTTTGAATGGAATGTAAAAGAGTTTCAGTTAAAATATGATAATTTATTAAATTCATATTTGATACGACGGTAAAGTCTACGATGTCGTTAATTGACCTTCATTTATTTTTACTTTAAAATACATATTTATTTTAAGGGTTTCCGCGTCTAGATTTCCTTTATCAAATCAAAAAATAATTTTATACTTGTCGATTATCAGCATGCAGTTTTTTTGGGGCCCCAGGGAAAAGTTACCGTAACCTCTGGGTCATCCGGTAGAGAGTTAGGGTCGGACAGGGATGGGTTATAATCAGCCGTATCCGTAACCTTATCCTAATCGCCAAAAGAGGGATACTTCATTCCAAGTTAATAAGCAGGCGCATAATCGACAAGTACTAAAAAATCTAAATATTTTATTGGTTTTGTACTCAGACTTCGTTTAATGATTCCACCGTATTTTTAAAAATAATTTATAAATTAATTCTTGATTGTTCGGTTCATTATCATATTTGGTTTCGAAAACGCCCTACTAAACAAATAATAGAAATCTTGTTAAAACACTGTCAACAAAGAACAATTAAATTAGTAAATTTAAATGTATTTTTATTTTTCAGTGCCTTCACCATTGTTGGATTTCTTTAAATTACAACAAATTAAACAAATGACTGACATTAATTTCAATGCAAATTTGCCTAAAAAAATTGAGAACAACCATCATCATCATCCAATTGGCCAACAAAATGGACAAATGTTTGATGGAGGACGAAAAAGAGCTGCTGAATTGAATGCAAATTTTGGATTGGGACAGAACGGAATCCACCACAATGGCCAACCTCCAAAAATGCACAAAAATGATGGTGGCATTGTCAAAGAAGAAAACGGTGACAGTAATGATGAGGAAGAGGCCCTAATTATTGATGAAGATGGAACAACAATGATGGAATGCACCAATCAAAATGAGGGACAAAAACTACAAAAGATTGATGAAAATGTGGTGAAGGTCGAAAATGCAGTGCCCATGGAAATGAACGGGCAAATCAATGCTCTTATTCAGGTAAAATAAAATAAAAATTGCTCGAAATTTTGCATGACTAGTTTTTTTTTGTTATAAAGGTAAAGCAAAATGCTATAGACAATTGGGATTGGTCAAAATCGGTTCGTAAAATCAAAATTCTGAATTTTTTTTCTTTAAATCCGAAAATGAGAAAAACCGTAATCAAAAACCTATATTTTTGAAAACAGTTTAAAACCAACACATTTTAAAACGATTCTGATCAACCCTTCCTAATAGACAGTAGACACATCAATTATTATATTTTTAAGAAATTTCGTTTCAATCAGCCACTTTTAGTAGGAAATATAATAATATTAAGTCATTTAAAAAATAAAAATTAATACATTTTAAAAATAATTTATTTCGATTTTCAACATTTTTCTAAGCCCAGAAATTTTAACTAGTAATCCACTTTAGTGCCTATTTTAATTTCAATAAATTTTTTAAAATTAAAAAATTAAATAAAAAAATTTTCTAATTAAAAAACTTTTCTAATTTTTCACTAAAACCTATCAAGGAAAAACATTTTTGGAATTCTATTTAATATTATTTTTAATAAATTTTTTAATCTTTTTTTTTAAATTAAAAATCTAAATTTTTGATAAATTTAGGCCCAAATTGAGGCGGCAAACGCACAAAAGGAATTGGCCAAAATGCAAAAGTCGGCCACTGTTGAATGGTTCAAAGCAGCAAAAAACATCAATGAATTGATTCCAAAATTGGGAGCGGCTATTGAAAAATATATGAAGGAGGAATAAATGAATGAATATTCCATTTTGGCAATTGTTTAATGGCTTCCTTCTTCGAATTTGGATGTTTATGTTTATGCCGTTTTCATGAATATCTGCATATTTATTCATATACTTATGTCCATTCTTTTCTAATTTAATTACATAATTTATTCTATAAAATTGTTTTTTTATATATTTATGCATTTTCAAATTTCACATTCCATACTTTCATTTATTATGTTTTTATTTTATTTTGTAATCATATTTTATTCAACTCTTTACCTTTCATTTCTTAGACAAATACATTAATTCTTTTATTCATAATTTAAATTTATTTGCCTTCATTGTCGATCAATTAAATTATTAGGGAATTTTGATTATTTTACATCCTTTTAATTCTATTGTTTTCACAATGTTTCCTCTTCTTTTGATAATTTTAATTGCGTCACCAACTTTTAAAATTAATTTCTTAATCTACACAAAATAATAATTATTTTCACTGGATTAATTATAATAAATCAAATCAAAAATAAATTATCTTTAAATACATAGCTGATAAAGGTAATTAAAATATTTTCAAAAATGCGACTTAAATAAAATGTCGCAGTCTGTGAAATTTCCAATTTTCTCAGCCGCCCTCTCCTCCTCCCACTCCCCAACCGCTCACTTCTTTAAAAATCAAAATTGCATTTTTAAACTGTTGCCAATTTGGATTTGGATTCTTTTGCCTTCTAACGATCATTTTTTCACAAGAAACCGCAAAAAGTATTTTACAATTAATTACATCGACTTTTTAATACATCTAGAGCTTAAAAGATGATCCGAGTTCCTAGAGAATGCAATGTAACATTTAGACAGCCCAAATACATAAATTATACCAAATTTAGGAATCTTTGAGATTTTTGAAAAATTTGGGGATCAATAATCGACAAAAAAAAAATCACAATCAGCAATAATCTTGGTTTTCTAAAGGCATAAAGGCAAATGAATCGTCCAATGTTGCAGTCAAATTAAAATTATAAAAAAATTATTTATTAAAAAATTCATATACAAAAATATTTTATAAAATAGAAAGACCCATAAATTATTTTCTGTAGAAAATATATAATAATTTACTAAAAATATGTGTATATTAAATTCAAAAGATGAGAAGAAAACCACAATCAAATTTTACAAAATGATTAAATCATTGAACAAAATGAATGTAAAATAAAATGATAATTTTAAGAATATGTTCATTCAAAGTTGTGTAATATTTCTGTAAAAATGCTAATTTATTGAAATATTTTTAATCTATTCAGAGGAATGCATCAAATAAAATTCTCTTACCGTAGGCTAAATTTGCAAAATTAAAACTAGGGGAAATTTTGAGTCATTTCTCCCTAACATATTTATTAATTTTTATTAATATTCGGATTAAAAATAAAAATTATAAAATTTTGTATTAGTAGTGACTAGTAAAATTGAATTTTCCAGAATTGAAGCTACAAATATAAATTTAATTTTATCGTGAAAAGTAAAGATACTTACTAAATAAAATTTAGACTTTTTAAAAAATATTAATTTTTAATCTTGATCGTCTCGTCTCCTTTTTATTTTAAATTCCTCAATTCCCATTAATTTAAATCCTAATTCTAAAAAAATTTTATGGGTTGTAATTTTCATCTTTTTTGAAAATTTTTTAAAAATTTTTTTGAAGCCTTCTTTTTTATTGATAATTTCTTTTCATTGGCAACCGATACAAACAAATTGCACAAAAATCTTAGATTGTAATTTTATTATAAGTTTATTAATATTATAACAAACATTCGTTAAAATTAACAAATAAATTTTTTATTTAGTTATTAAAAATTATTTTGAACGTTGCCATATTTTCTAGGAATATTCTCATCATTTATATGAAAATTTAAATATTATTTTAATGCTCCGAAATTTTATGAGTTGCAAAATTATATTCAAATTGTTATGAAATTATATTAATCTAAAAGAATTCTCTACATCCATTGTTTAATTATTATTCCCATTCTTTAATCCTTTAGGCCGCAATAAGGCCAAATAATAAATAGATGAAAATTCTTTTAAATTTTTTATCAATATTTTTTGAAACCCATAAAAATTCATAATTTTTTCTTAATAAATAAATCTTAATTTTCTGGTAAATAAAAATAAGTCAAGGAAGATATATATACATTTAAAAATTAAATTTAGAAAAAATTAAATTAAGATAATTTTCCAGCAGAAAGAAGAGAATACGACCAATTTGTATATTGCAAAATTGCCGCCTGCTGATTTGATGAAGAAAAATTATTCGTTTTATGCATTTACATGGATTGTTGATTAGTTCATGCATATTAATGTGGGGTATTATTGAATTTGAATTAATTAGAAAAATCAATATTTATTATTGATTTTAGTAATTTTCTAGAATATATAGATGTTAAAATTTCGAATGAAAACTTGGAATTATAAAAAGTGTTGGAATTCCCAAAATATGGCCAATGTTTCTCATTTTCATTTTAAAAAATCCCATTTTTTGTTTAGAGTTTCCTGGATTTGAAGAAGCCTGATGTAAGAAAAATAATTATGATTTGATTATATTTTTAATTTTATGACTGCGCTGAACAATCAAAATTATGATATTTTTTTATGTTATTTCATCATTGGAATGGAATACATTGAATTTCATCATTTGTTATTTTGGCAATTGTAAAAAAATAAATTCCATTCTTTCAAAAAGTATTCAAAAATATGAATGGTAGAAGTTTTTTAAATTGTATCATAAAATTGTAATTTAACTATCCTAGTTTTAGAATGCAAAATTGGTAAATTAAAAAAAATAATGAAATTTAAAAATTATTTTAAAACCCATAAAATATTTCGATAAGTCTGGGAATATCTAATTATTATTTTTTATTAAATGCTAAATTAAATCGAAAACAAACTCCACATGAAAATATTTGAAAAAAAAATAAAAAATAATTTAATTTAAAATAAATCACATAATATCGGCTACTTCATCGACGATTGGTGATCTGACCATCTATTAATCCCAACCATCTCCGTAACAAAAAATCACAGTACACAAATGTTTTCCATAACTTTAATCATCATCCTCATATCTACTATAACATCAGCAGTGTAAGTCGATTTGCCCAGAATATTCACGAATAGAACGGAGGTCAAATTGGTTGGCTTAATAATTGATCTTTGTTTTATTTGGGCGGCACCATTTTTCATTGCCTATTTTCTCCGTACACAGTGGAATTATTTTCCACTCATATGCATGGTAATTTTTTTTAATAAAAATAAAAAATTTATATTTAATTTTATTTTTTTAAATAATTTATTTTATCAAGCGCAGGATTTCATAAATATTCAATTATTTTCAAACAAATTTTCTCATATTAATATCAAAATATTAACATTTTTCTTCTATGAGATGCAAATATCTTTTTAATAATAAAATTTTAAAAACAATATGAAAAATGAAAACCATAAAAAAATTATTAGCGTATAAATTTTAAAAACATTCAAATTTGAAAAAGAAATATACTAAAAAGATAACAATTTCAAAATTGAAAATTCAAATTTGCCATAGACAAGGCTAGAAATAAATGCCATGGTTACGAATTACGATTTTGTTTTTTAGGTTGATTTCGAGAGTTTATTTTAAAAGTATTAATAAATTTAATTCAATGATATTCATAAAGAAATTCAAAAGTTTCAAATAAAGATTATTACATGAATATGTGCTATCAAATAATTATTGTCATTTCCATTGTTGATTCCATCCAATTATTTGCCCATTTTTATGGAGGCTTAATTGCAATTTTTAATTCATCTATAAATTATTGGTTGGAGATAGAGAAAGTGAGTACAAGAATTAAAAACATTTCTAATTTAAAATAATAATAAATAATTATTATCTAAATATACTAAATGGAGATGTCCGGGACAAATTGACATTTGAATATTTTAATGTTGGCGTTTTGTTTTTTAAATATATTTTGGACTTTTTGTCCAAAAATTAAATGATGCAATGAAGAATTAAAGAAAAATAGATTATAGACAATATTAATAAAGAAAATAAGACAAATGTCTTTGTGAAATAAATAAAAATAAATGGAAAATATAAAAATTGGCTTAAAGAATATTGATTAAAGAAAAATAATTAAAATAAGCAAAAAATATCAATCAATTATTAATATGCTAATAATATAAAATAAACTCGGGAGCGGCCGGGAGCCGCGCAGCGGCGACCGGGCGCTCCCTTAAACATTTAATACATTGGAATATCGATAATAATTTTAAAGGAAAAACCGGGAATGAGTAATTATTTAATATTTTAATGGGAAAGAGGGGTAAATCATGGAATTAGTATTGAGAATTATGGGGAAATGATAGAATTTATTGAAAATGAGGGGGAAAATTCAATGATTTGAAGAGAATAAAGTAGTAAATACCCAGAATTGTATGAGAATTTTAGAACATTAATGGAAAATGACGGGAATGATCGAGAATGAAATGTAAAAAGCGGGGAATAGTCGAGAATGAAATGTAAAAAGCTGGGAATAGTCGAGAATGAAATGTAAAAAGCGGGGAATAGTCGAGAATGAAATGTAAAAAGCTGGGAATAGTCGAGAATGAAGCAAAAAAAGCCGGGAATGGTCGAGAATGAAACAAAAAAAGCCGGGAATGGTCGAGAATGAAGCAAAAAAAGCCGGGAATGGTCGAGAATGAAACAAAAAAAGCCGGGAATGGTCGAGAATGAAACAAAAAAAAAGCCGGAAATGGTCGAGAATGAAGCAAAAAAAAGCCGGGAATGGTCGAGAATGAAACAAAGAAAGCCGGGAATGGTCGAGAATGAAGCAAAAAAAGCCGGGAATGGTCGAGAATGAAGCAAAAAAAGCCGGGAATGGTCGAGAATGAAACAAAAAAAGCCGGGAATGGTCGAGAATGAAACAAAAAAAAAGCCGGAAATGGTCGAGAATGAAGCAAAAAAAGGCGGGAATGGTCGAGAATGAAGCAAAAAAAAGCCGGGAATGGTCGAGAATGAAGCAAAAAAAAGCCGGGAATGGTCGAGAATGAAGCAAAAAAAGCCGGGAATGGTCGAGAATGAAGCAAAAAAAAGCCGGGAATGGTCGAGAATGAAGCAAAAAAAAGCCGGGAATGGTCGAGAATGAAGCAAAAAAAAGCCGGGAATGGTCGAGAATGAAACAAAGAAAGCCGGGAATGGTCGAGAATGAAGCAAAAAAAAAGCCGGAAATGGTCGAGAATGAAGCAAAAAAAGCCGGGAATGGTCGAGAATGAAGCAAAAAAAAGCCGGGAATGGTCGAGAATGAAGCAAAAAAAAGCCGGGAATGGTCGAGAATGAAGCAAAAAAAGCCGGGAATGGTCGAGAATGAAGCAAAAAAAAGCCGGGAATGGTCGAGAATGAAGCAAAAAAAGCCGGGAATGGTCGAGAATGAAGCAAAAAAAAGCCGAGAATGGTCGAGAATGAAGAGTAAAAAGCCGGGAATGGTCGAAAATAAAAAGAAAAATCCATGGAATTATTGAGAATGATATGAATAATGAAGAGAAAGTTGAGGAATGAATAAATAAATTAGTAATGATGAATTAGAGGCATAGTTAAAATAATGTCAAGAATTAAATAATCTGATTTTCCAATAATATTTAACAAATATGGGTGTGAGAAATTTGTACATTTGTTCAATTTATAGAGTATTGAAACTGAGATTCTAAAGCTTTCCATCATTTTTATTTTAAAAAGTTTTAGCGAGCGTTGGGATGCCGCGAAGCGGCATCCCAACGCTCGTTAATTATTAAATTATGAAAATTATTATTTTCACAAATATTTTTTGTTTCTCATAAATTATTTTATATAATTTGGAATTAAATTCTATTTTTTTTTGCTAAATTTTCACAAGATGCATGTAGGAACATTTCTGACCGAAATATGAATAAAAAAATTAATTAAAAAAATATATAAATTTATTGATAACTCACAAAGTAATTTAAAATAATATTTTCACTCATATTTTTGCATCTCACAAATTGTTTTCTAGGTAATTTAAGTCTAATTTTTTTTGAAATTTTTACAAAATGCCAAAGAAATATATGACGAAATTTGAATAAAAAATTAAATTGAAAATTTAAAGAATAATGGACAAAAAATAAAAAAAAAGTATAAATTTATTTGATAAAGCGGAAAACAAAATTATTTAAAATGATTTTTTCATAAATATTTTTTGCATCTCATAAATTATTTTCTATAATTTGGCATTTAAGTTCTAATTTTTTTTCTTTGAATTTTTTGATTACATTAAATTTAAAATCCGAGTTCTAAAAATAAATTTATAGCTTATAAGTTTCATCTTTTTTGGACAATTTTTTATAATTTATTTTTATTTATCGATAATCTACCTGCAGATTTGAAAAATTTTCTTGAGATTCTTAATTTATTATTCATATTTGATTGTAAAGCTATGAAAAAAATTTATTCCCAATATGTAAAGGTAAAAAAACAGCACATAACAATAAGCATAAAACATTTAGAATCAAAGTTATTAAAAATAGATAAATTTAATACCTAATTTAATTTGAAATATCTTGAATTTTTTATTTAAAATTATTAATATTTTTTGTAGAATGTTGTTCTTTTTTTAATATTCTTCTTAAATATGACGAGAATTAATATTTTCCATTAATTCTTCATACTTTTATGGGTTGCTAATTTTCCCCATTTTGAAAGCATGGTTTTGTGGATCTTGAATTATCGGATGCAGCAGAGGCAGCACCAAGGGTTTACCGATAATTAGCTACCGGAATTCATGCATAAATGGCAAAGTTGAGAGAAAATGAATAGGAAAAAATTTTTTAAAGGATTTTTAAATATTAATTTTTTAACCCATAAAAAATTTTTTATATTTCTCTTTTTTAAAAGTTCCTTTTTATTTTTTTTATGAAAAAAAGCCAAGAAAGACAGTCATATTTTAAATTTGAAAATAAATAAAATTCGGTGGAAATATCTAAAATGATTATTGCGTCATTGCAAATTGAAATAAAAATTATATATTTTTGGACTTCATAGGAAAGAATTAGATCATCATAATTTTTGTACTTTATGAACTTTTTATTTAATAATTTTTTGTTAATTAAAAAATGACCTACGCAATCAGAAATATTTATTTTTTCGTAATTATCAATGACGCATTTCATTTCTTACCCAGAATTATGTAGTCTAATTATAAAATTTATTAATTATTGTATTTATATTACACCGGACCAAAAAAAAATATGATCAATTTGTGCATTGGTGACGGGTAAAATTGAATTTTACGGAACCCTAACAGAAAAAATCGGAATAAATCGGAATTATGGTCTATATTTGGTATAGATTGAGGCTCTCACGAATTTTTTACTACTATTTTTTCTGAATAAAATCTAATTAATTAAAAATATTAAATAATTCTTATAACATAAAAATTTTTCATATATTTCCTTCACCTATAAAGATTATTACATGAATATGTGCTATCGAATAATGATTGTCATCGTCATTTCCAATGTGGATTCTGTAAATTATTTGTTCACTTCTATGGAGGCTTAATTGCAATTTTCAGTTCATCTTTTGATTATTGGTTGGAGAAGGTGAATAAGCATTAGAAATATTTTTATTTAAATTAATAAACTAAAGCATGAAAATAATTTTTTTCGCAAATATTTTTCTATCTCATAAGATATTTTATATAAGTTGGCATTTTAAGTTCTAATTTATTGCAGAATTTTTATAAAATGTCGAGTAATACCATTGCGAAATTTCAATAAAATTAAATAATTTTAAAAATTTAAAAAATATTGATAAAAAATTTTTACATTAATAATATTTAATTTATTTAAATTTATAATAAATTAATTATTATTAAAGTATATAGTTATTCTATCAAACATTTTTTTGTATCACATAAATTATCTTTTAAAATTTGGAATATCAGTTCTAATTTTTTTTGTTGAAATTTTATAAAATGTAACAAAGCCAGCTTTAATCGAAATTTGAATAAAAAATTTAAGAAAAATATTTTTTTGATAATGTGGAGAAAAGAATTACCGATTAAAAATAATTTTTCACATCATTTTTACACTCTCACAAATTATTTTATAAAATTTAAAATTTAAGTTCTAATTTTTTTGTTGAATTTTTAAATTTCGATTTATAGAAAATTTATGATTATGTTCCACAAATCTCCTATGCGATAAAATTTTTCGATTATATGACATTGGGACGAAATTAGTAAATAATTAGTGATAGAGATACACCTTAAATTATCATTTTATTGAGCAATAAATTACCAATTAAAAGTTAGAAAATATTGACTAAAGTAATATATTTATCGAATTATGATTAAAAAGCTAATTTAAATTTGCCTATCGGTTTTTTTTGTTATATTTTGGTTAGGCGATTGTTAGACTTAGTGGGCAATGAGACAATCAACCGTTGTTTATGCCGATGATGATGTGGTTGATTTTAAAATTTTATTTTATTATTTAATTTTTTTTTCAAATATTTTTTGGATCCGATTGCTGTAAAATTTTTAACATTTATTTCGATTTATTTATTGGTTACTTAAAAATACCGTCCGAGGACAATTCCACAATCGATAAAGGACAGAAAAAATGTGGTCAATTCCACAAAAGTAAAAATGTGGTCAATTCCACAAAAGTAAAAATGCTAATGTTAATTTTTTTGTGAAATTATTTGTTTGAGTTGGAAGAAAAAATTTGGACATAGGGGTTTTCTGATGTGGAGAATTCAAAATAGTTTTTTGACCAGTTCATTGGGTGGTTTCTGGTTTGTAAACGGGTTCAAAATGGCTAAAATGTAAATATTGTCAGAATGAAGTGAAAATTGGGATTTATATGCTTTTGAATATGGAAAATTTAAAAATGGAATTAGTTTTATGACTAGCGCAAAAGTCGTTTAACAAACCGGTTTAAAAATGAAAAATTTCCCCAATTAACGTGAAAATTTTGATTTTTGGTTTTTCAATTATGAGGAACTCAAAAATGAAATGAAAAAATAATTTCAAAAAAAAAAATTAAATACTAATAAGTGTAGAAAATAAAATTACAATTTCTCTTGCCAATTTGAAAAACAGGAATATCCTTTAACTTTTAGAACGTTTGAGAATTTCAAATGACATATCGCCTTCTGAATTAGAACTTCTTTTTTGAATTTAGCCTAAAGCATGACCCAATAACTAGTTTCTTAAAATACTTACCGGTTTTTAATAAAATCTTCGAAACCGGACTTATAATAATTTGTTGCATTGATAAATAAGATTATTATTGTTAGTTGTATCAATTTCATTAGAATAATTTTTATATAATAAATGTTCAGAATAATATCGATATGAAAAATTCTACGAGTATATATAAAGCTTTTTCCATATAAATTGCCTAGCACGGCTGACACCGCACAAAAAAAATAATAAACAAATTGATCATTAATATGAAATATGAATGATAGGGGATGGCACTTTTCAATGCGCCGGCAATAGTCAAATCGAATGCCTAGCACGGCTGTCACCGCACAAAAAAATAATAATAAACAGATCGTCATTTCTATACAAAATATTAGGTGACTGGCTCTATTCATTTGGTTGACAATGGCCAAACTATTATAATTTCCCATGAATTTATTCTTCACTTTTTAATTAATTATATTTTTTTAAATGATTAATATTTGTATTTTTGACAATCGGGCACTTTCTTTTACCACATTTTTACTTTTGTGGAAATGACCACATTTTTACTTTTGTGGAATTGACCACATTTTTACTTTTGTGGAATTGACCACATTTTTACTTTTGTGGAAATGACCACATTTTTACTTTTGTGGAAATGACCACATTTTTACTTTTGTGGAATTGACCACATTTTTACTTTTGTGGAATTGACCACATTTTTACTTTTGTGGAATTGACCACATTTTTACTTTTGTGGAATTGACATAGCACCTAAAAATACATCTAATTTATGCATCACATAAATTATTTTATATATTTTATAATTTAAATCCTAATTTTTTTTCAGAATTTTTACAAAATAATTCCACAAAATGAAATCAAAATATATAAAAAAATTAAATAAAAAGTTTAAAAATTGGTTAAAAAATTAAAAAAAGTAAATTTATTTTATAATCTATCAAATAAACTTATTTAAAAATATAATAAAATTATTTAAATTATTATAAATAATAATTTGAAAACAATATGGTAGACCTCTTTTTTTAAACACAATTTGGAAATGGTTAAAAATAAAAATTTTAAAAAATTATTTTTAAATTCATAAAATATTTCAAAAATTGTAAAGATATTTAATAATTATTTTTTATTTAATGCTAAAATTTCATGGGAACTGACGAGAACAAAAAAATATGCAAAAAAACAATGATAAAAAGAATAAAATTAAAGCAAATTACATCGTCATCGAATTAAACATTTATTTATGAAATTTGTTTTCTTATCTAAAATATGAGATATTTTTTGTAATTATTAATTTTTTTTTAATATATTGATTGCTCACAATGTTGATGTAATAAAAAAATATTATAAAAAAAAATTATAAAAGTTTATTGATCAAATATTCATGATAGAAGGCATTCAATCAAATGGCTGCATTGACCAATGGTGCTGCCACCGGGGCCGATATTCTACAGTCATATATCAATATGGTTCGGCAAAAATGGCGGATATGGATATGCACTATGCAGTATGCACAAATTCTAGATGGCAAAAATTAAACAATTATTTTATTTTGATTTTTTATAAAAATTTTTGATTTTTTTTGTGCCGGTCAATATTTTATTTTTCCCAATAATAATCGAAGAATTATTTAAAATTATTGAAATAAATTTTATGTGTTTTAAAATTATTAATTCTTTTGTCTTGGAAATTTCTCAATTTAAAACTTAGGCATTTGATTTGACATTAATTTAATGATAAATATAAAAAGCTTGGCTAATGTTGGATATTGACCGAGTTATTGTCAAAATGTTTGAAAAATACAATTTTAAATAAATAATTTTCGGTCATATTTTGCTTAAAATTGATATAATTTGGTATCATTTTCAAAATAATTTTATGTCAAAAATTGGAATCTTTACCAATATTTACTAAATTATTTCGTGTCACTTCACTTATTGTTCTCAGTCATTCTATAATTAAATTTTAATTAACTAATGAAATTTATTAAATTAAATTTAGAATTAAAAAATGTGAATCATAAATTGATAAATAAATTTATAATAAATTTTTAAAAAAAATTTCTTCAAATTTTTAAGGGACTACGATGATTGAGCAACCAAATGGAAATTTGTTCAGATCAAGAAGTGCCATACTTATTAAATAAAAAAATTGACTAACAATTTTCTTAAGCATTTTTAATCTATTCTCATAAATTTTTACGACAAATTTTCTTTTATTTTAAGTAATTTTGATGATAAATAAATATAAAATCAAGAGACAAATAAGATAAATCAATTTTTTTAATATATGTGGAATAAAAAATACTAAATATATTATAAATATTTTTGCATCACATAAATTATTTTATATAAATTAAGAATTTAAATTCTAATTTTTTTTGTTGAATTTACACAAAATATTCAAGACACGCGGACGAAATTCGAAAAAAAATTAAATTAAAATAATTTTAAAAATTTAAAAAATATTTATAAAAAATTTACACATTAATAATTTTTAATTTATTAAAATTTATAATAAATTAATTATTATTAAAGTATAAAGTTATTCTGTCAAACATTATTTTTGCATCTCATAAATTATTTTTTAAAATAAATAATCAAATTTAGCGAGAAAAAATTTAAATTTCATAAATAAATCAAGAAATAAAAAAAGTTATGGCATTAGAAAAATTGAAAAAATCGGAAATATATAAATTACCATTTTTGCTAATTAATTTTTTTAATATATTTTTAGTAACCTTATTTGCCAAATTCTGATGCAACTCGTCGAGAGGAATCGATTGTTCTCTTATTTGACTATTTTTAATTCCATATTATTGTTAAATTAAATTCTGAGGATTTCGTGATTTAGGAGTTTCGTGACATTTTCTCCTTTTGGGGGTTGGATGATTTGGGGATTTCCTTATAACGTGTATAATCTTATCTTTTTAAAAATATCAAATTTATCTACAAATTATGTTTTCTATTTACATTTTTATTTTTTAAATTATACATTTTCAAATAAATTTTTAAAACCAATAAAATATTTTGGATTAAAAATTTATTAAAATTCATTTTAAAAAAAATGAATTTAAAATATATTAAAATAATGTGACACATTTATTTAAAAAAAATAATTTTAAAAAATACTTAAAATTTAAAACGATGAGAATTAACTCTGAAATTATATTTTTCTATATCTTTACATTTCATAAAATATTTTGGACTAAAAATATATTAAGTTTCATTGGTAAATTGAATTTAAAATATACGGGGAACAAAAAGAAGACATTTATTTAAAAAAAAAATAAAATAAAATAAAGGAAATATGTTTTTAATCCAAATTTTTATTTATTTTTAATTATAAATTTTTAAAAATAAATTTTTACATCCCATAAATATTTTAGACATAAATTTTGTATTAGGGGCAAATTTTCCGAGAAATATGAAAATAAAAATGGATTTTTACGCGGAACCTGCACTGTGGCCTGATTCTTGCCTTATGGATTAATTTTTTCTTTTTAAATAAATTGATTTCTTTTGAAAAATATTTAAAATTCAATTATTTAATGAAATTTAATAAATCTCTAGTAAATAAAAATATTTTTTGGGATTAAAAATTTTTGTGAAAATTTTAAATATGAAATCCATGAAAAAAAAATTTGAGGATTAATTCGGGCACAACGTAGGCTATAATTAAAAATTTGTTATTATATTTTTAAATTGATTATGGGGTTTTGAAAATATTTTTTACCTCTCATAAATTTTTCTAACAAATTTTTCTTTTAATTTGAAATTTTTTAAAATAAACCAAACAAAGAATCTGCAGGGTTGCTCGAAAAATAATTCAAACAATTTAAGAAAATTGAAATAAAAATATGGAATTAAAAAATGTGACATTTATTCCAAAAAGATTAATCGCTTAAATTCATTGAAAAAGTTTGTTGGCAATATATATTTTTTGTGCAGTGATCAAATATTTTATGGTATATTTAAAACACAGGGTCAAACAAAACTTGAAAAATTTTTTAAATAAATGCAATAAAAAATACAAAAATTTGTAATTTTTTTTGATAAAATAATTTGTTTAACATTTTAAAATATTAAAATTTATTTTACCGCTTATATCATTTTTTAATAATAAATTTTACGAATAAAAATGTAAATCTTATAATTTCAAAATTTGCTTCAATTTATAATTTCTATCGATATTTTTGCAACTCATAAAAAATTCTTATTCCTTTCTCTATAATAAATCTTAATTTTCTGGTAAATTAAATCCGAATGAATACTACATCCATCCAATTATAAAATTAAATTATAAAAAATATTTTTTAGCACCACAGGTTAAACTCACCAATTTGTAAATTGCAAATTTAGCTCACTATTTTTATTACGAAAATTTGTCCAAATTGTTGTATCAACATGGATTTGTTGATCAGTTAACAAATTTTAAAGTGCTAATATTGGAATTCATTTAGAATTTAATTAAAAGTTTAAAAGTCAACTTTTAAAAAAACAATTCTAAAAACGAAAAAAATGGATTTTATGTACATCAATTTTTTTGCCAAAATAAAATAGCTTGTAACCAATGTAAAACATTTTTGTATCATGTTTTTGTTGATTTTCATAATATTTTTTATCATTATTCATCAATATTTTGCTATTTTCTGGATGTCAATATTGATCTAATATATTTTTTCTAAAATTTCATTTTTTTATTCTTATGAATTAATAAATATATTCCAAAAATTGACAAAAAAATAACATTAATTTGCAACACATAAAATTTTAATATAAGAATTTTATATAAATTATCTTTTTCAATAATATGTAAAAAAGAGCAGAAATCGAAGAGTCCATTTTAAAGAAAAACAAAAATTGATTTAAATAATTAAAATTTTTAAAAGAATCAAAAAAAATTTTTACTTCAACCGTTTCAAAAAATTTACAAAAAAATTGATTTTTGTATCACATAAAATTTTATCTGAAGGAATTTTAAATAAAATTGCCTTTTATAAAGATATTTACGAAAAAAACTGCAGCATTCAACATCAACAATATATAAATTAAAAAAAAAGACAAATTTTTTTTATATTGAAATTAAAATTATTTAATATCTGAAAAATAAATTTATCAAGAAATTTAAAAAATATCCAAAATCAAAAAAAATATTTTCCTTCTCCATATTATTTAGGTTTTCTCAACAAAAGCAATTTTAGTCAAGGCTAGAAATAAATGCCATGGTTACTAGATTGATTTCGAGAGTTTATTTTAAAAGTATTAATTTAATTCAATGATTCATAAAGAAATTCAAAAGTTTCAAATAAAGATTATTACATGAATATGTGCTATCAAATAATTATTGTCATTTCCATTGTTGATTCTGTCCAATTATTTGCCCATTTTTATGGAGGCTTAATTGGAATTTTTAATTCATCTTTCAATTATTGGTTGGAGAAGATGAGTAAAAGAATTAAAAACATTTTTAATTTAAAATAATAGATAATTATTATTAAAATTTATTTTTTTTAATATTTTTGTTTCACATAAATTATTTTATATAATCTGGAATTAAATTCTAATTTTTTTGCTGAATTTTCACAAGATGCATAAAGGAAAACTTATGACCGAAATTTGAATAAAAAAATTAATTAATTTTTAAAATCATGAAAAAAATTTTAAAAAAATATATAAATTTATTGATAAATCGGCGAACAAAGTAATTTAAAATAATATTTTCATTTTCACTTATATTTTTGATTTTTGTATCTCATAAATTGTTTTCTGCAATTTGTAATTTAAATCTAATTTTTTTGAAATTTTAATAAAATGCAAAAGATAATATATGACGAAATTCGAATAAAAAAATTAAATTGAAAATTTTAAAAATAATGGATGAAAAATAAAAGAAAATTTAAATTAATAATAAATTAATTATTATTATATATTTCATATTGTAAATGTTTTAATCCAAAAAAAAAGAATTTATTTCGGTATAATTTATATTTTAAAAATAATATGTTAGCACTTTATTTAAACACAATTTGCAATAAATGGTTAAAATAAAAATTTTTGGTAAAATTGCAGTTTAGGGTATTGGCTCAGATTCGTTCGAGTGATAGTTAATTCAACAGAGCTCGCCGAGCT